>JARQOC010000010.1:54854028-55551528 GCA_033576535.1 Allobates femoralis | reverse complement strand
TAAATGTCCTCTAAATGATTAGGTCAGATGTCCTTTCTGCTTTGCTGTAAAATAAGAACTTGCATTTAACTCTTTGTAGCTCGGTCACATCCCCTGATATAAATGCCCCTATAGCAGCCTCATTGCTACATCCAAATCCAATTGGACAAACCCCTGAATCCCAGTGATGTTTGGGGCTGTGGCAGTGAGCGGGTCTCAGTGCTGTGTGCAGTGTGCAGGGAGGTGGTCGTGCTGAGCCCCTTAATCACTCCTTCCCCCCCTGTGACTCACGCTGTAGACGCAATCCCCCCTGATGACTGACAGCTCCCAGGCTGCAGGAGGACGCTGTCCCTTTAAGATCTGAGTGTAAGTGTAATGATTTATCAAACTCTTATTATCAAGAAAATGTCAGGCGAAGGGCACCTTGCTCTGTACTGACGCAAAGCCAGTCTCTTCCAGGAAGGTATACAAGCATTCTCTTCTCACAAGATAATCCAGTGAAGTGCAAGGACTCCTCTGCTGCAAGTGCACCAGCTCCTGGATGGTGAGTACTGACTCCTCTCTGCTCCCTGTAGTTTGGATCTACAGTGCTCATGTCTGTACTATATGCAGGTCTTTGAGATGTTGGTGTTTTGCTGATCCTGGGGCTGTGTATACTGTTGGGTTATTGTGCTGAGTTTGGAGGATTTCTCCATAGTGCAAAACTCTGGGAGACTCCTAAATAGTGTTTAAGCTGGGGGACATGTAGAAAGTGCTGAACCCACCATGAGCTGTTATTAGTGATAAACGTAGGGGTCCTGTCCAAAGTGCTGAACCCTTATGGAGGTGTCCTCAGTGCAGAAGCTAGGGAGCTGCCCACAGAGCTGAACCTAGAGGATATGTCCATATTAGGGACCCCTTAAGGAGTTATCCAAAGTACAGAAGCTGGGGAGCTGTTCATATAGAGCTGAACCTAGAGGATATGTCCATATTAGGGACCCCTTCAAGAGATATCCAAAGTACAGAAGCTGGGGAGCTGCCCACAAAGCTGAACCTAGAGGATATGTCCATATTAGGGACCCCTTCAGGAGATGTCCACAGTACAGAAGCTGGGGAGCTGTACATATAGAGCTGAACCTAGAGGATATGTCCATATTAGGGACCTCTCTAAAAGATGTCCACAGTGCAGAAGATAGGGAGCTGTTCATATGGAGCTGAACCTAGAGGATATGTCCATATTAGGGACCACTTCAGGAGATGTCCACAGTGAAGAAGCTGGGGAGCTCTTCACATAGAGCTGAACCTAGAGGATATGCCCATATTAGGGACCCCTCTAGAAGATGTCCACAGTGCAGAAGCTAGGGAGCTCTTCACATAAAGCTGAACCTAGGGGATATGTACATATTAGGGACCACTTCAGGAGATGTCCACAATGCAGAAGCTGGGGAGCTGTTCATATAGAGCTGAAGCTAGAGGATATGTCCATATTAGGGACCCCTCTAGAAGATGTCCACAGTGCAGAAGCTAGGGAGCTCTTCACATAAAGCTGAACCTAGGGGATATGTCCATATTAGGGACCACTTCAGGAGATGTCCACAATGCAGAAGCTGGGGAGCTGTTCATATAGAGCTGAAGCTAGAGGATATGTCCATATTAGGGACCCCTCTAGAAGATGTCCACAGCGCAGAAGCTAGGGAGCTCTTCCCATAGAGCTGAACCTAGAGGATATGTCCATATTAGGGACCCCTCTAGAAGATGTCCACAGTGCAGAAGCTGGGGAGCTGTTCACTAAGAGCTGAACCTAGAGGACATGTCCATATTAGGGACCACTTCAGGAAATGTCCACAGTGCAGAAGCTGGGGAGCTGTTCACTAAGAGCTGAACCTAGAGGACATGTCCATATTAGTGACTCCTTCAGGAGATGTCCACAGTGCAGAAGCTGGGGAGCTGTTCACACATCGCTGAACTGTCCATCGTGTTTAACTCTCCAGGTCATGTCTATACGGTTGGCCTCTTCAGGATCTGCCCATAGTGTTGAACCCAGGGAAGATGTCTATAGTTCTCCAGTGTATATTTCTCACAGTATAATCCAGTGCATGCATTCTGGTAGCTGTTCATACTGCGCAAAACCTATAGTAAAGCATTAGTTGTAGTGCTGTCCACAGTGCTGAACCCCCAGGTGCTGTCCATAGTGCTGAACCCCCAGGTGCTGTCCACAGTGCTGGACCCCAGGTGCTGTCCACATTGCTGGACCCCAGGTGCTGTCCACAGTGCTGGACCCCAGGAGCTGTCCATAGTGCTGAACCCCCAGGTGCTGTTCACAGTGCTGGACCCCAGGTGCTGTCCACAGTGCTGGACCCCCAGGTGCTGTCCACAGTGCTGGACCCCCAGGTGCTGTTCACAGTGCTGGACCCCAGGTGCTGTCCACAGTGCTGGACCCCCAGGTGCTGTCCACAGTGCTGGACCCCCAGGTGCTGTCCACAGTGCTGGACCCCAGGTGCTGTCCACAGTGCTGGACCCCCAGGTGCTATCCACAGTGCTGGACCCCAGGTGCTATCCACAGTGCTGGACCCCCAGGTGCTATCCACAGTGCTGGACCCCCAGGTGCTATCCACAGTGCTGGACCCCCAGGTGCTATCCACAGTGCTGGACCCCCAGGTGCTATCCACAGTGCTGGACCCCCAGGTGCTATCCACAGTGCTGGATTCCCAGGAGCTGTCCACAGTGCTGGATTCCCAGGTGCTATCCACAGTGCTGGACCCCAGGTGCTATCCACAGTGCTGGACCCCCAGGTGCTATCCACAGTGCTGGACCCCAGGTGCTGTCCACAGTGCTGGACCCCCAGGTGCTATCCACAGTGCTGGATTCCCAGGTGCTATCCACAGTGCTGGATTCCCAGGAGCTGTCCACAGTGCTGGATTCCCAGGTGCTATCCACAGTGCTGGACCCCCAGGTGCTATCCACAGTGCTGGATTCCAAGGTGCTATCCACAGTGCTGGATTCCCAGGTGCTATCCACAGTGCTGGACCCCAGGTGCTGTCCACAGTGCTGGATTCCCAGGTGCTATCCACAGTGCTGGACCCCAGGTGCTGTCCACAGTGCTGGATTCCCAGGTGCTATCCACAGTGCTGGACCCCAGGTGCTGTCCACAGTGCTGGATTCCCAGGTGCTATCCACAGTGCTGGATTCCAAGGTGCTATCTACAGTGCTGGATTCCCAGGTGCTATCCACAGTGCTGGACCCCCAGGTGCTATCCACAGTGCTGGACCCCCAGGTGCTGTCCACAGTGCTGGACCCACCAGTATGTCTGAATCCATCCTATAGATATCCACAGAGCTGAACTGGTTGGGACATCTTAATGGCGCACAACCTAATGGAGTCTCTACACTTATTCTAGAGCTCAGGACTTGCAGATAACAGTCCTGCAATTTTGGGATCCACAGCCCTAAGCCACAGGTGATCCGTCATGTTCCTCAACCTGCTTCACTTTTTAACTTTTGCTTGTTCAAAATATACACATCAGCCTATAGACAGGTCCATAAGAAGAGCGACAAGTCCAGTGTGTATATAGCTCTATCTACAGAGCAGTGTTTCTATCTATCTATCTGTCTGTCTATCTATCTATCTATCTATCTATCTATCTATCTATCTATCTATCTATCTATCTATCTATCTATCTATCTATCTATTTATCTATCTATCTATCTATCCTATCTATCTATCTATCTATCTATCTATCTATCTATCTATTTATATTATTCTTTGTATAAATGTATTTTGAGGCACATTCCTTTTTATCTGTAATACTTCTCTGTATATAAGTCTCATTTTGTCCGTATATACAGTCCCCCTTATCTGCTTATTAGGTTTCCCTTAATTTGTATAATTAGTCTACCTTCTCTGTATATTATGTCTCAATCTCTGTATCTTTATATAAAGTTGCCGTTTATCTCTGTATGTACACTTCCCTCTTATCTTTATATACAGCCCCATCCTCTGTGTATTAGTTCCTCATATTTGTATATACAGTCTCACTTACTTTATCTTTATATACAGCCCCCTCCTCTTTGTATTAGGTCCCCATCTTTGTATATAGTTCCACTTTATATTTATATACAGCCCTCCTTCTCTATGTATTAGGTTCCCATATCTGTATATACAATATCACTTTATCTTTATATACAGTTCTCCTCCTCTATGTACTAGGTCCCCATCTCTGTATATACAGTCTCCCTTTATCCCTGTATACAGTCCTCCTCCTCAGTGTATTAGGTTCCCATCTCTGTATATACAGTCTCCCTTTATCTCTATATACAGTTCTCCTCCTCTGTGTATTAGGTCCCCATTTCTGTATGTACAGTTCCTTTTATCTATACATACAGTTGTTCTTTATCGTTATATACAGTCCACCCTTATCTTTATATACAGACTTCCTCCTCTGTGTCTTAGGTACCCATCTCTGTATATACAGTCCCCCTTTATCTGTATATACAGCCCCCCTCCTTTGTGTATTAAGTCCCCATCTCTGTATATACAGTACCCCTTTATCTCTATATACAGTATCACTTTATCTTTGTATACAGTCCCCTTTTCTCTGTATATGCAGCCCCATCCTCTGTGTATTAGGTCCTCATCTTTGTATGTACAGTTCCCCTTTAACTGTATATACCCCCCTCCTCTGTGTATTACGTCCCCATCTCTTTATATACAGTCTCACTTTATCTCTGTATATAGAGTATCACTTTATTCTTTATATACAGCCACACTTCTCTGTGTATTAGGTTACAATCTTTTTATATACAGACCCTCTCCCCTGTGCATTAGGTTCGCATCTCTGTATATACAGTTCCCCTTTATCCCTGTATACAGTCCTCCTCCTCCTCAGTGTATTAGGTTCCCATCTCTGTATATACAGTCTCACTTTATCTCTGTATATAGAGTATCACTTTATCTTTATATGCAGCCACACTTCTCTGTGTATTAGGTTACAATCTCTTTATATACAGACCCTCTCCCCTGTGCATTAGGTTCGCATCTCTGTATATAGTTCCCCTTTATCATTATATGCATCCCCCCTCCTCTGTGTATTAAGTCCCTATCTCTTTATATACAACCCCCTCCTCTATGTATTAGGTCCCCCATCTCTCTATATACAGCCTTCCTCCTCTGTGTATTAGGTACCCATCTCTGTATATACAGTCCCCCTTTTTCTTCCTATACAGCCCTCTTCTCTGTGTATTAGGTCTCCATCTCTTTTTATACAGTCCCCCTTTATCTTTATATACAGCCCCCTCTCTGTGTATTAGGTATCTCTTTATATACAGGTATATAGGTAGGTGTATCTCTTTATATACAGTTCCCCTTTATCTTTACATACAGCCCCCTCTGTGTGTATTAGGTATCTCTTTATATACAGGTATATAGGTAGGTGTATCTCTTTATATACAGTCCCCTTTATCTTTATATACAGGTATATAGGTAGGTGTATCTCTTTATATACAGTCCCCCTTTATCTTTATATTACAGGTATATAGGTAGGTGTATCTCTTTATATACAATCCCCCTTTATCTTTATATACAGGTATATATGTAGGTGTATCTCTTTATATACAGTCCCCTTTATCTTTATATACAGGTATATAGGAAGGTGTATGTCTTTATATACAGTCCCCCTTTATCTTTATATACAGGTATACATGTAGGTGTATCTCTTTATATACAGTCCCCCTTTATCTTTATATACAGTCCCCCTTTATCTTTATAACAGGTATATAAGTAGGTATATCTCTTTATATACAGTCCCCCTTTATCTTTATATACAGGTATATAAGTAGGTATATCTCTTTTATACAGTCCCCCTTTATCTTTATATACAGGTATACATGTAGGTGTATCTCTTTATATACAGTCCCCTTTATCTTTATATACAGGGCCCCTTTATCTTTATATACAGGTATATAGGCAGGTGTATCTCTTTATATACAGTCCCCCTTTATCTTTATATACAGGTATATTATATACAGGTATATAGGTAGGTGTATCTCTTTACATACAGTCCCCCTTTATCTTTATATACAGGTATATAGGCAGGTGTATCTCTTTATATACAGTCCCCCTTTATCTTTATATACAGGTATATTATATACAGGTATATTATATACAGGTATACATGTAGGTGTATCTCTTTATATACAGTCCCCCTTTATCTTTATATACAGGTATATAGGTAGGTGTATCTCTTTACATACAGTCCCCCTTTAGTTATGTTGGAGACTGGAAACCTTTGTGCATCCTTTCCTCCTGGTATAAGGGTACCAGGTTGCAGTGTTGGATGGGGAGGATTTGGCAGAGGATGAGCCCCTGTGCTGGATGTGGTGAGGGCTGAGTGACACCGAGGAAATGGGGCGGAAAATTAAAGAATCTTTGTAGAACAATGAGAGAGGCAGCAGGAGCCTGTACAATGGTGATAGAAACACCGAGGGTCCGGGGCCCAGCTCTTACATACACCCCATCACTCACAATGTATAGATATATTTAACCCTTTCCAAGCCTAGAGGAAATGTGATGAGAGGTAGAATTAGCGGATCCATCAGGACATCCCCCCATCTATGTGTGTTGTAGGGGCATGCAGCCAGAGCAATAAGAATCCCCTTCTATTCCATAGGACTACGTGAATCCAATGGATGTGGGACCGAAGACGGTGAACAGCCCGGAGGGGGCTTCTCCAGGACTGATCGGGGGCGCAGGAGTTTCCAGCCCGGACAATGATGTCCCTCTCCAGGCCTCCTCCAGACTGGCCAGATTATCCCAATCTACCTCCAATGACAGCAAAGGATTTGAGGAATCCAAAAGCAGCGCTCTGGAGAGATCTAGAACTGGGGGATCGTGTAAGATCAGCGCCCCGAGTCAGGGCAACTTTGTGATCAGGAAGGATTCCGCAGATGGATTCCCACTGAAGGCTTCAAACATGAGCGACATCAATGGGCAGAGTAACTCTGTGCACTGCAGGATCGTGCCCCTCCAGAGCGCAGAGGGGGACCCCAGCTATGGGCAGAACAATGCCAAGGGGGGCTGGGTGCCCATGAACCAGAGCACCGTCATCCTGGGCACAGATGGCAACACGTCCGTGCTAACTGGCAACCTGAGCGGGGTAAGAGCATAATATCATATGTGTAGTCAATGTGTGTGAGGCGCAAGAGCTTACAATCTAATCGTATGTAGAGTATCGCCATTATAGTGGGCGCAGTGTGCTTTATATCCCCCAATGCAATGTGAATAGTGTAAGTGTAAATATGTGTGCATTCTTTCAATCAATGTTGAGGCAATGAACAACGAGAGAGATAGAGAGAGAGAGAAAGAGAGAGAAGAGTGAGGAGAGAGAGGAGAGAGAGAAGAGTGAGGAGATAGAGAAGAGAGGAGAGAGAGGAAAGAGAGAACAGAGAGGAGAGAGAGAGAGAAAGGGAGGGAGAGAGAAAGAGAGAGAAGAGAGAGGAGAGAGAGAGAAGAAAGAGAGTGAAGAGGTGAGAAGAGAGAGGAGAGAGAAGAGATAGGGAAAGAGAGAGAAAGAGAAAGAGAGAGGAGAGAGGGAGAGAGAAAGAGAGAGAAAGAGAGAAAGAAAAGAAAGAAAAAAGAAAGAAAGAAAGAAGAAAGAAAGAAGAAGGAAAGAAAAGAAAGAAAGAGAAAGAAAGAAGAAGAAGAAAGGAGAGAAAGAGAGAGAGAGAGAAAGAGAGAGGAAAGGAAGAAGAGAGGAGAAGAGAAGAGGAGGAGAGAAAGAGAGGAGAGAGAGGAAGAGAGAAAGAGAGGAGAGAGAGAAAGAGAGAGAGAAAGAGAGGAGAGGAGAGAAAGAGAGAAGAGTGAGAAGAGAGAGAGAGAGAGAAGAGAGAGAAGAGAGAGAAAGAGAGGAGAGAGAGAAAGAGAAGGGAGAGAGAGAAAGAGAGAGGAGAGAGAGAAAAAGAGAGGAGAGAGAGAAAGAGAGAGGGAAGAGAAAGAGAGGAAAGAGAGAGAAAGAGAGAAGAGAAGAGAGAGGACAAGAGAGAGAGAGAAAAAGAGAGAGAGAGAGAGAAGAGAGAGGGAGAAAGAGAGGAGAAGAGAGAGAAAGAAAGAGAGAGAGGAAGGAAGAGGAGAGAGAGAGAGAAGGGAAAGAAGAAGAGAGAGAGAGAGGGAGAGGAGAAGAGAGAGATAGAGATAAGAGAGAGAAATAAGAGAGAGAGATTTCTGGACTGAGAACAGTGCAGACGTCTAGTGCAGGGTCTGCAGGAAGATGTCCTCCAGTATATATCCCCTCCAGTATATATCCCTCTCCAGTATATATCCCCTCCAGTATATATCCCTCCAGTATATATCCCCTCCAGTATATATCCCCTCCAGTATATATCCCTCCAGTATATATCCCTCCAGTATATATCCCTCCAGTATATATCCCCTCCAGTATATATCCCCTCCAGTATATATCCCCTCCAGTATATATCCCTCCAGTATATATCCCTCCAGTATATATCCCTCCAGTATATATCCCTCCAGTATATATCCCCTCCAGTATATATCCCTCCAGTATATATCCCCTCCAGTATATATCCCCTCCAGTATATATCCCTCCAGTATATATCCCCTCCAGTATATATCCCTCCAGTATATATCCCCTCCAGTATATATCCCCTCCAGTATATATCCCTCCAGTATATATCCCCTCCAGTATATATCCCTCCAGTATATATCTCCAGATAACCTCCAGTATATATCCCTCCAGTATATATCCCTCCAGTATATATCCCTCCAGTAATATAATCCCTCCAGTATATATCCCTCCAGTATATATCCCTCCAGTATATATCAACCCTCCAGTATATATCCCTCCAGTATATATCCCTCCAGTATATATCCCCTCCAGTATATATCCCTCCAGTATATATCCCTCCAGTATATATCCCTCCAGTATATATCCCTCCAGTATATATCCCCTCCAGTATATATCCCTCCAGTATATATCCCCTCCAGTATATATCCCTCCAGTATATATCCCCTCCAGTATATATCCCTCCAGTATATATCCCCTCCAGTATATATCCCTCCAGTATATATCCCCTCCAGTATATATCCCCTCCAGTATATATCCCTCCAGTATATATCCCCTCCAGTATATATCCCCTCCAGTATATATCCCTCCAGTATATATCCCTCCAGTATATATCCCCTCCAGTATATATCCCCTCCAGTATATATCCCTCCAGTATATATCCCCTCCAGTATATATCCCTCCAGTATATATCCCTCCAGTATATATCCCTCCAGTATATATCCCTCCTCAGTATATATCCCTCCAGTATATATCCCCTCCAGTATATATCCCCTCCAGTATATATCCCTCAATCCTAGTATATATCCCCTCCAGTATATATCCTCAGTATATATCCCTCCAGTATATATCCCCTCCAGTTATATCTAATTTTCCCTCCAGTATATATCCCCTCCAGTATATATATCCCTCCAGTATATATATCCCTCCTTTTATCCCCTCCAGTATATACTCCTTCCTCCAGTATATATCCCTCAGTATATATCCCCTCCAGTATATATCCCTCCAGTATATATCCCTCCAGTATATATTCCCTCCAGTATATATCCCTCCAGTATATATCCCTCCAGTATATTTTCCCCTCCAGTATATATCCCCCATATATCCCCAGTATATATCCCTCCAGTATATACCTCCATTACCCTCCAGTATATATCCCTCATATAATCCTCAGTATATATTCCCTCCAGTATATATCCCTCCAGTATATATCCCTCCAGTATATATCCCCTCCAGTATATATCCCTCCAGTATATATCCCTCCAGTATATATCCCTTCCCAGTTATATATATCCCTCCAGTATATATCCCTCCAGTATATATCCCTCCAGTATATATCCCCTCCAGTATATAATCCCCTCCAGTATATATCCCTCCAGTATTCCCCCAGTATATATCCCTCCAGTATATATCCCTCCAGTATATATCCCCTCCAGTATATATCCCTCCAGTATATATCCCCCATATATACCCTCCAGTATATATATCCCCTCCAGTATATATCCCAGTATATATCCCTCCAGTATATATCCCCTCCAGTATATATCCCTCCAGTATATATCCCCCAGTATATATCCCTCCAGTATATATCCCCTCCAGTATATATCCCTCCAGTATATATCCCCTCCAGTATATATCCCTCCAGTATATATCCCTCCAGTATATATCCCCTCCAGTATATATCCCCTCCAGTATATATCCCCTCCAGTATATATCCCTCCAGTATATATCCCCTCCAGTATATATCCCTCTCCATGTATATATCCCTCCAGTATATATCCCCTCCAGTATATATCCCTCCAGTATATATCCCTCCAGTATATATCCCCTCCAGTATATATCCCTCCAGTATATATCCCTCCAGTATATATCCCTCCAGTAATATATTTCCATCTCCAGTATATATTCCCCAGTATATATCCCTCCAGTATATATCCCTCCAGTATATATCCCTCCAGTATATATCCCCTCCAGTATATATCCCCTCCAGTATATATCCCTCCAGTATATATCCCCTCCAGTATATATCCCTCCAGTATATATCCCTCCAGTATATCCCCTCCAGTATATATCCCCTCCAGTATATATCCCCTCCAGTATATATCCCCTCCAGTATATATCCCTCCAGTATATATCCCCTCCAGTATATATCCCTCCAGTATATATCCCCTCCAGTATATATCCCTCCAGTATATATCCCTCCAGTATATATCCCCTCCAGTATATATCCCCTCCAGTATATATCCCTGATAGTGGCATATGTATGCACCGCACACCGGGAGGACGGGCTCTGTGCACAGGTGGGGCACACCCAGGGTCTTTAAAGATAATTGGGGCAAAGTCCCAACTGACCTCAACCAATGAGACAGATTTATCTGCAGATCCTGGAAGGTATACAATCACAGGGATCTCCTATAACACCCAACAGTGGGGAAAGCACACATCCAGCTCTGCTACATCTGTGTAGACTGTATGTGTTATTTCATCCACACATAGCAATAAGAAAACGAAATAAAAGAAGTAATGAATATATCTGATTTTATGTAATATCTATCTAGTCCTGTATCTATCTATCTATCTATCTATCTATCTATCTATCTATCTAATATCTATTTATTCTATCTATCTTCCATTCAATTTTGTTATCTATTTATATTCAATCTAATAATTTAATCATTTATCTATTTTTCATCTATCTCTTTATCTTCTAATTATTTATTAATTAATGAATTTTTTAAATCCAATTATCTATTTTCTATCAAGGTATCTATTATCTATCTATCTATCTATCTATCTATCTATCGATCTCCATCTAATATTTATTTAACTATTTATTTTCAATCTAATTATCTATTAATGCATCTATTTTTCCTTATCCAATTATCTATCTATCTATCTATCTATCTATCTATCTAATATCTATTTATTTTCAATCTAATTATCTATCAATGTATCTATTTTTCCTTATCCAGATATTTATGTATGTTTCTGTCTGTGTATCCATAATCCATCTAATCTATCTATCTATCTATCTATCTATCTATCTATCTGTCTGTCTGTCTGTCTATCTATCTATCTATCTATCTATCTATCTATCTATCTATCTATCTATCTATCTGTCTGTCTGTCTGTCTATCTATCTATCTAATATCTATTTATTTTCAATCTAATTATCTTTTAATGTATCTATTTTTCCTTATCCAGATATTTATGTATGTTTCTGTCTATGTATCTATAATCCATCTATCTATCTATCTATCTATCTATCTATCTATCTATCTATCTATCTATCTATCTAATATCTATTTATTTAAAATCTAATTATCTATTAATGTATCTATTTTTCCATATCCCTATATTTATCTATCTGTGTTTCTATCTATCTATCTATCTATCTATCTATCTATCTATCTATCTATCTATCTATCTATCTCAGCAGAGGTCTGTAGTAGTTTTATAATAACCATTCTGTGCTATCTATACTATGTATATTTTTAAAATGTGTTTATCTCAAATGTAAAAGAAAACATCGTAAGACAATCTAGGACAGATGTCAATGTATTAACCCTTTTTGCTTTGTTTTATGAATAAATGAGAAGTGTGACCTAATTCTCTTTCCTTAGGAAGATGATGGGGATGAGAATAAAGCCAGAGGGAACTGGTCTAGTAAACTGGACTTTATCCTTTCTATGGTGGGATATGCTGTGGGCCTGGGCAATGTCTGGAGATTTCCCTATTTGGCATTTAAAAATGGCGGAGGTACAGTACTGTGACAATGGAGATGCTAGAGACTGCAGACAATGTTCTGTATCTAAAATAATAATACATAGAAGAAAATAAACAGTGTCATATCAATTTACCATGAGCTGCAGAATTATTACAGGACTGTCTAGAAGTATCTGGTGTGATTTTCAGCACTTTACTATGTACAGTATATGAGGTATGTGACAGTAGAAGAGACAGGTGTGACAGATGTGACAGATGTGACAGATGTGACAGGTGTGACAGTAGTGACAGGTGAGCACATCTTCTCAGCAATGAAAACACATGTAGCTCTGCACACAATTACCATACTGCAGTGCAGAGAACAGAGCAGATCTGCAGATTGTCAGGGAAAAGGTTAAGGCTTCAAAGAGGAAAATGTCCCTTCAGGGCACAATGTAATACAATGAAACAAACACCCTGCTGTGTATTATATACCGTTATTACAATACATTATAACAAAACATACAGAAAACTGCAGTATACAACATACTGCTACAGAAGGATAACAGCTCAGCAGTGTTCAACAATCCATAATCACCTTCACACATCACACATCAGTGCTGTGTACAATATACTGTATATAATATACTGCTATCACATCACACATCAGTGCTGTGTACAATATACTGTATATAATATACTGCTATCACATCACACATCAGTGCTGTGTACAATATACTGTATATAATGTACTGCTATCACATCACACATCAGTGCTGTGTACAATATACTGTATATAATATACTGCTATCACATCACACATCAGTGCTGTGTACAATATACTGTATATAATATACTGCTATCACATCACACATCAGTGCTGTGTACAATATACTGTATATAATGTACTGCTATCACATCACACATCAGTGCTGTGTACAATATACTGTATATAATATACTGTTATCACATCACACATCAGTGCTGTGTACAATATACTGTATATAATATACTGCTATCACATCACACATCAGTGCTGTGTACAATATACTGTATATAATATACTGCTATCACATCACACATCAGTGCTGTGTACAATATACTGTATATAATATACTGCTATCACATCACACATCAGTGCTGTGTACAATATACTGTATATAATATACTGCTATCACATCACACATCAGTGCTGTGTACAATATACTGTATATAATATACTGCTATTATATACAGTATATTGTACACAGTATATTGTACACAGCACTGATGTGTGATGTGATAGCAGTATATTATATACAGTATATTGTACACAGCACTGATGTGTGATGTGATAGCAGTATATTATATACAGTATATTGTACACAGCACTGATGTGTGATGTGAAAACACCCATCTCTGCAGAATATAACATAGTATTGTTAGATCACAATTATTATTCTTATTATTATTATCATTGCACTTCATATCCAGGCTCCTATCTTCCTCCGTCTCCACCACATGCACTACCGACCCCATTCCCTCACACCTGCTCCAGTCCCTCTCTCCAGTCGTCACCACTCATCTAACCAAAATCTTCAATCTCTCCCTCTCTTCTGGCATTTTCCCCTCCTCCTTCAAATACTCGATCATTACTCCATTATTAAAGAAAACCACTCTCGACCCAACCTGCACAAATAACTACAGACCAGTCTCCAATCTCCCCTTCATCTCTAAACTCTTGGAGCGCCTGGTCTATTCCCGCCTCACCCGTTACCTCTCTGCTCACTCTCTTCTAGATCCATTACAGTCTGGTTTCCGCCCCCTTCACTCCACAGAAACTGCCCTCATCAAAGTGACCAATGACCTTCTGACAGCAAAACGTAATGGTGACCACTCTCTGCTTATTCTCCTTGATCTCTCTGCAGCTTTTGACACTGTCGACCATCAGCTCCTACTCTCTATGCTGCACTCCATTGGCATAAAGGACACTGCTCTCTCCTGGCTCTCCTCCTATCTTTCTGACCGCTCTTTCAGTGTATCTTTTGCTGGCTCCACTTCCCCCCCTCTTCCCCTCACTATTGGGGTCCCTCAGGGTTCAGTCCTTGGCCCTCTTCTCTTCTCTCTCTACACGGCCCCGATTGGACAGACCATCAGCAGATTTGGCTTCCAGTACCATCTTTATGCTGATGACACTCAACTATACACTTCAGCCCCTGACCTTACCCCTGCGGTAGTAAAGAACACCAATGACTGTCTAGCTGCAGTTTCCAATATCATGTCCACTCTCTATCTGAAACTAAACCTTTCCAAAACTGAACTTCTTCTGCTCCCCCCATCCACTAACCTCCCTAAATCGGACATCTCTCTCTCGGTGTGCGGCACCACGATAACGCCTAGACAGCAGGCTCGCTGTCTGGGTGTTATATTTGACACTGATCTCTCCTTCTCCTCCCACACGCAATCTCTCGTCCGCTCCTGTCGCTTACACCTGAAGAATATCTCTAGAGTCCGCCCCTTTCTCACCCTGGAAACAACAAAAACCCTCACCGTGGCCCTAATCCATTCCCGCCTTGACTATTGCAACTCTCTATTAAGCGGCCTCCCCCTCACCAGACTTTCTCCTCTCCAGTCCATCCTTAATGCAGCAGCCAGGATCACCCATCTGGCCAATCGTTACTCAGATGCCTCTGCTCTGTGCCAGTCATTGCACTGGCTGCCCGTATATTACAGGATCAAATTCAAATTGCTTGTTCTTACCCACAAAGCTCTTCACAGTGCAGCTCCCCCCTACCTCTCCTCCCTCATCTCTGTCTATCACCCCACCCGCTCTCTACGTTCCTCAAATGACCTTCAACTAACATCTGCACTAATCCGATCCTCCCACTCCCGGCTCCAAGACTTTTCCAGAGCTGCACCAAACCTCTGGAATGCTTTACCCAAAGAAATCAGGACTATCCACAACTTGCATGGCTTCAGACGATCCCTAAAGACGCATCTTTTTAAGGCGGCCTATCATACTCCCTAACATGTCCATTGTACTGTAGACAGTGAATGGGCTATCCTCTGGACATTATTCTTCTACAAACTCCACCAAACCATAAAGGTCTACACAGACTGATGACCATTCATGTAAGCTTAGCCCTATACCCCATTTCCTCAAGATGCCTGGACCACCAGTGCAATAAGCCCCGACACCTTGTACAACCCCTATCCCGTTGTAGATTGTAAGCTCTTTTGAGCAGGGTCACCTTCATTTCTTGCTTTATTTATTGTATTTTATTTTTTTTTCACATTGATTCTATGCCTATTGTTTTTGTATCCAATGATTGTACTTTATTTGTTCTCTATTGTAATTACTTACTGTATATTTTCTGTACGCTAACCCTACATTGTAAAGCGCTGCGGAATATGTTGGCGCTATATAAATAAAGCTTTATTATTATTATTATTATTATTATATCAATGTAAAATATTCTATCATTACATCACTGCAATATATAATACACTAATATTACATCACACCACACTACAGTATATAATACAGTAATTTTACAGTATTATTAATATTGTATCACACTACACATTACTGCAGTGCACAATAAACTAACCTTACATCACACAGATGACTGCATTGTATACTATACTAATATGACATCAAGGATACATGACTGTAGGTTATAATGTACAGTACTAGTCCTTCACCACATGTACTGTACATGCAGTATACTATACACTGTGATAACTACAGATCCCAGCAGCTCACTGCATCAGACATTGACTGCTCTGTAGTGCACAGATAGTATTATTATATTCACAGCACTCTGCAGTGTATGAGATACTAGGATTCTGCCACACACTGCACTATGCAATATATGATAAGCCTTCATTCCAATTAAACAACCTTGTAATTAATATTCTCATTTCACATCTCACAAACCTGTAAAATCCATTATCCTGTTGTCACAGAACCTTGCAAGGGGCATGTTAGTATTGTTCTATATAACATCACACAACTCTGAAATATACAATATTATATATTATTTTATTACACAACCCTGGAGTGTATCATAGTCTTCTGGTATAAATACACAACAGTGAAGTGTCTGATATCATATAATGGTTTGACAAAGCTGTGCAGTATTCTAATATTAAGTCACATAGCCCTGGAACATGTAATATCCTTCATTTAGACCTCGCAACTCAAGGACTGAACAATATCTTATTATTTACTTGTACAATCCTGCAACACTTCTGTAATGTCCTATTGTTTTAAATACACACGTGCACAATAACCTTTTACTACATATTACTATTACACAAAGGATAGATAAACCGATAGAACGATAGAATGACATATAGACTGAAGGTAGATAAAGATAGATAGATAGATAGATAGATAGATAGATAGATAGATAGATAGATAGTTTAGGGTTCACACTCCATGGCATATGGTAGCGTTTACACAGGCTCATGGTATCTTTCTCCATACTGGTACATTTATTAAAGGTTATACATCTTTTAAACAAATGTAAAACCTTTTGGTATAATACGGAAATACATAAAAAATAGTTCATACAACAATCTGGGCGTTCAGTTAACGTAAGGTTTAGCCATACTCTGATCAGGACTGACCCGCCCAGCAGGTCCTCTTCTGAGGAAGCTCAGCTAACGTTTAAGTGAGTGGTAAAGCTTGGATAGGAGGTATGGAATGACCAGTCCCACCAAGTTCTTCTGGTTGTTCCTAAACTCCAGACCCAAAATCAAAGTCTATAAAAAAAACCCATCTCAGCACTATATGAGTTTGGGTCTGATCTCCAGGTCCTACATCACCGAAGTTTGCCACATATCTCCCCATCCAGGACCTGCCCAGCTACAACCTTACATATCCTCTCCTCTGCCCAAAGCTGGGGGGCTTGGCGCCTTTTTTCCAACATATAACATACCCTTGACAGGGCATCTGTATTCGCATATTACTTCCCAGACCTATGCTCTAGAGTCTACCTTATAGTTAAAGTCCTGTAGGGCTAGAAACCAACTGGCCACTGGGGCATTGTTCTGCTTCTTCTCCCGCATCTACCTCAGCATGATGTGACACTAATCTAAATTTTCAGGCTAACAAGTAAGAGGGTCCAGTGATCACTTTATGACTAGGCATTCTTTCTCCTCTTTGGAATAATTCTACTCACATGTGAAGAGCTTCTGATTTAGGTACATGACTGGGTGCTCCTCCCTGTTAATCTCCTAGGACGAGACTGCACCCAGCCCAACATCTGACACGTCCGTCTGGACCAAAAACTCCTTGGAAAAGTCCAGTGCCACCAAGACTGGCTGCCTACAAAGGGCCAGCTTCAAGTCATGAAAGACCACCTTAGCTTCTTGGGACCATTTGGCCATCGCTGACTTTGTACCTTTCAGTAGATCCATCAGTGGTGCTGATATTAGGATGAAGTAGGGACAAACTTTCGGTAATAGCCCACAGTGCCTAGAAATGTTATGACCTGCTTTTTTGAGGAAGGTTGCCTACAACTATAGTCCAAGTACTTGGCCTCCTCCATCCCCATGGTGCATTTCTTATAGTTGACCTCACCAACTTTTTCCACCACTTTATATGGATCTTGCCACTGGTCAGGAATTTGCTCTCCACTGTGGACACCAACATGAGTAACCAATTCCCAGGGTTCAACTGTCTTATTCTGGTTGACTGATTATACACACTTGAGTGCACCACTTGTGCCTTGAGGAAGTGTTCCTTCACAGTGGGCATCATGTTGGCAATCCTCTCTTGCATGTGGGCCACATGCTCTATTACACTTCTGTAGGGTGTAGCCTTAGCTTCCCAGGACCCTTTTGCCATATCCATGAGTCCACGAGGGTATGAAATATTTAGCACTTTAAATGGGAAGAAGCCTGTGAAAGCTTGGGGAAGTTCCCTTATAGAGAACAGCTTGTAGAGTAGGGGACAGACCCCGGCCGTCTTTTTCTACTGCCTTCTTAAGCATTACATTTAAGGTTTTATTGAACCTCTTCACCGTCTGGGGATTATTCACTGAGTTTCTTAGCTGCAAGATCTGTAGTACTTTCCATAATTCTCTCATGACTTTCAACCTGAATTGGGTCCCTTGACCTGTTAGTATCTCCTTAGGTTGACCCATTCGAGAAAAGATATGTCCCAACTCCTTAGCTATAAACTTGGCGGAGGAGTTTCTTAGTGGCACCACTTACGGGTACCGTGTAGCATAATCAAGGACTAATAATATAAACTGATGTCTCCTGGTGGACTTTACCAGGGGTCCCACCAGATCCATTACTGTTCATTGAAATGGGACCTTGATGATGGGCAATGGAACTAGGGGACTGTGGAAGAGGGCCACCAGGGAGGTCAGCTGGCCTGTGGGAATGACAGTAGTTTAGGATTTCTCTGTAGCATTTGGGCCAATAGAATCTCTGGAGGATTCGCTAATGGGTCTTGTCTACCGCCAGATGACCCCCCCAATACATGAGAATGAGTATGTCTAACACCCTGTATCTGCAGGGCCCTGGTATCAATAATTATTCTATTACTCCACGCCTTACTTTGGCCAATCTGTACAGCAGATCCCCCTTCATCACAAAATATGGTAACTGATTTTCCTCCCCCGACTCCTGAGAAACACCATTTATCACTGTCACATTATCAAGGACTCCCTTTAACATTAAATCCCTGAGTTGGGCAGTCCCAAAGTTTCCCTTGGACATCTCCAGCTTGGGAACATTGGCTTTTTGGGATGCTACCTCTAATATCACCAGCCAACACAGAAAACTGAAACTCATCGGCCGCGGTATGCAACAGTTTCTCCGTTCAGACCTAGTTGTTAGCCAGGTTGTTTACCAGTTGACATTGCTTTCCCCTGCAGATTCCAAAACAAAAAAAAAATCACGTCTCACAATTGTAGGGTGTAATAAGTCTTTGACCCCTGCCACTTCATGGGAAGCAATACCACAGTCTGTTCTTATGCTGACACGGGCTGAGGGATAGTTCTTGCTGTCCCTGTTTATACACCTCACTCTTACCACCTTCCCTGCAATTAGCACATGTGGAATTGTGGTCCTTGTCAAGGTCACCAAACTTCCAAAGTCCAGAAGTCTCGACACCTGTGCACTGTTCAGTCACTTGGCAGGTCTGAGGTCCATCGCCAGTATGAGGAACTGCACCCTAAACAGGTTAGGCAAAGTAGGGGCAGTGCTGGCCTATGCTGTGGTCTGTTGGCTCTGTTGTCATGGGGCAACTTGCGGCTACATGACTGGGGCCTTACACCTCCAACAGGTAATGGTAAGGGATTGACCCATCGGCAGTGACTCAGATGCCACTTGTGACTTTTGATGTCCCACAGGTGCAGATTTAGCCCCTTTCTTTTGGGTGTCAGCCCCCCTTTTGGGAACCTCAGAAAGTTTACCATACCTTGCTTTGACCACCCAGGAAATCCTCGATTACCTTGCACCTCTTCATTAGGCCTACCAGGTCAACTGCATTCAGGGGGTGTCCCTGGACAACCCAGGATTGAACAGGCATTGTAGAGAGTGGAAAGAAATCATCCATTACCACTCTTCTTGGTGCCCTGAAGGATCAGGTCATAATAGACCTTCTGAGGTTCCCCAGTCAAATATGGCGACCTCCGCTGTTTCAGAGGCAATTTCTGCCGGTCTGACACCCTCTTGATCAACGTTAGGAATCCTCAATATCATCCTCTGGAGTCATCTTTTGCAATGCCCTTCTTACCGTCTTTCTCCCCCTGGTTTCGTCTCTTCAGTTTGGGGGTGGTGCAGTGTCCCTGAGGCGGAGCGTCTCAGCCAAGAGCGTCATCTGCTGCTGCCGCTGCTGTTGCTTCTGCTGTATCTCTTGCATCAACAGTTTATTAGTTTCTTGTTGGTCTTGCTGTTACTGCATGTTGGCCTGGGCCAGCTGCTTCCATGGCTATAGACTGAGGCTGCCTTCACCCAGAACATACAATCTTTTCAGCAATCACCTGTACTCCCGTGGGATTCCCTGTTCACACTCTAAGCACTAACTGTAGGATTCATACTTCTTGGCATATGGGGGCTTCACACATACGGGAGCGTTCACACAGGTTTGAGGTAACTTTGGCCAAACCAGTAGATTCCTTAAAGGACAAAATCTTCAACATAAACTAATGTATAACCTTCCAGCATTAAGCAGCAACAAAACAAGAATAGTTCATACAACAGTCTGGTACAGCCGTTCAGATGAAAACAGGGTTTAGTCCGACTCTCATCAGGACTAACAGCACAGCAGGTCTTTCCACCTGTCCACACACCTGAGACCCCCGAACTGTGATCCCAGAGGCCGCAGCAGAGGGTTTCCCAAAATTAATCTGGATGAGATATATGATAATGCTAGAAAAAGCCATAGAATACGCTCTACTTGGGAATTATGACTCATCCATGGTTTATTACCAGGGAGTAATTCAACAAATTCAGAACCCTTCTAGAACATTAGGGATCCAGTGGTTAAGATCAAGTGGCAGCAAGTGTGCCAGGAGCTGGCGGAAGAATATAAGCAAATAAAGACTATTGTTACAACGCTGGAATCCTTCAAAATGAAAAAGCCTGCTGACTTTCCTGTCGCTTTACAAGATGAACCTGTGAAGGATCTGGCAGTGTGGTCACCTCCGGTTCCAACAGAGCATAGGACTCCTTCCCAGGTCAGAAGACCTAGTAGAGATGTAACGCTCTCCTGCAGGGAAACTTCAGGTATCCACCACATGGCCCGATTGGTACAGTGCATCCTATTTCAAAGAATAACAAGGCTTCAAATCGAGAACGAGATGTCTGAGGAAAAGCTAGGATGAAAAAGGGTGAAAAAATCAGCAAGAAGTGGGTGCAGATAATAAGCTAAAAATGTTTGTGCTGGATACGACGAAGATATGGTTGAAGCTTTAGAGTGTGACATCATCTCTAGGAATCCCAACGTCACTGGGTAGACATTGCTGATCTGGAAGAGGCAAATAAATTATTAAGAGAAGCTGTTGTCCTTCCTATGTGGTTTCCAGATTTTTTCAAAGGGATTAGAAGGCCATGGAAGGATATTTTAATAGTCGGACCACCTGGTACAGGTAAGACCATGTTGGCTAAAGTTGTAGCAAAAGAATGTGGAATAACATTTTTCAATGTTTCCTCATCAACCTTACCATCTAAATATAGGGGAGAGTCTGAAAAGTTGGTGCGCCTATTATTTGAAAAGGCAAGATTGTATGCTCCCGCAGTCATGGGGTGGTATAGCAGATAAGGAATCAGGAGACAAGAGGGTAAGATGGGCAAAAGTGAACTGGTGAACTAGTCTGAACCTTAGACTGGGGGTCCCTGGCTCACCCTGACTTGAAGTTACCTCCGAAGGTGAGGATGTCCAGGCCGCTACCTTTGCCCTTTGCTTCTGATCAGCTGTAGGCTAAAAGCCCCTCTACCTCTACCCATGGACCGGGAAAACCCAGCAGCTCCTATAGAAGGGAATGGCAGCAGTAGCACAGTTCAGCACAGCACGTCTTTGCTGCATGGGGACCTAGTAGAGTAGGGGCGGGGAACCATTTTTCTGCCGAGGGCCATTTGGACATTTCTACAATCCTTCGGGGGCCGTACAAAATTATCAACTTGAAAATTACCCACTATATTTGATTAAACAATCAACTCACCCCTACTATGGTGGCTGGGGCTGCTTCTCTTTGGCATGGGTCATATTGGTCATGTTGCTTCTCAACTGCTTTTCCAGGTTTGCTAGAGCCCTAGATATCACAGGAGAGGCTGGGAGCATATACCTCAAAGGGGAGGCTAAGGCTGGGGCATAGAGATCACTGGAGAGCTGGAGGTATATACCTCACTGGGGAGGCCGCAGCTGGGGCAAAGAGATAACTGGAGAGCTGGATTTAAAGGGCAGACAGTCAGCAAAACTCGTCTGCCAGCCTGAGCACTGTGGTCCCCAGGAATCTACCAGGGGGCCGCAAAAAACTCATCGAGGGCCACATTCGGCCCTGGGGCCTGAGATTCCCCACCCCTGTAGTAGAGAATGAACCTTGTCTGCGACACCCAGTGGAGGGAAGTGGAACTATTTCAAGGCTGAGGGAGTGGAGATCTGAATGCTAAGGCACACTGCTCCACCTCACCTCCACCTGCAGAGCCATGCACAGCATAGACGAAAGGAAAAACTCAGATTTAAATCACAGCAGCAACAATTATGGATTACAAATAAGTCATCATGTGACACCCACCACCATGTTTATTGATGAAATTGACACAATCTGTAGTCATAGAGGAACTTGATGAATTTGAAGCCAGCTGAAGGGTCAAGCAAGAACTGCTTATACAAGTGGATGGTGTTGGAGGCACCCTGGAAAATGAACCCTTGAAAATGATTATGGTTTTGGCTGCTACCAATTTCCGATGGGACATTGATGAGGCTTTGCAAAGAAGATTAGAGAAGAGGATCTACAGTGCCTACAAGTAGTATTCAACCCCCTGCAGATTTAGCTGATTTGATAAGATGCCAATAAGTTAGAGCCTTCAAACTGCAAACGAGAGTAGGATTTATTAACAGAAGCATAAATATTACAAACCAAAAAGTTATGTTGCTCAGTTGAATTTTTATCAATTTTAAACATAAAAGTGTGGGTCAATTATTATTCAACCCCTAGGCTTAATATTTTGTGGAATAACCCTTGTTTGCAATTACAGCTAATAATCGTCTTTTATAAGACCTGATCAGGCCGGCACAGGTCTCTGGAGTTATCTTGGCCCACTCCTCCATGCAGATCTTCTCCAAGTTGTCTAGGTTCTTTGGCTGTCTCATGTGGACTTTAATCTTGAGCTCCTTCCACAAGATTTCAATTGGGTTAAGGTCAGGAGACTGACTAGGCCACTCCAACACCTTGATTTTTTCCCTCTTGAACCAGGCCTTGGTTTTCTTGGCTGTGTGCTTTGGGTCGTTGTCTTGTTGGAAGATGAAATTACGACCCATCTTAAGATCCTTGATGGAGGAGCGGAGGTTCTTGGCCAAAATCTCCAGGTAGGCCGTGCTATCCATCTTCCCATGGATGCGGACCAGATGGCCAGGCCCCTTGGCTGAGAAACAGCCCCACAGCATGATGCTGCCACCACCATGCTTGACTGTAGGGATGGTATTCTTGGGGTCGTATGCAGTGCCATCCAGTCTCCAAACGTCATGTGTGTGGTTGGCACCAAAGATCTCGATCTTGGTCTCATCAGACCATAGAACCTTGAACCAGTCTGTCTCAGAGTCCTCCAAGTGATCATGAGCAAACTGTAGACGAGCCTTGACATGACGCTTTGAAAGTAAAGGAACCTTACGGGCTCGTCTGGAACGGAGACCATTGCGGTGGAGTACGTTACTTATGGTATTAACTGAACCAATGTCCCCACTGCCATGAGATCTTCCCGGAGCTCCTTCCTTGTTGTCCTTGGGTTAGCCTTGGCTCTTTGGACAAGCCTGGCCTCGGCACGGGAGGAAACTTTCAAAGGCTGTCCAGGCCGTGGAAGGCTAACAGTAGTTTCATAAGCCTTCCACTTCCGGATGATGCTCCCAACAGTGGAGACAGGTAGGCCCAACTCCTTGGAAAGGGTTTTGTACCCCTTTCCAGCCTTGTGACCCTCCACGATCTTGTCTCTGATGGCCTTGGAATGCTCCTTTGTCTTTCCCATGTTGACCATGTATGAGTGCTGTTCACAAGTTTGGGGAGGGTCTTAAATAGTCAGAAAAGGCTGGCAAAAGAGATAATTAATCCACACATGTGAGGCTCATTGTTCTTTGTGCCTGAACTACTTCTTAATACGTTAGGGGGACCAAACAGAATCTTTTTGGCTGCAGTGCATTTCCCACTTCCAGGCTGATCTACAGTCCAAATGTCACAATGCCAAGTTAATTCCGCATGTGTCAACCAGCTAAATCTGCAGGGGGTTGAAGACTACTTGTAGGCACTGTATATACCATTACATTACCTACAGCTAGTGGAAGAGCTAGCTACTGAAAATAAATCTCCGAGAAGTCGAGCTGGACAAAGCAGTAAACCTGGAAGTCATTGCAGAGAAAATTGAGGGATACTCAGGCGCTGACATCACCGATGTTTGCAGGGATGCCTCCATGATGGCTATGCAGTGACGTTAGGCTTGACATCAGAACAAAGCCAGGCTTTGTTGAAGAATGACCTACAGGCGCCTGTGACAATCACAGACTTTCACTTGACACTAAAAAAAGTCTCAAGATCTGTTTCTGCTGAAGACTTGGAGAAGTATGAGAGGTGGATGGGAGAATTAGGGTCACCTAGTGAACCTAAACTTACATCTTTTGTATTGATACATTTTCCAGCTCTCGATGAGAGAAAAAATGTGTTAATTCCGACCACACAATTTCACTTTGATAACCAGCTATACTGTTTTACCTTTCTATTGGAAGGAGCCCCTTTTTTGATGACCAGAGACTATCATGCGCAAAATTGACAGAACCAAAATAGCCAAACCCATTCACTGGTTTTTACTTTCCATCTGCGATCTATTCTGTGCCTTTTAAATGTGCTGCAAAGCCTACATTGGAGGTATGGAACGACTAGTCCCACCAAGCTCTTCTGGTCACTCCTAAACTCCGGTCCCAAAATCCATTATAAAACACCTCTCAGCCCAATATGTGCTGGAGCCTGCTTCTCAGGTCCTATGTCACCGAGGTTTGCCACATCAGTGACACATACCTCCCATCCAGAACATGACCAGCCACAACCTTACAACAGAAAAATAGATAGATTAGATAGATAACGAGATAGATAGATATGAGATAGATGGACAGATGGATAGATCAATGGATAGATATGAGATAGATATGATATAGATGGACAGATTAATGCATCGATAGATAGATAGATAGATAGATAGATAGATAGATAGATAGATATGAGATAGATGGACAGATGGATGGTTTGATGGATAGATATGAGACAATGGATGGATAGACAGACATAGGATAATCAGAGACCAACAGACAGATATCTACCATAGATAGAATGATAGATAGAATTATAGAAAGAAAGATAGGTAGCTATGAGATGGATAAACAGAGACCAACAGACAGATAGATAGAATTTTAGAATTTCAGATAGAATGATAGAATGATAGATAGACAGATAGATAGATAGATAGATAGATATAGATAGATAGATAAACTATTAAGGCCCAGTTGCACACACAGATAATTGTGCAGATATTGTTCGCAGATCTCTGGTTGCAGTGAAATCATGGACACATTGTTACATTTTGTGGCTGTGTACAAATGTAACAATGTGTCCATGATTTCACTGCAACCAGAGATCTGCGAACAATCTCTGCACAACTATCTGTGTGTGTAACGGTACCCTAAGATGGATGGATAGACAGAGGATACAAAAGAGACCAACAGACAGACAGCTGGACAGATAGATGGCAGACAGGCATGTAGTCTTAGTTGTGTCATGATGAGAGGTTATATTCCAGTTTCCGCACTCTTCAGCCTCCTTTCTATCTTGCTTCACTCTGTCTTCTCTCAGGTGCTTTCCTTATTCCTTACTTGACAATGTTGGCTCTGGCCGGGATCCCCATTTTCCTTCTGGAGGTGTCACTTGGACAATTTGCCAGTCAGGGCCCGATCTCTGTGTGGAAAGCCATTCCTGCATTACAAGGTAGGTGACACTGTGGACTCTTCCACACATTTCATTTCTCCTCTCTGTCATACATTGTGTCTGGAGAGGCTCCAGTGTTTCTTTCTGTAATTACCTCTTCTTCATGTTCTTCTACCATCTTGCTTATGTGCTAGGTCACATTTACTAGATGCCAGTTGTATTCTGCATAACCTATGTTCTGGCTGCCTGTGAGACTCTTATCCAAGAGGATACTTGCCATGTATCTAGGGGGACTTGCTCTGTACTGTTAATGTGCATCTCAATGTGGTACTTTAACATTTTTGTTACTTGAGTGAATTTCTAGATCCTGCACTTTGACAATTACCGCATGTTTGCTAGAAACCTAAAAATACAAATATACTGCCTTTGAATTGATTATGGCATCACCTGGGTTTTTGACATCACAGGTGCCAAGGGTGGCCATATTGTTGCACCCTGATGCTTTCAGCCAAACATTTCCTCTCCAGTGCTGGGACTGAAGCAGAAGTGAAGTCTACATCAAAGGGAATCTGTCAGGTCAAAAATCCACATGTAACTGACATAATGTTTTAATTCCTCTCTAAGCTCTCTATTCATGAATTTGTATTATTTATGCTTCCCTCCTATCCTAACTTCAAAATAAAAGATTAATCCCATTTGTCAATCACAGTGAGCTCTCTGCTGCCCACTCCCCAAGGAATGAATATTCATGCATCATTACACTGCCCTGCCCTCCTCTGATCTGTATGCTGTGTGACTCATTGCAGAGTCTGCAGATAGAGCAGAAAGGAGGGGAATGAGGTGTGTGCTCCGAGATCTTTATTGTGTGTATCTGAGATGTGGCTACTGATTACAGATTGTTAGAAGACCTTGGAGAAGACAAGACTTCTGTATTGTAGGGACGGCCCTGTTGTAGACTATGTGGACACTATTTAATTAGAATCATTTTATGAACACTGCTATAGGGCTGCCTTAATGTTGTGGGTTATTTTGTTTGGCTGACACAATGATTGCAGAAGTAATTTATTGATTTGATAATGCTTTTTGTCCTACATGTCTTTATGGGCACCACAGTAGTGAAGAAGTTAATGGTGGCACTACAATAATGGGACAGTCTGCTGTGAGAATACTGTTGGCAAAAATACCGGATTGTCAGTTTACTCACTAGTCCTGGACACTAAGGCACTTCATGATTGTACAAGTGCATGTCAATGAATTAGAATAATATCAAAAAAATAATTTATTTCAGTAATTCAATACATAAAGTGAAACATATTAATTATATAGTCATTACAAACAAAGTGATCTGTTTCAAGTGTTTATTTATGTAAATGTTGATGATTATGGCTTACACCCAATGAAAACCCAAAATTCATTATCTCAGAAAATTAGAATACTATATAAGACCAATAGATGTAATGATTTTAACTCATAAATGTTGTTCTAATGAAAGGTCTGTACAGTGAATGCCCTCAATACTTGGTCGGCTCCTTTTGCATGAATTCCTGCATCAATGCAGCGTGGCATGGAGGCGATCAGCCTGTGGCTCTGCTGGTGTTATGGAACCCAGGTTGCTTTGATAGCAGCCTTCAGCTTGTCTGCATTGTTGGGTCTGGTGTCTCATAGACTCTCTATGAGGTTTAGGTCAGGTGAGTTTGCTGGTCTATCAAGCACAGTGATACTGTGGTTAGCACACCAGGTATTGGTACTTTTGTCAGTGTGGACGGGTGCCAAGTCCTGCTGAAAAATGACATCTCCATCTCCGAAACGCTTGTCGGCAGATGGAAGCATGAAGAGCTCTAAATTTCCTGGTAGACGGCAGCGCTGACTTTGGTCTTGACT
Source organism: Allobates femoralis (assembly GCA_033576535.1). Classification (NCBI taxonomy): domain Eukaryota; kingdom Metazoa; phylum Chordata; class Amphibia; order Anura; family Aromobatidae; genus Allobates; species Allobates femoralis. The sequence continues at coordinate 55,523,787 of JARQOC010000010.1, read as the reverse complement.
TTTTTTTTTAATACATTTGCACAAATATCTACATTTCTGTTTTTATCAGTGAAGATGGGGAGCAGAGTGTACAAAATGAGAAAAAAATGAACTTTTTTGAATTTACCAAATGGCTGCAATGAAACAAAGAGCAAAAAATGTAAAGGGTCTGAATACTTTCTGTACTCACTGTATCTGAGTATTTTCTGTTATCCATCTTTTTCATGATTTTGGAATGGCATTTAGACATAAGAGGTGTCACATCACTACCAGAGGCTGCTCCTGCTACATCTGTTTCTGTCACCAGGCTCCGCCATATTCACCCTGTACGTGGCGCTGGTGATAGTGAGAGTCATAAACTCTGGAGAGCGCAGGCTTTGTCCATCCACTAAGGTTAGAGTGGCTGGGACCTACAGTGCTTCACAGTCAGACAGAGTGGATGTATGTGTGTGCTGCCCAGCTGAAGGCGTCAGCTCCTCTCTTCAGCCTACTGGAAAGCACCACACCCTACTAAAGCCTTTAACTTACTGCTGGAAGCTGCCAGACATATCTTATTGCTTCCCTTACTAGTCTCCTGTCTTGTATTGGTGTATTCCTGTTTTACCCCAGCCTGGTCTTTGGTATGCTTCTTCTGCCTCACAGTTTTGTACCTTGCTGCCATCTTGGTTTTGACCCGCCTTTCTGACTACTCTAACAAATCCTGATTTTGTCCTTTTCCTGACCTCCAGGCTTTGACCCTGCTTCGTGACTATTCCTGTCTCTGGACTGCAGCTCTTCTGTAGGCAGCAATCTCCTGGACTTCATTGTAAATTGAGATCCCTATATAGGGGTTAAAGGGAACCAACCAGCAGGATTCAGGGCTATAAAGTGAAGCCAGTGCCTTACTGGCTCTGGGATACTAAGTGCAATCATACCTTTAGTTGAATGATTCCATGTATGATTACAGAGAAAATTGTTATAAAAGTCACTGCAAAGTGGGCAGCAGATGAGTCAAGTATGCACCATTGCATCACTATGTGGAGTTGTTAAGTTGATTTTTTTTATTTCTCCCCTGTGGGCTCTAAGCCAAACCCTCCCCCTACATCCCTCCCTCTCTCCCTGTATTCCTCCCTATCATTATTTACCAGGCACAGGATGTTTGACATCACGCATACTCATAGCGCTATGCCAGGTGTCCTGTGTGCCCAAGCTCATCACTCCTGCCCTCTGTCCCTCACCTGCTTCTCCTAGTTATGATTGCATGTTACAAGCAGGAGAAGACCCGTCCCCTCCAGTTACTGTGCATCAGTGATCTCTCTCCTCTCACAGACCACGGGAAGATCCAGGAGAGGACACCGGGAGAGATCCCTGCAGTTGTCATCTGTGATCTGTGATCTATTATGACAATAGATAACATGCAGAGGCTGGAGGGGACAGGGTCTTCTCCTGTTTATGACCATGCGCATGATCATAACCAGGAGAAGCAGAGAGAAGCAGGCGAAGGACGGAGGGTGGCAGTGATGAGCTTGTGCACATAGGACACCTGGCATAGCGCTATGAGCATGCGTGATATCAGGCATCCTGTGCCTAGTAAATAGTGACAGGGAGGGAGGGATAGAGGGAGAAAGCAATGGATGGGGGTGGGTTTGGCTTAGAGCCCACAGGGGAGTAATAAATAAAACCCAACCCCACACAGTGATGCTGTGCTGCACATGTGCTAATTTGCTGCACTGTTTTCCCGGTGTTTGATAACAGTTTTTTCTACAATCATACATGGAATCATTTAACTAAAGGTACAATTGCACTCAGTATCTCAGTAACTGTAAGGCACTGGCTTCACTTTATAGCCCAAAATCCTGCTTTAAGGTTCCCTTTAAAGTGTCAGGGTCTCTCGGGGTTCACTATCTAATGGAGCGGCTTGTACCAAGTCTGTCTGTGATAGTTGTTTTGAGCCTGTGGCCTTAGACAGACATCACAATAGGGATCATCAAAAATATGCTAATGTGCTGTGATCTGGATTACCCCAGTGGCATGTCTCTTTAATGTGGAACTTTGGCTGTAATTTTATCTTTGTTGGTACTTTGCTTTTTTTATACATGAGAGACTTGGCCTAGAAAGATTCAGAAACACTTCTCTAACTGATATAGAAGATGTGTGAACGAAAGAATGCGCAATAGGGTCTTATCTCAATGATACACTGTCGCTTATCGATGTGGAATTGCTCACCTTTGTCAGTTGTGAAACCCACAACTGGTAGAATAGCGTACAGGCAGCTGCTGCAGGGACCGCACTCCCAACGGTGACCGTGGTTGTAATACAGAATCCTGGACAAAGTGCCTCAGTGTCCGCGCTGCTGCTCCGAGACCAAAGACACACAGACACAGGAATGTCTGGATCAGCGATAGCCTTTATTTTCCAATATATATTTCCAAAATAAAGGCTATCGCTGATCCAGACATTCCTGTGTCTGTGTGTCTTTGGTCTCGGAGCAGCAGCGCGGACACTGAGGCACTTTGTCCAGGATTCTGATATAGAAGATGGCAGAGAAGTCAGGAACATTCTGCCTGATCAGCCGGAAGATTACCTAGAACGTCTGCATTCAGAAAAAAAAACCTATCTCGTAAGAACCATCAGATAGGATCAGTCAGGATGTAATTATTTTTGATGACATGTTCTCATCAGTAATGGGATTATACTTATTACACTACTTGTTCTTCCTCATTATGATTAGGTACACAACCTCCAGCTGTACTTCACTACAGGCATCTCCATTACCTTCATGTGATTACTCTCTATTCTCATTCCTGATTGCCTGGATTTTTTCCTTTTTTATTTTACTTATATAGCATTATTAATTACACAGAGCTTTACAGCTGTGATCACCACTGTCCCCATTACAGCTCACAATCTAAATTCCCTATCAGTATGTCTTTAGACTGAGTCGTGTGCCCTTTTATCTGTGTTCTATGTTCTAGGTTATACATGTTGTGACGACATGGACTTTTTCAATGTGTGGCATGGGATAAGTTTCTTAAATTAGCCAGACATGTTGGTCTTTTGTTTGTTAACTTATGATAAGTAAGTCATTGTTTCTGCCAGATTCTTCGGAGTCTGCCATTGTTCAAGGTTGTGTACAGCTAATTTAAGTATCTCATCCCTCTGTCAGAGAATGTCACGACCCAAAGAGAATTAAGTATACGATTCTTCCATTGTTTTAAGGATGTTATATCCTTTCTCTACAGAATCACACTTTTATCTTCTCTCTTTATTGCACTAAATGTTCTTTTATCTGAATACATTTTACAAGCACTTTTATATGAGAGTTCTGGGTTTTGGATCACAAACTGCTTATATGAAGTCTCTTTACTGCTCTCAATATTATAAAGCTTCTCTTTGAATATACAGTGCCTTGTGAAAGTATTCGGCCCCCTTGAACTTTTGCCACATTTCAGGCTTCAAACAAAAAGATATAATTCTATTTTTTTTGTGATGAATCAACAACAAGTGGGACACAATCGTGAAGTGGAACGAAATTTATTGTATATTTTAACCATTTTAACCATTTTTAACAAATAAAAAACTGAAAAGTGGGGCGTGCAATATTATTCAGCCTCCTTGATTTAATACTTTGTAGCGCCACAATGCTGCGATTACAGCTACAGTCTCTTGGGTATGTCTATATCAGTTTTACACATCGAGAGACTGAAATTCTTGCCCATTCTTCCTTGCCAAACAGCTGGAGCTCAGTGAGGTTGGATTGAGGCGTTTGTGAACAGCAGTTTTCAGTTCTTTCCACAGATTCTCCATTGGATTCAGGTCTGGATGTGAGTTGGCCATTCTAACACCTGGATATTTTTATTTTTGAACCATTCCATTGTAGATTTTGCTTTATGTTTGGGATCATTGTCTTGTTGGAAGATAAATCTCCGTCCCAGTCTCAGGTCTTTTGCAGACTCCAGCAGGTTTTCTTCCAGAATGGTCCTGTATTTGGCTCTGTCCATCTTCCCATCAATTTTAACCATCTTCCCTGTCCCTGCTGAAGAAAAGCAGGCCCAAACCATGATGCTGCCACCACCATGTTTAACAGTGGGGATGGTGTTTTGAGGGTGATGAGCTGTGTTGCTTTTACACCAAACATATCATTTTGCATTGTGGCCAAAAAGTTTGATTTTAGTTTCATCAGACCAGAGCACCTTTTTCCACATGTTTGGTGTGTCTCGCAGGTGGCTTGTGGCAAACTTCAAATGAGACGTTTTATGGATAACTCTGAGAAATGACTTTCTTCTTGCCACTCTTCCATAAAGGCCAGATTTGTGCAGTGTGCGACTGATTGTTGTCCTATGGACAGACTCTCCCACCTCAGCTGTAGATCTCTGCAGTTCATCCAGAGTGATCATGGGCTTTTTGGCTGCATCTCTGATCAGTCTTCTCCTTGTTTGAGATGAAAGTTTAAAGGGACGGTCGGGTCTTGGTAGATTTACAGTGGTCTGATACTCCTTCCATTTCAATATGATCACTTGCACAGAGCTCCTTGAGATGTTTAAAACTTGGGAAATCTTTTTGTATCCAAATCCAGCTTTAAACTTCACCACAACAGTATCTCGGACCTGCCTGGTGTGTTCCTTGGTCTTCATGATGCTCTCTGCACTTGAAACAGAACCCTGAGACTATCACAGAGCAGGTGCATTTATACGGAGACTTGATTACACACAGGTGGATTCTATTTATCATTACCAGTCATTTAGGACAATATTGGATCATTCAGAAATCCTCATTGATCTTCTGGAGTGAGTTTGCTGCACTGAAAGTAAAGGGGCTGAATAATATTACACGCCCCACTTTTCAGTTTTTTATTTGTTAAAAAAGTTTAAAATATCCAAAAAATTTTGTTCCACTTCTTGATTGTGTCCCACTTGTTGTTGATTCTTCACAAAAAATTGAGAATTTATATCTTTATGTTTGAAGCCTGAAATGTGGCAACAGGTTGAAAAGTTCAAGGGGGCCAAATACTTTCACAAGGCACTGTATAAGCTGCATTACAGGACAGTTTAGTGTTAGGATGTTACTACCAAGGAAGCAGACATACGAGCTGTTAATATTTCTCTAAATGTCTGGGCCTTGGCTGAAACTCTTTGTTGGTAACTTCATCGATTAGGTGTCCATGCAAAGTAACTGTTTCTAATGCTAATGTCACCAAGTGCAATGTCCAGGATTGGCTTGCGTGGTATAAATTGTGTTTCCATTCAAAGAAACTCTACTGAATTCTAATATCACCTGTCACGCTGGGCCCAGGGAGCGTCCGGAAACAGTGCTTGACAGGGATGCATGGACCAACGGTGTCTGGCACACTACACCAAACAACAAATGGGGAGACACTGGGGACAAATACAGCGGAGGGTCCTGCACATAGGGAATGGGGTAGAAGTGACCTCCTGCCACTAATCTGTGGCTGTGCCCTGATCTCTCTACCGTCCCTAAATGGGTTCTTTCACCCTGTCACCAAGCAGGATACCTAATCCCTCGCTGGCCCTGACACTAATCAGTGTTTTGGGTGAGGTTATAGAGCTCACCATTCAGAGAACTGGAAGATCTGCAGCATCTAAAACTGTGATTACCAAAACAACAGAAAGTAGCTCAGTAATCCTCCCATCACTGGAATGATGCTCCCTACCCCTACATCACGCTGCTTTCAAATGGGGTAGCAAAAACCTGTTTATAAATTCCCTTTTAATCAGACAAGAATAAGCTTTATGTTATTCACATTGTGTCTCATTTTTTATCCAACCATTGATGTTTCCGTTCCCTTCCTTTTTTTACTCTCCCATGATGCCCACTTTTTTCTGTAGACTTTTGTATTGCACTGACCTCAGGTGATGCCGGAGAAGCTGATTGTCTATAGATGTTGCCTGTAGTTTGTGTGATCTCTTGGATGAAATCTCATTGCGAAGATTTACAGCAGGGGTCTCAAAGTTGGTGGGCCGCACATAGAAAAATGTTATATCGGGGGGCCGCATCCCTTGTAGGACTAAGTGATATTTTTAGGAATACCAGAATTTTTTTCTCAATGTAGTAAAGTATAAGTCCTGATCCCCATCTTGTAGTGATGTCCCCATCCTGTAGTAATGTCTGTTCCCAATATTGTAGTAATGTCCCCATCCTGGTCTTTTTCATATAGTAATGTTCCCATCCTGTTCCTCATCATGTAGTAATATTCCGATCCTGGTCCTCATCATGTAGTAATATCCCCATCCTGGTCCTCATCATGTAGCACTGTCCCTATCCTGATCCCCTTTTCTAGTGATGTCCCCCATTCTGATCCCCTTTTCTAGTGATGTCCCCCATCCTGATCCCATCTTCTCTTCTAGTGATGTCCTCCATCCTCGTCCCCTTTTCTAGTGATGTTCCCCATCCTGATCCCCTTTTGTAGCGATATCCGCCATCCTGATCCCCTTTTCTAGTGATGTCCTCCATCCTGGTCCCCTTTTCTAGTGATGTCCCCCATCCTGACCCCTTTTGTAGCGATGTCCCCCATTCTGATCCCGTTTTCTAGTGATGTCCCCCATACTGATCCCCTTTAGTAATGATTTCCCCCATCCTGATCCCCTTTTGTTGTGATGTCCCCATCCCAATACACTAGAGGAGTGATGTTCCCCATCCTGATCCCTTTTTGTAGTAGTGATGTCCCCATCCTGATTCCCTTTTGCAGTCATGTCCCCCATTCAGGTCCCCTTTAGTAGTGATGTTCCCTATCCCCTTTAGTAGTGATGTCCCTCATCCTGGACCCCTGTTGTAGTGATGTCCCCCTTCCTGATCCCCTTATGTAGTGATATCCCTCATCCTGATCCCCTTGTTTAGTGATGTCCCCCATCCAGATCTACTTTTATAGTGATGCCCCCCATCCTGGTTTACCTTCTTTTCACTCCCTCACACACACTCTCACATACACACACTCATTCACTCACACACACCCACACATATACCTTCACAAACACCTTTGTATACACACATCCACACACCCTCTCACACACACACACACTCACACACACACACTCTCACACACTCACTCACTCACACATACACACTCACATACACACTCACACATACTCTCAAACACGCACACACTCACACTGTCTCACACACACACTCTCTCACACACACATACACACACTTACACACACTCTCTCACACACACACACACACACACACATACTCTCAAACACGTACACACCTCACACTGTCTCACACACACACTCTTTCACACACACATACACACACACTCACACACACTCTCTCACACACACACACATACTCTCAAACACGCACACACTCCCCACTGTCTCACACACACACTCACACACTCTCACACACACTCACACACTCTCACACACACCCTCACAACACACACACACACTCACAGACACTCACACACACACTCTCACACACACACACACACACACACACACACTCTCTCACACACACATACACACACTCACACACACACACACACTCACACTCTCTCTCTCACACACACACACACACACACATACTCTCAAACACACACACACACTCACACACTCTCTCACACACCCACACACACCCTCACAACACACACACACTCACAGACACTCACACACACACACTCTCACACACACACACTCTCTCTCACACACACACACATTCTCACACACACACACACACAATCTCACACACACACACACACACTCTCACACACACTCACACTTTTCTCACTTTAATGATGCATCGCTCAAGTACAGGGGGCCGCTGCGGTCCCCGCTTTGCTGACTTCCAGCCTCCGCTGTGTTATGACTTCCTCCAGCCACCACTCAGACAAGCGCTGTTGCTCATCAAGATCAATGCAATCTGCCAGGCAGAGAGCTGCAGGTGACGTCATATGCCGCCGTCAGCTGCGGGCCTCTCATTGGCTGGTGGCTTGCATTGATCTTGCTGAGTGGCAGAGCTTGTTGGTGCCTAGCCAGAAGTCATAACACAGCGGGGACTGCAGTGGCCCACTGCACTGGGGCCAAGCATCATTAAGTTGCCCAAGGTGCTGCATGCCGCACAGTGAAGACTCAGGGGCCGCATACGGCCCAAGGGCCGCGTGTTTGAGACCCCTGATTTACAGGATCATGTCAGCACAAAATGACTGTTCTAACTAAGTACAGGAGTCCAGTGAACACTTTTAATAGATAAATAGTTTGGCTCTCCTTCACACCTACATGATTCCTACTATCTCCATCCTCTTCCTTCCATGACAGCTCTGGCAGCACAGACGTCAAAGAAGGGTGGAGAAAGATGGAATATGGTTATCTTGGTTTGGTCAGTCCTGCTACCAGTTGAGTTCTACAGCCTTACAACTAGGTTTAGGGGTTAAGTGTAATGGTACCTTTACACGCCGCTACAGAAGGTTAGAAACAACTGGGTGTCGGAGACAAATGTATCTTGCACCGTCAAAACAACCCGAGGTAGCGGCGTGTAAATCAGGTTGTTGCCACCCGTCACTGTCGACACCTGTTTTTGAGCAGTGCTCAATAACAGGTTGGTTTCAACCCAATGGTAGCAGCGTGTAATCGAGGAACAGGAAGGTTTTTTTGTCACCTAGTTAACTCCCTGGGGCGTGACACAGCCTCCGGGATACTGCCCCCTTCTGTAGCGGCGTGTAAATGAGGGACGGTGCTCTACAGAAGGTAACCTGCGGCACCCGGCGGTGCCTCCAGGGATAGATTAAACCTTCTGTAGAGCACCATGTAGCGGCGTGTAAAGGCGGTATCAGGTACCGTTAGCAACTGTTGGAACTTGCTCGTGCACGTGAGACACCTGGTTTTTTCTAACCTTCTGTAGCGGCGTGTAAAGGTACCATTAGGGTTAGATGTTAGGGTTAGGTGTTAGGATTAAGGGTGTGTGCCCACATAGTGGTTTAGTGACGTTCAAACCATCAGTAAACCGGTGGAAATTTGCAGGAGCCTAGAGTTCTGAGCTCTGAAGTCTCCAGCGCTTTTCAGTCGGTTTTTTCGGGCGGTTTTCTATGGAGGATTTTGTTCATGAAAACGATCAAAAACCGCTGAGAAGAATTGACATGTTGTTTGCTCCTAAACCGCTAGGAAACCGCTCAACCTCTGGCGGATCCGCTCACATAAACCCACTATGTGTGCACAGCGTTTTCTAAATTACATAGGGTTACTTGTAAGTCCTAACGCTGCTTAGGATTTACATAAGTTTAAATAAAACCTATGCTAAACCGACGTTAAACCACTATGTGGGCACATACCCTTAGTGTTATGGCCACTTTACACGCGGCTACATTTCTAGCTTATCCACAGGTAACTTACTGGCTGCAGTGAAATCACGCCGCTACAAAGTGCTCTACAGAAGGTTTAATCTATCCCTGGAGGCACCGCCGGGTGGCAGAAATTACCTTCTGTAGAGCACCGTCCCTCATTTACACGCCGCTACAGAAGGTAATATGGGAGGACCTGGTGCAGCAGGGACAACACATAGGCGTGCACGAGTTGTGGATTACGAGACGCTCGTACAATGATTGGACAATGCAATAGTATCATGATTGGCCAGCCAGCGCATGAAGGCTGGCTAATACATGATGCTATTGCAATTGTGTAGTGTGACTGGTCAGCTCCTTAAATATGCCGCCCTATGCAGCGACAACCAATTGTAACGCAGGAGCTTCCACCAATGATCGCTGAAGGGGGGCGTTTTCCCGGAGGCTGTGTCACGCCCCCAGGGAGTTAACTAGGTGGCGAAAAAACCTTACCTTACCTTATTTAGACGCCGTTACCATCGGGTTGAAACCAACCTGTTTTAGAGCACTGCTCGGAAACGGGTGCCGCAAGTGACGGGTAGCAACAAGCTAGTTTACACGCCGCTACCTCGGGTTGATTTCACGGTGCAAGATACATTTGTCTCCGAAACCCGGTTGTTTTCAATCTTCTGTAGCGGCGTGTAAAGGTACCATTAGGGTTAAGTGTTAGGGTTGCCTGTGGGCATTTTTCAGGGAACCTATCTGTAATATCCTCAACATTATACCTAAATCTCTGAGTAGCTAGATGATTAGATGACATATTTTTACATTTTTACACTAAAGTTGTTAGTTTTCCATTTCTGGTTTGTTCAAGTCTTTTACTGTTCTTTGTCATTTATGTGCCAGAATCACGTGCTGTTCTCCTCTTGCTTTCTTATAATGTTAGACTCTTAATATTTTTGCTCAGTTTTATCCACCTGGTGCTGAGGTTTTTATTTCAAGTATCTGGCTTTGAAGGTGATAAATCTCATTTTATTATTTGATTGTAATCATTTATATATTCATGTTCTGTCTGACATAGAGAAGATTATAATGTTCTCCTAAATGTGTGTTCTAGATTTTCCAGATTGTTTCATATACGATCTAGTTTAGCACTCATATGTAAGTTTCCTCCAGTGTATTACCCAATATAGATTTCAAGTATATTTTTTCCTAATTATTTCCTTATTATTCTTATTCTGCGAAGTAGAAAAGAGGGAAGGGAGGCTCTACACGCTGTATGTTCAAAGTGTAATTGTTAACAATATTCCTGAAGTGGATGTGCCAAGATTTTTCCATGTTCAACTTTGTATTCTTATTCTGGCTAATGTAAAATCTAGGTTTGTTACTTTTAGTTTCTAGTGTGTAGAATGATATAGATAATTTCTGAATGCTCCAGAGCACAATCATTCACTTATGGATGTTCTAGATTCACAGTGTTGTATCTACATATCCAGATCACCTGAAACGATAATTGACTAATAAATCAATCTTATATTCACCCTTTGATGTCTTGTGGAATACGGCAGCGTGTTTTTTAACCCTTCATCCTCCCTACTCTAATGCAGCAGCTGTGATCTGCTTTTATAGTTGTGTGATTCTCACGACACAAGGTGAATCCTCTGATACCTATTTAGGTCATATTTTATCTCAAACCCTTCATCCTCCCTATTTTAATTTTCTGAGATAATGACCTTTGGGTTTTCATTGGCTGTAAGCCATAATCATCAACATTAACAGAACTGAACACATGAAATAGAGCACTCTGTGTGTAATGACTCTATATAATATATGCTTTTCCCTTTATGTATTGAATTACTGATGATATTCTAATTCATTAGGATGCACCTGTAGATCAAAATTCTTAGTGCTGAAGATAAACCAAGGTCCAGATTTCCAATATAGGGTCTAGATACTTGGTGTTCTCTATGAAAAAGGATGTCTGGATCATCTGATGTTTTCTTTAATCATCTTTGATATTTTTTTATTATTTATTTTGCATAAATATAAGTACAAATGGTAAATTATATTACAATAAATAACATCCGAGCATCCCATACCCATCCGAACCAACCCCACTGGGGAGAGAGTGAAAGGGCTCAACTAATGAAATGAGTTCCAATTTGTAACATTTTTACTTATGAAGAATTATACCATCCCTCTGTAGCTTTATCACTAAATTAAACATTGTTTGCAAACCTAAAATGCGATCTTTCCAGAAGAAAGACAACAGTAATAACTCCTACTAGTAGGAGAAGGAGCTGGGTCACAACCTCACTAACAGAAGAGTATAATAATGAATTGTCACAAAATGCTCCAGAGCAAAGGAGACAGAATAAAGAGATCTCCGCACAGCTTGCACCTTTGTATAAATACAGATTTAACAAAAATTAATGAACAATCATATAGGAGCACAAGATCAGATATTTACAAGTCACTTTAGGAATTTTAAATAAATATATAATAAAGTGAAATCTTTATTAATAAACAAAATATCGCAGGTTTACAATAGTTTTAAAACGCATAAGAACAATTAAAAAAATACAATACAATAATTTAAAGCAGAAAACAATATAAAAAATACAATACAGTAATTAAAGTGGAGAATCAAGGTAAAAAAAAATACAATACGATAAGTAAGCAGAGAACAATGTAAAAAATACAATATAGTAATAAGTAATTAAAGTAAATGAAAATGAAAATGTAAAAAATACATACAATATTAAAGCAGAGAAACAATGTAAAAAATACAATACAATAATTAAAGCAGAGAAACAATGTAAAAAATACAATACAATAATTAAAGCAAAAATAAAGGGGACCGTGCTCAAAAGAGCTTACAATCTACAATGAGATGGGGGTTACACAAAGTACAGGGGCTTATTACAATGATGGTCCAGGCATGTTTAGGAAGTGGGGGATAGATAAAATTACATGAGTGGTCACCAGACATCTGGGTAGAGCTTTTGGGTTTGGTGGAGTTTGAAGAGTTATGTCGAGAGAGATAGTGAATGGGCTGTGTACAGTACAAAGTACTTCTATTTGGGAGCATGATAGGCCGCATTAAAAGATGTGTTTTTAGGGAGCGTCTGAAGCCATGCAAATTGTGGATAGTCCTGATTTCTTGTGGTAGAGCATTCCAGAGAATTGTGCAGCTCGAGAGAAGTCTTGGAGGCGGGAGTGGGAGGATCGGATTAATGCAGATGTTAATCGAAGGTCATTTGTAGAATGTAGAGAAAGGGTGGAGTGATAGACAGAGATGTGGGAGGAGATGTAGGAGGTGCTGCACTGTGAAGAGCTTTGTGGTGAGAACAAGCAATTTGAATTGGATCCTGTAGTGTATAGGCAGCCACTTTCTTAGTCCAAATAACCAATTTTAAATATAAAAAATGAGAATGTTGTAGTTGTAGATTATTTCAAAATCATAAATCGAGAAGAATAGCTCATTGACGTTTTAATATAATTCAGTCTTTGATATATCATCTGGTCTCATTCCCCAGACACTGTAAATCTAAATTAAGTCTTGAGTTAAAAAAAATCAATGGATGATACTTATATAGTAATTTGCTTCTGCCCTCATGTATATTATAGGATAATGAATAACCTAAGGATAGATTCACATGCAGCTTTTTTTGGATTTTTTTCCCTGCTTTTTTAATGCAAATTAAAAGCCACTTTTTACAGCACCATCAAAAGCTATGAGACTCATGCAAATGATTGTTTCCTGGCTAAATTCTACAGCTTGCAAATAGTTCTGAGTTTTTGCAGCAGGAGTTTAAACATAGACAGCAACGAGAAAGTGAGAAAATGCTGCAAAAATGCGCTTTTGCTCTGCTTCTTTTTTGGGGGGTGTCTTTCTCACATTTTCAGCTGCACAAGAGATCAGATTTTCCCCCCCAAAAAAACACATCAGAAGACGTATCATCCGTTTTTTAGCCCATAAACAATAGTTTCAATGGGAAAAGCGGATCAGAAAAGTGCAGTAAGAATTGACGGCTCCTTTTTTTGCGGATCACTTTTCAAGGGCAAAACGCAGCAGATCTTAAATGTCCAGACTGAACAGCAAAACATGAAAACCCATTGACTTTTGAGTAATGTATTCACTGCAAAAACGGATCCCCAAAAAATGGATCAAAAACGCAGTGTGAACACAGCCTTGTGAAACATTTTTGGTGAAAAAAACTTTATTAAACATGTAATGCAGCACAAATGTAATCTGCACCCTAAAAAATGATGCAAAAACGTAGTTAAAGTGTCACAAAAAATACAGCGAAAATGCAGAAAAACGGTCATTTTGAAAGCAGAGGTTTACTGCCACTGTTTATGTAAATAAAACTCATTGTATACATGAAACGTTGCAAACATCAGACAATTGCCCATCTTAATAAACAAACCTGTAGGCTAAATACATGAGTGACAAGGTTATTTTTGCCCTGATAGTTTTATATGGTATTTTGGTGCATGTTAAATGTATCACCCTGAAATCTGGATGGTTAGTTGCAAAGTGTTATACAGGCAGGGTAGAAATGCACAAACTTCCAGATGCAAAAACTGTTATTTCAGGATCAACAGACAGAGATCTTGAAAATGATGATATATCAAAGCACAATTATTAAGATAAATTCACCATAAATTCCACTTGGTGTTTATTCTTTGCACCACATTCATGTGTTTTGCAGTTTTTCACAAAATCTGAAGGGAATCCCGATATCTGCAGCCAGCGAGAATCCTGAAATCTCCTGCATACGTTGCCTAGCCTGGCTTCACACCACGGCTTTTGTCTGCCCGGGTGGATCCTCTTTTTTGCAGGACCACACAGACAGAAACAGACAGGACAGGATGTGCACAAAGTGTGGCCAAACATGGTCCCGGATCCTGTTTTTTGCAGGATTTGTTTTCTGCGGCTGTCCACAATGCTGAAGTCTGTCTGTGTCTGTCCTGCCACTGTCCTTGGTGCTGAATTCACAGCTTGTGCTTGAAATACTGCTGTCCATGGTGCTGAACTGTGGATGGCAGGATTTCTGAGCATGCTCTATGTAAAAAATCGGATCCGGGCGCCCATAGACTCCCATGTTATAGGCACCGGATCGCCCCGGATCCAGGACGGTCCGATATTGTCAGATTTTTTCCATCGGAGCCCAAAACCATTGGAGTCTCCGATTTTGTGCACGGTGAAAAACTGGACAAAATCGGATCAGGCACAGAAAACACAAAATCGGATGGCCAAATTGGACCAATCCGGCGCCATAGGGATACATGGGAGGCAAAACCGGATCAGGTTCTGTCCGGGACAGAACCTGATGCACAAAACCGTGGTGTGAAGCCAGCCTTATTTGTGACTTGCAAATTTGGTACAGAAATAAATCTGCAGATGTCAGTTCTTGTAGCGTTTTTCACCCATTCTAATGAACGGGTAAAATTTGCACCAAATACGCAAGGCAAAAATGCACCAAAAAAATGGCAAAAACTGTTTTTTTCTGCCAAGAGATGCAGAAATTACTGCAACCAAAGCTTTGTGTCTCACTTGATAAGTGTGCATGACTTAAGGGGCCATTACATGCAACGATATCGCTAACGATATTGTTGCAAAGTCACAGGTTTTGTGATGTTGCAGCGACATCTGAGTGACGTCCCTGCGTGTGACATGTCGCAGCGACCAGCGATCAGCTCGCTGATTGTTGCGGAATGGCCCGGACCATTTTTCAGTCGCTGGTCTGCCACTGTCATGCATGCATCGGCATGTGTGACAGGGCAACCACCAGCTATCCCCAGTCTGCGCCCCGAGAACCTGAACAATCACAACGACCATCAGGTGTCGGCACAGTACTGGGTGATCACTGGTGAATAAGAGAGGCACATTTGACTTTTGTTTTCTAACCCTTACAGCATGCTGTCCTCAGATTATACAGCAAAACCCTGCTAACAGATTCCCGTTATTGGATATTACAAAGTTGCAGAATACCATATATACTCGCGTATAAGCCGAGTTTTTCAGCCCAAAAATTGGGCTGAAAAGTTACCCCCTCGGCTTATACGCGAGTCACTGTATACTGTATACAATGTATACAGTATACAGTGCCCCGATCTATATACAGGCCACCCCCCGCCGCAATCCTGTAAAGGAAGAGATTAGTATACTTATCCCTCCGCTGTCCTGCTGCCGCTGTCCCGCCGCCGCTCCTCCATCTTCATCCAGCGTCTTCCGTCTTCTTCCGGGTTCCTCCGATGGTCGCAGGCAATGACGTCATTGCCGGCGCGACAGAGGAGGAAGCTGAAAGAAGACGGAAGACGCTGGATGAAGACGGAGGAGCGTGATGGTGGCGGCGGCGGGACAGCGGAGGGATAAGTATACTAATCTCTTCCTTTACAGGATTGCGGCGGGGGGGGGGGGCCTGTATATAGATGGGGGGCTGCATATACCTCCTGGGGCTGCATATACCTCCTGGGGCTGCATATGGGGCTGTATATACCTCTGGGGCTGCATATGGGGCTGCATATACCTCCTGGGGATGCATATGGGGCTGTATATACTTCTGGGGCTGCATATACCTCCTGGGGCTGCATATGGGGCTGTATATACCTCTGGGGCTGCATATGGGGCTGTATATACCTCTGGGGCTGCATATGGGGCTGCATATACCTCTGGGGCTGCATATGGGGCTGTATATACCTCTGGGGCTGCATATGGGGCTGTATATACTTCTGGGGCTGCATATACCTCCTGGGGCTGCATATGGGGCTGTATATACCTCTGGGGCTGCATATGGGGCTGCATATACCTCTGGGGCTGTATATACCTCTGGGGCTGCATATGGGGCTGCATATACCTCTGGGGCTGTTTATGGGGCTGCATATACCTCCTGGGGCTGCATATGGGGCTGCATATACCTCTGGGGCTGCATATACCTCTGGGGCTGCTGTATACTACCACTGGGGCTGCTGCTGTATATACCACTGGGGAGGCTGCTGTATACCTCACTGCTGGGGGTTGTATACCTGTGCTGGAGTCCACCCTCGGCCTATACGCGAGTCAATACGTTTTCCCAGTTTTTGGGGGCAAAAGTAGGGGGGTCGGCTTATACACGGGTCGGCTTATACACGAGTATATACGGTATATCTAATTTGCATGCAACATGAGTTAAATTGTATAAGAATTTACAATTAAGCATGGGATAATTTAGATATTGTAATGTCAGTGATGAACTATAATCTGGATGTTTAGTATATGAATAATATTTGTAGCATTCTCTTTCATGATTTAGGCTTCCAGTCCACTTTTTAAGTCAAATGTCTCAGGCCAAGTGTGCAAACCTTTATAGACAGTTCTCATCCATCATCTAAGCTGTGCGCTCTGGAAATGGTGGTTAGAGTCTTCAGATTTGGAGAGTTGGTTTTGATCTTCTTAGTTTAGTATCCAGAGAACACTAGTCAGCTGGTCCCTCTATGTGATTTCTTATTGTGCCTCCATACAGCAATATCTTACCCATTACTCAATATATCTTACCAATACCCATATATTCTTCCCCACAAACTATAATTCTAGAAACAAACACTTCTTAAATTGGGTCCCATTACATCCCTCTACATAAGGTCATTTGCAGTTGTAGTTTACCTCCATCTAGTGGTGGCTGTCTGAAGACAGAAATGTTATCATTGAAGTCAATAGATATGCAGAAAGTGTTGGAAACTTTGAGAAAAAGAGCTTTTACCTCTATAAAGATGTAATATACTGACCTGTACTGGCATTGTGATCAGGCAGTTCCAGCATCTACCATGCAAATACATCTAAATAAATCATCTTGGGATGCATTAAAAGAGGCAAAGATGCTCATGATAAGAACAAAGTTTTTCCTGTATACAAGTCACTTGTGCAGCGACGCTTTTTTTTGCCTCCATTGTGCAAGAAGGACATGGCTGAGCTAGAAAAGGTGCAGAGAAGAGCAGTCAAAGTTATTAGGGGAACCGGTGATCTGCAGAAGACGGGTTATTAAACAGGGTTATTCTGTTTCGGAAAACTAGGGCTTAGAGATAATGTGCAAATATATGAAGGGACAGTAGGGAGATCTTTATTATGATCTTTTTACACCCAGGTCTGAGATATTGACCAGACAACCGACATTATCTATAGTTACAGGAAAGAAGGTTTAACTATAATCACAAGCAGTGATTCTTTAATGTGCAAAGAGTGACACTGTGGATTCTTTACTGTAAGAGCATTGAGGCTATGGATTATCTACAGTGTGAGCATTGAGACTGTGGATTCTCTACAGTATGAGCATTGAGACTGTGGATTCTTTACTGTACAAGCAGTGAGACTGTGGATTCTTTGCTGTAAGAGCATTGAGGCTATGGATTCTCTGCAGTGTGAGCAGTGAGACTGTGGATTCTCTACAGTGTGAGCAGTGAGACTATGGATTCTCTACTGTACGAGCAGTGAGACTATGGATTCTTTACTGTACGAGCAGTGAGACTATAGATTCTCTACAGTGTGAGCAGTGAGAGTATGGATTCTTTACTATAAGAGCAGTGAGACTATGGATTATCTACTGTAAGAGCAGTGAGATTATGGATTCTTTACAGTGTGAGCAGTGAGACTATGGATTATTTACTGTGCGAGTAGTGAGACTATGGATTCTCTACAGTGTGAGCAGTGAGAGTATGGATTCTTTACTATAAGAGCAGTGAGACTATGGATTCTCTACTGTAAGAGCAGTGAGATTATGGATTCTTTACAGTGTCAGCAGTGAGACTGTGGATTCTTTACTGTGTGAGCAGTGAGACTGTGGATTCTTTACTGTGTGAGCAGTGAGACTATGGATTCTCTACAGTGTGAGCAGTGAGAGTATGGATTATTTACTGTAAGAGCAGTGAGACTATGGATTCTCTACTGTAAGAGCAGTGAGACTATGGATTATTTAGTGTGAGCAGTGAGACTATGTATTCTTTACAGTAAGAGCAGTGAGACTATGGATCATTTACATAAAAGCAGTGAATCCATGGATTTTTAACTCTGCAAAGACTGAGTCTGAATTCTTTACTGTACAAGCAGTGAGTCTATTGATTCTTCACTGTACAAGCAGAGAGACTATTAATTATTTTCTGCATGAGCAGTGAGAATAGTTGCCCTTTACTTTCCTAGCTATGAGACTACGGGTTTTTTAATGTGCAAAAAGGGAGACTACATATTCTACACTGTAAGCAATGAGACTATGGATTCTTTACTGTACAAGCAGTGAACTATGGGTTCTTTAATTTAAGAGCTTGAGACTATGGATTCTTTACTATATAATCAGTGAGACTTGATTTTTTACTGTAGAAACAGTGGGGCTTTGGATTCTATACTCTACGATCAGTGAGACTATGGATTCTTTATTGTATGAGCAGTGAGACTGTGAATTATTTACTGTATGAGTAGTAAAACCTCTGATTCTTTACTGTATGAGCAGTGAGACTATGGATTCTTTACTGTACAAACAGTGACACTATGGATTCTTTACTGTATAAGCAGTCAGACTCTGGATTATTTACGGTATGAGCAGTGAGACTGTGAATTCTATACAGTAAAAGCAGAGAGACTATGGAATATTTGCTGTAAGAGCAGCGAAACTGTGGATTTTTACTGTGCAAGCAGTGAGACTATGAATTATTTCCTGTACAAGATGTGAGACTATAGATTATTTAGTTTATGATCAGTGATACTATGTCTTATTTACTGTATTAGCAGAGAGACTGTGAATTATTTACTGTAAGAGCAGTGAGACTATGGATTCTTTACTGTACGAGCGATAAAACTGTAGATTCTTTACTGTGCAAGCAGTGAGACTATGATTATTTCCTGTACAAGCAGTGAGACTATAGATTATTTAGTGTATCAACAGTGAGATTATGGATTCTTTACTGTATGAACAGTGAGATTATGAAACTCTCTGCCACATGATGTTGCCATTGTTGATTAACTAAAGTTGACGGAGGACCTAAATGGCTTTTTTGAAACATATGTAACAGGTTATGAGTATAATATTTTGGAGATTTGAAGTTGATCCAGGGAACTATTCTGATATATTTTTCCTCTAATATACAGCAGCTACCATTGGCCTCATGGGATTTTTGCCTTCCTCTAGCTCATGATGTTGGGCAATGGGTTGAGCTCAATGTTTTTTTGAAACCAAGATTATAGTTAAAAATTATTACAGCTGTATAATACCTATTGGTAATTTTGGGAGCTATTCTTGACCCCGCCCTCTCAGCTAAGCCCCACCCACTTGTAGAAATTGGCCGTGAGTAGCAGTGAAAGTATAAAAAGTCGCAAATTATGGCGTCCATATGACACCATAGTTACTGATTTAGTTTATTCCATATGCCGGTGTAAGGGCAATAATAAATGTCCCTTATTGCAGTTTATTACCCCTTTAAATTGCTGTCCAGCTGCAGTTTTGGGTCTTTCTTTGCTGTCAGCAATGTCCATTATATCATGAAATGTTCGTCACTTTACTATTCTGCTGATTATAGGATTCTATTACCAGTTTATGATGCTGCAAATTGTCTCATCCTGCTGGAAACGTGCAATAAACCAGATAATTACAAATAATTAAAACACTAAATATGTTTTATTCGTTTTCATTTCATTCTTTTCACATTTTAATGAGAAATGTTTAGTGAGTTTCAGAACTTTTGTAATGTCTGTGTCTCCCCCTCCACAGGCTGCGGGATCGCCATGCTGATTATATCTGTGCTGATCGCCATATACTACAACATCATCATGTGCTACACCCTCTTCTATCTCTGCGCATCATTCGTGTCCGTGTTACCTTGGGCATCATGTGATAATCCGTGGAACACGCCAGACTGTAAAGATAAAAGCAGGCTGTTACTAGGTGAGTAATGGACAAGAATTCACCTTATAGAGTCATTTACATATATTGGTATCGAAAACCTCTGAAGGACAGAACAGGATCCGATTTTGCCTCTCATGTATCCCTATAATGCTGGATTGGTCCTATTTGGCCATCCAGTTTTGTGTATTCTGTGCCGGATTCGTTTTAGTCCGGCTTTTCACCATCCCCAAAAACAGAGCCTGCAGCATTTTTAGGCTCTGGTGAAAAACAGAAAATTGGACAAAACCGGACAGAAACAGATCCGGGGCAATCCGGTGCACATAACATGGGAGTCTATGGGTGCCGGATCTGTGGAAAAAATCTATCATTTCCCGGATCTGATTTTAAGCACAGAGCATGCTCTGAAATCTGATAATTCTGCAATCACTCTATGTGACTGCAGAATTATCAATCCTCTCAATGCCCGCACTGTGCGCTGCAAGGATTCACTGTTTTCTAAGCTGGGAATGGACCTCGATTATGCAGTACGCATGTTCCTGTCCAGAACCCGACTAATGGGGTTGGTTTGATCCATACAAGTGTATGGAACAAGGCCATGCCCACTAGTCGGCTTCTGGCTGGTAACATGCATACTGCATAATTGAGGTCCATTCCCAGCTTAGAAACCAGCAAATCCTGGGGGGGGGGGGGTGTTACAATGGGTCCTGTTACATTTCTTGAATTGGGGTCCAGGAGGTTGAATTTATGTCATTGTATGAAGGTCATTATGACATCCTGTAAAACATATTTTTTTTAGGTAAAATCTTAGATATGTTGATAGAGGGAAACCTCTTATTCTCTAATTTCTGGTATGATGGAATCTTCCAGGTATGGTACCGCAGGATGGAGATATCGCAGTACTCATGTGCCCTCTTGTGGCCATTCTGTGTAATAAATACCCCTGGTAGTGATTGGGTTGTAGCAGTGTCCAGGACATGGATGGATAGTTGGGGTGGTTGTGCAAAATCTCACAATCAATGTACCTGATATCTTTATTTTCCAAAAGGGTCCTATAGATATATGTAATTATGTACAGAGTATGTTGGTGCAAAACATATGTAAATAAAAAAGTGAATATTTTAAAATCTAAATAAATAATCAAATCAGTAAAAAATGCTGTCCAGATGCCTCATACATCTGAGAAAGCAAAGCTGCAGTGTAAAGCATGACAAGATAAAACAGCATCCCAACCGACCCTGTAGCTAATATGGAGTCCCTGACCATGGCAGTGCTCTAATGGAATAATGAAAATGGGAGCAATTTTGCAGCACCAATGACTAGTGATAGTTGTGATTTCTATATAGTGGATCAGACCTATAGCACAATCATAGTCCCATTGATTAGCATCAGCTCGATAAGGTGTACTGATATTTTGGGCTATTCCTCATCCGGTGTCTTACCATACGTTATGTCTCCTCAGATTCCTGTCTCATTGGGGACCATCCAAAAATCCAAATCAAGAACAGCACGTTCTGTATGACCGCCTATCCAAACTTGACAATGGTGAACTATACCAGCAACGTCAACAAGACCTTTGTCAGCGGGAGTGAAGAATACTTCAAGTAAGACTTGTTTGACTGTCACAGGTTTACCAGTGGAACGTGACTTGTAATATTCTAATAATGTACAAGACCAGGAGTTCTAGCGAGCACACACAACATTCTGTATCTGAGTGACACATCCACATTAGCTTCTTTGCTATTTTATTCTAGTTATAGAAACTATCAGCATAAAGGCTCTGCTAAGGCTGCCTCCACACTGGTAACCGTTTTGATCCGCCACAAACAGAATGCCCACGGATCAGTTTTTGGCCCCATTGTCTTTCAATGGCGATGGAAAACACTTCTGTGGACATCCTGGTGTTACCGTTTTGCCGCGGATCCACACCATAGTTTTCACGGAGACCAAAAACGTATCTTGATAGTTGTTTGGTGTCCGCGAAAAGTAACGTGATCACACGGATTCACACGGATCCATGGCACCACGTGGAAAATTATAGCAGGGGTCTATGGGCACAAACAGCCATGGACAGTACGGATCCCTGGGGATTCGTATCTCCGGGCTATGATGCATGAACTGCTTTAACAATGCATTAACAATGGTAATCGTTAATGACACACCCGCAAGGGGCATGTCATTATGCATCCTACGGATCCATGAAACCAGCACAGATGCCGCTTGCAGCATCCAGTATGCCTGTACGTGGAAATCCGTGAGCATTCAGGATTTTCCTGTATACCCACAGATTCCAAAACTGACAGTGTGAAAGCAGCCTAAGGCCATGTTCACACACACATTGAGTATTTGGTGAATTTTTTACATCAGTATTTAAAAGTAAAACCCAGGAGTGGAACAATCAGAGGAAATGTATAATAGAAACATGTCACAACTTCTGTATTTATTACCCACTCCTGGTTTTTGGCTACAAATAGTGATGATGAAAACTGACCAAAAACTGACCATGGCAAC
This sequence comes from Allobates femoralis, assembly GCA_033576535.1. Classification (NCBI taxonomy): domain Eukaryota; kingdom Metazoa; phylum Chordata; class Amphibia; order Anura; family Aromobatidae; genus Allobates; species Allobates femoralis. Next base: position 55,501,173 of record JARQOC010000010.1, on the reverse strand, counting down.
ATGATCTGTGCCAACGGATGCCAACTGATGCCCACGGATCTTTTTTTTTAATGTATCCGTCATCAGTAAGGCCCCCGTCACACTGCATTTTTTGCCTGTCCATGTGGATCCTTCAATTTGAAGGACTACACAGACAGGCACGGATGTGTGCAAATGGATGATGCCACTGATGCTCCTGGATCCCAGACAAGCTGTGCCTGGCTTCAGAGCGTGCTCAGAACAGCACAGCAAACACAGACAGAAATGGATCTGTCTCCATAGACCCCCATGTTATTTGACGCGGACCATGACGGATCCATTTCTGTCTGTTTGTGTCCGCTTTTTTGAAGGCAACCCAAAATCAGAGCAGTCTCCGATTCTGGGTACAGCAAAAAAGCGGACACAAACAGGTCCCTGACAAAAATGACACAAATGGATGGGCACTGTGGACCAATCCATGCCCATAGGGATACATGAGAGGCCAAAACGGATCCCTGGCTATGGATACAAACAGATCCCCAAAAACGTAGTGTGAAGGGGGCCTTAGGAGAGATAGGGCCGGGAGGAGCTGTACCTTGCTTCTGAGCATGCTCAGTACAGCAAAACAGATCCATCTACATAGACCTCCCATGTTATTTGACGCGGACCATGACGGATCTGTTTCTGTCCGTTTGCATCCGCTTTTTTGAAGGCAGCCCAAAATTGCAACAGTCTCCAATTCTGGGTACATGAAAAAAGTGTACACAAACAGATCCCTGACAAAACTGACACAAACGGATGGCCATATAGGACCAATCTGTGTCCATAGGGATACATGGGAGGCCAAAACGGATCCCTGGCTATCTATTTCAAAACAGATAGACACGGATTCCCCAAAACGCAGTGTGAAGGGGGACTGACCAGTGACCACAGTCCCATCGTTGGACTTGTCTGAAACAAAAAAAGCAAAGACATTCTTTATTACTATGGTTGTTCCTATCTCCAATAAGAGAATAAAAAAGTGGAGTCATGCTGAAACTTGAATATTGAGTTTTGGCACAATTGGAGGCCTGTCATAATTACAAAAAATGTTTTTTACTTGATTCTGGTACAGGAGATAGGCACTTATATACTGACAATGTGCACAAGTCTGACTATTGTCCAATTGATTCTCCACATATCGCGGCCTCCGATATGAAAAAAAAGTGGTTTCAAGAAAAAAAATGTGCGTAAAGTTTTTCAGACTGATTACACCGAGACACGGTTACTGACGATCGATCATATTCCAGCACCAGAGACTGATCCTTCCTCAGGCTCATAACATTTTTAGAAGTTTTTATTATTTTTGCCATCGTGCACACACTGTGAATCCTGTCACTCGTGTGTTGGTTGCCTTGATATATCCGTTTTTTTTTTTTTTTAATGATATGGGGGCGCTTTATAAACTTTAGACCCTTTTTTATACATTTTCACAAAACTGTTAAACTTGTACAATTCACGAGTAACTTCATTATCGTCCGCTCTCCTCACCGTTCACACAGATCGCCCATAGCAGAGGGCAGCTATCAGCAGTGAAGCTGTGAGGTAAAGTGAAAGCTGAGCGCTGATTGGTTGCTCTGGACTGTGAGGTCCTTCAGGATAATTTCTGCTTTATATCTATATATTCCCCTATGAGATCTCTGATCAGTGTGAGGTGATTATTAAGGGGCAGAATATTAAGGATTATTCTATGCCACACAAAAAACATCTATTGGGCAATGTAATCCAAAGTGTAAGAAAGTAACACACACAAAGCTGAGGGAGCGCTCCATTGTGCGCCGCACGGTCCAAGCTCCGAATGCCAGAGACCGCTCCTATATGTGGCTACAAATTTTTTAATATTGTTAATCAAGCTAAATTGTTTTACAGATGTATTCTCCACATTAAATAGCATAGTTTCCAAATTGTAAGATGGGGGGGGAGGGGAATAGTGGTGTGTTTTACAATCCGGATATAACTTTCTAGGGCAGCATGGGAGCAGCGTTACTGGAGGCAGGGATGGCAATGCTGCGGGCGTTAAACTCGGAAGTGCAGGTGTGGCGGCGGCGGGATGTGGGCACCATTGATCAGCCGGTTATGGTATTCAAGAAAACATCTGCGGAGGTGGTGTGTGCACAGACTGAAGACTCTGAGTACCGTGATGTCAACCTACGCACATGCTGCCTCTGATATGACGGACTTAAGGAAAATCGCTGTGGTGGCAGCGCATGTGTAGGTTGACATCGCGGCACTCAGATCTGCGCACACACCATCTCCGCAGCCATTTTCCTGAAGTCTATTGTGTCGTAGGCAGCTAGTGCATAGGTTGACATCACGGAACTCAGAGATCTGAATCTGCACACACACGCCTCCGCAGCCATTTTCCTGATGTCTATTGTATCAGAGGCAGCGAGTGTGTAGGTTGACATCACGGAACTCAGAGATCTGAATTTGCACACACACCGCCTCTGCAGTTATTTTCCCGGAGTCCATCATATCGGAGGCAGCGAGTGCGTAGGTTGACATTACAGCTCTCAGAAATCTCAATTTGTGCATGCGCCTCCTCGCAAGCCATTTTCTTTAAGGCTTTCGAGTCAACCGGCAGAAGATCAATAGCACCAGCAGATCAATGTTGCCTGCATCTGGCAACTGTGACACCCCGTTCTCCAAGTCCTGGGCTCTCAGCATAGCCGACTTTTCCTCCTGAGCCGCTTCACTGCGCCCCCCTGGTAAGCTACACTGGGATTATAAAATGGACCCCTTTTTTTACATACATTTTATTTCACATTTTCTTCCTCTAAATTTGGGGTGTGTTTTATAATCTGCAAAGTATGGTACATAAAAAATATGAAACAAAATAAATAAAAGAATTGATTTTTCCGGCCTGCTAGACTAGAAGACCCCCTAACCCAGGTGGGGCACGGGCTGGTTATGTGCTGCTGTATATTCTCCTTGGACCCTGCACGATGGGTTAAACGCTCCCCAGTATATAATTTGTAATAGTCCCATTATCTCAGGTACAATATGCTGAAGATTTCCGCTGGCATCGAGTATCCCGGTGAAATCCGCTGGCCGCTCGTATTTTGTCTTTTCCTGGCCTGGGTCATCGTCTATGCATCACTTGCCAAAGGAATCAAGACATCGGGAAAGGTAGGAGCAGAGAGAGTGACTCCAGAGGACGACAGTGGGGGCCACTCTGTAATAAAATGTCAGATTGTAGGTGAAATGTAATGATGTCACTAATATTGTTACCATCTTAAAGGGATGAATGCTAAAAGCCCCCATAACCCTTCTCCTTCATGTCATTCTCACAGACATACCCCCTGCCCCACACAGTTCAATCCCCGCTTTTAGAAATTTTTAATCCTTTATTTTGGGGTACATTTGCCTAACCTTCAACTCTTTCACATTGCATGTGAACAGGACGATTGGGAGGTATTCTCATGGGGGTCCAGGAAGCTGAGATATGAGGGGCTGCTTGCACAATTTAGAGACTTCTGAAAAGTTCCGTTTTTGACTTTTTGTCCCTGCAGAGCTGCTACGTTGTCAATAAAAATGAATCCTCAACCACAATGTCCGACTCTTTACAGGTTATCTCTGTAGTGTAAGGACTTTGGAAAGAGAACCTCCTATCTCAGCTTCCTGGGCATTGTGAGATTGATATGCAAGGATGATCACATGCATTATGTCATTTGTTGAAGAAACCCCTATTAAGTGGTGGGAAAGGGTGTTAATTGACACTCATTGTCATCTTTTTCTCATGTAATTAACATTCACCTTTTTTTGTATGGTTTTGTCTACTTTTGGGAAAATTGGGGACAACTATTATGTTTTTAATTAATGCAGAGACAAATAATCCTGTCTGTCCAGTGCACACTTCACTGGGGGGTGCAGCAGCTTTGCTTATTGTATACAGAGTGCTCCCCCTAGTGGTGACAGCAGGTGGACAGAATTTTGTTAGGTACCTAGATCTGTGCAGAGGGTTTGGTACACACAATATATATGCTGAATGGATTTATATCAGAACTTTTAATTCTATTAATACAGTCTAAAGCTCCATTACTTTATAAATTCTGGTTAGCAACTTAATTCATAGCAAAGGAATCAAGAACAATGTATCACTTTCAACATTCCATGTTCCCAGGAGTTCACAATCAATCCCTGTGTCACAATATTACAGCCACAAGTCATCCTGTTATACAAAATATTAATATGTCTGCCACATGGTTTACTTATCACCCAGCTGTTCCAAGATCCTGAATGGTGAATCTGTGACTTAGGGTATGTGCACATGATCCGGAGGCGCTGCGTGTTGCTGCAGTGTCTCTGCCGGTGAGCGTAGGGAGACCGCAGCCGCCTTGTGCCCACTATCTGCGTTCGGTGCAGGTTGGCTTCTCCCTGCATTCACCCACTGGGGATCACTTAAAACTCTGAAGCCATTTTCCTAATGTCTATTGTGTCAGAGGCAGCTAGTGCGTAGGTTGACATCAGCTGCAGTGGGGAGAAGCATAGTGAGCATGGGATTTCTAGAAATCACATCCACTGTGCTTATATCTGAACAGATCTCTGGTTGCAGTGAAATCATGGACACATAGTTCCATTTGGGCTGTGTACAACATGAGTAATCTGTCCATGATTTCACTGCAACCAGAGATTGGTTCAGATATGATACAATGATTGGTGTGTGTAAACCACCATAAGAAGTTGTGTCTAAAACGGTGCCATTACGGGTTGTGTGCATGCAACCTTAGCAGTCCTGTCTATACAGGTTGTTTGCATTCAGGATACTAGGAAAGCTTGGTCTCTATCATGTTACTGATTATCACTCAGATTTGCCATATTGGTTACTCTGAACAAAAATATGGTGCCTGGATAGGATACCACTCCATATGCAAAAGAAAGAAGGAATCCGGCACACTTTAATTTACAAGAAATGTAGATTTTAATGAAAATTGCAGTCCACAAACATAATTATGCAACGTTTCAGACAACAAGACCTTCTTCAGAAGGATTGCTGAGAAGAAACCATACAGAATGGCACTGCAACCCATCTGATGAAGGTCTTCTTGGTCAACACGCTGGATGATTTTGATTCTAAATTGTGATTCCAACTGAATATTGCAAAAGTGTTTTGAAGGAGACCTAACTGGGGGCTTACATATATACCATCTAAAAGGAGGAAATCAGCATTGAAAGACAAACAAGTCAATGTTAAAATATAACAAAGGATGAGCTGATTGAGGAGCCCAATGGAAAATAACAAAAATATAAAGTAATAATAAATTAATAACTATAAAAACTACATACAAAGAATAAAAAACAAAAAATGCAATGTTAAAATATAACTTAAAGGGTGAGCTGATGGAAGAGCACAATGTATATAACAAATATATAAACTGATAGTAAGGAAATAACTGCAAAAAAATAAATTAGAAGAAAAAAACAAAACAAAGTCACAGCAAAGACAAACTACACTTGTAGCCCAGACCCCGACTTCCTAAAGATTTACATCCTTTATATAAAGGTACCTTTACACGTCACAACATTGCATGCAATTTCACTTAAATAAAATAAAATAAAAAATATAAGATAAAAAATAAATAATGCAGCTCTGGTCATTAAGGATATGTTCCCACACCATTGCAGATTTTAAAAAAATTTAATAAAATAGATTGACCTGTCAGCGGCTGCAGCTGTGTGCGCTGCACACAGGACCGGAGGGCATATTAGCCCCCCAGTCGTGTGTGATGATCCGGTCTGCAGCTGTCTGGGTCCTCCCGGACAGAACCGAACCGGATCATGCCGCAGTGTGAAGCGGCCCTTACTTGGATTTTTCTGTGCTCCTCTGCACTAATTTATGACTACAGACCACAGTTAAAGGGTTCTTACAGAATGAGCTCACTGATGGCTTCTCAGTCATTCTGCAGCCAGCAAGGTCCAGGGAGTCAAAAAGCCTGTAAAAGCCACAAACGGTGCAATTTATGAATTTAATACAATTGCAAAAATTATATTCAGCCTAAAATACATGGATATAGTAAAAAATAGTTGTCCCTGATAGAATCCTTATGACAGGCTCTGTACATCACATCCTGCATTTGGTATATCACTTTATATCAGTGTCTTAAAAATGTCACTTTAAACACAATCCTGACACAGTAGGGACTGTTAACTTATATTTATTGATGACTTTTCATTTTATTTAAATGCTCTTTTAATGTTTTTATACTTTTTGTGTGTGTAAAAACAGAATTTAACAATAATTGGCAGCCATTAGCTGCTGCATCATGGTTTGTATATGTGCAGTATATGGGTAAGTGAAGAGTAAGGATGGTAGACACATGGTACGCTCTGGTATAACCTGGGAGAAGATCAGCTTTGTTAATATGTCTGTGTTGGGGTATGTTTACATGACTGTATTTTCGGTCTGAGTCCTGCCTGTGTGAATAAATCAAAGTGAATGCACTCAGACCAGTGTAAGGGCCACGTCACACACACAGATATCTTTGCAGATATTGTTCACAGATCTCTGGTTGCAGTGAAATCATGGACATATTGTTCCATGTTGTGGCTGTGTACAAATAGAACAATGTTCCATGATTTCACTGCAACCAGAAATCTGTGACCAATATCTGCAAAGATATCTGTGTGTGTGACGTGGCCCTAAGGCTGACTTCACATATCCAGTAATCATCCATTAGGACGGTTCAAGCATCAATAAATTGGAAAAAAAATTCTGCAAACACAACTTTTTGGGCTTTATTTAAATTGTTGATTTTGCTGGATCCGTTTTTTTAATATGGGAGACAATGGAAAACGGATCTGGTAACCTCTTCCATTTATAACTGATCCAGTAAGAAAAAACGAATCCTTTACAAATGACAGAGGCTGAATAGGGATCAGTTACCGGATCCGTTCTCCATGGACTCCAATATAAATAAAATGGATCCAGCACAAATCAATGTTTTCTAAAACGACAAAAAAGTTGTGTTTGCACAATGGATAGTGCTGGATCCGATCTAATGGATGATTACCGGACGTGTGAACCTAGCATAATTCAATAGGGCTGCTCAGATGAATTATTTTTATTCCATATGTCAGATTAAACTTGTCTATTCAAGTTTATAGGCGTAAAATATAAAATTGGATCCCATTTGGATCATCCATATTACATCCGATGTTTATGGATACATTGTAACTATTAACAGAGGAAACTGTGTTTGCTTTTATATCAACAGATAATAAAACTTATAAGACCAGACATACCGTTTATACAGTATATGGATGACAACAGGGATTAAAAAAATCATCAGTTTTTCTTATCTTAGGCTGGCTTCACACCACGGCGCAGTCCGGTTCCGGGGCTGTCAGGCATGAACCTGACAGCCCCAGACCGGATCAGCACACAGAACCGGAGGGCCAAATGTGCCCTCAGGTCCTGTGTGCAGCCGGATGGCTGTAATTGCAGCCGCAGCTGCTGATTTTTCAAGATCGCGGCTAGCTCCATGCTCCTGAAACAACAGCGGAGTGCAACCGCCGGTATCCGGTTCCCGGATTCGCCCGGACCGGGGCAATCCGGCCCCATAGGCTCCCATGTTAGGGAGAACCAGATTGACCTGGATCCGGGAGAATCCGGGACAATCCGTGAAAATCCTGGATCCGGCTTCTTGGGAGCAACGTTTTTGTGTACGGTGAGAAAAATCCGACTTCTCCAGGATTCCACCGCAGAGATGAAACCAGATGGCAGAGAGCTGCCATCCGGCTCCATAGTCTGCTATGGGGCCAAAAACCGGTCCGAGACTGCGCCGTGGTGTGAAGCCAGCCTTAAATGGAAATCAGATGATTTTCTATACGCTCGTGTGAACTTAGTCTTACTGTCCAGGGGTAATAGTGAAGTATTTTCAGTGTCTTCCTCTGCACAGATTAACTTTGCACATTTTTCAGGTTTTTCCTGGCTGCTTTGGAATGAAGCCTAATTAGTTACTGGATTGTTGTCTGCAGAGCATGGTTAGTCTAAAAGGAAGGTGGTCCTCGTCTCCCCCCTCCCCAATACTACCCACACACAACACCCAGTAGGCAAAGAGAGGACTGAGAACACAATATAGGACAGACGCCCTTCTTTATCTATACATTATTTGTATGAAAACTCATATTACATTTGCAACTCTTTGAGTTTCTTATGCACCAGTCACATCCAGAGCTGCATTTATAATTCTGCTACCTCTCTGCATTGGCTGTGCATCTCCTTTAGGCGGCCGTCACACGGTGAGATATCTTTAGCGATATTGTAAGCGATCACGTGCACGCGCAATCGCTTACAATATCGCTCACATCGCTGGTGAGATGTCACACAGACAGACTCACCAGCGATGTGGAGCCGCGATCTCGCTGGTAACTATGGTACACATCGGGTTACTAGGGCCGCGCGTCGCTTAGTTACCCGACGTGTACCATAGTTACCATCTCCCAGCATAGGCGCGGTCGCTGGGAGATGGATCATCGTGGTGTCATACACCACGATGATGCAGATCGTTGCATCGTTCATCGCTAGATCTGAGAACCGAACCTCAGATCAGCGATGTCACGATCAAGCGATTTCAAATCGTAAATCGCTTGATTACATGCAACGATATCTTGCCCGATATCGCTTAAGCGATCAAAAAGGAGATCGCTTAAACGATATCGGGCAAGATATCGTTCCGTGTGACGGCCCCCTTAGTTTCATTAGGTATTACGATTTGGTGCAGAGATGTCTTCACTATTTCTGTATCTCTTGGCAGCAAAAACAGTGAAAAAAAGCATTTTTTGCAGTGTGTTTTGGTGCAGATTTTCCCCATTTGTTAGGGGGCCGTCACACGGAACGATATCTTGCCCGATATCGTTTAAGTGATCTCCTTTTTGATCGCTTAAGCGATATCGGGCAAGATATCGTTGCATGTAATCAAGCGATTCACGATGGTAAATCGCTTGATCGTGACATCGCTGATCTGAGGTTCGGTTCTCAGATCTAGCGATGAACGATGCAACGATCTGCATCATCGTGGTGTATGACACCACGATGATCCATCTCCCAGCGACCGCGCCTATGCTGGGAGATGGTAACTATGGTACACGTCGGGTAACTAAGCGACGCGCGGCGCCTAGTTACCCGATGTGTACCATAGTAACGAGCGAGATCGCTGCTCCACATCGCTGGTGAGTCTGTCTGTGTGACATCTCACCAGCGATGTGAGCGATATTGTAAGCGATTGCGCGTGCACGTGATCGCTTACAATATCGCTAAAGATATCTGTGCGTGTGACGGCCGCCTTACAATGGGTGAAATCTGCAGCAATAACGCTGAAAGAACTGATGTGAAGATTTATTTCTGCACCATATCTGAAGGAGACACTGAACGTGTGACGGAGTCTCATAGACTTCGCTGACATCAGAATTTCCTTCACGTTTTATGACAAATCTGCACTCAAAACACATAAAAAAAAAACACTGCAAAAATGCCACATGTGCACACAGCCTGATAGCCTGGCGTTTCCTTGAGGTTTTGTAGTAATTACGTCCAGGATTATAAATTGGAATTGTGAATGCTGCTCTGGATGTGACTGGTGGATAACATCATGGATAACATTGTACTCCACAATACAATGTTATATCAGAAAATCTCAATAATCTGTACAATGAGACTGCAACTGAAATTACACGTGTAATTCGTCACCATTTTCAGAATCTCTGATTTCTTTCAGTGAAAAGAATGGCCTTTTTTGCATTCGGAAATGAATGTCCATCCAGACCTAATCCTGTTCTGCAGCTTGTTAGAGGGGGGAAATAAGTATTTGATACACTGCCAATTTTGCTGTGAAGCATGGGGGTGCTTTTCTGCAAAGGGGACAGGGCGACTGTACCGTATTCATGAGAGGATGGATGGGGTCATATATTGCAACATTTTGGCCAACAATCTCCTTTATTCAGTAAGAGCATTGAAGATGGGTCATGGCTGGGTCTTTCAGCATCACAATGACCCAAAACACACAGCCAGGGCGGCTCCGTACAAAGCATTTCAAGGTCCAGGAGTGGCCTAGCCAATCTCCAGACCTGAACCCAATAGAAAATCTTTGGAGGGATCTGAAACATAATGTTGCCCGGCGTCAACCCAAAACCTGAAAGGAGGAGGAGTGGGCCAAAATTCCTGCTGCAATGTGTGCAATCCAATAACTACAAGTAATGTCTGACCTCTGCAATTAGAAACAAAGGTTTCTGTACCAAATATTAAGGGCAACCTGTCACCTAGATAAAGCCGCCCAGGCTATCGCTACCTGTCCCTGCACCTTCCTATTACTACTCTAACTATCCCTTTCCGTGCTAAATGTGTGTTGTAAGTGTTTAATAAAATGTATTTAAAACTTACTGGGGCGTATGTTAATGAACCGGGAGGCTACCGTTACTAGCCCCCCGGGTCCCTCTCGCCGCCTCCAGGAGTCTTTATGATGCCCCGACGGGCGTGATATTGAAATCAAATTGCGCGCCCCCAGCCTGCCTTGCTTCGCTCTGCTGTACAGCTTTACTGTGGTATGACGCCGAACGCATAATTTCTGGAACTTTGGGGCCCGATAGAAACCCGATGTTTACCTTAGCAGTGCTGCTAAGGTAAACATCGGGTTTCTATGGGCCCCGCTTAACAGCGCACAGTCCTGCTAAGGTAAACATTGGGTTTCTAGTGGCCCCGCATAGCAGTGCTGTGCTTTGCTAAGGTAAACACCGGGTTTCTATGGGGCCCCAAAGTTCTGGAAATGACATGTTCGCCGTCATACCACAGGAAGGCTGCACAGCAGAGCGGAGCGAGGCAGGCTGGGGGTGTGCAATTTGATTTCAATATCACGCTCATCGGGGCGTGATTAAGAATGCTGGAGGTGGTGAGAGGAACAAAAGAGGACACCCAGGGGAGCTAGCAACAGTAGCCCCCCGGTTCATTAACATATGCCCATGTAAGTTATAAATACATTTTATTAAACATTCACAACACGCATTTAGCACAGAAAGTGAAGTTAGAGAAGTGATAGGAAGGTGCAGGGACAGGTAGTGATAGTCTGGGGGGCTTTATCTAGGTGACAGGTTCACTTTAAGTTCTATAAAATGCAAATTAATTATGTTAAAGTAATAGTGATCAAAATGATTTTTATAATTTGGTTTCTTTTAGATTCTGTCTCTCACAGTTGAAGGGTACTTATGAGAAATATTTACAGACCTCTCATTCTTTGTAGGTGGGGAAACTTGCAAAATCAGCTGTGTATCAAATACTTATTTTCCCACTGTATCAGTGTAGACTGATGGTGGGGTTACACGTCCGATATCGGGACGATATCGCATACAACGCCGCGGGAGCGCGCATTTCGGGAGCGCTTTTCCCGATATCGCATCCGTTTACACGCTGCGATATCGGGAAACAACGTCCCTCCGATGTCTACGCCCACCAACCCAGGAACGACCAGTTAACATGGGAGTGAATGGGTGACGTACGTAGACATCGGAGTTGGGCTGTCACACGCAGCGATGCTGGTACAACGGCCTTGCGATATCGGCGAGTTGAATAGCTTTGCTATTCAACTCCGATATCGTTTTGGCATCGTTCCAGCATCGCGTTGGATGCTAAAAATACAACGCGCACCCGATATCGGCTCCAACTCGCGACCCACGTGACTTTTTGTCGGAGTTGGGTCGGAGTTGGACGCCGATATCGCGGCGTGTAAACCCACCATGAAATCTGGGTCATCAGAGCGATTTGTGTAGATGATGATCCTTTTTTGTTACCAGACTGCTAATAAAACAAACCCTCAGCTGCGTCAACAGATTATGTAAGGATGGGTTTCAGGTTCTATGTGTTTCCATTAATTGGGAAATTAAAAAAAGGGAGAAATTAAAGGGTTATTTTCATGATTGGCCTTCAGAAACCCGACGTACTGCTTTGTGGAAGAGGAATGGGGGGGAAGGGGGTGGAGTGATTGACAGTTCAGACCAGATCCTAAATATATGCCCTCACTTGCTGCTAGAAGGGGCAGCTTTGTCTCTGCAGAATCAGAGGAGCACAAGGGCTATGAAGCTCAGGTCCAGCTTCAAATCCGTTTCCAAGCTCAATAGCAAAGAGCTTGTAAGCTCTGCACTCATTACCTAGAAGACCAACCAACACTGAGACTGCAGAGGTGGTCAGTAACCTAGGCAACCAGCAGTCAACAATGTGATTAAACATCCCTCCATTCTTCTGAATAAAGATATAAATTGCACAGTTGTATTTTTTTTTACAGGCACTTTGCAATTTTATTCATTTAGAATGATGAGGAAACCTCTTTATATCTCAAAATGTATTGGAAGGTTGCAGATAGTTTCGTTTTACAATGATTAAACTTTACATAATGATGACAAACTCAGCTCTGCTGCATTTGTAATATGACATACATGCACCCTACTGCCTTAGTATACAGACACAAGATTGATGTTATATGCAATGGAGAGTAGATAGATTATACCAAATGTTATCTATCTATTATGAAACATTAACTTATGCAAGAGAAAGATCATTGGGGGTGAGAGATACAATTGCGAAGTCTAAGCCAAGTACAACACAGGGCACTGATACACTGAGGAGCCAGTAGATGGCAGCAGTCATGCCCCCCCTCTCCCTTCCATCTATGTTTCTAATCTAGGTGTATCCAGAAAGTTCTTCTTCTTGTGCCTCTTCTTGTCCTGTGCTGTAACAATGTGCCTCCTGTGTTACTCTGCTTTGTGCATATACTTTCTGTGAATTTCTGTGATTGGCGTAATGTCCCTTTTATTCCAGGTGCTCACGCAGATTCTAAAAAGTTTATACCCCTCCCATTGTATCCAATTCTCTGGCATCCACTCATCAGCAGATGTGCTAATAACGATGTATCTCAGGTGATAGTTTCCATCCACTACATAAGTCGCAGCAGTGATAACTTAGGTGTAGTATCGTGCATCACCACTAGGCGGAGTGGAGAGCAAACAGAGCGCAGTGATACAATGGGAGGGGTCGTGCCAACATCTTTGTCTCTCTAGGTTCTGTGTCGTTTCTCCAGGATCTGTCCAGTCTGTTCTCTGTGATGGTGGCCCAGTGCTGTTGTATCACTTCTCTCGCTTCTGTAGAACTCGTCACATTGTATTAATTTAGTTTTGCTTTATCATTCAGGTTGTGTATTTTACAGCCACTTTTCCTTATGTGGTACTTATCATCCTCCTCATTCGAGGAGTAACTTTACCAGGGGCAGGAGACGGCATCTGGTACTTCATCACCCCGAAGTGGGAGAAGCTCGGAGATGCTATGGTGAGAAAAGAAATGGTATAATCTTCACTGCCTTCAACCACCACAAGAGGGAGCTAAACACAATCAGTATTGACCTCAGTGTAGAATTCTGGGTGCAGTGAGCTCCTCCTAGTGGGGGTCGCTGGTAATGACTGTTGCAATATCTCTTGGCTCTTCTCATGTCAGCGAACCCTCCTAAGCATTCCCGATGATCTGAGTTAAAGTATAATATTAGCTATCACTCTAACGTTGGTGATGAGGTTTATTATACATCAAGGTCTCCCGCATCCCTACAGTACAATCTTTGGGGTCACAGGTTTAATTTAAAGCAGTCCCATTGAAATCTAGAATAAAACTGCAGCACAAGGCATAAATGTAACACGTTACAGTATCCTGGGGATTGATACTCCCGGCTGAACGGCTCCACAAACGCTCAAGTCATCTAGTTTTAAATTGCCTTATTGATTGCTCCACGATCTGTCATCACCTGGGTCTCCCGTCAAACAGCAGAGCCCACAGGACAGCGGAGCTACGAACCAGGACAGAAGTGTGGACGACTTGTATCAGTGTGACGTGGCCATAGGAAAGTGCACCCCTCAGCTGCCCGTTCATATGGATGAACTAAGTAATGGAGCTGCTCTTTTACTTTGTGCTGATATCACAGCGCTGGTCTCCTGGTCCCTTTCTCAGAGAGCCTTTTCTTTGTTATCTATCAATTTCATATCTATTATTTATTGATGGAGATCAGTGCTGATTGAGGTCAGCAGCACGGCTATATCACGGGCAGTGATACAGAATATAAAGTCTAGAACAGACACATCCGGTGACGCACCAGTCTTCATAATTCAGACAAAAGATAGAAGCTGAAATCCAGCTCTATCGAAAACTACACAAGGCAAAATCCTTATTACACCTGGCAATGGGGTCCCGCAGTTTCCGTCTGTTCTACTCCTTTGTATAGGGGCCGACATATCAATAGTGCAACCTGTGCAGGTGCCCAGGGGCCAAAGAGGCCACATCCAGATCCAAAGCAGCTTCTGTCACAGACAGGGGGTATCATGAGGAACTATTGGACTAGGAAGAGCCCATATACGTTGTAGAGGGGCCTTTCCTGTCTGTGTCTGCAGGAAAATGTAGGGATTGAGGTAAACAGGCATGGTCCAGTAGAACAAAGTCCATTGGTTTATTAGACCATAAACCACATAACATAAAAAGCCCATAATATGTACATCAACAGAACATTAGTAACATACAGTCTGCCCCATTGGCGGATACGCCCACCTTGCATTATATACATAGTCCCTTTTAGGCAAATGGTTACCTTATAGGAGTTATTACTAGCTCCATTCACTGACTCCTGCCAGGCCATTATTTATGAAACTGCCTCTCTGGGATCACCAACACCTGTCAGTTCCAGATCCTCAGAAGGATTGTAGATTTCTGAATGCCTGTGGTCTCCTCATCCCATACCTTCCAGGACTCCAGCCGTTTCCACGCAAAACCTCACCAGATGCATTCCAGGACAATGGTTGCTCCAAGCACCAAGAGCGAACCTTCACAGGTTCTGCCAGAGCCATCCCAGGCTCTGCATCTGATCTCCGGACTGCATGCCTACCAGGGAACCTGCTGGCAGGGCCGCACTGTCCATTGGACAGTATGAGCATTATGCTCAGGCGGCAAGCAGGCAGGGAGGGCAGTGCTGCAAGGGGGCGGAGCCCTGCACACAGCGTTCTCCTTCCTCCTCTCCGCTGCCTTGTTCACCCCTGCACTTGTAATGCATTACCTCAACCTGTGGAACTATAAGTCCCAGGATAATGCATTACTTCAACTCGCTGAACTACAATTTCCAGCATACATTTCTTAGTTTATATATCGCAGAGCACAACCTGCTATTTGTAATGCAGCAAGCCACTGCATCACACTATCTATCTATCTATCTAAAGAAATAGAAAAACGGAACAAACACAAAATTATACTTATCAATCCGGTGCAACAGTTACTGTACGAACAGTGTCCAACTGTAAAATCTAAGTGAAAAAAATGGACTTTAATGAGCCCAAAGTAGCATAACGTTTCATTATGGATACACCTTTCTCAAGTACATTGTGGAGTGAAACAAAGCCATATTAACAAGACTGTGTAATTACCATCATTAACATGATTAGGTGAAAAGTACATTAAAAATACATGATGAATCAGTAAAATATTACATATCCGTGTTAAGAGGCTTATTACATCCAAGAAAGTGCTATGGTGCAGTGTAAACTTCAACAGTTGTGCTTCAAATTGCAATAATTCCTCATTGTAATCTTGAAGGCGCACACATGTGAAAACGTTAAAAACAATCAGATTAATTAATACATGGCTCACCATGCCAAGCGCATTCACCTTTACGGTTATTCTAGTGTGTCTAGTGCGCAGGCGCAATAGTAACAGCCGGGTCCAAGCATCCATGTTGCGCTTTGTGGACTGAGGCCGTCACCGCCATCTTGGTAATGGGCAAATCGATTTCTTATCAATATAAAAACATGCACATTATAAGAAACAACATAAAAACACCTTTTAACAGAGTGGAATCTCTCCCAATGGGCCAGAGACAGCAATGGGATTAATGAAACTTAGTTTCAAGGTTACAATGCAGTAAATAGGGTATGTCCCAGGCTGGTTAAGTGGCAATTAGGTATTGGTGAAACTCACAGAGTATCACAAGCAGATCTACATATAAGGGTGGAGGCACACTGTCATGCATCAAAAACGGAGCGTTTTTGATGCATGACAGTGATGCGAGTGCTGGGTGTTTTTACTGTGAGTGTGGTGCGTTTGGGTATGTGTGCATGGCTGTATGCATAGAGTGTGCTGTGAGTGTGTGTGGGTGCTGTGAGTGGCTGTGAGTGTGCTGCGAGAGTCAGTGTGTGGTGCAAGTCAGTGTGCTGCTGTCCACAGTCCTGAAGTTTGCTCAGCAGGATTTCTCAGCATGCTGAGTAATCCTGCGAGCAAACTTCAACACTGAGGACAACACTGACTGTCAGCTCAGCGCTGACTTCAGCACCGCCAACGGCATTTACCGGTGAATTCAAACACCACTGCTCTTCGAATTTGACGGATCGCGGCGCAGTATCCAAATAGCTTTTACGCTGTGACAGCAGTGGTGAAAGCCGATTGGTTAAATCAGGCGGTAAATGCTATTCATGGTGCTGAAGATAAAACTTCAGCATCATGGAAAGCACGGACTTTCAAACACCAGTGGTGTTTGAATTTCCCGGTAAATGATTTCCATGGTGCTGAAGTTTACTCGGCTGGATTTCTCAGACAGCAGCAGTGTTTGAAGAAATTGTAAGTACGCACACACATGCAACTATCGTGCAGTGTGCTGTGTGGGTGTAAGATTTTCTCACACCCATATACTTTTAATGGGTCCTCACGTGAGGAAATCACGTTCAATCGCAGCATGCTGCGACTGAACTCACATTTCACTCGCAATGCGAGTTAAGTGTGTTGAAAACGCACTAATATGACTAGTATCATTTACGGATACTGGTCCAAGTGCAATGTGAGTTTTTCTTGCATTGCACCCATGCGAGTCTTACGCCCGTGTGCCTCCACACCCCAACCCTACAAGGGCCATATGGACTTGCTACACAGTGAAGACTGACAGCAATGTTTTTTTTTTAACCCACCACAACCAGCCACACTGAAAGTAACACTGAGATCAACCCATAATAAACAGTAATTATATGCCACAAACTTTACCCATATTTACCGCACTTGAAGTGTAAGTAGATTAATCATTTCTAAAGATAGACAGTAACGTCATAATATCAAATTTCTGGGTGAGTCAAAGTATCTATGTCCTCCTACAAAAAAAAAATCTCTTATATAATGAAAAAGATTATCCTTTAAAATAATTTTTCTATATCTAAAATGTATCCAACCATAGATGATGGGCACCATGAAATGCAATAAGAGAGGGGCCTCTTAATGCTTACCCCAAAACAATGGTGACTGCAGGTGAATGCGCTTGGCGTGGTGAGCCACGTATGTAATAATCTGATTGTTTTTACACGTTTTCAAAGCAAGATTACAATGATGAATTATTGCAATATGAAGCACAACTGTTGAAGTTTACACTGCACCATAGCACTTTCTTGGATGTAATAAGCCTCTAAACAGGATATGGAATATTTTAATAATTCATCATGTATTTTTAATGTACTTTTCACATAATCATGT
Organism: Allobates femoralis; assembly: GCA_033576535.1. Lineage (NCBI taxonomy): Eukaryota > Metazoa > Chordata > Amphibia > Anura > Aromobatidae > Allobates > Allobates femoralis. The sequence goes on along the minus strand of JARQOC010000010.1, from coordinate 55,483,661 downwards.
TAATGATTGTAATTACACAGTCTTGTTAATATGCTCTGTTTCACTCCAGAATCTACCTGAGAAAGGTGTCATCTACACCAGTGTTTATCTATAGGCCCAGTTAGGCTGGCTTCACACTGCGGTCAGGTCAGGTCAGATCAGGTCAGGTTTTGTGTGCCAAAACCAGGAGTGACTCCAAAACCAGAACAGGTGTCAATCTTTCAATTATACTTTTTTTCTGCAAGTTCCTCTCCTGGTTTTGGAACACAAAACCTGACCTGATCTGACCTGACCTAACCGCAGTGTGAAGCCAGCCTAACACACTACAGATAATTGTGCAGAGATTGTTCGCAGATCTCTGGTTGCAGTGAAATCATGGACACATTGTTACATTTTGTGGCCGTGTACAAATGGAACAATGTGTCCATGATTTCACTGCAACCAGAGATCTGTGAACAATCTCTGCACAATTATGTGTGTGTAACTGGGCCTTATCTAATATCTATCTATCTATCTATCTATCTATCTATCTATCTATCTATCTATCTATCTATCTATCTATCTATCTATCATCAATTACCTAATTTATGTGTTTCTCTTTGTTTCTGAAGGTCTGGAAAGATGCAGCCACACAGATCTTCTTCTCCCTGTCTGCAGCTTGGGGAGGGCTGATCACTTTGTCATCTTACAACAAATTCCACAATAACTTGTATCGGTATGTGCATATAGGGATGGTTTATCTATTACTATTCTAAATCTAGCTATAATAAGTTACATTTACTCGTGACTGCATGTTCTCCTCTTGCTGCCTGTATAGAGCAGCGTCTTAAAATTAAAATGAAATCCAGATTAAAGAGACAGTGACACCCAGTGGTCACTACTAACAACCCCCCCCTCCGGTATTCCTCCCTAATCTATCTCACGAGTCCGGTGGGGTATAAAATGAACCTATGTCTATCTGCTCCTCATGGACTTTCTTCTCTATTGCAGGGACACGCTGATAGTCACTTGCACCAACAGTGCCACAAGTATTTTTGCCGGGTTTGTCATCTTTTCTGTCATTGGCTTCATGGCAAATGAGCTAAAAGTAAACATTGAAAAAGTTGCTGATCAAGGTAAGCAATTGTATAAAGATATTCTACTACCGTAGTATTCTGAACTTGAAATATGAGACAAAACAAGCCACACCCACTGCCTGTGACCCACCCAGGAGTATCCTAGTCCTGCCCTCAAGGTACATCATGTTGCTCTGATTTCAGAACTGCACTGATATTTCCTAATTTTCTTAATAGGTCCTGGCATTGCTTTTGTAGTGTACCCTGAGGCCCTGACTCGACTGCCGCTGTCCCCATTTTGGGCGATAATATTTTTCCTTATGCTTCTAACTCTAGGACTGGACACAATGGTAAGAGCAAATGGAGAACTATAATCTACTTACTTTAATGTCCTGTCCTGTCTGTCATCCACTTCCAAGTGATCTGTGTGGCTGGCACATTGCACTGTACAGCCAGTGGTGCAACATGGTCCTCTCCCACAACAGCTGACACCTGAAACCGCAATAGGAACCATTCCATGCAAACACTACACTGGTGCCCACCAACCCTAGCACTGCCACCGCCGACACTGATCGATGACTGAATAAGGGTATATGCCCATGTATACGCACATACTCGGGTGCCCACCATCTCTGTATACTTCAGTGCACAAAGATGAGGAGGGCAGAGAGAGTGCTTGGGGGGTAGAGACTGCAAACAGAGGAGAGAAGACATCAAAGGGGGGAGAGCACACATAGGGTGGAGAGTGTACAGGGGGCAGACAGCTGAAATGAGAGAGCCCATAGGGGAAGAAAGGCACCACACAAGGGGGAGAGTGCACAGGGGAGGGAGAATGAGTGCACAGGGGGTGGGGGGGGAAAGACAGCCGCCACCCCCAGCTACACAGAGCCCGCCCCCATAGTGACATCCCCGCCCTCCTGATGGGACAGCTTCGGGCCCACATCTAGTTATATATAATAGGCTTAGTCTGCAGAAAATATTCAGTGTGGATGAGCAGCATATGGAATTTTGCTATATGATGTCATGAAGCGCCCCCTGGGGGACAAAATGTGAAGTTGATCTCTGTTACGTCTAGATTTGAACACGTGGTTTTGTCAATTAGTACCGAATGGTGGCTTCAGGTTTTACCATCTATACCCCTGATCTAATATGTAGAATAGGGATGTGATTGAGGCATGAGGCACTGATGCCTCAGACAGGTCACTGAGGTGTAGATGGTTATCGGACGTTTTTATTTTTTTTATTTCAGTTTGCAACAATTGAAACAATTGTAACTTCAGTGGCAGATGAGTTTCCCAAGTATCTGCGGACACACAAGCCCCTCTTCACCTTGTTGTGCTGCGTGGGCTTCTTCATTATGGGGTTCCCAATGATCACGCAGGTTGGTGGATCTGAGAGGAGAAGATTAGATTATCATTAAATGACATATTAGGAATTAACTCTTTCTTAACTCTATTGTCTTTTTTAGGGAGGGATGTACATGCTGCAGCTCGTTGACAACTATGCAGCGTCATATTCCCTTGTAATTATTGCCATCTTTGAACTGGTGGGAATTTCCTATGTGTACGGTAAGAACCATATCTCATCTCACAGGATCTCAGATATAACTGCAGCAAACAGGTTTTCTTCCCTTTGATACTACTCTTTCTCTAGTATCATTTGATTTCACATTTAGGTGACTAACTGCTGCTGTAAGTACAGAAATTGTATCTGAGTTTAGTAACCGGTACATAGGAACAGTATTATAGTTAACATTCCTGTACATAGGAGCAGTATTATAAAAGTAATCGTTATATTCTTGTACATAGGGGTAATATAGTACAGTGTGGGCCATTTATATGGATGCACCTAAATAAAATGGGAATGGTTGGTGTAGCAATCATGTAGCAATTTCAGATATCCAGTTGCATTGAGGTTTCCATTGATGAAGAATGGCCCCACTATTTTTGGACCCCATATACCACACCATACCATCAATATTTGTATTCCAGCAGTCCTGGAGGGATCTATCCACTATGGGTTAGTGTCAGACCAATAGCGCTGGTTTTGTTTGTTAACTTCACCATTCACAAAAAAGTTTCTCATCCTCATCTGAAGGTAATAGTCTATGCTGTGAAGATATGAGATGTGCAGCATCTGACACAACGGATACTGGAAGCCTGTGCTAGCATTTCTTCTGCAGTGTTGCTATCACTGTGACAAGAGTGGGAGAAGAGGGTTGAATTGACAATCCAACACAATGGGCAGTACTTTGAATACATTTTATAAGTGGTCATAAACTTGTAAATAACTCATGAAAGAATAAAGTTACGTTAAAACCAGGCACACCATTGTTTTTCTCATGAAATTCTCAATAGGTTTGATGTGTCACATGACCCTTCTTCCCATTGCAAAAAATAAAGTTGGATCCAAAATGGCCGACTTCAAAATGGCCGCCATGGTCACCACCCATGTGGAAAAGTTGTTCCCCTCCCACATACTAATGTGCCACAAAGAGGAAGTTGATATCACCAACCACTCCCATTTTATTTAGGTGAATCCATATAAATGGCCCACCCTGTAGTTATATTCTTGTACATAGGGGCAGTATTATAGTTGTTATATTCTTGTTCATAGGGGCAGTATTATAGTAGTTATATTCTTGTACATAGGAGCAGTATTATAGTAGTTATATTCTTGTACATATGGGGCAATATTATAGTAGTTATATTCTTGTACATAGGAGCAGTATTATAGTAGTTATATTCTTGTACATAGGAGCAGTATTATAGTAGTTATATTCTTGTACATATGGGGCAATATTATAGTAGTTATATTCTTGTACATAGGGGCAGTATTATAGTAGTTATATTGTTGTACATAGGGGCAGTATTATAGTAGTTATATTCTTGTACATAGGGGCAGTATTATAGTAGTTATATTGTTGCACATTGGAGTGGTATTATAGTAGTTATATTCTTGTATATAGGTTCAATATTATAGTAGTTATATTCTTGCATATAGTAGTAGTATTATAGTAGTTCTATTTTTGTACATAGGGGGCAGTATTATGGTAGTTATATTCCTGTACATAGGGGGCAGTATTATAGTAGTTATATTCTTGTACATAGGGGCAGAATTATAGTAGTTCTATTCTTGTATATAGAAGAGGCATTATAGTAATTATATTCTTGTACATAGGAGTACAATTATAGTATTTATATTCTAGTGCATAGGAGGAATATTATACTGGTTATATTCTTGTACATAAGGGCAGTATTATAGTAGTTACAGTATATTCTTGTACAAAGGAGCAGTATTATAGTAGTTATATACTTGTACATAGGGGCAATATTATAGTAGTTATATTCTTGTACATAGGGGGCAGCATTATAGTAGTTATATTCTTGTATGTAGGAGCAGTGTAGGAGCAGTATTATAGTAGTTATATTCTTGTACATAGGGGCAGTATCATAGTAGTTATAGTATATTCTTGTACAAAGGAGCAGTATTATAGTAGTTATATACTTGTACATAGGGGCAATATTATAGTAGTTATATTCTTGTACATAGGGGACAGCATTATAGTAGTTATATTCTTGTACATAAGGACAGTATTATAGTAAAAAAGCCAAGAAGCCAGCGCTGCCTATGGTTAGCACGCAATACAAAAAGTACATATGCACATATTAATTTCTACCTGTACTTTAAACTGAGACATTTAGTAAACAATTGATCAATTCTTTGAGCCACCCCGCCATGTCACGGCATTCTCAGATGGGGCAGTCCGACTCTACTTTTTTAAATATGCTGTGCCATTATGGCCTCCTGAATGCACTAAAAGCAGAACCATATTAAATGCACACGTACCTGAAGCATTTCTGAACTACTCCCACGGCGCCAGAAAGGCAGTGCAGATAAAGGCAGACCAGGTCCAGACATTATCAGATCTGACCCCCACACTGCCAGACCAGCAGCCATGGATGAGAGCAGACCAGGCCCAAACACATGTGCAACAATTAAGCAGAGCCTGTGGGCAAGGTGTGGCCGCTGTATGTGTGTACTGCGGCCTAGATCAATCACAATAAAGATTCATAGAATGGCATGCATAACCAAGCGCGCACGGCAAAAAGTGGTGGTCAACTACAGACCAATAACAAATAAAAAATCTGGTGAAATGGGAATAGTTCAGAAATGCTTCAGGTACATGTGCATTTAATGTGGTCCTGCTTTCAATGTATTCAGGAGGCTGTAATGGCACAGCGTATATAAAAAAACGTAGAGAAGGACTGCCCCATCTGAGAATGCTGTGACGTGGTGACGTGGCTCAATGAATTGATCAATTGTTTCGTAAATGTCTCACTTTAAAGTACAGTTAGAAATTAATATGTGCACATGCACTTTTTGTATTGCGTGCTAACCACAGGCAGCGCTGGCTTCTTGGCTTTTTTATTTAATATTATAGTAGTTATATTCTTGTATATAGGAGCAGTATTATAGTAGTTATATTTTTGTACATAGGAGCAGTATTATAGTAGTTATATTCTTGTACATAGGGAGCAGTATTATAGTAGTTATATTCTTGTACATAGGAGCAGTATTATAGTAGTTATATTCTTGTATATAGGAGCAGTATTATAGTAGTTATATTTTTGTACATAGGGGGCAGTGTTATAGTAGTTATATTCTTGTACATAGGAGCAGTATTATAGTAGTTATATTCTTGTATATAGGAGCAGTATTATAGTAGTTATATTTTTGTACATAGGGGGCAGTGTTATAGTAGTTATATTCTTGTACATAGGAGCAGTATTATAGTAGTTATATTCTTGTATATAGGAGCAGTATTATAGTAGTTATATTTTTGTACATAGGGGGCAGTGTTATAGTAGTTATATTCTTGTAAATAGGAGCAGTATTATAGTAGTTATATTCTTGTACATAGGAGCAGTATTATAGTAGTTATATTCTTGTATATAGGAGCAGTATTATAGTAGTTATATTCTTATACATAGGGGGCAGTGTTATAGTAGTTATATTCTTGTACATAGGAGCAGTATTATAGTAGTTATATTCTTGTATATAGGAGCAGTATTATAGTAGTTATATTTTTGTACATAGGGGGCAATGTTATAGTAGTTATATTCTTGCACATAGGGTCAGTATTATAGTAAAAAGCAACAAATAAGCCAGCACTACCAGAAGATAGCTCGCAATAAAAAATGTGCAAATGCTCTCATTCCAAACTGTATAATATTGAGATTTTTCACAAAATATTGATCAATATTTTGAGTCACCCTACTACGTCAAGGCAATCTCATCAGGGTGGTCCTACTCTCTATATCTTTATTTTATCTAAATCTACAAAAAACTAACTCCCTAGTAAAACCAATTTCATAAATAGGTAGGAGTCATACAACCAAGGATCCGATGCAACAATATGAAATTTATTTGAAAAAGGTGATAACAGAATCATGTACTTATTACACCAGGTGAACAAGGAGGACAGAGAGGTGGACAAGCCACCCAGGACAAATAAACACAGGTTAAAATAATCACTAGGCCAAAGGGGAGGGAAACGCAGTCCCATTAAAGTGGAACTGTGCAGACATCATCAATTGAATTATTTAGAAAAAATTTCTTTAAATAGTAACCAACTCATGTCAGCATATTTAATATACCTCAGTCTAAGAGACCAAAAACCTGGACTATTGCATATATTATGCTATCCAGGGTCGGACTGGAGTGTCAGGGGCCCACCAGGGAAATTGACTCCAGGGGCCCACCCACCCTCAGTTATATTCAAATACCTGTTACCCGTTATACCCATCATAGTGGCGGCTCCTGCACATCACTGTGTGCTCACCATGACTGCGATGTAGAATTACGGTAGTTTGTATTAAAGTGCACCTGTCATTGGTTTTGGGGATTCTAAAACCTGCCCACCACCTTAACATGATGTAATTGGGGTTCCTGTAACCCCCTTCATATCCCCAGACATCCTCAGGCACTTCAGAAATAGGAGTTTTATTCTGTCCTGTGCCATATACCGTAATTCTTTCTATGGGTCATATGGGGTTTGCAGATTGCGGTCAGAGCCGCCCTGCTCCATGCCAACACCGCCCCTCTGAGTGTGTGCAAGTGAATGACACAGGATGTCATCCACACAAATCACAGGCCTCACACTTGCAGTGGAAACACTGGTTCTTCAATAGGGTACACTGAGGCACCACTGCGCAGGCACAAGGCCTGTGATTTGGGTGGATGACATCCTGTGTCATTCACTTGCACACACTCAGAGGGGCGGTGTTGGCATGGAGCAGGGCGGCTCTGACCGCAATCTGCAGACCCCATATGACCCATAGAAAAAAATTATCATATGGTGCGGGACAGACTAAAAATCTATTTCTGAGGTGCCTGCGGATGTCTGGGGATATAAAGGGGGTTACAGGAACCCCAATTACATCATGTTAAAGGGAACCTGTCAGGTTGTTTTTACCAGTGGTAACCGCACCGTCAGAAGAATGTGGCCCTTTTATTCCCATTATAAAATGCAGTGGCCGGTGATAATGTGACCGCGGCTCCATTCATCATCATTGGAGCTGCCAGAAAAAGCCAAAGACAGCGCTCATAGCCACTGAGGGAATGAGCGGATCATGGGTGAGCTGTACATCAGCTCCAGTCTAATGGGGAGAAAACAAACCTATGACAGGACCATCTTTAAGAACAATGTTTTTAATGTGTATTTTAATGTTTTTTTCTAATAAAAATGAATTTTTAAAGAGGGTATCCGGGATTAATAAAAAAAAATATACCTAACCACCGACAGGTAGGTAGCTGCCACCTACCTGCCTGTTGCTGGCGGCAACAGTCACCGCCTTTCTCCTCTGGCACAGGCCACTCCTGCCAGGAAAAGCATGGCGGCGTACACAGAGGAGAGACAGCTTTTCTGTTCTGCTCTGTGTGGAGGGAGTGGGACAGCCGACATCATGCTGATTGACAACCAACTCTTCACTACCTGATTGGAGCAGCCGGCTGTCATTCAGCGTGACGTTGGCTGTGCCGCTCATCGCCAGAGTGAAGAAACTGCCCCTCTGTGGACGTGACATCAGTGGAAGCAGCAAGATCGCCGACAGGAGCGGTCTGTGATTGGCGATGAAAGGTGTCGGGCACAACAGGCAGGTAAGGGGACAGCTACCTACCTGTTTGTGCATAGGCACAATTTTTTTCCCCAGAATCCTCTTTAAGGATCTCAAGATTCTGTGCTGGATCTTTTTCTATTTTTTTGACACGTAATGGGGATAAAAGTTGCACATTCAGCAATCGGACCCCCAACAATAAATAACTTATCACCTATCTTTAGGCCATGTGCACTATGAGCATTTAGTAAGTTTTTTACCTCAGTATTTGTAAGACAAAACCAGGAGTGGAACAATCAAACGTAATTTTTTCTGCCTTTTTCACCCTGCTGTTGTTTTACAAATCCTGAGATTAAAATCTCACCAAATACTGAAAGTGCACAAGGCATTAGAAGAGATGATTACTTGCTTTCTCTGGAGAACTTCTGTAACTGCATCTCTGCTGCTGTGTAATAGTCACCGGACAGAAGGGGTTAAACATCCAATTATTTAATATCTATTGGATATAAAGAATTTCCCCTTATTGATATCAGATAGAACAAATGACCGACCGCAATCCACTCTACCAAGACCAATAATACCACATACAAGGGACAAATACCGCCACACCATCCCCAGAGGACATATTATCACCACATAGTGACCAAATAATGCCACATACAAGGCACAAATACCGCCACACCGTGACCAAAGCACTTAATACCACCACATAGTGTCTGAATATTAGCAAATACAAGAGACAAATACCAGCACACCATGACCAGAGCACATAATATCAAATACTACCACGTACAAGGTATAAATACTGCCACACCCTGACAAGACCACGTATAATGACGCTGACACTGGTGGTACAGGATAATGATGCCGAAACTTGGGCTTCAGGATAATGGGACTGACACTGGGGCTACAGGATAATAAGACTGACACTGGGGCTACAGGATAATGGGACTGACACTGGGGCTACAGGATAATGGGACTGACACTGGGGCTACAGGATAATGGGACTGACACTGGGGCTACAGGATAATGGGACTGGGGGTACAGGATAATGACGCCAACACTGGGGGTACAGGATAATGACACTGGGCCTCAAGGATAATAGGACTGACACTGGGTGTACAGGATAATGACACTGGGGGTACAGGATAATGAGACTGGTGGAACAGGATAGTGACACCGGGGGTACAGGATAATGGCGCCGACACTGGGGTTACAGGATAATGACACTGGGGTCTACTGGATAATGGCGCTGACACTGGGGATACAGGATAATGACACTGGGGGTACTGGATAATGGTGCCGATACTGGGGGTAAAGGATAATGGTACCAACCCTCAGGGGTACAGGGCAAGGGCACCGACCCTCGGGGGTACAGAGCAGGGGTGCAGACCTTCAGGGTTACAGGGCAGGGGCGCCGACTCTCGGGGGGTACAGGGCAGGGGCACCGACACTCGGGGGTACAGGGCAGGGCCGCCAACACTCGGGGGTACAGGGCAGCGGCGGCGACAATCGGGGGTCCAGGGCAGGGGCACTGATACTTTGGGGTATGGAATCATTACATGACAACTCTTTCCCACAGCAACAAGCTAGTCCATGATATCAGAACATAGGATAGCTGGATGCTGAGGGAAAGATAAATAATAGAGCAGGGGATATGACTAGCTTCTTTCCATCAGTATTCAGCTTTCATATTCCCTGCTCTGCTGGCTGGACATAGACACACTTGGTACTACTAACCCCGGGCCCTCACTTACATACAGTAGTTGTGTCAATGGCCGCCCGCACCTGGAGGTCCTCTTCTAACAATAATGGCATCCATTCCAGCCGCACGCTCCGCTGTGGAGTGTAGGAGGGCGGGCTTATCATCATGCAGTACAAGCACGCATGCCTGAGCTGCTGCTGAACTCATGACCCCAGCTGGCATCCCCAGAGAGTTCACTGTCAGTGCAGTCACTCATGATAACTAATGTAGACTGTCAGTGTCTGCCTCTGCTGTCTCACCTGGGGGTTGGAGGGGCTGCAGCCACGTTTCGTGTGCACTGCCAGTGGCGGTACCATCGGCGGCTGCAGTGCAGAATTAACTTGCTCAGTGCTGCCACTAGGAATTTCGGGGCCCCTCACAGACAAAACTTTGGGGCACCTCTGACAGTCCGCCCAACCTCCACTACCTAAACACATGAGATATAGATATAGATACATACACACTTGAGACTGCTGCTGGCTGAATCCATAGTAGCTGTATAGATAATCGAGAATACACAAAGAGACGGCTGCGGGACGCATGCAAAATGCAGAAGGCTGCTGGCCGTACGCTCAATAGCCTGGCCAAAGCCCTCAGAGCCCTGGACACGGCCCTCCGAGCCCTGGACACGGCCCTCACAGCCCTGGACACGGCCCTCACAGCCCTCAGAGCCCTGGACATGGCCCACAGCCCTCAGAGCCCTGGACACAGCCCTCAGAGCCCTGGACACGGACCCCAGAGCCCTGGACAATGCCCCCAGAGCCCTGGACAAGGCCCCCAGAGCCATGGACACGGACCCCAGAGCCCTGGACACGGACCCCAGAGCCCTGGACACGGACCCCAGAGCCCTGGACAAGGCCCCCAGAGCCCTGGACAAGGCCCCCAGAGCCCTGGACACGGACCCCAGAGCCCTGGACACGGACCCCAGAGCCCTGGACAAGGCCCCCAGAGCCCTGGACAAGGCCCCCAGAGCCCTGGACACGGACCCCAGAGCCCTGGACAAGGCCCCCAGAGCCCTGGACATGGACCCCAGAGCCCTGGACACTGCCTAGCCATGGGGTCCCCACTGCTGTGGGACCCTGGGCACTGTGTATTTGTTCCTGGGGGCCCCCTTTGCACCCCCCCCCTTCCTGCTCCCCCTCCTAACCTGTGTGGCAGTCAGGCACACACACAGACAGACACAGACAAACAAGCAGACACACAGACATACAAACAGACACTGACAGCATACTCACTAGCAGCAGCAAGTCTGTCCTGAGTCCTGACTCCTCTCCATCCTGTCGGTCTTGGCTCCGCTGTTCTTCTCCCTCCTGCCGGCTCCTGTGCGCCTTCTGCCGGCCCCAGCGTGACTTCCGGATTGACAATGAAGATGTCAATCTCGTCCAGGCCGGCCCTCTCTCTCCCTTGACGGCCGCAGGGACCCGTTCTAGAGGTGAGGGGGTGGGGCCCAGAGGAGAGTGGCAGGAGAGAGGGCTATAGAAGAGGTGAGAAGGCGGGGCTCTGAGATCGAGGCCCCCGCCCTCACCTCTCCACTGAGCCCCCTCTTCTGTGAATCATCGCTGGGAGCAGAGAGCCGGCGCTGTCATCACGGGGGGTTGGGTTGCAGGCGGCCATATTTTGTTCAGCAGGGGGTAGTGAGGGGCGGGGCTAGGTGGGCGGGGCCTCTAGACGTGAGGGCCTACCATGACTTTTCCCCGGTTGCCCGCCAGAGCAGTCCGAGCCTGATGCTATCTCAGGGTAGCAGAACAGATAGCATCAAATAACTTTGTCAGCGTGCAAGAAAAATGCCCATAGGGTGCTATATAGGTGTAAAGAGTGCTATTAACAATACTGCTACACTTTTGCAGACCAGATTAGAAGTCACCACTCCATCCCTCACAGGTAGTTGGCCACTACTGTAGAATCAAGTTACAGACATGAATAGAGATTACAATTACCTTGAGACAAGTTCTGCACAGTTTAGGACCAAGGGCTCAATCCCTCAGCCTCGATGCGCGTTTCACCGACGCGCAGCCTCGTCAGGAGGCGTGGTTAAACTATCCACCTAACCTTTATTCATGTTCCCCTTCATCAGGCAAACAACACCTCATAATTGCCGGCAGCTTTGTATAAGGGTACTGGTATAGAATGTTGCGTCATTCCCCAAAGACACCCACCGCGCATCGGAAGTGACGAGTGGGAAGAAGGAACTTTGCCCTGTCCGTCACCACGGTAACGCTGGCAGACGCAACACCAGCGGGGCGACGCAGTGCATGCACGTCCCGCGTCCAAGACATGATAAAATTAAGACCATTCCACATCATCTTCATGTTCACCAATCTAATCCTCGTGGTCTAGTGGTCAAAGGTATGGATTGGGTATATATGGGAGCAAGAGGTGGCGATGTCAAATGCCGCCTCCTCCAAAAAGAAACCAAATGGATAACCCTGCTTGATACCGTGACACCAAATGGCCTCAATGAGACAGTTAGCTTTAAATCTTTTTTTAAATACCATGTATATTGCGCCACTGTAATGGTTTTTGGGTTCACGTTTTTCTTTTATTGTATGTGATTTTAACTGTTCCCCTTCTTATATGTAGAGTTTTGTAGGTCTTAAAGGATTTATCCGGCTTAAATCAATCTTTACAGTATTGGGCTACACAGATACAAGTAGATAGATGGTAATTACCTACCTGATCTGCTGTAAGCCCTTCTCTCCTGTCAGCACCTGGCTCAGAGCAGTCACATGACCTCTCCTGCAGTGATTTTGCTGGTTCCTGTGATGTCATGGCTGACCACATAGCATTATCTTATCCCCCGCCCTGTACACAGCATCACAGCCCAGTCACTGTGAGTGACAGCCAACTCCCCTCTGCTAACCCAGCCGATGTGTGCTGAGTAGAGAGGAGCTGTTTGAGGCGGGATTGCATGAACACTGCAGGTACACTGAGCAGCTCCCAGACAAGTGGCTCTGTGGTGGCTCTGTTTGCAGTGCCTGCTCTCACCCAATGTTTACCTCCTTGCACTTTCAGGTCCATTGCTGTAGGAGTTGCCTGCTGGACCCTGTTTGTGTAATATGAGTGATGAGTTGCTTGTGAATGATCCTTCACTGCTGTTGCTGAGAAGTGTTGGTTCTCTACAGGGAGCTGAGACAATTTTTTTTTTTTAACCCCCTGACTGCCGGTGACTGGGTACTGGGAGAAAAGCAGGAATTGCAGTGCTAGCTGTACAATTGTGAGGACTTGTGGGGCTCCTCCTAAATGCAAGCTTACATTCAGTCATTGGCTCCTTAGTGTTCATGATCTGTGATATCATTATCATTAGGCTCTTTTGCTGGCACAATATATAAAGTGTCAGTGCCTCAGATAAACTGACAGTTTTATTTCAGAGTTACCGTATATACTCGAGTAATGTAATGGGCACAATGAAGGGGATTTATTCAATTCTGATCAATAGGACAAGACGTCACAGGACGGCTTCACTGCTGCAGCACTGAGACACTGTAGAGAATGGCAGAGTCCTGGCCAATCAGGGTGCAGTGGGCGTGCAGAGAGGAGTGTGGAGGGGGCAGGGAGGGGTGTACAGGGGGAGGTGATCAGCACAGGCTGTAAGAAGGAAAAAAAGTCTCTGCCTGTGATGCTGTGCTCTCTGGCTCTCCAGTGTTATAACGGCCTTTTCAGAAGAGATATCCAGAGGTGAGGGCAGCAGTGCACTGTGACTGCACAGTGTCACAAAGCATGTGGGGCAGAAGAACCGTGTGTGCCTGCTCCTCCCAGCAGCACATGCTGTGTACAGCTGAACGTTTACCTGCCTCCTCTCTCGCTGTGTTCAGTGAGGGACACTGTCTATGAGTGAGATTCACTGATCTGCCAGGGAAAATTTGGGATATGGGAAGAAGGGGATGATAGGGAGGGGGGATGCCATAGAATCAGTCCCATACAATGTGAGCAGTGGGGGAAGCATTTGAAGCAGCCTTTAGTTGAAGGCAAGCAGCAAAGAATGTTTATCTAACAGGATGGAAATCATATACCATATATAGCAGGATGGGAGACCATATATACTGTATATAGCAAGATCGAGGACAGGGGCATAACAATCAGGGTCGCAGCTGCGACGGGGCTCAGAGGTACAGGGGCCCGCACCCACCAGCCACCGACCCCCAACCCGAGTGCCTTCTTTACATGGATGTGCGTCCCCCAAGGATGCATATCCATGACACTGTGCACAAGTATGCCCAGACTAGTCCCCAGTCAGCTGTTCACAGTCGCCAGAGGACTGGTACTGTAAGTTTAATGGTGGCTGGGAAACTGTTATCCCACTGCCCGCTGCGTGCAGCACCGTGATGAGGTCATCACATTGTGACCTCGTCACAGGATGTAGTGGCCACTGGGAGTGGTAGGTGTGCACTCCATGCAGGAGCTGACGAGTTCAAATCCTGACATTTCCTGGAAAGGGGGTGTGGGGCAGTATGTATGTCTGTGTGTGTGTGGGGTGGGGGAGAAATATACAGGGGCCAATATATGTGTGTGGGGAGGTGGTGTGGGGCAGTATGTCTGTGTGTGTTGGTTATACAGGAGCACTATGTCTGTGTCAGGGGATTATACAGGAGGCAGTATGTCTGTGTGTGTGTAGGGGGATATACAGGGGCCAATATGTGTGTGTGGGCAGTATGTGGCAGTATGTATGTCTGCGTGTGTGTGTGGGAGATATACAGGGTCCAGTATGTGTGTGTGAGGAGGTGGTATGGGGCAGTATGTCTGTGTGGGGGATTATACAGGGGCAGTATGTCTATGTGTGTGGGGTTATCTAGGGGCAGTATGTCTGTGCGTGGGGGGTTATACATGGGCAGTATGTCTGTGTGGGGGATTATATTGGGGCAGTATGTCTGTTATGTCTGTGTGTGGGGGGGGGGTTATACAGGGGCAGTGTGTCTGTGTGTCTGTGGGGGTTTAAAAGAGGGGCAGTTTGTCTGTGTTTGGGGGGAGTGATACGGGGGCAGTGTGTCTGTGTGTGGCGGGTTATACAGGGGGCAGTGTTGTGAATTCTGCTTGTGGGCTTCCTCCTGTGGTTGTGCCTGGTAATGCAGTTGATCCTGTTTTGCACTCTTGGTCGGGTGAATTGGATAATTGCAATTCTGACTGGGGTATTTAAGGTTGCAGGATTTCCTCAGTCCTTGCCAGTTGTCAATGTTCCTGGAGGTGTTTCACCTCTGTCTGGTCTCTCCTGCTCTTCTGCAAGACTTCCAAGCTAAGTGTATGGTTTAGTCTTTTTGTGGCACACGTGTGCTTGTTTTCTGAAATGGTCTATTTCTGCTCAGAGTGCATGCTGTGTTAACTTGCTCTCTGTTAGGAAGTTTTCTTCCTAGGATTTTTGTGCTATTCATTTGTTATTGGCTTGTTCTGCTTTTTGTGTCAGTATATATATATATTGAGAATTGTAGGATTCACAGGAGGTTTGCAGATATAGAGGGCGCCGAGTCTTCAGTAGACTCAGGGTATTTTTGTATTATCTGCGGTGGATATTTTTGAAGGGATTTTATACTGACTGCAATAGTATCCTGCCCTGTCTTTATCTATCTAACTAGAAGTGACCTTATCTTTGCTTGATTCTGTTTTCTGCCTGAGTGTGTCTTTTGCTCTTACTCACAGTCAATATTTGTGGGGGGCTTTCTATCCTTTTGAGGTTCTGCTCTGAGGTGAGATAGCATTCCTGTTTCCCTCTTTAGGGGTAGCTAGTTCTCCTGCCGTGTTGAGGTGTCTAGGGTATGGTTAGTCACATCCCATGGCTACTTCTAGTTGCGGAGTTAGATCAGGAACTGCGGTGAGTACAGGTACCACTTCTCCTGTGAATTTTATTCATGCAGCTCCAAGGTCACTGGATCATAACAGGGCAGTGTGTCTGTGTTTGGGGGAATTTATGCTATCTGGAGAGCTATGGGGCTGTATTATGCTAGATGGAGGGCTACTAGGCTGCATTATAATATATGGAGGGCTATAAGGCTGCATTATACTATATAGAGGGATACTAGGCTGCATTATACTATATGGAGGGCGATGTGACTGCATTATATTATATGGAGGGCTATGAGGCTGCATTATACTATATAGAGGGATACTAGGCTGCATTATACTATATGGAGGGCTATGAGGCTGCATTATACTATACGGAAGGCTATGTTACTGCATTATATTATATGGAGGGCTATGAAGCTGCATTATACTATGCGGAGGGCTATGAGGCTGCATTGTACTATAATGGAGGACCATATATACCAGGATAAGGGCATATTCCAGGAGGAGGATCATATATAGCAGGATGAGGGACATTAATACATAATGAAGGTGGAAAGGGGTCAATTTGTGAGTCTTTATAGAATATAGAACCTTAAATGGGGCCCATACATCTGACCTACGTGTGTGTGTGTGTGTGTGTGTGTGTGTGTGTGCGCGGGGAAGGGGGGCCCAGATCCAAATTTTGCACTGGTGCGCATCGGACTCTAGTTACGCCACTGTTCAAAACTGCTCCCATAATGCAAGACTGGTGGCAAAACAGGCCCTAGCACATGCAGCTGATGCCACATATGCCTGGGCTTTTAAGAAATGACCCTCTCAGCACCAGGCCAGCACTCATGAATAAAGTCGGGGTAGGCCCAAGCAAATGGAGCTTGCAATTAACTGAGCCAGAGTGCAGGGTAAGATAACTAAGTATGAACAGTTATCAAGGTTTGCCACAAACAATATAGAAGGAATTGCAAGCCAAAACAGGTATTCAAGGCACAGTGGAGGTCAGCCACAAACCAGCAACAAAAAGCAACAGGGAAGAGGAGGTTAGAAAAAGAGCAGAGAACAATCTAGAAGCTCAGTACAGTCTGGGAGAGAAAGACGAGGCAGAATGAAGTTCTAGGGGAGGCTAGTGCTGGGGCCTAACAGGACCAGAGAGAAGGTCAGACGAGGAAACCCCAGCCAGAGGGACCACGTTCCAGCACCCGCCCCAGGCGGCTGCTAGAGGAACATGGTTGCATGAGAAGACCGGCCCCGATCTGGTGGCAACCACACGAGAACGCACGGCAAGACGAGTAGCCAGCATGGGAAAGCAACTAGGAGAGGCTTACAGAGGGGTGTCTCGGAAGCATGAACTCAAGCTGCCTGGGAGTTGGCTGGATCGCAGACCCGGGGGACACGGCGCCAGCTGGGCTGGAACTGCTAAAGACTGAGTAAACTGCAAGAACTGTAAACCTGGTATCCTCCTATTATTCTGCGCGCTCTCCTGCATCCTGTACCTTACTGATCACAATCTCTATAGACTTGTCCCATCTCCCTTGGATGCCATTCCATTGGCCCCAGAGGTCCCATATCAGCGCTGGTCACCCTGACCAGAATAACCACAGGTGGTGTCACGAACTTACCCCTTGTACATATTCCCCTTTTCTGCATGCCCAGGGCCACAGAGCTGGGTCACAGCCCTGTGACCTTCCCAGAGAACTGCCCGACCTGGTTCCAACTACCCCACGGTCCTGGTGGGCGTGTCACTATCCTCAGGTAGTGCTGGCTTGCAAGTTGTTTTTCAGTATCATAGTAATTATATTCATTAATACAGAGTCCAGTCACTGGGCACTACTGGACTGGGAGAAGTGCTTACTTTTCCATTTTATGGGTATGTTCGAGGTGGAGCATTGCTGACCGCCTCTGGGTGCCCGCTATGTAACACGTTAACAATGGCAAAAAGAAAAAAGATAGCGGCACTCACCGGGCGTGTTTCAATGTTGCTTTATTTGGGTACCCTCATTCCAGGGTCCCACTCAGAAGGGAGGGGGTGCAGAGACAGCAGAGATGACGGATCTCCGTTTCGGGGCTCCTACCCCTTCCACGGACCTCGATGTCTCATCCCGTGGAAAGGGTATTACCCGTGAAACGGCAGGCCGTCGTCTGCCGTCCCTGCACCCCCTATTCTGCTAATTTGTTCCATGGAAACATGGTTTCCATGTGGGACTTTGAATAAACTTGCAAGATCTACTCCGGTGAGTGCCGCCGGTCTTTATTACCTTTACTTGGATATTGATGAACTTACATTGAGCGTGCAACGCTATGGAGGGTGCCCTGTTTGGTCACTAGAATTGTGGGACCAGTCTGTGTACACCGTATAGTGCCCAGTTCACCTTGCTTTGTCTGGATATTCATGTATATATTCATGTATATAGTGGCAACGGCCACCGAGACATCACCCCCAGCACTAACGCCCAGGTACCGAGTTCGCAAAGATCCCTGGGCGGGTCATATTCTTGTACATAGGAGTAGTATTATAGTAGTTATATTCTTGTACATAGGAGCAGTATTATAATGGTTATATTCTTGTACATAGGGGGCAGTATTATAGTAGTTACATTCTTGTACATAGTGCACACGCTTGCAGAGAGAGCGCACAGGAGGACAGAGAGACCACTCATTGGGGCAGTATTATTGTAGATATATTCTGGCGCATAGGGGCAGTATAATAGTGGTTATAGTCTTGTACGTAGGGGCAGTAATATAGTAATTATATTCTTGTACATAGGGAGCAGTATTATAGTAGTTATATTCTTGTACATAGGGGCAGTATTATAGTAGTTCTATTCTTGTACATAGGGGCAGTATTATTGTAGTTATATTCTTGCACATAGGGGCAGTATTATAGTAGTTATATTGTTGTACATAGGGTGCAGTATTATAGTAGTTATATTCTTGTACATAGGGGCAGTATTATAGTAGTTATATTCTTGTACATAGGAGCAGTATTATAGTAGTTATATGCTTGTACGTAGGAGCAGTATTATAGTAGTTATATTCTTGTACATAGGAGCAGTATTATAGTAGTTATATTCTTGTGCATAGGGGCAGTAGTATTGTAGTTATATTCTTGTATATAGGGAGCAGTATTATAGTAGTTATATTCTTGTACATAGGAGCAGTATTATAGTAGTTATATTCTTGTACATAGGAGCAGTATTATAGTAGTTATATTATTGTACATAGGGGCAGTATTATAGTAGTTATATTCTTGTATATAGGGGCAGTATAGTGGTAGTTATATTCTTGTACATAGGGGCAGTATTATAGTAGTTATATTCTTGTACATAGGAGCAGTATTATAGTAGTTATATTCTTGTATATAGGGGGAGCAGTATTATAGTAGTTATATTCTTGTACGTAGGAGCAGTATTATAGTAGTTATATTCTTGTACGTAGGGGCAGTATTATAGTAGTTATATTCTTGTACATAGGAGCAGTGTTACAGTAGTTATATTCTTGTACATAGGGGCAGTATTATAGCAGTTATATTCTTGTACATAGGAGCAGTATTATAGTAGTTATATTCTTGTACATAGGAGCAGTATTATAGTAGTTATATTCTTGTACATAGGGGCAGTATTATAGTAGTTATATTCTTGTACATAGGAGCAGTATTATAGTAGTTATATTCTTGTACATAGGAGCAGTATTATAGTAGTTATATTCTTGTACATAGGGGGCAGTATTATAGCAGTTATATTCTTGTACATAGGAGCAGTATTATAGTAGTTATATTCTTGTACATAGGAGCAGTGTTATAGTAGTTATATTCTTGTACATAGGGGCAGTATTATAGCAGTTATATTCTTGTACATAGGAGCAGTATTATAGTAGTTATATTCTTGAACATAGGGGCAGTATTATAGTAGTTATATTCTTGTACATAGGAGCAGTGTTATAGTAGTTATATTATTGTACATAGGGGCAGTATTATACTAGTTATATTCTTGTACATAGGAGCAGTGTTATAGTAGTTATATTCTTTTTTTTTTTTTAACCATTCAAATTTTTATTAAGTGGTTTACATATACCGTATATACTCGTGTATAAGCCGACCCGTGTATAAGCCGACCCCCCTACTTTTGCCCCAAAACCTGGGAAAATTTATTGACTCGTGTATAAGCCGAGGGTGGACCCCAGCACAGGTATACAGCCCCCAGCAGTGTGGTATACAGCAGCCTCCCCAGTGGTATATACAGGCCCCAGCAGTGTTACAGCAGCAGCCCCAGTGGTATATACAGCAGCAGCCCCAGTGGTAGTATACAGCAGCCCCAGAGGTATATACAGCAGCCCCAGTGGTAGTATACAGCAGCAGCCCCAGTGGTAGTATACAGCAGCAGCCCCAGTGGTAGTATACAGCAGCAGCCCCAGTGGTAGTATACACGCAGCCCCAGTAGTATATACAGCCCCAGTGGTAGTATATAGCCCCAGTGGTAGTATATATACAGCCCCAGTGGTAGTATATAGCCCCAGTGGTAGTATATAGCCCCAGTAGTAGTATACAGCCCCAGTGGTAGTATATAGCCCCAGTGGTAGTATATATACAGCCCCAGTGGTAGTATACAGCCCCAGTAGTAGTATACAGCCCCAGTGGTAGTATATAGCCCCAGTGGTAGTATATATACAGCCCCAGTGGTAGTATATAACCCCAGTGGTAGTATATAGCCCCAGTGGTAGTATATAGCCCCAGTGGTAGTATATAGCCCCAGTGGTAGTATATATACAGCCCCAGTGGTAGTATATAGCCCCAGTGGTAGTATATAGCCCCAGTGGTAGTATATAGCCCCAGTGGTAGTATACAGGGCCCCAGCAGGGCCCCCCTCATAATTTGGCGCCCCCACCTCAGTTTCTGGGCCCCCCCGCATGCAGCGCTGCACATATACATTACGTGTCTAGCAGCTGTTACCCTCCGGTGGCAGATCGCGGCTCCCGGCTCCATCTTCCTCGCTGTCTTCCTGCTTTGTGACCGGCGCGATGACGTCATCGCGCCGGTCACATGACAACCAAGAAGACAGAGAGGAAGATGGAGCCCGGAGCCGGGAGCCGCGATCTGCCACCGGAGGGTAACAGCTGCTAGACACGTAATGTATATGTGCAGCGCTGCATGCGGGGGGGCCCAGAAACTGAGGTGGGGGCGCCAAACTTTGAGGGGGGCCGTATGACTCGCGTATAAGCCGAGGGGGGGACTTTTCAGCCCAATTTTTGGGCTGAAAAACTCGGCTTATACGCGAGTATATACGGTATACAAAATTCAAAATTAAACAGTAGTAGAGAGGGGAGAAGAGGTGGGGGTAGGGTAGGGGGATGTGCAGTGTACATAAATGAAAAAGTGCAGAGGAATTATTGCAAAATTCAGGATAAATTGTAAAATCAGAAAAATGCGTTATATGTAACATGAGAACAGACTGGTAACAATAATAATAACATTAGGTATGATGTGGAGAAGAATTCAGGTCCGAGGTGGAGGTATGTGAGCACCATGGGTCCCACCATGTCAGAACCTTATTTTTTTTTGAGAGAGAGTTCGCTGCCATGAGTTCGTAGGTGTAATGCAGGTTATTGGCTATGAGCTCCGCCCTGGTAGGAACTGTGGGGGCTCTCCAATGTTTGGCCAAACATTGTCTCGCAGCGGTTAGAATGTTTGCTGTGATTGGTTGTAAAGGAGGAGGGAAATTGATCAAGGATATCCCCAAAACTGCTAGTTGTTTAGATAACGTGAAGGGAAAAGGGATAATGTCGCTCAATATTGCCTCCACATCCCTCCAAAAGGTTTGAACCTGTGGACAGTCCCACCACACATGTGCCAGAGTGCCTCTAATGCCACAGCCCTTCCAGCAAAGAGGGGAGGAGGCCAGGTGGAATTTAGCCATTTTCACCGGTGTTAAGTACCACTGTAGCTGAATTTTTTTGGACAACTCTAAATGGGTTATACAAGAGGAAAATTTGGATGAGTGAATCATAGCAAACCGCCAGTCTTCACGTGTGGCTTCAAATGAGAGTAATGATTCCCACGAGACCATGTATTGGAGTTTAGTGCTAGAATTATTACATACTAGAGCTTTGTATAGAATAGAAAGGCCATGATTCAGCCGCGTTCCCGGTTTGAAAAATCGTTGGACAGGAGAGTCCAGTAGTATAGGAGGATCAATAAATAGATGGTTAGCCCGAAGGAGGGCACGAAGTTGCAAATACGGAAACACAGCCGAACCAGGGAGAAGATATTGTCTTTGTAAATCTGGAAAGGTTTTCATTCCATATGAGTGGAAGAGATCCACAATTCGTTTCACTCCACAGCGTAGCCAAAATGACACATTTAAGTTGGGAATGACGCATGCAGCGGATTGTAAAGAAACATATTGAGCCACAGATGGAAAGGACAAAGGACACTCCACGGTCCATATTCTGATCGCTGCTACCATAGAGAGGAGGGGGGTGTTCAGAGATTGTGGACGGAGTAGTTGTGCCTCTAGTAGTAATCTAAGAGAGGAACGAGGGGCATAATGGGATTCAATTGTGAGCCAAGGAAGCGAGGAATCTTCCCGCCACCATTCCCCAATAGGTTCCAGCAAGGCAGCTTTATGATAAAGAGCTATTTTAGGTGAGCCTAGACCTCCACTTTTGTAGGGAAGCGACATTATTTGGCGTTTTATTCTTTTTTCTGTAAATATATTTATTAAAGTTTCAAACAAGCATAACAATAGAAATAACCAATACAGAATCCAGATCCTAGTACAGTGGCATATTACAGCTGTAAGAAATCAGGTACAAAGGGACACCAGTAAAACCTCCAACAAGAGAATGCATGTTTCATTACCTGAAAATCACGTCTGGATCAAAACTTAGAAAACACACACAGCCAATGAGAAATGTATACACTGAGACATAAGAAGGGAGAAGAAAAAAAGAGAAAAATTAGAAAGGGGTAGGAGGGGTAAGAGGGGGGGGGGGAATGGGAAAGACCCAGCAGTCTAGACGCCCAGGTGTTGGAAATTACGAGTAGGTGCGCAACCAAGTCAAGAACCCCTGGCCCTCCTTAAAGGATTGCCAGAGGAACCAAGTGCGCCCCTGTTCATACCCGGCGTCACTATCTCCCGTTGCAAGCGATTCCATACGGTGCAACCTATCCATTTCAGATATCCATTCCACTGTAGAGGGGACCTCAGTGGACCTCCAGTGTCGGGGAATAACTGCCCTGGCAGCTAATAGGCAGAACCTCAGAATCCCCTTTTTGATGGAGGTTATCGAGCCGGGTATCAGAGATAACAGAGCTAATTGTGGAGAGGGTTCATGGCGGACCCCAGTCATTAGATGGAAGGCATCGAAAACCGAGGCCCAGAAGGGTTGCAGGAGATCGCAGGACCACCAGACATGAAGCATAGAGCCCACAGCAGAACCGCATCTCCAGCAAGTGTCTGAGACTTCCGGATTAATCCTGTGGAGCAGGGTAGGGCATCTGTACCAACGCGTCAGCAATTTATAATTTCTCTCTTGCGCTTGACTAGACATTGTCATCTTGTGCACAAGAGTAAAAATTTTTAAGCTGTCTGCCTCAGAAAAGGTGATCCCCAAATCTCTCTCCCAAGCCTCCATAAATCCAAGCGTGCCAGTGTGGAGCGAGTTCAGGATCAGGCTATAGAGCACCGAAACCACATGGGAGGGACCCTCGGTGGGGAGCATCAGGGATTCAAATGGAGTTAGCGCCCCTATTGAAATATTGGAGAGAAAACTTCGCAACTGCATAAACTCCAACCAGGACAAAGGAGCCGCATCGTCAGGACCTCGCAACCCCCCCACGCCGGAGAGCCCCGCAAGCCTATCCCTCACTTGTCTTTGGCGTTTTATTCTGTGGGGCTTTTTATTCCAGATGAAATTATCAATTATGGTTTGAAATTGGGTTAAGTATTTAGTTGGAAAGCACAGGGGAAGGCACCTGAATAAATAGACAAGTTTCGGTAGTAGGAGCATTTTGGCAGCCTGGATTCTCGCCATCCACGAGAGGGGGGCTTTAGAAAACCCATCTATCTCTGCTCTCAAGTCTGCAGAGGTTTTTTCGCAGTTGATGCGTATTATGTCAGCCAGACGCGTCAATTGTATTCCTAAATATGTGAAGCCCGTCGGAGACCAGGCAAAGGGGTAAAGGGATTGTATTTGGTTTTGGAGTTGGGGGGAGAGAAATAGTGGGAAAAGAGTGGATTTAGTCAAGTTGAGTTTGTAAAACGAGGCTTGAGAAAAGTCCTCAATTAGGGAGGAGATTGCGCCCAGCGAGGACAACGGGACCGAACAGGTGAAGACCACATCGTCCGCATATAGTCCAATTTTGTATTCTGAGTCTCCAACTGGAATGCCCTTAATGTTGGGGGACTGCCTCACTATGGCGGCGAGAGGCTCCATGACTAGAGCAAACTCAATGGGTGAGAGGAGACAACCTTGGCGCGTACCATTGGTTATTTGGAACGTCCGGGATGTAAAACCCGAGGCTCTAACATAGACGCAGGGGTTGGAGTATAGCGCCATAATGGCCCTAGAGATCATACCTGTTAGGCCAAATCGTTCAAGAGTGTTGTGTATGTATCCCCAGTGTACCCTGTCGAACGCTTTTTCAGCGTCAAGGGACAGGAATACACTGGAGAGTTGGCCCCTCTCCACCACGTCCAGCAGATCAATCAGCCGCCTCGTGCCGTCTCTAGTCTGCCTCCCAGGTACAAACCCAACTTGATCGGGGTGGATAAGGGAAGGGAGGACAGCCATGAGTCTATTGGCCCAAAGTTTTGCATATATTTTGATGTCTGTGTTAAGGAGGGCTATTGGGCGAAAGTTGCCCGGGGTGGTGGGGGGTTTTCCTGGTTTTGGGAGAGTAGCAACAGAAGCTTTGAGTCCTTCCGGTTTAACAGAGCCAGATGTAGACCAAAAGTCATAGAGACGTCGGAAGTAGTTATATTCTTGCGCATAGGGGCAGTATTATGGTAATTACATTCTTGTACATATGAGCAGTATTATAGTAGTTATAGTCTTGTTCGTAGGGGCAGTATTATAGTAGTTATATTCCTGTATATTGTATAGTTGCTGGGAACATTTTTCTGACCGTATAGGGGACATAACATTTGCTGGCATATAAAAGGAATAAATAATTAAAATTCATACATTAATAACTAATGTATGTATTCCTTTCTTTAGCATTTTGCGTCTGTTTTTTTTGACCCATTCATGTTATTAGCGGACGGGTCTTGAGTTTCTCTGGTAATCTCTCTCTCATTATTCCATGTACAGAGAAGCGTTTAGGAGGGGGTGCTCATCTAGGGGCCATATTTTGGATTTGTTGTAGACATGCAATCCTTTTTATGGCCTGATACGAGGATGATGATGCTGGCGCCCATCTGGGAGTCTCTTCATAAATAGCTGGGAACAGTTTGCATTTTGAATTGCTGCTATTTTAATTTTACGATCTTCACTTGTGTTAAAGACGGCGCCATTTTCTGTTTACTGCTCCCAGGAGGAACATTAAAACCATCATAACACATATGTGTTACCAAGCGAGTGAAGGATCAGACGCCGGGAGACTCTACAAAAAGCTGATTTACACAAATTAAACCTGCATTACATGAAGACATTAACAAGAAGACGAGTTTTTAGTGGATTTGAAAAAGTTTTACTTGCAGAATCAGTCACGTGCGGTGAGATAGTTGGTGCTGCGTAGCTTGACTCTTATGGGCCCCAATGCAGGGGCGGAACTAAACTTGTGCAGCTGGTGCAGCTGCACCAGGGCCCCGACCGGCTGGGGGCCCCTTCAAGCCTGGAGGGGGGCCCCCAGCCGACCCCCGCAAGCCGCCGTCAAAGGAGAGGAGGGTCAGGCAAGGGAAGCAGAGAGCTTCCTGCTTCCCCTGCCTGATCCCGCCCCTCCTCTCCTCTGCTCCTCCGGCCCCTAGCATACATCCGGCGCGGCTCCCAGGTAGGAGAGCATCGCGCCTGCGGCTCCCTTCGGCTCCTAGCAGCACCCACCCCCCCCCTTTCCGGGCCGCGCCGACGGCCAGCGGCACCCCTTCCCCCGGGCCGCACCGACGGCCAGTAGCCCCTTCCCCCCGGTCCTCTCCTGCACCAGGGCCCCGGGGGTGACGGTCCGCCCCTGCCCCAATGCAAAAGCTCCAACAGGGCCCCCCAATTATTACATATCTTAATAGTATTGGTCTTTTCTTATAAGCCTTAGGTTACTGTTACACGTCGCAATATCGTTCCAATATCGCATACAATGTCACGGGAGCGCGCACGTTTTTGGCACTTGTCCAAGATCGCATAGGAGATGTCCCACAGGGAGATATCGGCAGGCAACGCTACTAGGCTGTTGTCCTCAACTTTTTTGCGCTGGGTATGAGCAACCCAGGAACCGAGCATTAACATTGTACTGAATAGGGGAAGTTGCAAACAAGATCGTAGTTGCTCCGTCACACATCACGATCATGCCAGATCACATACACAATATTGTACGGTTGAAGGGCTTGCACAATCTTCTTGCAATATTGTACCTACGATTTTTTCAAGTCGCATTGCCCATTTCCACTACACAACGCACCAACGATATCAACTGCAACGACCACACCACGTGACTTTTTGTTGATGTTGCACTGCGATATCGCGACGTGTAAAGGTACACTTGCAACTATTCTATTTACGCCCCTGCGTCCTTCTGTCCATGGTAGCGAATTATACAAAAAGTCAAGTCCTTGTGCTTTAATGCTCAGGCCAGAAAGAGCAGTGGTAACATTGTCATGGCGCAATGGATTTGGTAAAAAAAAAACATGCTCTATTTTTGCAAAAACATACTTAACCTGTGCATTTTTTACTACAGGACCCAAATTTAATAAAGTTAATTTTATTAATTTGGCAAGCAAGATGTAAAAATGACACTTTCTATAAAAAAAACTGCAGGTAATCAAATGCCATTTTATTTTACTTCGCCAACACTGCGTCACTACTGTGCTGTCTGACATGTTGCCAAATGTGGAAATCTCTGTAGCAATTTCTTTTGATTCTTGCATTTTTTTAGTATTTTCCTATCTTTTTTTGGTGCAAATTTGATGCAGCCTCTTTTTGAGTGCATTTGTTACATTCATTATTATAGGGTCCCTCTAGAAGCCTAATGGCCACTTTACACACACCAACTTATCTGTCCAACTTCTGAACAGATCTCTGGGTGCAGTGAAATCATGGACACATTGTTCCATTTTGTGGCTGTGTACAAATGGAACTATGTGTCCATGATTTCACTGCAACCAGTGAGTTGTTCAGAAGTTGGACAGATAAGTTGGTGTGTGTAAAGTGGCCTTAA
The DNA here is from genome assembly GCA_033576535.1 of Allobates femoralis. Lineage (NCBI taxonomy): Eukaryota > Metazoa > Chordata > Amphibia > Anura > Aromobatidae > Allobates > Allobates femoralis. The sequence continues at coordinate 55,456,640 of JARQOC010000010.1, read as the reverse complement.
AGAGGTTAAAAAAAAGGGAACCAAAATCTCACAGTTTAAAGCTTCTTTAATGGACGCTGAGTGGGTTTACATTTAAGAATATCCACTTTGTTTGAACTGATAGACACAGACGATATTCTGCACAAAAAATGCAACAAGTTAAAAAAAAATGCAGTGTTTTTGCTTCATGTGAACAAGCCTTTAGGAAGGAAGAGGACGGCTCCATTCACACTGTGCGTTTTTGGTCTGTTTTTGGTCTGTTTTTGGTCTGTTTTTGCTCTGTTTTTGCTCTGTTTTTGCTCTGTTTTTGCTCATCAGATTTTGTAGCCAAAGCCAGAAGTGGAACAAGCAGAGGAAAAGTATAATAGAAACACGTCACCACTTCTGTATTTATCACTCATTCCTAGTTTTGGCTACAAAAACTGACGCGCAAAAACAGACCAAACACGCACAGTGTGAATGAAGCCGAAGGGAGAACAACGGACGTTTTCACACCACTTTTTTTGGCTGTCAGGCTGTGTCCTGTGCTTTGCAGGAGGCACCAGACACAGCCTGACAGCTCTGGACAAACAGAACTGGAGGGTTAATATGCCCTCTGGTCCTGTTTGCAGCCAGATTCGGCAGAGCGCAGCTGTAGGAGCTGTCCCTGCTGAAATGACAGAATCGCGGCTAGCAGGGAGCTAGCTGCAGTCCTGAAATCTCAGCAGGGGACAGCTCCAGGTGCTGAAGTTCAGCGCTGCCGGCCCTGAGGTTCAGCACCTGCTGTCCGGGAACCTGACAGATTCTCTGGATTGGTTTAATTTTTTGCCCTGGACACAAAAATGCTGCAAGCTCCGATTTTGTATGCAGCCTGATGATGCTGGACAGGGACAAAATCGGATGGCAAATCACTGCCATCCGGCACCATAGGGCTACATTGTGTCAAAATCGGGTCCGGGGCTGTCAAGTTCGCATCAGACAGCCCTGGATCTGAGCACACCGTGGTGTGAAACTGGCCAAACAGCACCTGCTATGATTTACAGCCTGTAGCAGCTTTCACTGTATTGTGCATCAATTCCATAAATCACAGCAAAAATGTTTCAGATGAGCACTCTGTTCTGGCTATTTGTGGGGTTTTTTTTTGCTTTTTTTATGTGATTTCCCTTTATTTTATGCATTTTTGGTAACGTAAATGGGATATTCTTCATTCAAAAAACAATTTTATTTGTTGCATTCATTTTTTCTGGTCTTTTATTGTCCCACATAGAAGCTTGTAGGTTATATGGGTGCTCAAAAATTGCACAGTTGGTAGGAGTTTTCATGAAATCGCAGCCAGTTTGAGTTGAGTTGCAGATTTTCTGCACCAAAAAACCCCACAAGTTAAATGTTGCCTTTACCCCAATGGTGGGTTTACACGTTGCGATATCGGCGTCCAACTCCGACCAAAAGTCACGTGGTTCGTGTGTTGGACCCGATATCGTTCGTGCGTTGTACGGTGTGAATGTACAATGCGATGCAGGAACGATGGCAAACGATATTGGGGTCGAATGAGCGTGCTATTCGACCGCCCGATATCGGATGCCGGTTGGAGCCGGATCGTGCTGTGTGATAGCCCAACTCCGATGTGCAGTACAACGTCCTCCATTGACTCACATGTTAAATGGTCGTTCCTGGGTCGGGGGGCGTAGACATCGTAGGGACGTTGTATCCCGATATCGCAACGTAAAAAAGGATAAATAGGGAGCGCACATAGGGCGTTATCTTCTTAATAAATAGTCCAGTCCCCCCAATCGGTGTGACTCACCTGCAGTGGTTGTGAGAGCCACAACAAACTGGGAGAGCTGGTAATGGTCGCTGCAGGAGCCCACTGAAGATAATGATTTCCACAGAAGAAAGAGCTGGGCTTTGTAGCCCGCGCTGACCTCAAGAAACTTCCAGTCCAGTAAAGGGTTAATCAGGTTCTGGTTTATTTGCCTATGCGTTTCGTGGCTTTAAATCTGCCACTTCATCAGGGCTATGTCGCAACGTGTAAACCGCCGATGCGATTCTTAGAAAACCGGGCACAAAATGCACGCTCCCGTGCCATTGTATACGATATCGCAACGATATCGTGACGTGTAAACCCACCATAAGGCCTTGTGCCCACGCTGCATTTTTGCGTCACCTTTTGTCACAAAACTGCATATGTATCCTTCCCCCAACAAATTCTGGAGTGTTGTGCCCACATTGCTTTTTTTACTTGCAGTTTGTGGTCAGGACAAAAGAATGAGCATGTCAATTGTTGGGCCGTTTTTTTTTGCTGCGTTTTGCAGCCCTCCCAGCCATTGACTATAGTAAATAACGCATGATCACAATCTGCACCAACAACACATGTGTTTTCCAGCCACAGGGTGCAGTTTAACAGCGTTTTTGCTGCAGAAAATTTCTGCACCAAAAAAGCAGCGGGTCACATACCCTAAATGTGAAGGTGGCTTTAGGATAAAGAGCCCGTTACACCAACTTTATTTAATAACGGTGCATAAGCAATGCAGGGAGACATGCAGAGTGTGAATGGGACAACAGCCTGTTTTGCAAAAAAAAGGCTGTTGTCCCATACACACCCTGCATCTCTCCTGGCTTTGCTTATGCACCGTTATTAAATAAAGTTGAAAGTTTTTTAAGGACCAGACTGCTGCTGGACTCTTTTCTAATTGGATACAACTGCTTCTACTTAAAGCTGGCACCCCTTAATCCTGGATGTGGTTTCTGGGGCTCTGGGACAGATCCAAGGTTAATTTCTGCAGTAGTCTGTAAGTAGTGCTGGAGTTTTCTTCTCTTTTTTTTTATCAAGCAGGGAGGCCACAGAGGAGGATGTTGCAATATTCAAGGCAGGAGAGGATGAGGGCATGTACAAGCATTTTAGTAGATTGGGCGCTGAGGAAAAGACGAATTCTGTAAATGTTTTTGAATTGGAGGGACAGGAGGTTGCGAAAGTTTGGATGTGCAGTTTGAAGGACAGAGCAAGTCAAGGCTTACTCCGAGGCAGCGGACTTCAGGTGCAGAAGAGAGCGATGATGCATGATTAACTGGCATAGATAGATTAGGTAGGGAAGATGCGGAAGATGGAGGAAAGATAATAAGTTCTTATTTGTCCACATTGAGTTTTAGCAAGCGAGAGGAGAAGATAAAATATATAAAATATAAATATTTATTGAGACATGATTAAAAAATAGAAAAGGGGTAATACATAAATAAGTGACAAGATAATGATCCAAGAGGATGGCAAAGATATGGCACCGAAGCACAATCAGGAAAAGCCTGACTGGTATTGAACTATTTAAACAGGGAAGTAATCAAGCAAATCAAGATATATCGTGTATAGCAAGTTCTATACAAAGTATAGGAATCATATAAATCAACAAAAAGTTCCCAATGAGTGATCAAATATCCGACGTGTGCAGCAGTGCCACCTCCGATGCACGTTTCGACTGCATGCCTTCCTCCTGAAGGAGTTCAGAGGAACACTAGACTTTGCAAGTCGATCACATCCACATTAGTTCCATGTGCTCATCTGCATTACCGTCCACTATTTACATGCACTAGTCTCTGTGGCGCCCCACTAGTCAGTGCGCCACAGTAGGGTTACTGCACCCATAACAGAGTGTGTGTTATTCCTGTCATTGGGGAGTGTAACGTCAACGTGAGGCTCTCATCCTGGCATCCCTACACCTAGACTAGGGGACCAATTGGCTACCCGTTACCAGGGTAACCGGTCCCGGTGGGAGGAGAGTTAGGGTAGGGAGAAGCGGGAAACTATCAGACAGTAGTCAATAGGAGAGAGTCTAGTCTGAGGGACGAAGCAGGGAGGAAGCCCTAAAGGGGACCCCCAGGGAGGGTGCCTGAAAGGAACGTGGCCCAGACAGAAGGAGTAAAACCAGTACCGGACCTTCTACAGTCCGGGGGAATCCTAGTCCACAACGGAGAACCGGCTCCGAGTCGCAGTGCAGGAGTCTATCCCTGAGCTGTTAACACCGGTAGGTTGTGGGTCTATCTAATACCCCGACTCCTCGTCCAGAACGTGCAGCCCCACCAGGATCACTAAACAGGGTTGAGCCCCTTAGAAGAGAAGAAGGGTACCTCATAGCACCCGAAGGGCCTGGAAGACAAGCGGGCTGTGCAGGACAGCGCAAGGAAGTAAGGAGGCGCAAGGAAAAGAAAGGGACAGTGAACAAAAGCAGAAGGTACTCTCTGGGAGCCTCAAAGAGACATTATTCTCCTCAGTGACTACTTGGCCAGCTACCCACAAAGACTTTGTAACTGTGAACCTGCATACCATCATAATCAGCTTTCAGTAAAGTACCCGTATAGAGCTAACAAGCCTCAGTGTTTCTTTTTACATGAACTGTTGAATAGCTGCCACCACGACATCAAGTGCAGTGGCAGCGCTGCTCTGGGGATCTGCTCCACCTGCAGGGAGCTGAACCATCTAGCTGCATTACTGTCGAGCCTCAGGCCCTGGGGTACTCGGGTATCGGCTCGGTGGGTGTTTTCACGGGGATGTCAGGCAGCGCCTGAGCCCGTGGCCTGAGTGACACTTCAATAAGGGGTTATATACAGGGGATAAAAGTTTGTTGTTGTCACGTGACGCCACCTATTATACCTGGTGATGGGTCACCAGCGCCGCCACTGTCTTCCAGAGGGCGATGGTATCGCGGCAGAGATGGCAAAGCTCCCTACAGGTGGAGCTGGTCCCCCGGGCCAGCGTTCTTGTAATCAAACAGGTTATTGAAGAAAATGACACAAAGGCAATGTCACTTTCTCCCAGGTACTTTACTGTAAACGGTCAGCAGCAAAATACAGAGTCTACAGTTCAGCAGGATGTTAATCAAACAGGTATATAAACTAAAAGAGAAAGGAAGCGCACATAGAGTAGTACCGCTATTATACAGGTCTCTCAGACCCCAAATGGTTAAACTCACCTGATGTAGTTGTGAGTGTCACAACTACAATAGAAGCACACAGGAGGTTGCTGCAGGCTCCAGCTGAGAACTGAAGAATCCAGATAAGAGTAAAAAGAGCTGGGATCAAATGCCGCGCTGACCACTAAGATAAACACAGAGTTAATCACACACTCTGTTTATTTTGCCTATACGTGTTTCATGGCTCATAGTGATGCCCTGAGGAAGTGGCTATGAGCCATGAAACACGTGTAGGCAAAATAAACAGAGTGTGTGATTAACTCTGTGTTTATCTTTGTGGTCAGCGCGGCATTTGATCCCAGCTCTTTTTACTCTTATCTGGAATCAAACAGGTAGCTCTACGGGTGGCTGCTAGTGGATGCCAGGTGGTATGGTGGAACCTGTGGTAAACTTTAGTTGATGAACCCATGTCCTTTCTTCCCCGCCTAGGATGAGTCTATACCCAATGGCTCCCGCGTCAGGCACCCTCTCTCAGGATCCTCTGAGTCTCAGGATCCTCTCTCATCTTTCCTCCGGATCAGCGTAGAGCTGTCCGGGTTAACCTTACGCCTCGCTCCACACTCCTCCTCGACTCTGTTCTCTCAGACGCCCTTTGTCTGACTGACTTCCTTCCTCTCACTCCGACTACTCACAGACTGACTGCTCTTTGCTCCTTTTCTAATGTGGGAGTGCAGGAATGGGTCCCACCCACCAGCCCAGCATCCACCTGCAGCTGGGCAAAATCATTCCGCTCTTACGGATGCAATACCCCACTGTGACGCCTGACCATGTGGGGCGCCCACATACCCCTCGAGTATAGGTACCTGTTAACTGGAGAGTGAAAAGCATTTTCTTTTTATGTTCAACATCACAATCAACGGGTAAACTATATACAATCAAGCTTACTTTAACTTCTTCCTATTTCTAGGAGACACATTTTCTTTTAATGTTACACACATTGCAGCAGTGATTTTAGACCCCACGGTCCTCTGTTCACCTGTTGGCCAAGATATTACTCTCCGGTTTGTTACTATCTGCATAAACATAATGAACTTTTGAGTCTATCTCGGCCCAACGGGGACCGGTACTAACCGTGCGGACCGCTGCATATATATCATACATCATCAACTTGTACGGAAAATAAAAGTTCTACACTGGATTCCATGACACTTACTCTTCATAATGCAGGGGGATAAAACGGATAAGGGGCTATTTACAGTCATAGTCTCTGCAACGGGAGTCTATGGATTATACCTTTTGGTCATTCACAGTATTATACCGGCCCCATTCTTTGTTTGTTGTTTACTACACCACTTGCTCATTGCTAGGTCTGTCACTATTATGTGCTGAGAGTTGGTTTACCATCTCCGCTGTCCTTTGGACCATCTCTGACTTTTTTAATGTGTAATGTGTAATGTCCGTACTTTGTGATGCCAGTGTAATTTCATGTTTTTTCTGTCAATAAAAAACCTTTCACTGTGGCTATCCGTGTACCATGATGATTTGGGTTGAAACTCTCCAAAAGTAAGGTTTCTTTCTGTGTATATGGTAGTTGGGAGAGGCCCATTTATGATGTGCCACTATCCATATACTGTTCAATTTCTTATATTAAACGGGAGTCTATTGTTGGTATGCTATGCAAATTTCAAACCAGCCTAAGGGGCTTGGATGCCTCTCAAAGGAAACCTGCTCACCTCGGTACAGATCACGATCCGGGTGTCCACGCCGCAGGTACAATTCAACGGCTCTTCTAGCAAAAAAGATGTGCTCCTGAAGTCCGGGTTCGCGTAGGAATCCCCATCCTTCATCGTGGCAAACGGAAATTACACTTCCTTGGTGGCGCAACTCCAATGGAAGCGGGGGCTGTGCTTTAGCTTCATCTCGAAGTCGCCGGGTAGCCTGTTCTTTCTGGAACCATTCCTCTTGTCTTTTCTGTCTGGTTAGTTGGTCTCGCTGGTTCAGGGATGACTGGTATTCTGGTGATAGTGAGTTGCCGGTTGGGACTCTGGATGACGCTCTGGTCTCCGCTGTGCTTACAATGATAGGGGTACCTTGCCGCTGCCATGCGGACCGCCATGCAGCCTCTGGGTACTTCCTCCTGAAGCTCCTTCTACGTCCTCCGGTTCCTCAAAGTCAGTCTCGTCTCCCTCTTCCTCAGCTTCGATGATCACGTCTGGTTCTGCTGGGGACGGCCGCGCTGGAGATAGCTGGAGATAGTTGCGGGTACGAGGCGGTGGTTCTACAGGGGCTCTGGTCTGGGTCCCTGCGTCCTTGGTCTGGACAGGTGGTGGGACGCGTGGTAATACGCCACGGTACTCCACGACTGCCTGTACTGCTACCGCTTCCTCTTGTGCTTCTCGGCCTTCTGTCATGGTTGTTAGTTCACAGGCCCTCTCCGCGCACCACCGTCAGCACACCCATGCCAGGGCTTCCTCCATGTCACAGACTGACTGCTCTTTGTTCCCCCTAGAGGTGAATATATCTCCCTCCCGGGTAACCTCCCACTCCTATTCTAATGTGGGAGTGCAGGAATGGGTCCCACCCACCAGCCCAGCATCCACCTGCAGCTAGGGAAAATCACACCGCTTTTACGGGTACAATACCCCACTGTGACGCCTGACCATGTGGGGCGCCACATTACCATCATCCCTGGCGGTCTGACAGCGGCACTGGTGAGCATCACCAGAACTGCAGGTGACGTCACAAGACTTCATTATTTCATTTATTCGCTTTTTCCTAATTTATAATTGACTACCAGGCCTACAGGCCTGGGCACCAGTCACCGGAACGGCACCCCCTAGAACAACGCCTGGGTACCAAGTTCCCATAGACCCCTGGGTGAATCATCTCATTCATAAATTGGGTCAAATGAATTGGGTCACACTAATGCACGCTGTGATTATTTTATACGGTGACCTGATGTTCATGTGGACAATTACCCATGCGAACTAGAACACAGGCAAACAGTGATCAATGTGGAGGTCATTGCCCCCATGGACCAAAATTAAGCTAGTGTAAACTTAGCCTAAGCCAAAACACACAATTAAGGAGCTGCAGCACCAGCATAGAACATTTATGGATGATCCCAGGGATGTTGAATGACTGAATAATTTTCTTAGAATCACGTTGGAAGGGACCTCCTGGGTCATCATGTGAAGGGAACTTCAGGGTCATCATGTGGTCCAACTCTACCATACCGCGATTTTTTTCGCGGCCGCACCTGCCGCAAGTGCCGAAACCGCACTTGCCGCACCGTTATCGCAAGCCCGAGTAGACATAGCATGTCTATGTTTTTTTCACCGCAACTGCCGCGATCAGCGAAAAAAGCTGATGTGAGAGCAGCCTATTATGGACATTGATGTGGATTGTGGTTTGCATTTATGCAATAAATATTTAGCAAAGCTGAACAGTGTAAAACACATGACAAGGAGTGTTATCATGAGAATGCTACAACAGCTCTGCATCTGATAATCAAGAAAATCTGGTTATCCAGCACAAAACTGTGTTACATTCTGACATTTATAGAAGAGAAAACCAAGTGACTGAACAGAGATCCTTAATTAGGAAACTCCCATGATAATGACCTCAGTTATAGTGGTAGATTTTGGTCGCTAACACCCGTACTATCAATAATATTCAATTTCCCATGTCTATGATAATCCAGAATATCTGAACATCTGGCTTTCATTCATTCCTAGTATTGCTGGTCTAACTTAATGTTACTGTATATCATTATTGCCATATCCTTGAGGCTCCATGGTGTTGATCTGTCAGCCTGTGTGTGTAGTGTTGCTCTCCACTGTGCTAATCTGTCAGCCTGTGTGTTCAGTGCTGCTTTCCACTGTGCTAATCTGTCAGCCTGTGTGTGCAGTGCTGCTCTCCATGGTGCTGATCTTTCAGCCTGTGTGTGCAGTGCTGCTCTCCATAGTGCTGATCTGTCAGCCTGTGTGGGCAGTGCTGCTCTCCATGGTGCTGATCTGTCAGCCTGTGTGTGCAGTGCTGCTCTCCATGGTGCTGATCTGTCAGGCTGTGTGTGCAGTGCTGCTGTCCAAGGTGCTGATCTGTCAGGCTGTGTGTGCAGTGCTGCTCTCCATGGTGCTGATCTGTCATCCTGTGTGTGCAGTGCTGCTCTCCATGGTGCTGATCTGTCAGCCTGTGCGTGCAGTACTGCTCTCCATGTTGCTGATCTGTCAGCCTGTGTGTGCAGTGCTGCTCTCCACGGTGCTGATCTGTCAGCCTGTGTGTGCAGTGCTGCTCTCCATGGTGCTGATCTGTTGGCCTGTGTGTGCAGTGCTACTCTCCATAGTGCTGATCTGTCAGGCTGTGTGTGCAGTGCTGCTGTCCAAGGTGATGATCTGTCAGCCTGTGTGTGCAGGGCTGCTCTCCACAGTGATGATCTGTCAGCCTGTGCGTGCAGTGCTGCTCTCCATGTTGCTGATCTGTCAGCCTGTGTGTGCAGTGCTGCTCTCCATAGTGCTGATCTATCAGCCTGTGTGTGCAGTGCTGCTCTCCATGAGGCTGATCTGTCAGCCTGTGTGTGCAGTGCTGCTCTCCACGGTGCTGATGTCAGCCTGTGTGTGCAGTGCTGCTCTCCATGGTGCTGATCTGTCAGCCTGTGTGTGCAGTGCTGCTCTCCACGGTGCTGATCTGTCAGCCTGTGTGTGCAGTGCTGCTCTCCACGGTGCTGATCTGTCAGCCTGTGTGTGCAGTGCTGCTCTCCACGGTGCTGATCTGTCAAGCCTGTGTGTGCAGTGCTGCTCTCCATGGTGCTGATCTGTCAGCCTGTGTGTGCAGTGCTGCTCTCCATAGTGCTGATCTGTCAGCCTGTGTGTGCAGTGCTGCTCTCCATGGTGCTGATCTGTCAGCCTGTGTGTGAGTGCTGCTCTCCATGTGCTGATCTGTCAGCCTGTGTGTGCAGTGCTGCTCTCCACGTGCTGATCTGTCAGGCTGTGTGTGCAGTGCTGCTCTCCATAGTGCTGATCTGTCAGGCTGTGTGTGCAGTGCTGCTCTCCACGGTGCTGATCTGTCAGGCTGTGTGGCAGTGCTGCTCTCCATAGTGCTGATCTGTCAGGCTGTGTGTGCAGTGCTGCTCTCCATAGTGCTGATCTGTCAGCCTGTGTGTGCAGTGCTGCTCTCCATGGTGCTGATCTGTCAGGCTGTGTGTGCAGTGCTGCTCTCCATGTGCTGATCTGTCAGCTGTGTGTGCAGTGCTGCTCTCCATGGTGGCTGATCATGTCAGGCTGTGTGTGCAGTGCTGCTCTCCATGGTGCTGATCTGTCAGGCTGTGTGTGCAGTGCTGCTCTCCATAGTGCTGTACTCCCAGCCGTGTCTCTGAAATGCAGCCGTGCTCATTCAGCACCATGGACAGCAGCATTTCAGAGACATGGCTGGGAGTTCAGCACCATGGAGAGCAGCACTGCACACATAGAGCCTGCACTGTGAAACAAATCGGATCTGGGAAACAATCCGATTTTTTGCCTGGCACCATATCGCCCTGGATCCGGGACAATCTGATTTTGTCAGATTTTTGAGCAAAAATGCTTACTCCGATTTTGTGCCCGGTGAAAACTGGACAAAATCGGATCAGGGACAGAAAACACAAAACGGATAGCAAAATAGGACCAATCCAGCACCATAGGGATACATGGCGGCAAAACCGGATCATGTTCTGTCCGATTTAAACCTGACAGAACCTGACAGCTGAAAACTGGTGTGAAGCCAGCCTTACTTGTATGTTGCATTCTCTAACAGGAACACTAGATGGCGATGTTACTTTTTCCCAGTTTTGCTGATGGTGAGAGATGATTTCAATCTGCAGTGATTTTTCCTGTCTCAATGAAGATTTTCTGCTTCCACCTTGGTCAGATTAATGTTATTAGTAATGCCATAACCCTGTGCCCACACCGCCTGCTCCTGCAGGGGTTCATGATAGTGCTTTGTTACATACATTGAGTATTTTTGATCTAACCTGGCCCTTTGCATTTTTTTGCTTGTGCCCACAGGTCTGCAGAGATTCTGTGAAGACATAGAGATGATGATCGGATTTCAGCCCAATCGCTTTTGGAAGATTTGCTGGGCCTTTGTCACACCGACTATTCTAACAGTAAGGAAATTTAATAGAACTTTTTACTCTGGAATATAATATAGTCCCTGGGGGCTGGTGCAGGTTTCTAAAGGCCCCGTTACACGCTGGGACATCGCTATCTGATCGCTGGTGAGCTACGGTATTACACAGGCAGACTCACCAGTGATCAGCGCCTAGCGAGAACGCTGGTAACCAGGGTAAACATCAGGTAACTAAGCAGAGCGCTGCACTCAGTTACCTGATGTTTACCCTGGTTACAACATCCCAGCGTGTACTGTGCGGCGCTGGTAGGTCGTTGATTGTTGGTCTCCCGCTGTCACACACACCGATGGTGGCCGCCCAGCGGAAGACCAACAACGGAAAAATGGTCCTGACCTTATACCAACGATCAGTAAGCAGCGAGCTGATTGCTGGTCGTTGGTACATGTCACACGCAGCGGCATCGCTACGAGGTCGCTGCAACATCACAAAACCGGTGACTTTGCAATGATATTGTTAGCGATATTGTAGCGTGTAACGGGGCCTTTAAGCTTTTCCTATCAAACAAGCACGATCTGAGTGCTATCCAATTTCCTCACGGACCCATAGACTTGCATTTGTGAGTTTTTTATGACTCTTGGATCAATATAGGGCCAGTGTCCGTGCTTTTGCATGGAGCAATCTGTCCGAGAAAATAAAAATCAGACATGCGATCTACTGCATAGACTATATTTCATTATTTCATTATTCATTATCATATGAAGAGAAGTTTTCATGAGAGCAAATACAGAGGGATCACCACAAGGTGCAAATACAGTGGGGTCAGCACAAGGTGCAAACACAGAGGGGTCACCACAAGGTGCAAACACAGAGGGGCCAACACAAGGTGCAAACACAGAGGGGTCAGCACAAGGCGCAAACACAGAGGGGTCAACACAAGGTGCAAACACAGAGGGGCCAGCACAGAGGGTTCAGCACAAGGTGCAGACAGAGGGGTCACCACAAGGTGCAAATACAGAGGGGTCACCACAAGGTGCAAATACAGAGGGATCACCACAAGGTGAAAATACAGAGGGGTCATCACAAGGTGCAAATACAGAGGGGTCATCACAAGGTGCAAATACAGAGGGGTCACCACAAGGTGCAAATACAGAGAGGTCACCACAAGGTGCAATTACAGAGGGATCACCACAAGGTGCAAATACAGAGGAGTTACCACAAGGTGCAAATACAGAGGGGTCACCACAAGGGTCAAACACAGAGGGGTCACCACAAGGTGCAAATACAGAGGAGTCACCACAAGGTGCAAATACAGAGGGATCACCACAAGGTGCAAATACAGAGAGATCACCACAGGGTGCAAACACAGAGGGGTCACCACAAGGTGCAAAAACAGAGGGATCACCACAAGGTGCAAATACAGAGGGGTCACCACAAGGTGCAAACACAGGGGTCACCACAAGGTGCAAACACAGAGGGGTCACCACAAGGTGCAAACACAGAGGGGTCACTGCAAGGTGCAAACACAGAGGGGTCACCGCAAGGGGCAAATACAGAGGGGTCACTGCAAGGTGCAAATACAGAGGAGTCACCACAAAGTGCAAATATAGAGGGGTCACCACAAGGTGCTAATACAGAGAGGTCACCACAAGGTGCAAATACAGAGGAGTAACCACAAAGTTCAAATACAGAGAGGTCACCACAAAGTGCAAATACAGAGGAGTCACCACAAAGTGCAAATACAGAGGGGTCACCGCAAGGGGCAAACACAGGGGTCACTGCAAGGTGCCAATACAGAGGGGTCACCACAAGGAACAAATCAGATAAGTTAGCACAAGGAACAAATACAGAGGGGTCATCACAAGGTGCAAATACAGAGGGGTCACCACAAAGTGCAGACCATTCATCAACCTGAAAAATAGAAAGGCCAGATTAGACTTTGTCAAAAAACATCTAAAGAAGCCACCCAGTTCTGAAAAACATCAGAAGACAGATAAGACTAAAGGTGCCATTACATGGAACGAGATCGTGAACGATATCACTCAAACATCACGGGTTTGGAGTCGTTGAAACAACATCGTTAGTACGTCGTTTCATGTAACACCGAGATATGACTACGATAAATCGTTGGATCGTTGGTCGCAGATTTGAGAACATGTTCTCACATCAAACGATCCTCGATCAGACAACCTGCAGCATCGTTGTGTGTGACACCGCGATAATGATTTCGTTCACGACTTCACCCATTCACATCATTGAACAAGTATCGTTCGCTGGGTTGTGCCAACGATAGCTGCTTGCTGGATCGTTGGTGCGTCATCTCACCAATGTTCTCAAAACGATGTCCTAATGACCGCACGCCCCCGAGATCGTTAGTGATATCGTCTCAATATTGAGGCATATAACAGTACCTTAAGATCAACCTGTACCAGAATGATGAGAAGAAGAAAGAGCGGAGAAGGGTCAGAGAGGCTCCTCATCCTGAGCACAGCACATCCTCTGTAACACATGGCGGAGGCGGTGTGCTGGCCAGGCATGCAGGGCTCCCAATGGCCCGGGCACTAGTGGTTATTGATGATGGGACTGAAGACAGAAGCAGCCAGTTGAATTCTGCAGTGTCAGGGTGAGACTTTCAGCTCAGATTCAACCAAATGCAGCAGGTTGATTGGACGACGCTTCATAGGACAGATAGAGAATGACCCAAAACATCCTGCATAAGCAAAGAAGTGGAATATTGTGCAATGGCCGAGTCCTCACCAGATCTCAATCTATTGAGCCAGGTTTCACAAGCTTAAGACAAAACTTAAGGCAGAAAGACAAGACAGAAACAAACAATGGGAAGTCACTACAGTAAAGGTGGCAATGCCTCAGACAGGAGGACTCCAGGGATGGGACCGTCCATGGCCAAAAGACTTCAGGCCGTCATTACCTGTAAAGAACCTTCACACGCAGCAATTTTGGTAGGTAATTTCTCTGGTAATTTGCTGGTTGCAGTGAAATCATGGACACATTGTTCTATTTTGTTGCTGTGTACAAATGGAACAATGTGTCCATGATTTCACTGCAACCAGCAAATTGCCAGAGAAATTACCTACCTAAATTGCTGTGTTTGAAGGTACCTTAAAGGATTCTCTACAAAGGATTAAAATTAACATAATATAAATTCGTCCAAATACTTTTAAGTCCCTGAAATGAGGAGGCTTTGTAGAGATGAATATTTTTATTCAACCCTTTTAATTTTACCTGAAAGTCTCAACTTCAATTCGATCTCAATTGTTTCATTTTAAATAAAAATAGCGGCCTGCAGAGCTGAAATCAAAGATTCTGTCACCGTCCAAATATTTCTGGACCAAACTGTTTATACCAGGATGGGGACATATATACCAGGAAGGGGACCAATATACCAGGAATGAGACATATATATCAGGAAGGGGACATACATACCAGGATGGGGACATATATACCAGGAAGGGAGACATATATACCAGGATGGGGGACATGTATACCAAAGAAGGGGACATATATACCAGGCAGGGAACATGTATGCCAGGAAGGGGACATATTTACAAGGATGGGGACCATACTTATCAGGAAGGGGAACAGAATGGAGAACATTAGACCAGGATGTTGGCAATTAAAACATAATGAAATGGAGGGGGCGGTATATATTAAATATGTCTTTATTGAACTTAGAACGCTACAAGGGCCCATACACCTGACCAACACACGGGGATGGTGGAAGGCAGGCTCAGATACGATAACCCTGTGCGCAAAAACACATGTGATGTATACCGGCCATGGGCTCTCATTCCGGTCATACCTCACTATATATATATTTATTTATTTTTTAAACACACACAGGTGCATCTCAATTAATTAGAATATGATCAAAAAGTTAATTAATTTCAGTAATTCAATACATAAAGGGAAACACATATATTATATAGAGTCATCTATTTAATGTGTTTATTTCTGCTACTGTTGATGATTATGGCTTACAGTCAATGAAACCCAATGGTCATTATCTCAGAAAATGAAAGTAGGGAGGATGAAGGGTTAACCACTGTGCTGCCATATTTCACAAGACATCAAGGGGTGAATATAATATTGATTTATTAGTCAACTGCGTTTCAGGGATCCCAGAAACATGACAATATGATATTGCTTTGTTCTGAGGAAGGGGCCAGGGAGCCCTGAAACGTGTTGACTAATAAATCAATGTTATATTCACCCTTTGATGTCTTGTGGAATACGGCAGCACGGTTTTTAACCCTTCATCCTCCCTCTCTACAGGCACCACGCTGGGGACTACAGCAGCCATGATCTGCTTTTATAGTGGTTGTTTCTCTCACAATTACATCAGGTGAAGCCTCTGATACCTATTTAGGTCATATTTTAGGTCTCAGACCCTTCATCCTCCCTACTTTAATTTTATGAGCTAATGACCTTTGGATTTTCATTGGCTGTAAGCCATAATCATCAACATTAACAAAAATAAGCACAGGAAATAGATCCCTCTGTGTGTAATGACTCTATATAATATATGGGTTTCACTTTATGTATTGAATTACTGAAATAAAGTAACTTTTTGATGATTTTCTAATTCATTGAGATGCTCCTGTACACACAGACACAGATATACAACCCCTGGCAAAAATGATGGAATCACCGGGATCGGAGGATGTCCATTCAGTTTAATTTGTAGAAAAAAAGCAGATCACAGTCATGGCACAAAACTAAAGTCATTTCAAATGGCAACTCTCTGCCTTGAAGAAACACTACAAGAAACCTTGAAAAAAATATCCTAGCCAGTAGTGGTTACTTTTGTAGACCAAGCAGGGGGAAAATTATGGAATCACTCAATTCTGAGGAAAAAAATATCATGAAAAACAAACAAAACAACACTCCAATACATCACTAGTATTTTGCTGCACCACCTCTGGCTTTAATAACAGCTTGCAGTCTCTGAGGCATGGACTTAATGAGTGACAAACAGTACTCATCATCAGTCTGGCTCCAACTTTCTCTGATTGCTGTTCCCAGATCAGCTTTGCAGGTTGGAGCCTTGTCATGGACTATTTTCTTCAACTTCCACCAAAGATTTTCAATTGGATTGAGATCTGGAATATTTGCAGGCTATAACAAAGCATTGCTGCAACACTAAATATGACATGAATATAAAAAAGCTAATGGCTAATGAGTAATGCAAAACAATGAAACACAGGGCAATGTGTACAGCTAAAGGTATATATGGAATAGGATCATAGTAAATACTGTACTAGAAAAAGGAATGAGAGACTTAGCTTTGCACTGGCGCCACTGTGAAGAGCCCGGTAACTACACCAAAGTGCTCTCATCTTACCGGGTCCTACGCTAACACTCTGTGCAGAATTACTACTGCTTGAATGGGTTTATCAGCCTGTGGATGCAATTAAAACCAGCTGGGATGGTGTGTCTCAGGACTAGGGCTACAGTAAAATTGAGGACAGGCGAAGCTACAGGGCAGGGGAAGGATGCACAGTCCAAAAAAAGTTATATATTATAAGAGAGAAGGACTGGCATCACCTAATGTTAAGGTGCAAGCAAAAAAAAACAATATATTAATAAAAAAGAGAATTGCTGCAACACTAAACATGACATGAACATGAAAAGGACCTAGTAATATGAGAGCACTTTGGCGTAGTTACCGGGCTCTTCACAGTGGCACCAGTGGCGAAGCTAAGTCTCTCATTACTTTTTCTAGTACAGTATTTACTGTGATCCTATTCCGTATATATACCTTTAGCTGTACACATTGCCCTGTGTTTCATTGTTTTCCATTACTTATTAGCCATTAGCTTTTTCATATTCATGTCATGTTTAGTGTTGCAGCAATTCTCTCTTTTTAATAATATATTGTTTTGTTTTTTGCTTGCACCTTAACATTAGGTGATGCCAGTCCTTCTCTCTTATAATATTTGCAGGCCATGACATTGACCTTATGTGTCTTCTTTCAAGGAATGTTTTCATAGTTTTTGCTCTATGGCAGGATGAATTATCATCTTGATAAAGGATTTCATCATCCCCAGACATTCTTTCAATTGATGAATAAGAAAAGTGTCCAAAATATAAATGTAAACTTGGGCATTTATTGAAAATGTAATAACAGCCATCTCCCCAGAGCCTTTACCTGACATGCAGCCCCATATCATCAATGACTGTGGAAATTTGCATGTTCTCTTCATGCAGTCATCTTTATAAATCTCATTGGAATGACACCAAACAAAAGTTCCAGCATCATCACCTTGCCCAAGCCAGATTCCGCGATTCATCACTGAATATGACGTTCTTCCAGTCATCCACAGTCCATGATTGCTTTTCCTTAGCCCATTGTAACCTTGTTTTTTTTCTGTTTAGGTGATGGCTTTTGTTTAGCTTTTCTGTATGTAAATCCCATTACTTTTAGGCGGTTTCTTACAGTTCGGTAACAGACATTGACTCCAGTTTCCTCCCATTCGTTCCTCATTTGTTTTGTTGTGCATTTCCTGATTTGGAGACATACTGCTTTCAGTTTCCGGTCTTGACACTTTGATGTCTTCCTTGGTCTACCAGTATGTTTCCCTTTAACAATCTTCCAATGTTGTTTGTATTTAGTCCAGATTTTAGACACAACATTGGCAACATTGTGTGATGATTTACCCTCTATTAAGAGTTTGATAATCCTTCCTTTGTTTCAATGACATCTTCTGTTGGAGCCATGATTCATGTCAGTCCCCCTTGGTGCAACAACTCTCCAAGGTGTGATCACTTTTTTTAGATGCAGACTAACCAGCAGATCTTATTTGATGCAGGTGTTTGTTTTGGGAATGAAAATTATCAGGGTGATTCCATATTTTTTCCTCAGAATTGAGCGATTCCATAATTTTCCCTCTGCTTGGTCTACAAAAGTAACAGTTACTGGCTGGGACATTTTTTCAAGATTTCTTTTAGTGTTTCTTAAAGCCATAAAGTTGCCATTTGAAATTACTTTAGTTTTGTGCCATGTCTGTGATCTGATTTTTTTCTACTAAATTAAACAATTGAATGAACATCCTCCGAGCCAGGGATTCCAAATTTTTGCCAGGGGTTGTTACATAGAATGTCAGTATTGCATCTGGTGGATAGTAAAAAAGCAGCAACTATTGATTGACAGCTATGGCAGGGGCGTAACTACAATAGGTGCAGGGGTTGCGATCGCACCCGGGCCCTGTAGCCTAGGGGGCCCCAAAAGTCCCTCTGGCCTATAGAAAAAGACTAATACTATTAAAGATTTTCAATAATTGGGGGCCCTGTTGGAGCTTTCGCATCGGGGCCCCTTGGCCTGAAGTTACACCACTGAGCTATGGTTTTGTATACAGCTACAATAATAAATATCCCTGCACAATAGATGAACATACAGCTGTAATATGTTATTTTCTCTTCAGATGAAATCCACAAAAATAAAGTCTAAATTCTAAAGATCAGCAGCTGAAGCAGCCGCACTGAGGAAATAACACATATTGATTTCCACACAATACAATACCAACTTTACAGACCTATGTGGTGACTTATGTCATAGAATCGCAGAAAGCTGGTAGCAGATATCTCAGTATAGAACAATCCTGCCCTGCAATATCCTTTCCTGTGGATCAACCTGTTTAGCTGCAAGTACAACATGTCATTGCTGTTCTGGCCACAAGATGGCGCCAAAATGCCTTGTTGCTCCCTTTCCATTCATGAATGTGGATTTCATACTGTATGATGGATTTTCCTGTTTGTGAAAATCATAATGGTCTATATTTAAGATTAAAAAAAATATTATTTCACCACCTCCTTCACCAGTAATTTCATTCACCATTGAGACCTATGCACATTATCTGAGGATCTCTATTCTAAAACATGTTAATGATAGATAATATTATAATAGATAAATAGATAAATAGATGATAGATAGATAGATAGATAGATAGATATAGACTAGATAGTCTAATAGTACACAGTCTTTATAGCTATTTTACTATTTACTGCACATTAAATCTTCTCCAGCTAAAGGAATGTTTTTGTAATGTCACTAGGACCTCAGTTGAATACTTTTGCCCTTGGAACCATTATCACCAGAATAAGTCCCTATAAAGGCTGCAAAGAGCAGAAATACCTTCCAAATACTTCTTTTACAGCAGGTTTGATGTGGATGTAGTTCCTATTTTCAGACACTGGGTGACAGCATAGAGCAACCAAAGATAAATGGTATCTCCATATGTTCCCATGCAGGGCTATAATGTATACTATATATCCATGGGTATGCCGCCATTCTGTGCAGTTACAATGTCTACTCCTCGTTTGCTTCATTAATAAAGAATTTCTACTTTAATCCTGATTAAAGATAGAAAAAAAGATGACAGACACAAGTGATGAGTGTGGAGCGCAGGGCGGTGAGAGGACTGTGTATACAACAGATTAATATCACACAGCACATAGAATTATAATACAGCTATTAATTACTTACAATTCTGTACCTATACATTTGTCTGCCAGAAATGAATTTCATCTTATTTAAAAGCAGGTATCTATCTAATTTCCTTTAAATATGAAACAGATTGTAAATATCTGAAGTTTCAAGCCTGCTGTGGCCCTATGACAACACTGCCTGTCCTGTACTCTGATAGCTCAGTATTATGACAGATGACAGCCGGGCATGATGGGTTACATTGCATATTCTTATAGTAACAATTAAATACTGGAGTGCTGGAACAGTAAGTGTTGTCATGGGGACACATGAGAAGAAAGTGTTGTCATGGGACACATGGGAAGGAAGTGTTGTCATGGGGACACATGGGAAGGAAGTGTTGTCATGGGGACACATGGGAAGGAAGTGTTGTCATGGGGACACATGCGAAGGAAGTGTTGTCATGGGCACACATGGGAAGGAAGTGTTGTCATGGGGACACATGCGAAGGAGGTGTTGTCATGGGCACACATGGGAAGGAAGTGTTGTCATGGGCACACATGGGAAGGAAGTGTTGTCATGGGGACACATGCGAAGGAAGTGTTGTCATGGGCACACTTGGGAAGGAAGCATTGTCATGGGGACACATGCAAAGGAAGTGTTGTTCAGGGTGACACATGGGAAGAAAGTGTTATTCAGGGTGACACATGGGGAGGAAGTGTTGTTCAGGGTGACACATGGGAAGGAAGGAAGTGTTGTTCTGGGGACACATGGGAAGGAAGTGCTGTCATGGGGACACATGCGAGGAAGTGTTTTTCATGGGGACACATGGGAAGGAGAGTGTTGTTCAGGGTGACACATGGGGAGAAGTGTTGTTCAGGGTGACACATGGGAAGGAAGTGTTGTTCATGGGGACACATGGGGAGGAAAGTGTTGTTCAGGGTGACACATGGGGAGGAAGTGTTGTTCAGGGTGACACATGGGAGGAAGTGTTGTCATGGGGACACATGGGAAGGAAGTGTTGTTCAGGGTGACACATGGGGAGAAAGTGTTGTTCAGGGTACACATAGGGAGGAAGTGTTGTTCAGGGTGACACATGGGGAGGAAGTGATGTCATGGGGACACATGGGAAGGAAGTGTTGTTCAGGGTGACACATGGGGAGGAAGTGTTGTTCAGGGTAACACATGGGAGGAAGTGTTGTTCAGGGTGACACATGGGGAGGAAGTGATGTCATGGGGACACATGGGAAGGAAGTGTTGTTCAGGGTGACACATGGGGAGGAAGTGTTGTTCAGGGTAACACATGGGGAGGAAGTGTTGTTCAGGGTGACACATGGGGAGGAAGTGATGTCATGGGGACACATGGGAAGGAAGTGTTGTTCAGGGTGACACATGGGAAGGAAGTGTTGTTCAAGGTGACACATGGGGAGGAAGTGTTGTTCAGGGTGACACATGGGGAGAGAGTGTTGTTCAGGGTGACACATGGGTAGGAAGTGTTGTTCAGGGTGACACATGTGAAGGAAGTGTTGTTCAGGGTGACACATGGGAAGGAATTGTTGTTCAGGGTGACACATGGATGCAAATTTTTGTTCAAGCTGACACAAGGGCAGGAAATGTTGCCAAAGAGACAAAATGGATTCCCCCACTATAATCAGTTATTATGATACAAAGAGAGATGCTTTCCAGCAGCACAGAGTATTTGAGGATGGAAGAATAATATAGTGGGAAAAGCGGTATACTGTTAAGAACACAGAGTATTTATGGAGAGGAGTATACTGATCTTGTGGGAGGTCACAGACCTATACAGTGGAAGTACTAGGAGCTCCTCAGCAGCACAGAGTATTTCAGAGGATGCACATGATGATCCTGCAGATTGAACAGAACAGTGCCCCTAGTGGCCATGGCATGTGCTGACATTTTAGGTCTGTATGGTATCTGTGCAGCATCCTTAGACTAGGACATGATGAGATGATCCCAGAATAAATCTACAGCCGGTAATATTCTGCATTATTTGCCCCTCGCAGCATTGTGCCGTTACAATGTGTCGCCCTCTGATGATGTATTTCCCTATTTCTCTTTCAGTTCATTCTGTGCTTCAGCTTCTACCAGTGGGAGCCCATGACTTATGGAAGCTATCACTACCCAACGTGGTCCATGGCGCTCGCGTGGCTGATGCTGATCTGTTCCGTCATCTGGATTCCAATCATGTTTGTCATCAAAATGCATCTGGCGCCGGGCAGCTTTATTGAGGTAGCGGCTCCGGGCGGCTCAATCATTAGCCGTGCTTTGGTTTTGCATACTAAAGGCTGATTATTTCTGCCCATTGTAAGACAAAAAAAAAATAAGACTTTGGCTTCCAATAGGCAGAGAACAGCTGGATTATAAAAAGATTACAATGCACTTTGTCATGGACGTGCACCTCGCCAAGCGCACCGTCCCCAGCCTAATCCGTAGCATTTATGACTTCTCACTTGGGAGGTCGAGGAGTCAAAATGGCAATTTAGCGGAGATTAAAAATAAGACATTAGAAGCTCAATTTATTTTAATAGTGAGTAAACCAATAATTGTTCTGTTTATGAGGCCTGGAGCGCCCCCTCCTCTGATTTATCCACATCAGACATGGAGGCCATTCTTCTCCTGCACCTCGGTGGAGAACGAGCATTCGCAGATAATTAGAATCTCATTTCTAGCGCAGGTTTCTGATCTTATCTGGGTTTGTATACTTCGAGGGATTATCAGAAACACAAATTCAATTACTTCCAAGCTCCCACTGTCTGGGCTACTGGATTCTGTCATTGAGGAAAAGTGGATGTGAAGCCTTGGTTAAGAATCGGAAATCGCATCTAATAGATTTCACTTAGGTCCCTCCGAGAAAGCTCACCTCTACTGGTCATATGAGGCTCATTGATGTGCTATCGACTTATCACTGAGCCACTATATTGTAGCCTTGTGGTTATCTTTTAGAAGCCTAGTTTAGACTACTACCCCATAGAGGCAGTCTGATTACACCAGGGTTAATGAGACTCAGAAGGTGCGGAAGAGCCAGAAAGGCCATAAGAACCAATTTTGGGGCAGCCAGAATGGCGACTATGTAGGTGATAGGAACTTTGTGGGCTATTGTAGCCCAACACCAAGAAATGGGGACTTATTCTTAATTTTTTAGTCCCCTTTATTAGGATTTCCTGTATCAAGCAGTTTTATGAATGAGGGCTCCTTGATATTCCAGTGTTCATTAAACTCAGTAGATTGAAAGCAATTAATACCCAATGAGTCCTGCAAACATATAAAACCTATGGGTTTCCAAGAGAATCAATAGTTGCCCATTGAAACCAACAAATGTCCAATGAAGCCAACGAAACGCATTCTGGTCCCAAACAAAAAGGAGATGTTTGGTGGCAAAAGCAATGGTGGTGCGGGAAAGTGATGCTCAATTTACACTTTGTACCCAAGTCCATCAACTAAAAAGTTTCCAATAAGTCTTGGATTGGCTTTGAATGTAACAATGAGCTGCAACTATTCATACCAAATTATTACTAGAGCAAAATACACCACAGTCGAACAGTGGATGCAGATCACTCAGTGAAGCTCTCCTTCCACCCTTACCTATAGTCTTGTGTTACACACGCTGAGGGGTGGTGAGTGTCTGGGAGTAGACCCACTTAACCATAGTGTGAGCTGTGGCAGCTGACCCACAGGGCAGGGACGGACTCTGGAATAGCAGGTGCAGCCGAGGCAGCTTTAGTGGACAAGACAAGGCACAGCAGCTGTGGGGGCAAATAGAGTCTCTGGTATAGCGGGCAGGTAACCCAGGGACAGGCTGGCATGAACAGACAGGTACAGACGGGTGCCAGAGCAGACAGGTGGAAGCAGGTGGCACACAGGGAGGCTGACAACTAGCTAGCAGGGAACACTAACAAACTAAAGGTGTTGATTAGGCACCTCCCTAGTGTGAGGATGCCCTATATACTCAGCACCACTCAACCATAGGCTGAGGGGCACTTCCTGGAGATAGCATGCTAGCCCTTTAAATGCAGCACCTGAGCGCACTTCGGTGCACGCCACCAAGAAGAGAGCATCATACATGGACAGCAGTGCGGAGGAGAGGAGTCGTGCGGCTGTAGGAAGGCAGCATAGCACAGGATGTCGGCGTTACAGCTTGATTACAAGTACACCAGTTAATGTGAATGAGGGGGTCATAAGATACATTTGTATCAATATATTCACTGCAGAATAATTATGAGATCTTATGTTCTTGTCAACAATAGTGACACCTCTCCACCTATTTGAGAATCTAGACAAGGTTTTTTGGGATGGATCTCCAGATCTCTTAGATCCTCTCCTATGAGAGGATCACCCCTATAGAAATACCATTTCACCAGCCTCAGAGAGGATGCACTTTATGTCTAAGAAGGACAGTTTGTATGATAAGTTGCCCAACATTTTACTCTTTACTGACCTTATTATTTTTTTTCTTTCAGCGTCTGAAGCTAATCTGCTCTCCGCAGCCAGATTGGGGTCCGTTCCTGTCCAAACACCGCGGAGAACGTTACAAGAACATGATTGACCCATTGGGCACCTCTTCACTTGGCCTGAAGCTTCCCCCTAAGGATATGGAGCTAGGAACACAATGCTAGTATATATGGTGTCTGTACCTCTGATGTACAGGCTCCGCACATTCCTCATAACATCTGTTGTCCTCTCCTGTAGCCGACAGTGCAGGTGGCTTCTTAGATAAACAGTAGGATCCCTTGTTGCATGCTGTAGCCAACACCTAAACTGACCGCCTTGCACATTCGTTGCTTCTCTATAGTGTCCACAACCTTTTGTTTGACTGCCAAATATCAGCAGTGCCTCTGACGATGATTGTCCAGCTGCAGTAAGTAATATTATTTTATAGTAAAAATAGAGTAGTTGTTCCTGCCATGTTATAAGAGTATTGTATAGAGTGTGAGTTATTTCATTGTAAACAGAGAACTTCCATTATTTAGTCCATCGTCAATGGCTAACACACAAAAATGCATCTCTCCTATTTGTCAGAGAGATTCTTGTCTGGCTTTATCTTCAGATGCCTCGAGATCCAGGTACAAGTCATATTTTACAGTATTTAAAGTTCTTGGATATAGTCCACTACACATCATAGTGGCTTCTTTAGGTCAACGGATGAAGCCATAGTTGGGTCTGTACATGGACCCATTGGGATTGTTGGTGATAAGTAGATGAATGATGTTTTAACGCTCATCTTAGAGGCTTCCTTAAGTCAACTGTAGGAATTAATACTAATAGATGCCCAATGAAACCAATGGTAGTTCATTGTAACCAATGGATTCTATAAAACCAACGAACACCACTTTAAAACCAGTGGACACCCATTAAAACCAATTGACGCCAATTAAAACCAATAGTTGTTCATTGTAACCAGTGGGTTCCTATTAAGACCAATGGACTCTACTTTAAAACCAATGGACACCAACTAAAACCAATCATGGTACCAAGTAGATCAAGTAATGGTATACCAGTTCATGGTACCAGTAGATCTTGCCTTGTACATGTCCCATCAGGTGAATGGTGATGGTTATACTGAAGCTTACAGTCTAAGAAATTTTCTAAGAAGCCAATAAATTGAACAAAGAAACATCTTTTAAAACCTAAACAAGTCCATTTGACGTTGGGTTTCTTCTACTTGTCACCTGGAAATGTGATTAAAAAAAACTTTAAAGACAGGTCCAAAAACATCTCAAAGCACAAAAGTCAAAGTGACTTCTCCAAACTTCCATTGTGCAAGAGTGTACACAAGGTCTACAGTGGTGGCAAACCAATAGTGGGGCTTAATAGTCTTGGCATGGACCACACACAAGTCCACACAATGGGATCTTGTTCCCCAGAGCTTCAGGATATCACTGGAGAGTGTATTCTACATTTTATCAGTCGTCCTTGCGGGGCTATTTAGACTCAATAGTAACTCCTCTACAACCTCTTAGGGTCATTCTTTATGACCTCTTAGGGTCATTCTTCTAACCAATATAAGCAACGACTTTGCCTATGATTGGGTCTTCCAACTCTAGATTTTACATTCATTTCCCATGGGCTACTGTATTAATTATTGGTGAGTGGAATGACCCTTTAATGCCTAAATAACTCAAAGAATCAATGTCTATTAAGAGACATCTTAGAAATCGCTATAACTTATTTTAAACCTTTAAATCCTCTTTCCTTCTTGCTGTATATACATGCAACTATTATTATTTGGCTTTTCTTCCTGTCTTTCCTCTTTGCAGGGTCTTTCCTGTTTACTATGCAAAGTAAAATTGCCCTTTCACTTTTAACAAGCCATCAAATAATGGTGTTGATAGACATTTAGTTAATTTTACAAATGGGAGAAATATGGGTTCATAATGAGCCTGATTTGATGCTAATCTTCATGTTACAGCTGGAGGAAATCAGCTGATTAATATAAATGTATGACAATGATAGAATTCTTGTAGATTGACTTGAAGGGTGAATCTGTATAAAGTCCAATTAACGATGGTTGTCAGCCAATTATATTTTCCTAGGAGGGCATGTTGAGGTAATAGAGGGGATCCCCCTATTGATAACCCACTGTATTAAATAGTACTGTCACCTTTGTCTAAAAGGGCTCTTTGCTCTGAAGCACTGTCAATGTTTATTGATATTTGTGGATGCCCATTGAAACCAACATACACTCGATGAAACCAGTAGATGTCCAGTAAACTCAATGGAACCTATGGACAGTCAATAAAACCATTGAACGCCACTGATTCCAATGGGTATCCAATAATATTGATACTCATTAAACCAATATGTGTCTATAAAAGTCAATAGACATCCAAATCCAATGAATTCCACTCAAATCTATAGATGTCTAATAAAATTAAAAGGACAACCATGAAACCAATAGATGCCCATTGAAATCATGTGATATCTGAGGACATCAGTAGATGCACACTGAAACTAATAGATATCCTCTTAAACATGCAGATTTCCCATTGGCCAAAAAGATGCTCAATAAAACTAATTTGGGACCATTGAAACCAGTGGACACCTTTTGAACTTAATGGACATCCAACAAAACCAATGGATGTCAAATGTTGTTACTAGATGTCTATAGAAGTCAAAAGACATCCAATAAAACCAATGGATGCCCGAATAAAACCAATGGCAGTTCATTGTAACCAATGGATTCCTATTAAATCCAATGGACACCCAATTATTACCCTACAAAGTGTACAAATCTTAATTTTACCTGCAGCAGCACTGATGGTTTGCAATGGACAACCAATCGCATTTCTCTTGATTTGCCAAGTGCTAATCCTGTGTCTTCCATGAAATGGTTCAGAATATTCTGGGCCAATTCGCACATTCAAGCATTCTTCACTTTACTCTTTTCATCCATTCCTTGACCCCTTTTCCTAGAAGCCATTATATAGTTTGTGCCTAATTTTCTATAGTCGCTCCGATACGTGCACCTAGTAGTAGATCCCGTTCTTTGGTGTGGTGTTTAGTATTGACCTCCCCTCCCTGATCCCCTTCTGTCGTCTTTATATAATAGTATATTCTATGTATTATTCTGTGAAGAAACAATAGCAGCCAGCTCTGTCTATATATTATATATATAGTTATATTAATGTTCATGGACATCTTTCTCCTGTACCAAGCCATATGTGTGTGTAAATAGTGTCTTGACCAATACAGATGGCTGCTGGAACAAGGTTCAGGTGGCTCTACTGGAATTTGCTTGATTTCTAGAGGCAGATAATAGTGCTTACATCAGAGAAGGTATGATAGGGGGTTTGGGAAACCAAAGCCAATTGAGTTCAATTGCATGAAATGACCACGAATAGTGTTTGACTAACCAAATGTCTGTAGACTCCATCGTTGCAAATCCAAGGGCAAATCCAAGAGCAAGTGTTTATAAAAGTAATGAGGGTGCCATTGGGGGGTCACAAAGGGCCCATTTCGGATCATACAAAGTTTGATTTGTTCAGAGTATCTAATTCTTATGTAATGTCCCCCAAAATCTATGATATATGTTGACTGACCAATAATTTTCTGATCTTCTTACATGTAAAATGGTCACTTTTTTGAGAGGTCCATAATTTATTGATGTAAATTGACCAAACGTCATGTTAGCAACCCCAGACATGTTAATAATATATATATATATATATATATATATATATATATATATATAAAACTGACCCATCTTTGAGGTCTAAAAGAAGCCAAAACTGTCTGATTGGTGAGAGTGCAACCCCTGACACATACTGAGATCAGCTGCTCCTGATGCCACCACCAGCCAGAACTATCCAAAGGGCCTGTTACACATAACGACATCGTTGCGTGTGACACATAGATACGATCAACGATTAGTTGGCTGATCGTTGATTGGAGGTTTATGATCACGACCTTAAATCAGTCGTTCATCGTCTGTCCACCCTGCAGCATCGTTCTGTGTGACACCTTAATAACGATGTCGTTTACAACTTCGCCTATTCAGAACTGAAGGAGGTAGGCGATCAAACGACCGCAAGTGTCGTTCGCATGTTGTGGAACCGTTGCTGCGTCGTTCGCAATATCTGTACGTGTGACACCTCACTAGCAATCAATTAATGATGTTCCAGCGATCTAGGTCAAGTCGGATCGTTGGTCGGATCGCTGAGACATTGAAGTTCCGGTCGGTGGTGGCACTGAAAACAGCTGATTGGCGGGACAGGTGGGTGTTACACCAAGACATTGAATGACCTATCCTAAGGACTCCCCAATACCCCTTTAAATATGTCTGTAATGTAGTGTGTATGCATTGAAATAGTTGCCAATCGCAGTCTTCCTCAGTTGTCATCACTGTTCTGCTTCTATTTTGGCCATCTCTCCTCTTCTTTGCTGGCACACATAGACATTTGAACCTTTGGGATGCATAACAAAAAATCTCCATAGACTTAAACTGTGGCAGTGACTTCTGCTCCATACAAACTCCAGTGTGATTCAGCTTATTTCAGGTCATGTTTTCCAGCAGTGGAGCGGAGCAGCGCTGGAAACGGGAGACGGCGGCATGCATTTAGATTTTTTCTTTTAACTAAGTACATGATGTTGCTATCTTGTGACTTGATGGTCATCCTCCCTATAAATGTATGAGCTCCTCACCAAGATACTGATTCTTCTCATCGATCCTAACTGACTGATTTATGAATTTATCATTTGCTGACTTACTATATACAAACATACAATGTATATGCTCTGACCCCATTGTTGGTGGTATATATGTAGAACCTCGGATCTTCCAATTAAGTGACCCCTACTGATTAAAGTATGAGAGGTGACCCCCAACCTAATATATAAGTAGACCCTAATCACCGATGTGTAATGGGTCCCCAGACTCCTAATAATTGATATATAATCAGTCATCAAATTATTGATATATACGTACCTAATGATTAATAGATGGTAAGTGACTTTCAGCCTAAAATTATATAAAAATACCCCTAAGCATTGACATATGGGAAGTGACCCCAACTCATCAATATTTTTCATTAATTAGGGATCAACTTATATAACTGGACCCCAAATAATTGATAAAAAGGGAACCCTAAATCATTAATAAATAACTAGACCCTGAATTGTTGATAGCAGGATAATAATGTTGGAGGGAGGCACTTTGTATTTGGGGCCCCTCTTTTCTGGTTCTTCTCGCTAGTTTATAAGGCGCCTTGATGTGATGAAGCATAGAGGGGTCTGCAGCAGCCCCGCTGCCCCTCCTGATTAGAAAGCTGCCCGGGGGCATCAGCGATCAGTGATCGGAGTATATGTGATTACACACTGAACACTGCACCTTGTGCATTACATTGTAGCAGCTTCTTGGCTTCTGCTTTTGCCTCTTACGTGCTGCAGGTTGTAGGCACGTTCCCCTTTCATCACCTGTGCCGGGTGACAGGACTGTTCCTGCGAAAAACAACACGAGATGTCACCTGTCCATATTTAATAAGCTTCAGATACTGATGGAAAACACAACCTCCTTCTACGACTCCTCAGTACAGGAGATGTGAGGGGATGAAAGGACATGTTCCCCGGATGGCAGCAGGCACCACTGTATATGGGCTGCACTTCATGGAGAACGTGGCCTCTTTTTGTGTCTTGTTTGCTGTAATGTACGGTAAATTTTCATTCAATTATGCTGAAGATACTAGAAAGGTAGATGTCATGCGTTGGTCCACACATATCCACATATAGCAGAGCTGCACTGCTCTTTTATCTCTCTGGCTGTGCTCTGTTTTGCAGCAGATAATGCTTTATGTACGGTTTTACATGGGACTACAGGGGAACATAGTATGTCAAGCCTTGAACACTGCTAAATAATTTAGTAAGTACTGCATTACTGATTCTTAATTACACCTTCCAGAGCTGCACTCACTATTCTGCTGGTGGAGACACTGGGTACATACATTACATTACTGATCCTGAGTTATCCTCTATTATATTCCAGAGCTGCCCTCACTATTCTGCTGGTGCAGTCACTGTGTACATGCATTACATTACTGATCCTGAGTTATCCTGTATTATATTCCAGAGCTGTACTCCCTATTCTGCTGGTGCAGTCACTGTGTACATACATTACATTACTGATCCTGAGTTACCCGCTGTATTATACTCCAGAGCTGCGCTCACTATTCTGCTGGTGCAGTTACTGTGTACATACATTACATTACTGATCCTTAGTTATATCCTGGATAATACTGCAGAGCTGCACTAACTATTCTGCTGCTGGAGTCACCGTGGACATAACATTACATAACTGATCCTGTATTGATCCTGAGTTACCTCCTGTATTATACTCCAGAACTGCGCTCACTATTCTGCTGGTGCAGTTACTCTGTACATACATTACATTACTGATCCTTAGTTATATCCTGGATAATACTGCAGAGCTGCACTAACTATTCTGCTGCTGGAGTCACTGTGTACATACATTACATTACTGATCCTTAAGCGGCCGTCACACGCTACGATATCGCTAGCGATATTGTTAGCGATCACGTGCACGCGCGATCGCTTACAATATCGCTCACATCGCTGGTGAGATGTCACACAGACAGACTCACCAGCGATGTGGACCAGCGAGATCGCTGGTAACTATGGTACACATCGGGTTACTAGGCACCGCGCGTCGCTTAGTAACCCGACGTGTACCATAGTTACCATCTCCCAGCATAGGCTCTGCCGCTGGAGATCGTTCATCGTGGTGTCATACACCACGATGAACCAGATCGTTAAATCGTTCATCGCAAGATCTGAGCTCCGGAGCTCAGATCTCGATTTTGCGATTTGATCATTTATCGTTGGTCGTATCTTGCCGTCACACGCACAGACATCATTCAAGCGATGTTTAATCTGGCGCGTTCAAGCGATATCTTTCAAGATATCATAGCGTGTGACGGCCGCTTTAGTTATATCCTGGATAAAACTGCAGAGCTGCACTCACTATTCTGCTGGAGTCACTGTGGACATAACATTACATAACTGATCCTGTATTGATCCTGAGTTACCTCCTGTATTATACTCCAGAGCTGCACTCACTATACTGCTGGTGCAGTTACTGTGTATATACATTACATTACTGATCCTTAGTTATATCCTGGATAATACTGCAGAGCTGCACTAACTATTCTGCTGGTGCAGTCACTGTGTACATACATTACATTACTGATCCTGAGTTACCTCCTGTATTATACTCCAGAGCTGCACTCACTATTCTGCTGGTGGAGTCACTGTGTACATACATTACATTACTGATCCTTAGTTATATCCTGGATAATACTGCAGAGCTGCACTAACTATTCTGCTGGTGGAGTCACTGTGTACATACATTACTGATCCTGAGTTACCTCCTGTATTATACTCCAGAGCTGCACTCACTATTCTGCTGGTGCAGTCACTGTGTCCATACATTACATTACTGATCCTGAGTTAGCTCAGATGTCTGACAAGCACACTGACTGTCTCCAATACCAACCTGCAAAGCTGTTATAACGTCTCCAGAGTATAATACATACTGGAATTCAGAATCGGTGTAAACATATGAAGTAGTGAACCGAAGATGTAAAAAAAAATACATGCAGTCCTATGTAACACATAACGCATTATTGTATAGCAGAGCAGTACCAAATGAGAAACCAAACTCTGCTCCATCTGCACGTGTTATGAAGGGCACTGTGCAGTAGAATACGAGCCCCGGTCGTCCCATGTAATGAGTCTGTGTCAGTGAGTCTTCCCTTAGCTCAGTATTATAGTGAGATTCTATTTTCTTTGACTATATTATTATGGTATAAAGTCTATATACAGAGCAAATATCAGATGTTTAGAGCGCGTATTACTGCACTCAGATGGGTGATATATATATACATGTAAATCGGACGTATCTCTATATATATGTAGCTATATATTTTATTTTCATACATGCATGAGATTCAGGTCTGTGTCTGCGTGAACTATGTCTGATCCTTCAGTTACAAACTGTCCCATCATTCAGCTCTGGAGAACCTTGGTCATCCCTGGCGTGGCAGGACGGGCACATGGACTTACCTACTTGGCTACGTTCATAGGAGATTGTGCCCATTGGCACCAAATAGGCACAAGCATGGGTGGTATTGCCAAATAAGCATATGCATGAGTGGTATTGCACAAATAGGCATATACATGGGTGGTATTGAATAGTAAGCAAATGCATCAAGGTTTAGTACTTTTTAAGAGGAGATTTCTGGATCGGTCCGGCTTTTGCAAACCCCAGTGGTCAGGTTATTACTGGGAGCTTTTGCATCTGAGCCCCATTTACAAATCTGTACGGATACCTTTACACGCCGCAACCGCGGCGAGAAATATGACCGGCAATCTGTAGCCCCGTCACCATCGAAGCGAAATTACCTCAAAATTGCGGCGTGTAATTGGGGAATTTGGCGACGATAAAAAAGGTTGCCCCTGGTTCCGATTTCACAGCACTGCTCCAAAATCAGAGGCAATCATGAAGGCGAAATTCCCTGCTTTTGGCGTGTGAATGGGCAATAGGGATGGAATCTGCATCGTGTACTGATTTCCTGTAGGCGTGCCACAGCGTGCTGGAGACCGCGCCACGTCAGCGATGATTGGTGGGGGCTACTGTGTTTCCATTGGCTGTCCCTTCACAGGGCGCTATATTTGAACAGCTGTCCATTCACACCACACAATGGCAATGGCGTCATGTATTAGCCAGCCTTCCTGCGCAGGCTGGCCAATCATAACGCTATTGCATGGTCTAATCAGCGTGTTTGGGGCACGGAATACACCAGTCTGTCACGCCTATGTTCTTTCGGCGCTGAACATGTACGCCCACATTCCTTTGGGGATTGCAGCGTGTGAAGCGGCGAGGGAACTCCACCGGATTCGTTCGCTGTTTGTGTGGCAACCTCCGGGGCAACACATCGCCTTAGGTTGAGGCCAAAATTGCGGCGTGTAAAAGTGCTTTCGGCGTTCGGAGGCAACCATGAAAAATGTGCATGCGCACGTTAGATTGCCTCCTATCGCCGCCAAAAGTTGCGGCGTGTAAAGGTACCCTAACACGGGCCCAAGCTACCATAGATAATACTGGGGTCTTCTTTCATGGCAGGAGGGTCTGGGTGCCACGGTTAGAACTTCTACCTCTGCACCCCCTATAGGTACATCCCTGTTCACATATATGTACTTTATACTGTGCTTAGTGGGTTTCTTCTCTGGGTCAGAGGTGGAGGTGCTGAGCTGAGGGATCTCTCTTTGATGCCCATATACCCTATTAGAGTATTTGGTAAGGGCGTTGTTTTAGTTAGTGACCTTTTGTGGTTCTAATTTGTAAGGTATTTTTGCACGAGGGCAGCTGATTTTTCCAGTGCAAATGAGACAGGTGAGGGGTGGTCCTAAGACAGGTGAGGAGGGGTCTTTGGACAGGTGAGGGGTAGTCCTAGGACATGTGAGGGGTGGTCCTAGGGTAAGTGAGGGATGTTCCTTAGACAGGTGAAGGGTGGCCCTTGGATAGGTGAGGAGTGGTGTCATGGCAGGTGAGGAGTGCTCCTAGGACAGGTGAGGGGTGGTCCAAGGACATGCGAGGGGTGGTCCTAGGACAGGTAGGAAGCAGTCCCAGCGCAAGTGAGGAGTGGTCCTAGGACAAGTGAGAGGTAGTCCTAAGGCAAGTGAGGGATGGTCCTTAGACAGGTAAGGGGGGATTCTAGGACATGTGAGGAGTGGTTTTAGAACAGGTAAGGAGTGGAACAAGAACATGTGAGGGGTGGTCCTAGGACAGGGGAGAAGCAGTCCCAGGGTAAGTGAGGGGTGGTCCTAGGATAGGTAAGGGGTGGCCCTAGGGCAGGTGGGAAGCAGTACCAGCGCAAGTGAGGAGTGGTCCTAGGACAAGTGAGGGTGGTCCTTGGACAGGTGAGAAGCAGTCCCAGGGTAAGTGAGGGGTGGTCCTAGGATAGGTGAGGAGTATTCCCATTACAGCTAAGGAGTGCTTTAGAGAATTCAGGAAAATGGAAGATGAGACTTGAATCCTGACAAAATTCATATATTTGTAAATCTGAATTCTTCAGGAAATTTGGAACATTTTTGAAGTGTTACAAATCTCTAGCAGTTACCTTTAAAATAGCAACATTTTATTATCCAGATGTTGCAGTGTAGCTATTATATGAACATGTGAACATTTCTCCAGGTAATGTATCCTACTAGGACATCTGCACCAGTAGCTATTAAACTAGTCAGCACAACTGCAGTAGACTGTCGTGACCCCTCTTGGCTCTGCTAAATATCTGCCCACATTCCTGCCCCTGCTTGACACTTTTTGAGGGTGTAATTGTGCCCTCTGTGTGATTCACTTATACAAATTGTCTTCACCTGATGTTAAGCTCTTTTTCATTCAATGTAGCACTTTAGAAGCAGTGCTTACTCAATGATCGAATACCATTTTATTAACCCTCATTTGCTCTCAGTAGCATTAGCCTTAAAAACAACATATAGTAAGGTTTATGTATTTGTAAATATGTTGCTACTTTATACTGCTGAGTTTGTGCTATTTCCAGGAAGAGGGAGTGTACAGCTGCTGATCCACCTCTTTCCAGGCTCTGCACATGCTCAGTGCATTGAGCAGAGCATTCTGGGACATGTTCTGCACATCACAAGTGCTACGGCATGTGCAACCCTGCAAATTCAGTCTAATAGCCTTTGAATTAGAAGAAAAATTTCAATGACATTTTAAAAAAGTGGAGTTGCCCTTTAAGATTTCATATTGGTTTTGCAGGAGGATTCAGATATTCTCTATTCTGTTCTACATGAATATTTCTGTCCTACAGTACTTTTTTTTTCAGAATTTTCCTGCATAATAATCTTCCCAAGAGAAGGTGGGAATATCTCCATAATTATGGCCTGACCGCGGCTGTGATGGATCACCCTGCACTATGAATGAGTTGTTTTAGCCAGAGGTAAATGCAAAGCTGCTATTAGGATAAATACATTCCCTGCGCTGGGCGCTTACATTATGTGAAAAGCTGCAAATCTCAATTTTTTTCATCGATTCGTCGGTTAATTACAGTCCAAACAGTATCATCTTGTCCTGTGTTTTGTAGGTTCAAGGCTTTGAAGGGTAAAGATACATTTTATCAAGATGATCCAAAATAATAATAATAATAATAACATTACTGAACAACAATAATAATAATAAATATACGTTCTCAAGATTACCAATGGAAAACAAGAATCCTTTTATATGGTAAGAGTAAAATAAAGGGGTTGTCACTACAGACTTGTGAATTTAGACCAACCAACCAAGTCAATTAAATGGGTTGTTCAGTTTGATAGATGGGGTCCTCTGTTCAGGATCCTTATTTACCTCTATAGATGACATGTCCTTGACTTTATTAAACACGCAACTCATTGATGTGAATAGACAATGCCCAATTCCCGAAGTGGTGGCGTTGCAGGGAAACTGAATATTTCTTGCTATTTGCACCCATTTTCAGATTAATACTAGCCTCTTAGTATGGGAGATTTTCCAGCTGTGATTAGTCCAAGGAAGAAGATATTTCATGGTGAGCTTAGTGTCAAGGGATGCTTTTATTAAAGGGAATGTGTCAGTAGGTTTTTGCTATGTAAGCTGAGGACCGCATGCTGTAAGGGTTAAAAAAAACAAGAAGCAACTGTGCCTCTCTTATCAGTGTGTGCAATATTTTCTGTAAACTAAAAGCTTAATTACCAATACAGGACTAGAAAGTCATGTGCACTGCAGTCCGACATGCCCCCTGCTGCGATTGACACCTCAAAGTCAATGCACCATCTCTATTGAGAGCCTTTTGTGGGGGGGGCAGCTCTGCTATATGCTTAAATCGCAATGCTGCAGCCATTAATCTATGTGATACATCGTTGGATTTAGGATCTCTTTTTCTACATTATGTTGCTGATAGATGAGGTAGCAAAAACATAACATGCTGACAGATTCCCTTTAAATAGGTCCCAGGCAGAAAATCCCTTAAATGCATTGAATGTGGGTAACTTGCTCTTAGAGAGAAGGCAGATCTGTTGAATAGGCATTCACTATATTGATTACATTATTGATTTGAGGGAGTGGAGTCACTGTTTATAATGAACAATAGGGGCACGCTAAGGGTACCATCACACTTGGCGACGCACCAGCGATCCCGACAGCGATACGACCTGGTAGGGATCGCTGGTGAGATGTCAAACAGTCAGATCTCACCAGTGACACAACTACGATCCAGAATGATACGGAGGTCGTTAAGGCCCTGTTTCTCAGACATGTAGTATTGAGATCGTTGGTCGTTGTCCCTGTGAAACACACCGATGCATGCTGCCCAGTGGGACCCCAGAGATCAAAAAATGGTCCAGGTGACTCTGACACGACCAGCGATCTCACAGCAGGGGCCTGGTCTCCGCTAAGTGTCAAACCTAGCGAGATCGCTGTTGCGTCACCAAACTTGTGACTTAGCAGCGATCTCGCTTAGTGTGACGGGAGCTTAAGACAGCATCTTGTAAGGGTGCTTTCACACTGGTGTTTTTGCCCGACTGGGGGATCCGGACAAAAGGCGCCACATCTGTAGCAAGCTGACTGCGTTTTTTTTGCGGACGCATCTGCTGCAACTGCCGAAACCGCACTTGCCGCGTCTGCCGCACACTTGCTGCAAGCCCCATAAAATTGACAAGTGCTGCATTCTTTTGTCTGGATCCGGGCAAAAATGCCAATGTGAAAGCACCGTTAGTGAAGTTTTCAGCATCTAATTGCCATGTTTATTACCAGTCTATGAAATTTCATGAGCTGGGGAATGTTGACGCAGCTGTCACTGGGTGGGTTCTGACTCCTACCACGATCAGCTGTCAACCATTGGAGCTGCAAATGTTGGGATAACACCATGAATTAAATTGTAGAGTAACGTCCTAGAAAAAAAAACCAGCTTATCTAAATGTAGATCAAAACAATATAACTCTACATCCCCCAAAAGGGGTTAATATTAGACATTTTCAATTTTGCCGCCTTAGGCATGGGCCTGATTTTAGCACTCCCCAACAATACACTAATTATGACACAAAACATATGTTAATTGCAGTACATGATTGTGAATCTACATTAGCTTGGAGTCCAGAGAGCCATAGAAAAAGTGGTATAGAGGGGTAGAGGTTGAAACTTCCCTCTAGTTAAACATGGTCCTGACCCTGGGGAATTAGCAAGGAGTTAGGAGGCAGGGGTGCCCTATTTTCAAGTGTGTAGCTACAACAAGCAGGGTTGCCATCACACTTGGGCCCGAGAGCCTTGAGGGCTTCAAAAGTCCATTTGGCCTAAAGAAAAAATGCTTTTAAAAATTTGCATTAATTAGGGCATTTGAGCTTAAAGTTATGCCACTGCCTATTTGCCCTCCTCGTTGGCAGTTTTTGGGCTGTATGATGACCTATA
Organism: Allobates femoralis; assembly: GCA_033576535.1. Lineage (NCBI taxonomy): Eukaryota > Metazoa > Chordata > Amphibia > Anura > Aromobatidae > Allobates > Allobates femoralis. The sequence continues at coordinate 55,419,273 of JARQOC010000010.1, read as the reverse complement.
CTTGATCCAGTTACAAGTTCCCTTTAAGAAGATTATACTATTAATCAGGTAAAAAGTCCAATTTTCAGATTAATGCCGTCCTCTTAGTATGGCAGACTTTCCAGCTGTGGATGTATGCCAATTTAATGCACGGTAATAGTGGTCTGATCTCTGCACTGCCGTCCCCTTTTACAGAGCGCAGCTCCTGGGAAGCAATCTCTTCAATGACTTAATGCAATCTCATCAACAGCGGTGGAATATTAGCCTAAGCAAACACTCATGACTGAGCAGAGCCTTTCATGCAGGAGAAATGAAATACAAGCAAATGTACCCATGGAATACTGAACTGAAATCAATTAGACCTCTCTGCGGGGAATGATATTTTTGTCAAGATGAATTATTCTTGGCTCTGCTCATAGAACTGAATAGGATCAGAGGCTCCGGCTGAAGAAATCTCCCACATCCTGCTAATTACTGTCATTCCCTTCCCCTGTTAAAAGACTTTACCTCTGTGCCAAAACCTGTCTGACTGAAACCATTTTTTGAGTTAATTGCGCTTAACTGGTTACATCTTCTTGGCTTTTGAGGAACGTTTAATCTGTTTCATTGTCTGAAAATTCTTCCCAATTTAGTTGAGGTTCACACTGCCGTTATAGGAAAAGAAAAAATCTCAACTCCATTAATAAAACACATCCATCCTACGATAGATACAGTAGGACCATGTGAGCCCCAGCCACTATCAAGGGGACTGAATAGTTGGAAAAAAAACACAGCATGCTAACGAAGGCTCAGACCCAAGTGTGAAAATGGAAGTTTTATTTTTTATATTAAATTACGGTATATAAAATATTACAAATATATTATTACTGGATAAGGGCTCATTTATGCACTCACATTTCAAATCCTCCATCTTTGGGGGCAAAGATTTTGGAAAGAAACCTGGATTCAGATTATTCCTGGTAATGCAATTTTGTAGCACCAAATACTTTTTGGCTATAGTAGGTCAATATCAACTGATCGCCGCAGGTCTGGCTTCAGATACTGGCCATTATCAGAGGAGGTTGTGGCTGGCCACATATTGCCTCGAAGCCACTATACCTATAGATGTAACCCATTCAAATGGATGGGTGCCTTTGTGATCTAAGGATAGGGCTGAATCTTCCGAAACAAGAGCCGCTATTTCTTTAATTCTATATAAAAGATGGAGCATTAACCCTCCCCTATAAAACCCATATTACCCACTAGAACATGTGAAAATGTCTCGTATTATTTTTTAGGGAGTGGTGATCATGTTAATTTAATTCTTTCCTTAGGCAAATGGAATGAAAAAGAAATACCGTAAAAATAATTTTTGTGAAAAATATGGAGGAGGCTGCAGATGTGCTGGAAACATTCCTCCTCCAAAGCATGAATTTAAATTATTTGGTCAAAATGGTCTTTAAGTGGGTGGTCTATTATTTGGACAACCCTTTCTCAGTTTCGGTAGTGCCCTGTGTATAATCACATCCAGTTCTCCCCTCTGGTGCCAGCTCAATTGTAAAGTTATCCCCTCTAGTGATTGCTCATTTGTAAAGTGCTGTGGCACTATATAAATAAAATGTATACTTTTTATTGCTTTGCCTCCAAGGACTTGCATGACACTGTTACGCCACTTGAGCTCTGCAGCTAAACAGCGGCCACTTGCCCCTCACTTCCTCAATGAAATGGATTCCCGGAAGAAGTCAGAGCTGCTGATCAAAAGGAGGTGAGAGTGAAGTGGCCGCTGATTGACTGCAGGGCTCATGTGGCATAACAATGTCATGTGAGCCCTTGCAGACCTGGTACCAATGTGGCAGGAACAGCGCTGACACCAGAAGTGAGTACAAGCTGTGTTATTATACAAGGGGAAATATAGCTATTGAGGTGATAAGATGGTGGTGTCGAGTAGTGGACAACCTTTTTATTGAAATGTTTTTGAGAGGTGGCACTTTACCGAAAGGAGCAAAAATGGCATGTGGTACTATAGATGGCCAAATATAAATGTCCCTGCCAACAGGACCTGGGGATGGAATCGTTTTTTTTTTGTGTTTTTCATGATGACATTCACATGGTGATATTTATTTTATGGTATTAGCGCTGTCTGAGATCATTTGGGTCAGGAAGGAAGGCTGAATACCGAAGATAAAAGGTTATTGTTATTTTAGGCATAGAAGATAAAACAGAGCCCAGTGTTCTCGGCTTCAGAACTGCCTGGTAATATATTTATTGTTTGCTTGGACAACAAACTTTGTTTCATCTTGAAAGTCATCCCAAGGGTGAGGCGAAACAGCAAACTTACCACTCCACTAAAGAAATCATTGCAGTTTTCATGTAATTTTACTTAGATTCAAAAAAAAACTTTCAAAAGGTGATGATTCAAATTCCAAACAAGTTTATGTAGAATGTTGTCTCCTAAACATTGCCAAAAGTTCACATGTCTATTTCCCCCTTGACTTACTTTTGTCAACTCTCAAAATCCCAATACGTTTACTGAAAACGACTCAAAATCTATTGGGTATGAAAATTCCCAAGATGTCACCCTTGACTCAATAAGAATTCAATAAGTTTTACAAAGTCTGGTAACTTTTAAGATTCCGAAAAGTTTCCTCTTTGTTCCCCCTTTGTCCAGTAACTGTCATCTCTTATAGCCACTTGTCTATTGCTTAGAGTATATCTCCTGGTATAGGGGCGGGTAAGTGATTCCATCATTGGTATTTTGCACAAGAGTTGCCAACTTGCTTTGCTTGCCCTCAGGCCGACCATCTGAGGCAAGCGGCATGTAGGCAGCATTTACACTGCACAATTATCATGAACGCTCTCTTAATAATAATAACTGGCCACTATAAACAGGCTGCCAATCACTCAATGAACAGCCAAAATCCTTGTTCATCGGGTGAAATGTTTAAAGGTTGCTTAAAAAATTCATCATTCTTGCCAATATATGCCCAGTTTAAACAGGACATGGGCTGTCGAGGACATTGAAAATCCATGTGCACAGGATGACCGAATTAGCAATTTTTCTGTGCTGATGTAAAATGTGATCTGTCTGTCTAAATAGGCTATCAAACAACCCTTGCTTATAGGAAACCTGTCACCTAGATTTAAGCCCCTACACTATCACTACCTGTCCCTACACCTTCCTAGCTGCTCCCTATGTATCCCTATCTGAGCTAAAGAGTCCCTATAAAAGATCAGAAAAATAACATAACTTACAGAGGTCGCTGAGGCTGGGGACTGAAAAGGCAGCACCAGGCTCCATGCATCACTCCTCGATCCGGCAGCGCACGCCCTATTGGGCGGCATTATTTTTTCTTCATCTTCATCGCCACCCCTCTATTTGGAATCTCCCGCCCTCTGTACACCTATCATGCACCGGCCGCTACGTCACATCCGCCGCGGTGCTTTATGGGGCCAATCACGTGATCAGCCCCAGTGCATTATGGGCTTGATCACGTGATCGGCCCGGTTCTGCGCATGGGCAATGCGCTTATTGAAGCCGGGCCGATCACGTGATCAGGCCTATAATGCACCGCGCCGGATGACACCTGTCACTAGGTGACAGGTTCCCTTTAATTTCTATGTAATCGGTTGGTGGTTGTTGTAAGAGCCGCCATTGGCCAGAGTAAAGGCAGTCATACTGATGCTGTCTTCTGAGGATCTGCCGATCTGGTTACAAAGTCCCTCAGATGGCAGACATTGTATGTCAGATCAGGATTTTTCAAACAGATCTCTATAATCCTATTTGCTGTTCCAGTCATTGCATATGTTGTTCTCCAGTAATTGAATTCTATAGCCCTTTTTAGTATTTGAGGACCACTCATAGTCACAAACAATTTCTTAAAGTTTCAAGGAAACTCAAGTCATTTAAAATTTTGTTAGAGATTTCAATAACTTGACACCCCAGTGGCGATAAGACTGTGGATGTTTTTGAGAAGCACTATAGCGAGGAAGACCTGCCATTGAACCTCATTCTCTGTAGTCTTTTCATTTGACTGCGATTCATTCTGTGAATAGGAATCACGTTTAGAGATCTTTGCTTGGATTTTCTGTATTGTCGCTATTGAAACCCATTTGTCTTGTCATCATCTGTCCCTACGCACAATTACTAGACACGAGCTAATTATTTCTCTTCTCTAGTGAACACTGACAAAACATGTTTTCTAGATTGCATTGTACGACGATTCCGAGTGGGAGGGTATCTCATTGTAGACTATGCAGCTTTTGTCACATTCCCGTTGGGACGCTTAGTGTTGTATTGCAGTTACAGTCGATGTGCACAAAGAACGGCTTCCATCCATAATAATCTCAGCTTCGCGTTCCAATACTACCGCCGTTGCTTGTGTGTTGGTGATATGATTGACTCCGCCGCTAAACTCAAGTCTTCCATTAGAAAATGTCTTTGTCTGCTCATGTTTCCTTTGAGGTCAGGCAGCACTAAATATACGGACGTCAAAAGAGATACTAGAAATAAAGAGTTATAGAGACTTAAGTCCATCATATCTGTTTTATTGCTGTTGGCCAAATAATAATTAGACCGGCAGACATTCTCAGCCATTTCTACCATACAAGGAGCACTCCCTTGGCCAAGTGCTCCCGGTTTCTCTATAAGAAACTGCAGTTACTCCTCTAGTGGAGGTGTATCTCTGGAAGAACAAAATAATTGACAGGTCAAAATCAGATACGCCAAGTCCTTAACTTCCCCGATATCCTCTCTCCAGGGCCCCAAACCAGTCGATATCAGCAGGTTCAGCTGGAACTAGACTAATGTGTATAGTGGACTAACTGCAAGGTCTGAAAAGATATTGATAGATTTTGAGATGATGACAAAGGTAGAGAGATATGAAGATGGAGAACTAGAAGGGTCTGGCACATAGACCAATTAAGTAGAAGGAAGCTTAGGCACGACAAAGATAAAGAAAGGGGTTAAATATGGGAAAGTCTGAAGACCAAAGAGTAAATGGGTAAGAGAAAAACAAAAAATACTACAAAGACTAAAGGCAGAGGACAGCTGATCCCATAGATTTACTGATTCTACAAATTCATCGATTGGCCAACCAATGGGTCTGAATGTTACAGCACCGAGAGAAACTGGATCCCATGGAGTTTGCTCGGTTGAGGTAATTCATTTGGAACAATATCTAAATATAGTATATGTTCTCATATACCCCTGCCCTAATATATTGTGAAATCTAGAGAAACATATCCATGAAGGTATGGGACATTAGATGATGCTAAGAAGTGTCCTAGGTGGTAATTATAGATCAACATGATTCTCCATGGTGAAGTAGATTCAGTTGATGAACCTGAGCCCAAATTTCCAAATTCTATATCCAATGATGATGATGATGATGACGATGTTGATATCACCCATCATACCAGACAGTCATATCAGTTGAAGAACCTAATGGTCAATGGTAATTGACTTTTCAACATGTTTAACTGTAGATTGGGATAATCAGATTGATCCTCACGATGGCTTCTAATTATGATCACATGCAGTATATATGAAGTTCAAAATGTATTTTTTATGGACACTTTAAGATTTCAAGAGCCAAAGAGTGACGAGAAATAGAGGTTAAGAAATCAATGACTTAGATGACTGAGAGTTGGGTGGAATAGCGATGAGTGGAGTGATGACGTGATTGAAGGGTGGAGAGGAGGGCCGAAAGTACAACTTCATTCTTATGTCTAGATGTTTAGGAGACAGCCTGACCAACTTATCTTTATTTTAGCCAGTAATATAACACATCGTCAGGTAAGCCATTTGCCTTATAGATGTCTTATCCATTCATCCATTCGTAGTCCAAGTGTCTTCTGTGTCTCATTGTCTCCCTTGTGTCATGTTGTGTCTTCTGTGTCTTTTCTGGCACTTTTATTGCGGACCTATTACTGAATAGGTTTAATCCTAATTACTTGCGTAATGTCGTATAAAGAAACAGACATTCTTTATGGGTACTGCTACCTATGGATATAGATATGTACCCAATATCAGGTCCTTATTTTTCTTTCATTAGCTGTACATGAAGAATATAGATACAAATGTTTTAAATAAAAGATGCATCATATCTAATACTATAGAAATATCTATATACTGAACATATATAATGTACATTAGTGGTATAAGAGATCATTATCCTTGAGGCCCTACCTCAGATTTTCTATTTATGTGTACAAATGCAATTTACTGTATTATATATATATTGCTTATTATATGATGATGTTATAAATTAGAGTTTATTCTAAAGTGTCTGAATTCCGAAACATGAAATAAATGTCAGTGTTAAAAAAGACTTGAGTGGTGCAATGATTTCATCACACATTTGTTTTCAGACCCCTTGATATCCAGTATGTAACCTCTTCCTTGTTTTAGCCTTTTCTCAGTTACATATGTTGGATGTGTGATTTATGTCTATGACATATATGTATATTCACTAGCTCTCATGTATCAGCGCACCTACATTCCTGTACTGCTTCCCCTCCTACAGCTATTGAGACGTCTGCTCTCCATCTATACCCTAATTCAGTACAATTAGGAAAACAAATCTACCTGGTGCATGTCTAAACAGAAAAATGAGACGGAGAAAAACAAGGTTGACCTGCCTTGATGTCAAAAAAAGCAACTCTACACAACAAAAACTATTAGCAAAGAGGAGAAGTGGCGTACAGTACAGCCAACTATGTGCACTACAGCCGGTGCGATCATCCCTGCTTGTAGACGGCAGGGGCGGGCTGGCCCAGGTGGCAGGGGGGCAGGTGGTGGTATAGTCCACCATTAGGGCCGCCCCCTGCAGAAACGGGCCGGCCCGCGGGTGTCGCTTTGCGGCCGTCGCGCCGCCTTGCGGCTGGGACGGCACGGAGACAGCATGAGGCAAGGTCAGTGCTGACAGCCCGACAGCACCCCCCCCTCCCCCCGCTTCTCAAGGCAGCCCGACAGCACCCCCCCCCCCGCCTCTCAAGGCAGCCCGACAGCACCCCCCCCCCCCCCGCTTCTCAAGGCAGCCCGACAGCACCCCCCCCCCCCCCCGCTTCTCAAGGCAGCCCGACAGCACCCCCCCCGCTTCTCAAGGCAGCCTGACAGCACCCCCCCCCCCCGCTTCTCAAGGCAGGGCTGGCTGTAGAAATGTGCCACCCGGGGTTAGAGGCTCCAGCCAGCCCCTGGTAGACGGGGATGCTTTCTTCCCTCTAAACTCTTTCACCTGCATTGCACAACCTCCTCCACTTCTGTGCTATTTCTAACATTAAGAACATCTATCAAAAAAGCTTCAAAAAGTCAAAAAAGCTTGCCAAAAGTAAGATATCCATATCCAATGTGAGGTATTGGTGGATATTTTGGCCAAAATGCCTAAACACGTAATCTACATCAAGGATCCTCACCTCTTACGAGTTCCTATACACTATATACAGTACCCTATATGTATTATTTCAGAATATAGTGATAGGGACTCCTAAGAGGCGGGGATCCTTGACGCGGATTATGATCTTATGTATTTTGGCCAAAATATCCACCAATACCTCACATTATCATGCATCTTTTTTTGCACTTTTTCTTCTTTAGGCAGGATACAGTGGGGCCCCTAGGGGCATCTGTCCGTTGTGTTGCATGTATACAGTGCTAGGCAGCCCGCCTGATCTAATAGTATGGGTGTGACCACTAGGCTGCATACAGAACTCTGCATCACTAGGTAATCATCTATTACAATGGATCCAGCAGTGATCTGTTGGCTAAAAAGTTCTGCAAACACAACTTTTTTTGTCCATTTTGAAAAAATGTAGTTTTGCACGATCCGTTTTTAACAATGGAGTCTATGGGGAACGGATCTATTACCTGGTTACTATTTATCTTTCATTTGAGACTGATTCAGTAAGAACAAAACAGATCCTTTACAAATTCAAGAATATATTAAACATAACGATGAACTGAAATAAAAAAAAGTTGCTGGTCTTTGCATTATATAAAAGTTCTCATTTTGAGAGCACTTTAAAGAACGGTCTGGAAAGTTTCCTCTATTATGGTGCATATCTGACCACAAGTCCCTTTTTGCTGCGGTTTGTAATATTGGAGGTTGCAATGGTCTTTCATGCAGCCCCTGAAGGCCAATTATGTGCACAGTGCAAAAATAGACGTCGTCAACCATTACTCTAGCGCTCATCATAAAAGGTCCGCAGAGAGAAATTATTTGGAGGGGGCAAGTTCAAGAATAGAGGATATATTAAAAGTACCAACCCTCATCTATTTTGCATAACATGAACATTAGCATCCTGTAATCAAAGCACATCTAATGTATTCGGAGTTTATTGGTTATTAAGTTAATATAGAAAGTAGATGATCTAAAGTTTGACGAATAAAAAAGGCCATAAGAGGGGCGAGTACACAGAGGAGGCGATTTATTAAAACTGGCTAATTTAGGCAGTGCAAATTTATCAAAGTGTTGAATGATGACCCATCGTCGGTGTGTCTAATATAATTTTACACCATAAATTGGCTTCCTTAGGCCGGCTTCACATCCCGATTTTTCAGGTTCTGTCCGGTGTTTTGCAGGATGCACCGGACAGAACCTGACAGCCCTGGACAAACAGAACCGGAGGGCAAATATGCCCTCCGATCCTGTTTTGGTTTCTGCCGGAATCAGCAGCTGCCGCTGTCCAGTGCTGAGATTTCAGCATAGCGGCTGGAGGGGAGCTAGCCGCAGTACTGGAATTTCAGACGTGGCTCTTTCAAGTGTGCTGTCCAGGGCTGAACGAGCGCGGCTTGAATTTCAGAGCCGTCGCTTGTTCAACGTCCGGGAGCCGGATCGTTTTTCTGCCAGATTCGGCGCCCATAGACTCCCATATTATGGGTGCCGGATTGCCCCAGGTCCAGGAGGATCCGGTTTTGTTCGATTTTTGCCCACAAAAAATGCTGCATGCTCCGATTTTGTGTCCGGGGCAAAAAACTAAATAATCCGGATCCAGCCAGACAGACACCAAACTGGATAGCAAATAACTGCCATCCAGCCCAATCCGGCACCATAGGGATACAATAGGGGCAAAATTGGATTCGGGGCTGTCTGGTTCACACCGGACAGCCCCGGATCCAAAAAATCATGTTGTGAAGCCGGCCTTAGTTATGTCAAATTTCTGTGCAATTTTTCCCAATTTTGACAAACAGGATAGCATCTTAGATCACATCCCTTCTGGAGGGTGAGAAGGTTTGGGCCTCCAGCCTCTACCTAACCTCCTCCACCAGCCCTGCGCTATTCCCCCCTCACCTCCCTCCACAGAACTGGGATACAGCAACTCCAAGGGAAAGGACTTCAACAACACAAACACACAGGTCAGCACAGCACGGCTTCCAGGCATAGAGTGAAACTCTATCAGCAGCACCACCTGGTGGAAGGAGAGACTACTTAAAGGCCAGGGGGAGGGGAACCCAGGTGAGTCACATATTAACCCCTCAACGAGCAGTTGCACCTCATAGTGAATGCAGTTCAGGAGCACAACACAGGAGGCCAGGACCTTCAAAACTATAAACCATGCAGCTCTTAAAGACAAACATACACAGCAGCATCCAGCAATGTCAGCGTCATCTAAACGTGTGACATTTCTTTTGACAGAAGTGTGAAAAAAAAGAGAACTAGTGTGGAATTTTTTTCTGCAGATTTTTTAAGTAACTTTGGTGGATATTTTTGGGGTCCTGGGCATTTTGTTTTCTGATGCACTGTGTTTTCTCCTAGGATTCTTATTGGAAAAAAGAAAACGCAGGAGAAAAATGCATGAGTTTTTAAAAATCTCCCCAAAAACAGCTGGTACAAAATGCATAAAAATCTTAACTTAAGAGGGGTGATATAATTTTGCTGTTTCATTGCTGTAATATATGTAAATATATAAAAAAAGATAAAAATTGCAATAAAAAATAACAATGAATAAAAAGTTTCTGTTTTGTGCTTAAGGCTCCATAGTAGATGTATGCGTTTCCATAGTTACAGACTACAAACAAACCCTGTGTAGTCAGATCCTTTACATCTATTTTCTCTTCTCCAATATTTTTTGTTTCTAACCATGGAGATGTACAAGTTACATACACCAAATCCTGAGATTTTTTTTAATCATTTCCATAATTACTGTCCACTCATTGATTTTCAACTTGTGGCTCTACATCATTTACAAGACTACAACCCTCACCCATTATCTTGTAATTGCAGTTTAGAGAACACATTTTTAAAGGGGTTTTCTCAAAATCTTAAATTCTCCCATATCTGACAGCTAGGATCTGCAGCAATCCTCAAAATAAGGACTAACTACAATAGTGAAGAGCTCCAATGAACATGGGATAATTCGAGCATGCGCATGTCCGCTCTGTTTGTGAGAACTGAGGGATTCCCACCTAGGCGGGACCGACTGATGGCGCGAAAACAGGCTTTTGCCTCACACAGCCTCTGCATCTCTCCCTGTTTAAGGGTCCTTTCACATCAGCGTTTCCGGATCTGGACAAAAGAATGCATCTGCCGCATGTGCTGACTAACGGCTGCACTTGCGGTACCTTGCGGCACACTTGCAGCAAGCCCCATGCATTGTCTTTGGGGCTTGCGCAAGTGCGGTAATACCGCGATCCAGCACTTAAGGCAGGTGCGGCAACGCAAAATAACCTCAGCTGACCGCTGTTTTTTTCGCGGCCACAACTGCCGCAAGTGACGGATAGCGGCAATGCCGCACTTGCCCAAGCCCCAGACAATGTATGGAACTTGCCGCAAGTGTACCGCAAGTGTGGCCATTAGGTGGCACATGCGGCAGATGCGTTTTTTTTGTCTGGATCGGCTGGATCTGGACAAAAACTTTGATGTGAAAGGGCCTTTACTTATGCACCTGTCATGCTGGACTACGGGAGTGTGTGGCGCCCTGCTAACCACAGGTACCCACAGACCCACCCGCAGCATGGATGGGTTTCTACAGCGGGTACACAGCTACATGCAACACCTTCCACCCCAGCATATTAGGGGGAGCTCAACCTGCTGCTTTTAGGCAGGATCCCCTATGTGGGGGCGGAGTTAGACAGAGTGTGTGAGGACGCTACAAGAGCTTCCAAGAAGTGATGGTGTTCGGTGTCGCATTAGGCCCGAGCCAGTCACCCTCACCGGTCTCCGGCAGCCCTGCAAGGCCCAAGAGTGGGGTCAAGAGGCAAGGAGAAGAGGCAGAACAGTGGGGGAACCGTGGAGCCAGCATTAGGTTCACCCCTGAGCAACCACGCGTCCACTGGACTTCACCAGGCCCAGTGGAGAACACCAGAAAACTGTGGAGACTTCAGTCTCCAGATTCCTGCACAGTTACATACCAGGGAGCCAAGCACCACAGGGAGAGAATCAGCGGTAGTCAACAGAGGGTATCCCGATGTCAGCACAGGAGGAGAACGAGAGAGTAGAGGAGGCCAGCCAAGTTCTACACAGGCGGGGGCTTCACACACACACACACACCACAGGAAAGTAAAGAGGAGGCCTTATATCCACTCGCTGTGGAGACCCAGAAGTGCATCCTGAACACCCGGTGGTACTCTGGATGATTTACCTGCTTTAACACCAGTAAAAAGGTAAAGAGCAACCAGCGGTGTGTGTCAGTTCCTTCCCTGCGCCCCTGCCATCCTCAGAAATTGTCCCGTTATCCAACCAACCAGCCAGGTCCCTGCTCATCCATCCATCACCAGCACCCTTATCATAACCGGTGCATCCCTGCCCCAGGGGGTTAGCTCCACCTGCAGGGAGCTGTACCATCAAGGCCGCTATACCACCACCCTCTGGAGGACTGAAGCGACGCTGGTGCTCAATCACCAGAAGCTGCAAGTGGCGTCACGTGAACTATATTATAAACTTTATTTCCCCCTGTACATATATTCCCTCTTTAAGTTCGGTCTCCGGGGCCACGGTTCGCCCGGGGCAGTGGGGACTCGAGTGTCTGGCTACCATGCGTGACAGTAGAGCACTACACACAAAGTGAAGAAATACCGAGCAAGAGGGAACAAATATAACAGGGGGGTCCTGCTCATAGGGAACACGGAGGAGGTGACCTCCTGCCCTCAACTGCGGCTGTGCCCTAATCTCCCTACTGTCCCTATATGGGTTTTTTCAACCCGTCGCTGAATAGGATACCTAATAATAAATGCAAAGCCCGCAGCACCCACAGTAAATGAGGGTAAATTAAACCTCCATTGTGGTGCCCGTCCTATACCAGGGAGTCATCCCAGTCAATAAGTCATAAAATAGAAAAGGACAGCACCACATACCAAACGGGATTCTTTGCCAATTCTTTATTCCAGCACCCCAGTGCAAGCGACGTTTCGGACTGTGTCAACCAAGCTTGATAAAGGACACAGTCCGAAACGTCGCTTGCACTGGGGTGCTGGAATAAAGAATTGGCAAAGAATCCCGTTTGATATGTGGTGCTGTCCTCTTCTATTTTATGAATAGGATACCTAGTCCCTCGCTGGCCCTGATGTTAGCCCTCATATAGGGAAATGGCTGGTGGGAGCCCTAGTCCCAACTACTGCAATAATAACAACATGAGAGAAGGGGAGACAGACAGGAGGATGACAAAAACAACTTCTTGTCTGCTGCCACTCTCCTAGGCAGCAGATGGCTTGGAAATGGTCAAGTTGTCCATAGAACTTCCTTTGCCTCAGGAAGCCAGGCCAAGAATGGAGTTCAATCACCAGAAAAGAATGCTGGAACCATGCAACTATATAAAGGGGATGGGAGTAAAATAGCCACACTTGGACAAAGGACTTTATTTGCTGTCTGTCCAATCTGCCTTGAGCATGCCTGTGCAAAACCTTTTATCCAGTCCACACAGGGGTCCCTTCGATGGCCAGTAGAAGACACCTCAGGTTTTGTCATCTGTACACTCTCACACCACTCACAGCTCTGCAGCGCCCCTTTCTCAGGATCGGTGGAGGTCACCGCTCACATGCCGAGCGGATAACATGCAATTTTGTGAAATATAACAGATACGAGTTTGTTCTCATGGCACAGAATAAGCAGTTTAATGATGATGAGTTCAGCTCCGCGTCATCTGCAGAATCTTAATATACAATATAATATATCCATTAGTTTATTGCCTTTCTAATGTTATACAGGAGAAGCGTTCGGTGCTCAGAACTGCACACAGAATTATATTGTGTGTTATTAGGTATTTATCTCAGTATATGACCCCTGGGAACAGTCATTTCTATTGTACTGGATGATTAGAAGGATTGTCTCAGAACGATCTATACCTGGAGATCTGCGCCTCCCTTCTCCGCGCGGCACCTGGATGCCCTCGTGTAGTCACAGATGTGGGTGAATAGTCCTGACCTTTAAAAGCTCAATAAGACAATTACATTAAGCCAAGCATTAGAGATCTACCGGCGGAGTAAAATCTTACAAAATATTTCACATTACGCCTGGAGAGAAGGAGATATGGAGAACGGAAGAAAGACGGCAAAGTGTAAAAGCTGTCATACGGTGAAGGGGGAATCTGAGGTCACATTACAACATTGGGGCTATGTTAGAATAGGGCAATCACAATATTGGGGCTATCTATTATATAATTGCGAATGGGTTTTTTGCCCCTTTTGAGTCCACTCACGCTGCGAGTCAGCGTGGTCATGTGGATACGCCCGAAGCATTGGCCGCGAAGCGGCCATTGCGAGTCACAGATTCGCTCTTCTAGAATCCCGATGCATCTGCATCGGGCACCCAGCTAGTATTATATATATATATACATATATATATTTCCGGAGTTACATTACAATATCAGCGGTCTTATATTAATATACGGAAATATTGGGGCTACGTTATTATATTGGGGCAATTACAATATTGGGGCTACATTATAATACTGGAGTTACATCACAATATTGGAGCTATATTATAATATTGAGGTGCTATCCTGCAGCTATGTTCAGGGCCGGTTATAGGCAAAGTGGGGCCCTAAGCAAAAGGTTAAAGTTGGCCCTAAATGCTCAGGCCCCTTTCACATCTAACGCTTTGCTGCATTTTGCTCAATTTGCATTTCCATGCGTTTTTACCGCAAAAACGCATCAAAACGCATGCATTTTTGTTCCCATTGATTTTAATGGAAACACATGCAAAAACGCTGCCCAAAACATCGGGGAAGACGTTTTGTGCTGCGTTCGCAAAACTGCATGCGTTCCCATTGAAATCAATGGGGGAAAAAAACGCTAGCGTTTTTAGTGCGTTTTTAGCGGTAAAAACGTCTAGAAAGGCAAATTTAGCAAAACGCACACCAACCTTAGATGTGGAACAGGCCGTAGTTACATGGTAAGAGTGACTTCATAAGTTGATTATCTAGGTCAGAATAAGAACATACTGAACGTCATTTTTATTTCAATCATAAAAAAAAAAACTGAAATTTGTAAAAAAAAAAAATTTTTTTTTTTTATTTTCCGAGACCCATGATGTTTTAATTTTTGAAGATACATAGATATGTGAGGGCTTACTTTATGTGCCCTGAGCTGACATTTTTACTGATACCATTTTGAGTCAGATACAACATTTTGATCGCCTTTTATTGCATTTTATTGTAACAACGTGGTGGCCTAAAAAACATAATTCTGGCGTTTTTATTTTTTTCCCACTACGCCATTTACCAATTGGATTAATTTACTTCATATATTGATAGCTTAGATTCTTACGAACGCAGCGATACCAAATATGTGTATTTTTACATTTTTTTCACTGTTTTATTGCTATTTTCAGTTCAGCTCCTTTGGGGGCCCCTAAGAGAGTGGGGGCCCTAGGCAACTGCCCAGTCTGCCCCCCCCCTAACGCCGGCCCTGACGGTACCCTAAGTGACATTTTAGCAATACCAGAATTTTTTGCTCAATCTAGTAAAGTACAAATTATGATCTTCTTGTAGTAGTGTCCCCAACCTGGTCTCCATCTTGTAGTAATGTCCCCATACTGGTCCCCATTGTATATTAATGTCCCCCAAACTGATCCTCATCATGTAGTAATGTCCCCATCCTAATCACCTTCTTGTAGTAATGTCCCCCAAACTGATCCTCATCATGTAGTAATGTCCCCATCCTGGTCCTCTTGTAGTAATGTCCCCACCCTGGTCTCCATCTTGTAGTAATGTCCCCATCCTGGTCCCCATCCTATATTAATGTCCCCCATCCTGGTCCTCCTCTTGTAGTAATGTCCCCATCTTTTAGTAATGTTCCCTCCCTTGTCATCTTGTAGTAATGTCCTGGTCTCTGTTCTTTTTGTTCTCTCGCTCACACACACACATAGGGCTTGTCCACACACCTGCGCTTTCAGTATTTAGCGCTTCTGCGCTAAATACTTAGGCTTTGACAGAGAAGCGCAGGTGCGTGTATGCGGCCGCTCTCAGCAGACGCTGTCCCTGGTTACCCGATGTGTATCGTGGTAACCAGTTTATACAGCAGCCTGCATAGTGTGCGCTTATCCAGAGCACACAGGGAAACACTGCAAGCAGCGTTTCCCTGTGCGCCCGGGATAAGCGCACACTATGCAGCCTGCTGTATAAACTGGTTACCACGGTACACATCGGGTAACCAGGGACAGCGTCTGCTGAAAGCGGCCGCATACTTGCACCTCTGCTTCTCTGTCAAAGCCTAAGTATTTAGCGCAGAAGCGCTAAATACTGAGAGCACAGGTTTGTGGACAAGCCCATATATACACACTCACATACATCCACACATACATCCTCAGACATATTCACACAAACACATACACACTCACACATTGACACACTTACATAGGGCCATATCTGGAGTTCCTGCTGCCCTAGGCACTTTCAGCTGTTACGTTCCCCTTCCCCCCCCCAGGCTGCTATCTTCGGCTGTAACAGCGCCTTACCTGACTCCACTCTTCTCATTCCGACAGCTTCTTCCTCTGTGGCTCCCAGTCTTCCGCTTGCTGGCAGCAGCCGGCACCAGCCTGCACCCAGCAGCCGGCACCAGCCAGCACGTTGCACCAGCCTGCACCCGGCAGCCGGCACCAGCCAGCACATGGCACCAGCCTGCACCCGGCAGCCGGCACCAGCCAGCACATGGCACCAGCCTGCACCCGGCAGCCGGCACCGGCCAGCACGTGGCACCAGCCTGCACCCGGCACCAGCCGCCGGCGATGTGCGGCTCAGGCGGCGCAGGAATACACTCACACATATACATACACTCACACACATATACACACTCACATACTAATATACACGCACACACATATACACACTCACACATACACACTCACTCACATATACACACAAATACTCACACATATACACACAAATACACTCACACATATACACATACACACTCACTCACATATACACACAAATACACTCACTATTATACACATACACACTCACATATACACACAAATACACTCACTATTATACATATACACACTCACATATACACACAAATACACTCACTATTACACACATACACACTCACATATACACACAAATACACTCACTATTAAACACATACACACTCACATATACACACAAATACACTCACTATTATACACATACACACTATTATACACACAAATACACTCACTATTATACACATACACACTATTATACACACAAATACACTCACTATTATACACATACACACTATTATACACATACACACTCACTCACATATACACACAAATACTCACACATATACACACAAATACACTCACTATTATACACATACACACTCACTCACATATACACACAAATACACTCACTATTATACACATACACACTCACTCACATATACACACAAATACTCACACATATACACACAAATACACTCACTATTATACACATACACACTATTATACACACAAATACACTCACTATTATACACATACACACTCACTCACATATACACACAAATACACTCACTATTATACACATACACACTCACTCACATATACACACAAATACTCACACATATACACACAAATACACTCACTATTATACACATACACACTATTATACACACAAATACACTCACTATTATACACATACACACTATTATACACACAAATACACTCACTATTATACACATACACACTATTATACACACAAATACACTCACTATTATACACATACACACTATTATACACACACACAAATACACTCACTATTATACACTCACTCATATATACACACAAATACACTCACTATTATACACATACACACTATTAGACACACAAATACACTCACTATTATACACATACACACTATTATACACACAAATACACTCACTATTATACACATACACACTCACTCACATATACACACAAATACTCACACATATACACACAAATACACTCACACATATACACATACACACTCACTCACATATACACACAAATACACTCACTATTATACACATACACACTCACTCACATATACACTCACATACTCACACTCTCTCTCTAACACTCACTCATACACACCTGATGCCCCGGGCCATTATATATGCAGCCGCCGCGGTACCGCTTTACTGTGACTACTGTAACAGGTACCGCCGGCTCAGCTCACACAAGCGCCTTCGCGCCTGTACATTCACGGAAGCAGGCGGCCGGCGGACCAATCAGAAGCCTCCTGTGACGTCACAGGCGGCTTGGTCCGCCGGCCGCCTGCTTCCGTGAATGTACAGGCGCGATGGCGCTTGTGTGAGCTGACCCGGCGGTACCTGTCACAGTAAAGCGGTACCGCGGCGGCTGCATATATAATGGCCCGGGGCATGCATTTTTCTTTCATGGTGCCCCGGGCCGCAGTAAGGAGCGTGGTGGGCCGCTTGCGGCCCAGGGGCCGCGAGTTTCAGACCCCTGCTATAGATGATAGAATCAAAGCACACGTATAAGGGTTTCTTTTGCTTCAAAGTGAGAAGTTTATTGAGACACAGTCAGTACTAAGGAAAGCTCTGCTGTATGTGGGGGACTCTGCTGTATGTAGGGCTGGGGTACTGTATATGGGGGGGTCTGCTGTACATGGAGCTGCAGTGCTGTATATAGGGGAACTCTGCTATATATAGGGCTCTGCTGTATATGGGGAGCTCTGCTGTATCTGGCGGGGGTCTGCTGTATGTGGGGTGCTGAATATTGGGCTGGGGTGCTGTATGTGGGGGGGCTCTGCTGTATATCGGGGTGCTGTACTGTATATTGGGCTTCTGTGCTGTATAATGGAGTACTGTGCAGTTTATGGGGGTGCTGTTTACAGCATAGCCTGTATAACATAATTAGCCCAAGACAGCCTCAAGGAGGATATATATATACTAGATGAGTGCCTGATGCTATCACATCGGAGGGCGAGGATCGGTGCGGCGGCGGGATGCGGGATGCGGGGGGGCAGCTAATTGGACACACACACACCTACACACACAGATCTACACACAAAGACACACACCTACACACCCCTTCCGGTCTCCCCCGGTCTCACCCATCGTTGATGGAAGCTTGAACCGGGAATGAGGTGGTCAGCGCAGCATGGAGGCTCGGTGGTCAGCGCAGGATGGAGGGGGTTAATGGTGGAGGTCACTGCGAAAGACACTGAGGGTGAAGGTGCTGGACTGGCCAGCATCTTCAGACCTGAACCCTATGGAGCATCTATGCTGCCTTCTCAAAAAGAAGGTGGAAGAGCGCGAGGTCTCTACAGTACATCCACCATCTTCGTCATTATGAAGGATGAAGAGGATCCAGCGAATCCTGTGAAGATCTAGTGACCTCCAGGTCCAAGAGAGTTAAGGTCGTGCTGGTAAATAATGGTGGCCACACAAAATATTTCAGCAAAATTTGGCCTTTTTCCCTTAGGGTACCTTTACACGCCGCCACAGGAAGGCAGAAACTGCCAGGCACTGGGGACAATTGTGCCTGTTGCCATGAAATTACTACGAAATGGCGGCATGTAAATAGGGAAATTCCTCCCGGTGTCCTACAGTTCCTTCGAATACCTGTGTCTGAGCCGTGCTCAAAAACAGGAAGGCACAATACCTATGGTGGTGGCGTGTAATCGGGGCACAGGCAAGGTATTTGCGTGGCCTAGCGAATTCCCAGGGGCGTGCCACGGCGTCATGGATACCGCGCCCCATCAGCGATCATTGGTGGAGGCTCCTGCGTTACGATTGGCTGTCCCTTCACAGGACGCCATATTTAAAGAGCTATCCATTCACAGTCCACAATTGCAATGGCGTCATGTATTAGGCAGCCTTCCTGCGCAGGCTGGCCAATCATGACACTATTGCATTGTCCAATCAATGCTTGTGCATCACGGAATACACAACTCTGTTACGCCTATGTACTCACGGCGCAAATATGTACGCCCATATTCCTTTGTGGTAACGGCGTGTGAAGTAGCGAAGGTATTCTACAGGGAATAAGCCGCGGCACCCGTCGGCATTTCCGGGGAACAAAGATGCCTTTCAGTGGAGCAAGTTGTGGCGGCGTGTATATGCGGCATCGGCGATCGGTATCCACCGTAAAAACGTGCGCGTGCACGTGCGGTGGATACCTGTTGCTAGCCGCTGTGGCGGTATGTAAAGGTACCCTTAGGGGTGTACTCATTTTTATTTCCAGTGGTTGTAGACATTAATGGCTGTGTTGAGTTATGTAGGCGACACCACAAGCTTCACACTGACTACTGTACATTGTATCAAAGGGTCAGATCTTCAGAAAAGATAGAATAAATTATTTACAAAAATGTGAGGGGTGTACTCACTTTTGTGAGATACTGTATATGTATATATTATGATATAACATATTACTCTGTTACTGGACTTGTAACATAGTATAGATGTGTATAGACACTACAAGTCCCAGCATATCTGTTGGGGGAATTCAGCCTGAATAGAAGTTAGAAAACGCCACGTCATGAAATCACGGGAACCAAGTTCTGCTGCATTTGTCATTTACTATCTCCGGCCACTTAACGATGATTAATGATTATTTTTATTCTGATACATTGATCACAGGTGGATGATTTGTTCGGAGCCATCGCTGGCGGGAGACGTCCCCTTCTCACTTCTCAGCCGGCGATTCCTGCGTCTGTGAACGGCAAACAGAAAAATACGTCAGATTCTGCCTCTAGATCATTCCTACTCAAAATCTAGAAATATCCCAAAATGATAAATATTCTGTTGTTCCCTGAAAGGAGCGCACCGCAGAGGACACAGTCAGTCACCGGGCTGATTTAGGATAACTTTGTTGCCTGTAGCAACCAATCACAGCTCAGGTTTTGCTCCTAATGCAGCTCGGAATGTTACATTGTTGATGGTTGCTATGGGCAACAAGACCAGTTCTGCTGCTAAATCTGACAATGAGGTATGGCATGATCATGTCAAAGTTAGCCAAAAAGAGAATCCCTGTGTCCTCCTCCGCCCTCCTTAGCCTATTTACTAACAGTCACCTTTTGTCAGGACAGATGGAGCAAACCCAAAGTGTGTTTTGGGGGTTAGTCCTTAACCATCAAGATTGTTGGCTTTAAAATATTGCTTATTTTTCATTTGGCAATAAACCCCTGGCTTTGCTTGGACTACTGCATTGGTTGATGTGGGCAACAAGTTTGTTGTTTTGACAAATGAGGCTCCGAGGGGGTGGAGCCATGAGAGAAGCAGCCAATGAACACCTAAACGGTAATGCTAGTGTCATACTCCACCCAATAGGATCATGTACTATCCTAACGTGGATGTTCCACAGTGGTTTTAGCCAAAAATAAGATAACCATCAACAGGACTGCCTTTCTAGATAAAGAGCTCACTTCTAGCTTTCCTCAAAGTCTCCCAAGTTAGCAGCTGAGTGGAATGGAGAGGATCGGTGTTTATCAGCAGCCATATTGGTTATCCCTCAGATCCATTCTGTCTAAAAAAATTTTCCTCCTATTTTGTGTCGTTTTATTTCTTTACCTATTCTATGGGTCACGTGGTGACGACGGTGACCCCTCCTCCTGATCCTCAGTCGCGCTTCTATAACTCCTTCTAGACGCCATGTTGATATTGTAATGTTGTTTTTCTTAGGAGCCGGAGCTGAATGAGGCTGATGAATGCAGGATTCCAAATAGAATGTTCAGAAGTGCGATGACATCACGGCTTCATGAAAAGTTTACAGATCACTTAGGTCATCCAGCCACACCCGCTTGCTCTGTCATTGCTTTATGAGGTCACAACAGTCTGTGGCTATAAAACTCCCTCCAGAGCCCAACAGCCATCATTCATCATCTGTCTCCTGGTCTGTCAAGAAAAGAAACAACTGTGCCTTCAAGAATGAGGGAAGAACATAGCGGACCCAGGAGACGACGCAGAACCTGGAGGAGCCCCCAAAAATGCCGTGCCCGTAGAACAGGCAAATATATATGCCACATCTAGCATCTCTATGTATAGTTTGTTGGCAGAATATTAACTCATGTTTTCTCATTGCAGTTCATAGACGCAGACGCTGCCACGTCAGACAATAGAGATGAACAACGGACGGCATGAAGAGAGGTCTCCCCACAGTGAATATTGAGAAAAAAGAAAAGAAAAAAAAAAAAAGCCCCCACAGTGAATATGTGAATATTGAGAAAAAAAGAAAAAAGAAAAAAAAAAGCCCCCACAGTGAATATGTGAATATTGAGAAAAAAAGAAAAAGAAAAAAAAAGCCACCACAGTGAATATGTGAATATTGAGAAAAAAAGAAAAAAGAAAAAAAAAAAAAAAAAAAAACCCAAGGCTAAGTCCCACCTAGCCAGAATCATACTCCACACTGATGAGGGGCAAAACCCCGAAACAGCTACCGAGCTGAATACCTGATTTTGGTATTCCAGCTGTCTGTGGATTGATACCTGGTTTTGGTGTTGGTTGGTCCCATGTTTGAGACTCCTAAATGAGGCTCTACAGACTCTATCTGCATATTTGTATTTCCCAGGGGGATTGTCCCCTGGGAAATACATATATGTAAATAGAGTTCGTGGAGCCTCGTTTAGGCGTCTCAAACACGGATTTCACTGTGTTTGAGCGCTTTAGCCGGCTGCCCGCAGTGTTTCCTTGACTGGTCTCCCTGAGATCAGTGATTGTTTCATGATGTTAATGAAGTCACGTCTCAAGTATTGTACTTTCTCATCAACCCACATGAATGAACCGAAAAAATCTGAGGGGGCAAAACTCAAATCTCTGTGTCGTGATGATTTTATAGTATCTGTATCACTTAATATTGAGCAGAATTAAAGGGAACCTGTCAGGTTTTCTGTTTCCATTGAACCATGAGTAGTCCTATGCACATAACTATATTCCCTGCCTAACTGATGGAGATGTCTCCCCTTAATAAAGTCAGATCTCAAGCCCTGAACTTCCTCATCAACCCTCATGAATGTACAATAGACAGAACCGAATAAATCTGAAGGGGGCAAATCTCAAAACTGTCCAGTGATGATTTTATATTAATTGTATCACTAAATATTAAGCAGAATTAAAGGGAACCTGTCATATCCTCTGTTCCCCGAGATCTGTAAGTAGTTCTGTGCACATACTATAATCCCTGCCTAACAGTCCCTCTATGTCGGAACACACATAACCAGATCTATAGAAAAAGTATTTCTAAAGACCACTCATGAGATGCAAATATGGACTTTGACTAGTCAAGGGTGCGTTCGTTCCCCGACTAGTCGGCCCAATTAGCAGGTTATCACACACCTGTGGGCATAATAACATGCTTTAGGAAAGCCAGTGTATTTGCCAGCGCTATGCAAAGTTGCGCATGCAAGGTATGATAACTAGAGATGAGCGAATCTTTTGAAGTTCAGGTTCGGTTCTCTGAATGAGCATATGATCACCAATTGTTTAACAAACTGTTCATAGAACTTCCAAATCCCATTAAAATCAATGGTAGGCAAAATCAAAAACTCCCTCAAAGTGGCCCAAAAGTTGCAAAAACAGCTCAAATTAGGGACAGACATCAGGAAAAGTGATATTTCTCACAGTTAAAATATTCATCATTGTGCATAATGGAAGCATAGGACAAGGCCTAGCCCAGTATTTCAAGCATTGATCAGGAACAGTGATATGAGGACAGGTGTAGGCATAGTGCTCAGAGAGCCCTGATGAATTCACAAAACTCACAACAAAGACACCACAAGAAGAGTCTCCGCATTAGAAAAAATTAGGCCAGACACTATGAAAGTGGCATCAATTTACTAAGGCTAAAAATTGTAGGACTGTTGGGCTGGGGGACTCATACCTCATAAACCACTCCAATTATTTTATGCTCTGCTGCACTCAGGTGGCACAAGTATTAGCTTCAAGGACTACTACCGAAATAATTAGTCAGGTGGGTCAGTAACATATATAGGCTTAGTGGGCAGTGACCCTCATCCCTCATGCAAACCGCTCCAATACATTTTTCGTTCCACCACACTCAGATGGCGCAAGTATTAGCTTCATGGACTACTGCCGAAAGAATGATTCAGATGGGTCAGTAACATGTATAGGCCTAGCAGGCAGGGGCCCCTCATCCCATATGCCACCGCTCTGTTACTCGCCCTTACACTCCCAAATCGTCAGGTCAACGCCTCATATCTTATGCAAGTTCAAAAATGGATGGCTAGAACTCAACCGTATTGTTTCAGTGCTGGTGAATGGATCCTTGGACCCCGTATACTATAGACCAGGGGTCTCAAACTCGGTTGGGTTGGTGGCCGCACGTAGAAAAAAATTGATATTGGGGGCCGCATTGCTTGTAGGACTAAAGGTACCGTTACACGTCGCAACACTACATGCAATTTCACAGGCAATTTGCTGGTTGCAGTGAAATCATGGACACATTGTTCCATTTGTACACAGCAAGAAAATAGAACAATGTGTCCATGATTTCACTGCAACCAGCAAATTGCATGCAATGTTGCGACTGTAACGGTACCCAGGGCCAGTTTTAGGCAAAGTGGGGCCCTAGCAAAAGGTTAAAGTGGGCCCTAAATGCTCAGCCCCTTTCACATCTAACGCTTTGCTGCATTTTGCTCAATTTGCATTTCCATGCGTTTTTACCGCAAAAACGCATCAAAACGCATGCGTTTTTGTTCCCATTGATTTTAATGGAAACACATGCAAAAACGCTGCCCAAAACATCGGGAAGACGTTTTGTGCTGCGTTCGCAAAAATGCATGCGTTCCCATTGAAATCAATGGGGGAAAAAACGCTAGCGTTTTTAATGCGTTTTTAGCGGTAAAAACGGCTAGAAAGGCAAATTTAGCAAAACGCACACCAACCTTAGATGTGGAACAGGCCGTAGTTATATGGTAAGAGTGACTTCATAAGTTGATTATCTAGGTCAGAATAAGAACATACTGAACGTCATTTTTATTTCAATCATAAAAAAAAAAACTGAAATTTGTAAAAAAAAAAATATTTTTTTTTTATTTTCCGAGACCCATGATGTTTTAATTTTTGAAGATACAGGCTATGTGAGGGGTTACTTTATGTGCCCTGAGGCTGACATTTTTACTGATACCATTTTGAGTCAGATACAACATTTTGATCGCCTTTTATTGCATTTTATTGTAACAACGTGGTGGCCTAAAAAACATAATTCTGGCGTTTTATTTTTTTCCCATTACGCCATTTACCAATTGATTAATTTACTTCATATATTAATAGCTTAGATTCTTACGAACGCAGCGATACCAAATATGTGTATTTTTACATTTTTTTCACTGTTTTATTGCTATTTTCAGTTCAGCTCCTTTGGGGGCCCCTAAGAGAGTAGGGGCCCTAGGCAACTGCCCAGTCTGCCCCCCCCTAACACCGGCCCTGGCTATGTTAAGGTGCTGGGGTTTTATTTCAATATTGGGGATACATTATAATACTGGGGCAATTACAATATAAGATTAGTGCTACTTATTAATTGCAGAGTTATATCACAATACTGGAGAAAAGTTACAATCATAGAGCTCCATTGCATTATATGGGCTAGACTTTAATACGGCCTTATAATAGTGAGATTACCTTACCATATTGCTGCTATAACCCATTACAGGGGAGGTATTATAATACTGGAGTTACATTACAATATTGGGGCTCTATTATAATCCCGGAGTTATATCACAATACTGCAGAAAAGTTACCATAATGGAGCTCCATTACATTACATGGGCTAGATTAGGGGTCCCCAACCTGTAGGTTGGGAGTCACATGTATCTCACAGGCACGAGGTGTGGGGCTTGCGGCTATCTTCTAAGTTGTTGTATAATCACCAGCTCTAGCAAACAGCTATGAAGAGCAGGTCTCCTAGATGGTGACTTTTATGAGTAGCCACACGCAGGAGAGCAGATCTGAATGGGGGTAAGGTAAGGTATACCGTGTTGGTGTGATTTCTGCGGAAAAACGTTGGCTGTCACTATACCGTTAATGGGGGCGCTAGGTGTCACTACTGTGAAGGAGATTGGTACTTTGCTGGAGGGGGCAGCTCCCTTGTAAACGATGGCATCTACATGAGACTGGAAATTCCGTATAAGTCTGAACAATACAATCCTGATGTATTCACTCCGATGTCGTTCGTCTCATTTATTTCGGCGACCTAGAATTGGTCGATATCAGATATAAATTCGCTTTTCTCTACCAACATTATCACATGTCACAAGCTAAATTCTTCCAGGACATTAGTGCCTCATCCAACATCTCAGGAGGAGCTGTCCATTTCAGCACCACACTCAAGTACCTCTCTCTATTGATTTATCCGGCCTGGACATGGTAATGATACCAAGGTTTCGCAGGAAAGTAAAGCAGAAAGATTTGGTTGATAAATGGTCCATTTCCCCTTTGGGATTCCAGCTGACTACATTTGCACATGATTTGTGATAACAGCGCTGGGTGTTTAGGAGACAATGCATATGATTTATTGGCGGCTCGGAACTGAATTCCTTTGTTCTAGAACAAGCGGCACAGACACATCTTACATCACATGTAGGGCGATCTCATTACTAAGAGGAATCAATGCACTGAACACCTGGTCCTGTGTGATCAGGGCTTTATACAGTGGTGAGATCTGCACTACAATGAGAATGCAGAATCCACCAAATAGAAAAGACAAAGCAACCAAACATGAGGACCATATGGAGGACAGTCAGCAAATCCCTCAGGAAGACTTGGAATCCTGCTACTAACATGTTAGATTTATTAATATTGTTGGTTCCTCGGGAACTCACTGTAAAATCTGCTCACAGGTTGATCAATGGATCATTGGTGAAGATCACATGGAACGGTTAAAGGGGTTGTCCAGTTTTCTGATAAAAGTCTGCAGTCGCTCTATGTGACTACAGACTTCTAAATCAGTAGTGTGCGCTGGGGTAATGAGGTTGCATCACTCCTTGAAGACATCAGTATTGTTTTTATAATGTGTAATGTGAATTGTGATGTGTAATGTGCATTATATCATGGTACGTAAGGTATAATGTGTATTGTAACAGGTGTACTTAGTAATAGATGGTATGTTGCCGACATTATTGCAACAAACTGTTAATGTTTGGGATTAGCCCATAGAGGCAGGGATTTGAGCACAGGGACAGTGAAAGTTTCCTGTTGAAATGTCAGATAGGGCTCAGTGTGACAGAGAAGCAGACCTAAGGTCCGGCTATCAGCAAGCCACATAACGTGGGTGTCACTAAAGTGAGAGGAGACTGAGACAACAGATAGTGAGATCCTAGAGACAGTTAACCGAGGTGCAGAGTGATCTAGTGTAGACAGGTCAGAGGTGTGACTGAATGACTCTGGATGGCTCCATGGAAAGGAGAACTTTCCACAGTTTACAACTCTTAATGGTTACAAGCCAGGATAGAACAGTATGTGAGATGACTTGAGTGCCCTGGGCAGGAGTTCTCTAAGCATTAACAAGCTGGGCCATAAGGGCAAATTATCCCTATAAAAGGGTGAATGCCAAGAGTACAATATGACTTTCATGGGTCGGACAGTGGAGCTGGGCTGCGGTGTGGTGAAACAAGTGAGACAAGTGGAGGCTACAACAGATGAAGTGGAAGAAGTAAAGAGACTGTGTACAGAGACGTGCTGTGTTAATGAAAGACATGAGCCCACTATCTACTGTACATAGTTGTCATCAAACTGTTGTTGAGTAAAGGACTGTTTTTAAAGAACTGGTGGTCTCCTTCGATAAACTGGTTAACATCTGTTCCTGGCTAGCTGAAGACATTGGGATCATGCGGCCTGCAAAAGAATATCACCTCCGTAGTAAAAGTCTATACACCCAGCCAGGACCCCCACCTTTATGTGACATGCCGGAGTGCACTACCACAATTCACTGCTAGGTTGAACGTACAGTACAGACCAAATGTTTGGACACACCTTTTCATTCAAAGAGTTTTCTTTATTTTCATGACTATGAAAATTGTAGATTCACACTGAAGGCATCAAAACTATGAATTAACACATGTGGAGTTATTTACTTAAAGGGATCCTGTCACCTCCAGAACGCCTCCTAAGCTAGCAAAACATGCAGCATCCTATCACTAATCTCACACTCCTTTTGTCTCCTAAAAGCCTCCTGTGAAAGTGCATAAAAACGTTTTAATACTCACTCATTAGTGATTATAATTAGTAGGGGCTATATTCTTTAGCCGTTAGGGCGTGTTGTTTTGCAGGCTCCGGGATACAGCCTCTCTCTCTCTGTGCTGCTTTGCTTGTGCAGACATTGCCCTACCTCCTGTCTATCACTCACAGAATGCAAATCATTAGTCCTGCCTTCAGCTCCACATCACTGCAGCAAAGACAGAGAGAGGGTGTATCATTCGGGGCATGATAATGAGCACCCAGGGAGGGTTAGAGTCTCACAGGGGACGCCCTGTGAGACTTATTCGGGGACAAGAAGTCTCAGATTTGTAAGTGTATATTGTAGATTATTCCAATGTTACAGAGCGCTTTTTTTTTTTATAGAAAAGGAGCACTAATACTGATATGTTAGGGTGCAGGGACAGGTATTAATAGGGTTGGGGGTGATTTGGAGGGGTCAGGTTCCCTTTAACAAAAAAGCATGAAACAACTGAAAATATGTCTTATATTCTAGGTTCTTCAAAGTAGCCACCTTTTGCTTTGATTACTGCTTTGCACACTCTTGGCATTCTCTTGATGAGCCTCAAGAGGTAGAGGGAGCGGGGTCCCTGGGGCAGTGTGGTAGAGTTGGGACTTCACACAGGGAGGTGGCCCTGCAGGCGGGATACTGGTGCAATCTATGTGTTGATAGGGTCACGCTGGAATAACTGACACACACATACTGGGAGTTGTTTCCATATCTTTTACTGATGTTATTCCAGGCACTGTCCAGGGGTGTCGGGAGGCACTTTAGGATTTCCACACCCGGTGAGTTATGAGGCCTCCTTGTCCCTTGTTTGTGTGTGTGCATACTTAAGTCCTGGCCTGTCTGAATCCTGGCCCTGACCTCTCGTTGTCCCTCACTTATATAGCAGGCTGAGAGAACCATCTGATGGGCACCGCATCTCCTCTGCGGTCCCTGGCTCTGTTAGTAGCTGTGCTCCAAGTGTCACCAGGAGACTGAAGTCTCCCTGGTCCTCCGATATTCTCTGCTGGGCTAACTGGACCCTGGCAGACTCGGACTCCAGTGTCCGGGTTGCTTCCTCTGCCCCCCACTCTGCTCCTCGCCTTGCCTCTGACCCTCACTCTTGGGTCCCTTACACTGGCTAGGCTCCTCACTGGCATGGGTCTAGCACAGCTCCGTTCATCAGGATGTCGTCACAGTACTGCTCTGTACTGCACTGACTAACTCCTCCCTTGGGCCTCAATTTATAGGGGACCATGCCTAAGGCGGGCAAGTAGAGCTCCCCCTTCAGGTCTGGGGTGGAAGGTGCTGCATGTGTAGGGTAACTGATGTGGAAATCCCTCTGTGCACTAGGTGGTTCTGAGGCTACCTATACCGTAGGGTGCCACATTCTTTTTCATTCCATCACCTTTAACATTATTATCTCATAGTCCAAAAATTGGAAGGTAGAAGGATGGATGTGAAGGTTGACAATGCAGAAGCCAATGATCCACCTGCAGGTGTGTGGTGAGGTGGTCAGCCAGATGAAAACTGCACTAGTACTTTGGGTATGGGCATAGGGGAAGGTCAGCTATTCAATCTTCATCCGATCCCCAAACAACTAACTTGATTTTAGTTGGGGATGATATGATGCATAATGTATCCCGTGAGGGCTGCTGCAGAGTAAATGAATACTTGGGGTGAGTTTTGAAGTCACCTTTCTTTTTCTGTCTTGTGGAATTCGGTGAGGTTCGTTTGCACCAAATTCATCCAAATGGCTTCAAGTCATCAATATTTTGGGATCCGTGGCTATCTGTTGTAAAACTGATAGCTTCGGATCCGATTTGGCCCCCATGTATCCCTATTTTCACGGATGGGCACTGATTGGTTCTATATGGCCATCCATTGTGTCCAAATTGTCACGGACCTGGAGTAACAAATCTGGGCCTGTCCGTGTGGTCCTACAAAAAACAAGATCCTCACAGACAGGAACAAAATGCAATGTGATGGGGGCCTTCACTGAGCATGCTCAGTACACAAAACCGGATCCGGGAAAAGATCTTGTTTTTCCTGGATCCGCACTCCATAGGCCCCCATGTTATTGCTGCGGACTGCGTTGGATCCGATTTGGTCTGCTGCGCCCAAAATCAGAACAGTCTCCAATTCTGAGTACATAAAAAATCGGACACAATCAAGTCTGTGACAATTTGTACACAATGGGATGGCCATACAGGACCAATCCGCGCCCATAGAGATACACGGGGGCCAAATCAGATCCGTGGCTATCAGTTTTTACAACGGTAAGCCACAGATCCCAAAATATGTGAAGGGGGCCGAAGAGGTTTGAAAATTTTGCACAGAATCAAAAATGCTCTTTAGGATTGTCATTAACCCTTTCTGCATCTTTTTAACCCAAAAAGTCACACGTTCTGCTAGAAGGCGCAAAATTTCTGGAGGTACCTAAAATCTCTCTAGGGTGTGACAAGAAAGAGTTTATTTGTGCCACAAATTGGGAAACTTTTTGAAAACTTGCAAATTATAAATCCGGAGAAAACCTCAAGAAACAATATACCACAATAACAAACATTAAAAATAAACAAACAAACAAACAAAAGCGCAGATGAGAACACAAAAATGTTACTCTTTAAGAAAGGTGCAAATGTAAAGCTGAATAAGGTTCAAATGATGAATTAGGAGAAAACATCTTGAACCTATATGCGCCGATCACAATAAAACAAACAACAACTAACAAAGGTCTTTAAAAACAAGCAAAAACCATGAATGAACACACACTAGAAAATCGTTGTGGATCCGTGGCAAAACATAGTTTTCATGTCTCCGCAGATCCACTGGCACTATGTGAAACATTAGAAGGGGGCCTATGATACGCCGGGGGTACTCAGAAACCGGGAAGCAATTGTTCTTCTCGGTTCTTTTCACGGGTTCATACGGGGGCCGAGACACTGGCGTGTCGTTTAAAAAGAGGGGAATTGACGGGGATGACAGGGAAAAGGGTTATTTGTGATGCCACCTGCGGTGCGCAGCCATGATCAGCCATCGCTGCTTCAGAACCTCTGGGACGGTGACCGGCAGCTTGGTTGGTTTTTGGCTCCCCGAGCAGGAAGGAGAAGTCAGTTCATACCTTGCCAGATGTTCGTTAGGTCATCAGCACCCCGGTGTTTCATGCAGCATTTGCGGCTGGTGGTCGCCGCTAAGGAAAGTCTCACACACCACAGCTGGAGTTCCATAACTTTTACTTAGTTGTTTCAGCATGACCGCTGGGTGCTTCCCTCTGCCAACCTCCGATTCAGCGTTGTCTCCAAAACCGGGACAGTGCAGTCGAGCCTCTTTTGGTGTTCCTGTCTTTCTTACTGGGTGTTCCTTTCTCTGGTGGTCCCTCAGTGCTATAAGCTAGTCTCTCCGCCCCTCTCAGCGCCCCCGCACACAGAGCTCAGGTACCGACAGACACGGGTGCTCTGATGTACCACTCCCTGGTACTGCTTCCTAGTTCGGCGGCCTTCTCCAAGTTGTGCCGGGTGTTCGACCGCAGCTCTCCTTTAGTAACTCGGGGTCTCCGGTTTTAACGGTTCGGACCTACAACATCCGTGCTGTGTTCAGGGCCGGTTCCCTGTGTCGTCCACTAACCCCTCTGTACTCTTGCCACATACGGGCGTACAGGGATCTACGTCTCATTCCGTACTCCAAGGGCTCTGTCCTTCCTCCACACCCGTTGGTCTTTCCCTCGGGGGCGAGCGTGGTCGTACTCAAGGCCACGGGAGCCAGCACACCTTAGCTCCTTCACTCTCCTCGCTCTCACTCCTTCTCTCCTTCTTCTTCCTACTACTCCCTTTATTTCCCTCCCGGCTACGCTTGGGTCCTCCCTCTGGGTCCACCCACTGTCTCGGGCTCTCTAAGTGTTGTGTGTGTATGTGTGTGTGTGAAGGTTAACTGCGCCATCCCAGCACCTGGAGAGCAGAGGCACAACTCTCCCTCTAATGGAGGAGAGCGGTACCTCTGGTGGCTGCCTGCTCGGCGGGGCGCTACACTTATGTGCATGGAAAGGCACGGACAGTATGGATTCCGGAGGGGCCGTACTTCCAGGCTATGTGGCATGAACTGCACATGCTCAGGACATTCACGTGGCGCTGTTGTTAATGAGACGCCCCCTTGGGGGCATGTCTTTATGGATCCTACAGATCCATGAAAACTTTGCAAACAGATGCTGCTTGCAGCATTCAGTTTTCCTGTACGTGGAAATCCATGGGCATGAAGAGTTTTTCTTTATGCCTACAGATTCCAAAATAGGCAGTGTGAGAGCAGTTTTACAGGCTCTGCAATACTGAATGCAATCATCCCTTTACTTCAAAGATTCCATGTTTGATTGCAGAGAAAAGTGTCATAAAACTCCTGGAAAACAGGGCAGATGATGATTGATGTGTGCAGCACTGCGTCACTATTTGGAGTTTTTTCTTCCACCTCTGTGGGCATGCCTTTTGGCCGTAAGGTAAACCATCCTCCCCCTCCCTCTTATCTCTTTCACTTTCTGGCTCCTGCACACTGTCACTATACTCCAGCCACAGGATGCCTGAAAAAATTACTGAAAATAAAGATGAAAGGGAGAGGGGAGGGTTTGGCTTACAGCTGAAAGGCATGGCAACAGGGAAGGATAAAAAAACCAACAACCCCGAATATTGACGGAGTGCTGCACACATCAATTATCTCCTGCCCTGTTTTCCAGGAGTTTTAGAACACTTTCCTCTGCATACATGGAATCATTAAAGTAAAGGTATGACTGCACTCAGTATCCCAGAGCCTGTAAGGCCGTGGCTTCACTTTATAGCCCTAAATCCTGCAGGTTGGTTCCTTTTAAAAAAAAAGCACAAATGTCAAGATGAATAAAGGATACCTAAAAAATGGAAAACTGCAACAACAGTGTGCAGATGCAAAAATGAATCGGACCCTTGGTGCCGGGTTCCAGAACAGAGTCCACCTGATCGCCGGGGTCTGTACAGCAGGAACCTTGGTAACAAAAACTGGAGAATCCCCATCATACACTGACTGATGTTCCCACCTTCATGACCTATGGACCAAAACGTTGAGAAAATTAACCCTGGCCGGCAATGAGATGAGAAGATTTCTGATCTGATACATTCAGAGATGGGGATTTACAATGTAACGCTGTGCAGTCAGGTGTCTTCAGCTATTCTTTTATATAAGCTCATAATATAACCCGCTCTCCCCAAATGGATGGAGACCACGGTCCATTTACTGATAATTTGGTACTTTCTGTTGCTTAGAAACCAGAACTTCAGAAGCATTTATAAATTAGTAATAATTCCAGGGCAGGATACAGTTTGTCTCTGGGAGATGGGAAGCTAAAAGCATCTGGGATCCTCAGGGACGCGGCCACCGTCCACAAGCCACACATTTTTATTTTTTTATGAAAGGTAGAACTGAATTAATCCCCACTCAGTGTCACTGGAAAATTGTGCCGCATCATAATAAAACCCCTTCACCAGCCGAATTCTGTCACTTCAATGGAGGCCGTTCTGTCAAAGTGATTCTGAGATTTATCCGAGCTGCTCGGGAAGTATAGACGGACTCATCCGGGCTGACATTAAAAGCTACTGATGTATATTTGAAGACTTTTCCCATTGAGACTGCAAAACTTCCATACTGTAAAATAATGTTACTATGACTGCCCAGTAAAAATGTCAGTGCCCCGATTTTACTGCCTGTTGTTTTATAGAGCCTGACACTATCTCATCAGCTGCAAGGTCCAGGGCTCAGCGCAGACACAGACACTTAAACATTTAATAACTCAGCTCATTTAATAGCACTGAAGAAATGTGCTTTCTTAGTAGATAGTATTAGTTATTAACGTGCATAATGTAGCAGTATTATAGTCGTTATATTCTTGTACATAGGATCAGTGTTATAGTAGTTATATTCTTGTACATAGGTAGTATTATAGTAGTTATATATTCTTGTACATAGGGAGCAGTATTATAGTAGTTATATTCTTCTATATAGGAGCAGTATTATAGTAGTTATATTCTTGTACATAGGGGCAGTATTATAGTAGTTATATTCTTGTACATAGGGCAGTATTATAGTAGTTATATTCTTGTACATAGTGGGCAGTATTATAGTAGTTATATTCCTGTACATAGGAGCAGTATTATAGTAGTTATATTCTTGTACATAGGATCAGTGTTATAGTAGTTATATTCTTGTATATAGGAGCAGTATTATAGTAGTTATATTCTTGTACATAGGATCAGTGTTATAGTAGTTATATTCTTGTACATAGGAGCATTATTATAGTAGTTATATTCTTGTACAAAGGGGGCAGTATTATAGTAGTTATATTCTTGTAAATAGGAGCAGTATTATAATAGTTATATTCTTGTACATAGGGGCAGTATTATAGCAGTTATATTATTGTACATAGGAGCAGTGTTATAGTAGTTATATTCTTGTACATAGGATCAGTATTATAGTTGTTATATTCTTGTAAATGGGAGCAATATTATAGTAGTTATATTATTGTACATAGGAGCAGTATTATAATAGTTATACTCTTGTACATAGGGGCAGTATTATAGTAGTTATATTCTTGTATATAGGAGCAGTATTATAGTAGTTATATTCTTGCACATAGGAGCAGTATTATAGTAGCTATATTTTTGTACATAGGAGCAGTATTATAGTAGTTATATTCTTGTACATAGGGGCAGTATTATAGTAGTTATATTCTTGTATATAGGAGCAGTATTATAGTAGTTATATTCTTGTACATAGGGGCAGTATTATAGTAGTTATATTCTTGTACATAGGTGCAGTATTATAGTAGTTATATTCTTGTACATAGGGGCAGTATTATAGTAGTTGTATTCTTGTACATAGGAGCAGTATTATAGTAGTTATATTCTTGCACAAAGGGGCAGTATTATAGTAGTTATATTCTTGGACATAGGAGCAGTATTATAGTAGCTATATTCTTTTACATAGGAGCAGTATTATAGTGGTTACATTCTTGCACATAGGGGCAGTATTATAGTAGTTGTATTGTTGTACATAGGAGCAGTATTATAGTAGTTATATTCTTGTACATAGGAGCAGTATTATAGTAGTTATATTCTTGTACATAGGGGCAGTATTATAGTAGTTGTATTGTTGTACATAGGGGCAGTATTATAGTAGTTATATTCTTGTACATAGGAGCAGTATTATAGTAAAAAGCAAAAAAGATCAGCTCACCTTCTCTTCAGTCCCAGCGCACGGATCCTGCAGTGCCGCAGGTGGTATAAAGGAAAAGCGAATGTCCAGCATGGGAGATGTCCATAAAATATAACATTTATTCCATTTTTGTTAAAAGCACATAAGTCCAAAATCCATCGTTACATCCAGAGACACAAAAAACGGGTGTTTTTTTACCAGTGACAATCACAGGCTTATACTGCATTAAAATCATACGCGTTTCAGCGGTCGCGCCGCCTTAATCATTGTGATAAGAATAAAATGAAAGAGGGCTGCTATAAAGGCCTGGGCCCATCAGGTTACACCCTCTATTTCCTGTAACGATGGATTTTGGACTTATGTGCTTTTAACAAAAATGGAATAAATGTTATATTTTATGGACATCTCCCACGCTGGACATTCGCTTTTCCAGTATTATAGTAGTTATATTTTTGTATATAGGAGCAGTATTATAGTAGTTATATTTTTGTATATAGGAGCAGTATTATAGTAGTTATATTCTTGTACATAGGGGCAGTATTATAGTAGTTATATTCTTGTACATAGGAGCAGAATTATAGTAGTTATATACTTGTACATAGGGACAGTATTATAGCAGTTATATTCTTGTACATAGCAGTATTATAGTAGTTATATTCTTTTACATAGGAGCAGTATTATAGTACTTATATTCTTGTACATAGGAGCAGTATTATAGTAGTTATATTTTTGTATATAGGAGCAGTATTATAGTAGTTATATTCTTGTACATAGGGGCAGTATTATAGTAGTTATATTCTTGTACATAGGAGCACTATAATAGTAGTTATATTCTTGTACATAGGAGCAGTATTATAGTGGTTATATTCCTGTACATAGGAGCAGTATTATAGTAGTTGTATTCTTGTATATAGGAGCAGTATTATAGTAGTTATATTCCTGTACATAGGGGCAGTATTATAGTAGTTATATTCTTGTATATAGGAGCAGTATTATAGTAGTTATAGGGGCAGTATTATAGTAGTTGTATTCTTGTACATAGGAGCAGTATTATAGTAGTTATATTCTTGCACATAGGGCAGTATTATAGTAGTTATATTCTTGGACATAGGAGCAGTATTATAGTAGCTATATTCTTTTACATAGGAGCAGTATTATAGTGGTTATATTCTTTCACATAGGGGCAGTATTATAGTAGTTGTATCGTTGTACATAGGAGCAGTATTATAGTAGTTATATTCTTGTACATAGGAGCAGTATTATAGTAGTTATATTCTTGTACATAGGGCAGTATTATAGTAGTTGTATTGTTTGTACATAGGGGCAGTATTATAGTAGTTATATTCTTGTACATAGGAGCAGTATTATAGTAGTTATATTTTGTAATAGGAGCAGTATTATAGTAGTTATATTTTTGTATATAAGAGCAGTATTATAGTAGTTATATACTTGTAAATAGGGGCAGTATTATAGTGTTATATTCTTGTACATGGGCAGTATTATAGTAGTTATATTCTTTACATAGGAGCAGTATTATAGTAGTTATATTCTTGTACATAGGAGCAGTATTATAGTAGTTATATTTTTGTATATAGGAGCAGTATTATAGTAGTTATATTCTTGTACATAGGGGCAGTATTATAGTAGTTATATTCTTGTACATAGGAGCAGTATTATAGTAGTTATATACTTGTACATAGGACAGTATATAGTAGTTATATTCTTGTACATAGCAGTATTATAGTAGTTATATTCTTTTACATAGGAGCAGTATTATAGTAGTTATATTCTTGTACATAGGAGCAGTATTATAGTAGTTATATTTTTGTATATAGGAGCAGTATTATAGTAGTTATATTCTTGTAATAGGGCAGTATTATAGTAGTTATATTCTTGTACATAGGAGCACTATAATAGTAGTTATATTCTTGTACATAGGGGCAGTATTATAGTAGTTATATTCTTGTACATAGGAGCAGTATTATAGTAGTTATATTCTTGTACATAGGAGAAGTATTATAGTAGTTATATTCTTGCACATAGGAGCAGTATTATAGTAGTTATATTCTTGTACATAGGAGCAGTATTATAGTAGTTATATTCTTGTACATAGGAGCAGTATTATAGTAGTTATATTCTTGTACATAGGGACAGTATTATACTAGTTATATTCTTGTATATAGTGGCAGTATTATAGTAGTTATATTCTTGTATATAGGAGCAGTATCATACTAGTTATATTCTTGTACATAGGGGCAGTATTAAAGTGGTTATATTCTTATATATTAGGAGGTATAATATAGCAGTCTTGGTGTTAAGCTCCCACCTGGTGGATGAATCTTTAAACTCTATATGTTATGGTATTTGCATATTTTTTGTTGATTGTACCTTATTTGGTGACATTTTAGTAAATGAAAGTTTATTCAATGAATTATTTCTAACCTCTCTTGGGCTCAGTAGTTTCGCCTTCCTGTTTCCTCGACATTTTGTTCTTCTGATCTCAGTTTCTGTTACTCATCAACTATATGACACACATATAAAATTACTATTTAATAAAATCTGTTTCCATCTATTTCTCACTCTGATATTTTGCATTTGTCGAACGTTTTTCTATTTTAGCCACATCCAGAATGATTATTTCAGGTTATAGTGGGTGACGGCACCATTTCTCCTGATGATGCTTCTGACAGGAGATCTCATTGTTACGCGGTGACATTGTTGCTTTCCTGCTCATGGATTGACAGTAATGTGTGGTGACAGCACCATGATGACTCATTTATAGGATGAGCCAAAGAGAAAAATACAATGGAGGCAATTTCACACTTATATATGTGGCTAAAAGCAATGCTGGACCTATAGTGGTGCAATGATAGTCTGGAATAACTGATGAACCTGTATATAGAAATACAGTATTACCGCTGTGAAGATCTGAGGTTGTGGGATGTAATAATCACCTAGACAGGTTAACGATGCAACAAATTTTACTTTTATCCATACGGGTTATTACAGCAACTTCAGGTAGATGGAAACAATTTAATGCCCGCCATCCACAAGATCAGCAACCAGCCGTCAACAATGGTCCTTAAATTCCTCCAGACGATGGATATCACAACTGTATCGGATGTATCCAGGTCCAGTAGGCAAGAAAAGCTTACAGAACGTTCATCCTGGGCTCCTGGGCTCCTCAGGAAATCCTCAAGATTCTCCTATTCGGTAGCCTCCTCTTCTCCGGGCTCCACGGTGGTCGGGACCGCTGGTTCAGTGTCTTCGGCGTTGGTAGCATCAGGTTCTGTGAGGGCGTAACCTTCACCGATTACCGGGTGTTCGGTCTCTGTCTCTAACAATACTCCCGGTTCCGGGTCTGGCCCGGGTCCCCCCCACTGTTCCATACGCCGGCTCAGCTTCAGAACCATCTCGGCACTCCAATGCCAGATAGTCCACTCCGTGGTCTCCTGAAGTCGAGCCCGCAGGTCCCGTAATACTGTTCCTCAGAAGGCGTTGTCCTCACCCTCAGTTTCTAGGGTAGGCACTCCGGGGGCAGCATGTTCAACTCGGATGTCCTCTTCGACCTCCTGAAGCAACTCTCTAAATCTGGGGACTGCCATCTCTAGCAGGCCGCACACGGGTAATGGGTCCGAAGTCTGCCAAGGTCTCTCGTTTTTGCTTCCGGCCGCACCCTGTGTACTTTTTATAGTCCCAAGCTGTTGTGGTATGGATCTTGGCCCGACCCTTTGTTTGTTTGATGGCAAGGGGGGCGGGGAGACAATTTGGCGCCTCTGGCATGGCCTTACTGCATTGAGGGGCTGAGGCATGCCCCTGAGCCAGCACTTTTACATATTCAGACCCGCTTAGTTGGAAAAGTTCAGTCAATCAGCCCTCAGGTCTTTCAGAATCTGGCCGCTTCCGTGCCCTGGACCCTCAGTGGTGAGGTAGTGGCGATGATGATGGGGAAATTGTACGTGACACCACCTGTGGTATCTGGTAATAGGGTTACCAGCACTGAGGTGATGGAAATGTAGCTTTGGTAGTACAGCTCCCCACAGGTGGACCTTTACCTCACGGCAGGGGGGTGGATGAGGGGAGTAGTAGTCCTCACCTCAGGGATGCTGTAGAGGCCCTCCGGGCAGCGGATGAAAGGAGAACGGACACCAGCTCAAACAGTTCTTTACTTGCACCAGGTGGAAAAGGTACACAGTACAGTCTGGTTTAACGGGGATGGTGTCCGCAGATTTTGGAGGCTTTTCCAGAGTCTGTCAGAGGTGTCTTTCAAATGGCGTTCCTGGTCCTTTTCTGTCCCCTCCCTTAAGGCCTGCTGCACTCCCACTCGTGAGTGTAGTCTCTAGTCCTCGGGGTCTGTTGCCTAATGTCTCTGCACTTCTAAGGCGTTGTGAACCCAGTTGCGGGACTGATGTTGGACTACTTGATGGGTGCTGTGGCCCCCTTATGCCGGGCCCACAGCCTGCCGGTCTGCGGTTAGGGATAGACCGTTAACTAACCGCCTCGGTTCCGGTGTACCGATAGTGACCTGGGTCTCCAGCTGGTTTCGACCAGTCCTGGAGTGGCAGCCTTCTCTGTCTGGGTCACCCCTCTCCTAAGACATGCCCTCCTGTCACGGTCACAGGGTCCCCTGTATCAGTCTTCCTTGCTGTCTCACACTGTCTGCTTGACTAGTTATTCTAACTGTCACTCCTCATCTCCCGCTCATCTAGGCTCCACCCCCTGGGACCTACTGAATATACGGTCCCCTGTACTAAAGTGGCCTACTGTATGGGTGTTGGGGTGCAGACTCTGTAGGGTCCTCCATATCCATGGCTATGGAAGCACTACACCTTCCGTTTGGGGTGCAGTACCTCCCTGTGGTGCCTTGCCATAGGGGCGCCACACATACCCTTGTTTTATGCTCTGATTGCTGAAACCATCTGGATATGAATCTCTCCCGCAGATCCCCCACCTGTCTCTCAAACCTGTCGTCACTTGAGCATATGCGTCTCACTCTTAAGAACTGACCGACTGGGATAGCCTTAATTGTATTTTCCGCATGTGCTGATGTGGCATGTAGGATGGAGGTCACGGCTGTACTCTTACGATATACATCTGTTTGTATATGCCATCCTCTCCCACCTCCATGTCCACATCAAGAAAAGTCATGTGTTTTTTTGTGCGCCTGATATGTCTATTTTATATTCAAATCATTCTTGTTGAGAACATCCATAAAATTATCCAAATCAGGTTTTGACCCCTTCCATATAAAAGGAGGTCGTCGATGTAACGAAATCAACAGATGATGTTCTCAACCCCCACAACGTCTCCAGAATGAAACAGCGACCTCTCCCAACTGTCGAGAAATAAATTAGCATATGACGGGGCACAGGCCACCCACATCTCTGTACCCCATTTTTGCACATAGAAACGGTCACTGAACACGAAGACGTTGTGGGTCAGAATGAACTTGAGTAATTCCTCAATTAAGGCAAAGAAATTGGTATCCCATTCGGTCATCTCCAGATACAGACGCACCGCTCTAATCCCATCCTCGTGCACGATACATGTATATAGGGATTCAGCATTGGCTGTTACGAGCCACATATCGTCCATTAACACTAATCCCTCAATCTTGGTAACACGCTGGGAGGGGTTGGGGTACCAGGAGCTGGACGATGGGGATCAGGGAAGCCTGCTCTGGCCCTGATACTGGGGTCCCTGGCTCGCCCTGATCTCGAAAGTACCTCTAAAAGTGAGGAGGTTCGAGTCCCTAAAGTCCCTAAAGCTTCTGAGAACCCTAAGCCTAAACCCCTACCTCCACCCACGGAGCCCATCAACTACCAAGGGAAAGAAACAGCAGCTTCAGATCAGCGTCTGCTCACAACAGGTCACAGTCCAGAAGTGAACTGAATCAGCAACAACAGGTGGATGTGATCTGACCCATTTATGGCTGAGGGTTGGGGAGCAGTCAGTCATATTAATCACACACACCTGCACTCTCAGCTCCCTCTCATTAGGTTCCTCTATGCACACTGAGCAGGGAAAAAAAGGCTTAATTTAAATCACAGCACCAACACGTCCATACTACAAGGCAGTCAATACGTAACACTTAGAAAGGATATCCGTAGTATCACGCACGTAGGATGGGAGTGTGACGACAAGTTTTTTGTAGGTAAATACTCGACAAACCTGCAGGAGGGTTCACATAAACCGCCTATGCCCGAGATGATGGGGCGCCCTGGGGGATTGGTCAAGTCCTTGTGTACCTTAGGTATTAAATAAAAAGTTGGTATTTTTGGATCTTCAACTAGCAATCCCTCAAGTATCTTTCTGGAAATTACCCCATCGTCAAAGGATCGCTTTAAAATCTTCATTAGTTCAACAATGTGCTTAGGAGTAGGGTTATGTGACATTTTTTTTATAAGATTCTTTGTTTATAGGCCTCTTTTTTGTATTGGGCTTTTGGCCAGATCACCACGTTTCCCTCCTTGTCAGCATTTCTAATAATTATATCATCAAGATCTTTTAATTCCTGCAATGCCTTTCTCTGCACAGGTGTTAAATTATCCCTACCCCTATATCTGGAAAGTTTTTTTTAAATCATCAATTACCAGTTTGGTAAAGATCTCCACCTGTGGACATACTGAGAAAGAAGGAAACGTGGTAGATCTGGATGCCACATTTGAAGGGAACATACCTGGTGGTATAGGTATATCATCTCCCAAGGCCTCAAGATTCACCAATGCCTCCTGTTCGATCCTCACCAGGTCAACCTCATCTTCCGCAGCTCTGTCGCAGATCTTTAAATCATTTAAATCCTTTACGGCTGTAAAAAAAAACATTTTTGGTATCTCCTAACCTGAATTCATTGTTCTAACGTGTACTGTCTTACTTTTATATATTAATAATGGTGTACATTTATGTAACCATAACTCCATAGTGTTTATCACTTAATTAAACTGATTATATTATGGTCTATGAAAACAGGCAGGAAGTGACACTCTGGTACATCCACTTCCCCCTTCAACTTGTGAATAATAAAACTGACGTAACTACTGATCTGTGCTGGAAAAGTCTGATAGTGTTCAGTCCATGGCCAACTCCTCACAACCGCCATCTTGGTACACACTCGTCTTCTAATCTACTGTTCTGACCATTATGATCCCTTAACTCTTCCCATTGGTCACAGCCGATACGTCAGGTCATTTTTAATGTGTTTTATGTATGTAGGCCAAAAAGTACATTTATGTTAATTGGCTCCCTTGATACTCTGCTATTAGTTTTGGGGCTGGGGGTTGCAGAATAATAATACCGCATAGTAATATATATATTTTTCTCTGTTATTTATTCTGCAGTTGTAATGCCCTGAGGTTTTTCTTCTATAATCTAGCAGTAACGAGTTCTCTGCAATCAGCCGGGACATTTGAGGACAAGGTTGTTATAATAAAGAAAAAAAGCATGAAGTTTTCAGTTGTGCACGAGCTGCTGATGAACTAAAAGTACCAGCATTTACATGTGTATGAAATCAGAGTTCCACCACAGCGCTGAATCATTCTCTTATGTCATGATAGTAAAGGCTCCGTCTTGCTCTCTGTCTAGGAAGGCTGGGTGGCAAATTTCTTATCTGTATCTACTAGACCCTTCATGATAGTTACATAAAGAG
Source organism: Allobates femoralis (assembly GCA_033576535.1). Classification (NCBI taxonomy): domain Eukaryota; kingdom Metazoa; phylum Chordata; class Amphibia; order Anura; family Aromobatidae; genus Allobates; species Allobates femoralis. Next base: position 55,376,895 of record JARQOC010000010.1, on the reverse strand, counting down.
AACAGTGGGAGCAAATGGTAAAAAGAAAACTGCTCCCACAAAAATCTCGATTCTGCGATGCTAGTCACTACATGGGCAAGCCAAGAGGCAGGATAGTCAAATGTTGTGGGGTCAGGTACCAGGAGAGCACGTCAAGATTAAGGGGGGTAGGCAGAAGCGTAGTCAGGTCAGGGTCAGGAGTCACAACACTTGGAGGGCAGCAGATCAGAGCAGAAGGACAAGGCAATAGAATGGTCAAAGAATGTCAACAGTCAGGCAGCAAAAGATCAATTCCCCGAGCACAGGTTCAAGAGGCTATCTAGCACAATGAAACAGTGTGGCGCCCCACCGGTCAGACCGCCAACGAGGGTAATGCACTCCTTCCTTAGCGGGAGTGTAGTCCTTCTGTTCTCTAGGTACCTGGATGGTGAAGTTGAGACCCACAACACACACACTTAGGACAGGTGCTTTTTCTGTGGGGGTACGTGCTGGAAACAATGCAGAGGGGGGCGAAGCTATATGGGGACTGCCTGGTGCACAGGATCTCCCGGCCGCCCGACAGCCCCCCCGCTCCTCAATCACGGCCGCTGATGCCTGACAGCTGGACTCCCCCCTGCACCTCAATCACGGCCGCCGCCGGTGCCTGACAGCACATCCCCCCCGCTTCTTAATCACGGCCTCTGGCGCCCGACAGCACCCTTTTCCCCCCGCTCCTCAAGCCGCCGGCGCCTGACAGCTCTCTCTCCCCCGCTCCTCAAGCCACTGTTGCCTGACAGCACCCCTCAAACCCTCCTCGCCTCAGTACTGGTAAATATCCTTTTACAAAAAAAGCACTGCTTAGGAGCCTAGGATGGAACGGTGAGTGGACCTGGGGAAAGGGCCCAGTCTCAACCACGGAGGACAAGGAAGGGTGAAGTTAGTGAGTCAGGAAGAGAACAGTGAGAGAGTCGGGAGGAGAACAGCAAAGGAGTAGGAGGTCAGAGGTGTTAGCTCCCGCGGGCTGGAGCTCGTCCCGAAGGGAATGACCAAAGGGTGGGGAGGAAAAACAGAGCCCTTGGGGTATGGAACGAGAAGTAGATCCCTGTATGCCCATATCTGGTGAGAGAACTGAGGGGCTGGTGGACGACACAGGGAACCGGCCCTGAACAAGCGAATGCTGTATGCCTGAACCATTAAAACCAGAGGCCCCAAGTTCCTAATTGGAGCTGCGGCCAAACACCTGACACAACTTAGATAAAGCGGCCGAACTAGGGAGCAGTGCCAGGAAGCGGTTCAACTGAGCACCTGTGGCTGTCGGTACCTGAGCTTTGTGTGTGGAGACGCTAAGAGGAAAGGCGAGACGAACTAGGAGCGCTGAGAGTGTGGCGCCCCACTATGTAGGTGTCACAAAAGGGGTACTACACCCATAAAAGCGGTGTAGTCGCCCACTGCAAGTGGAAGTTATGGCCAGTAGGTGGAACCCTAGAACCCACACCCCACACTAGTCAGCAGGTGGGAGGGACCCCTGGAGGGGTATATAGTAGCCCTTAGAGGGAGAAAGGAGGTCAGAAGGTCCAGGTCCTTGGGCGGAATGGAGTGAGAGCCAAGCAGGGAGCCTAGAGGAGGAAGGAGGGTTCCTCGGCTGAGGGACCCAGGACAGCAAGAATAGATCCCAGAAGGAAGGAAAGGAGGAGTAACTCAAGGCGAGAGTTCACTCAATGTGGGGAGCAGAGTAACCAGAGAGTTTGCCGCAGGAAAGAAACCAGGTACCGGAGCCCACAGCTGTGATGACCTTCAAGGCTCACAGGAATCCGATGACCGGGGATATCTTCAGATACGGCCCCGACTCCCAAAAGATCCACCAGAGGGGAATCAGACACGCGGTAGGCTCCCGCGGTAGTCGCTAAGAAGGTTTACCCGACAGGTGCAAGGGAGATAAAGACAAGGAACAGCAGGAGGTCAGATTCTGTCTTCATGAGGTCAGACTTCACCGCCACTGGGAGGCAAGGGAAAGAAAGAACAGGAACAGCACACAGTGAGGGATCCATCTACCAACCATAAAATCCACTTGGAACTGCTTTGTTTTTTAAAATTCCTGTTATTTAGTTAAACAGTCATGTGCGGATTACATACGTTTTTCACATCTGATGCAAGTCTATGGGGAAAATCTGCAAAGAAAACTCCGCTCACCCTCAATAAAAATAGTGAATTTGAAACTTGAACCGCAGATCAGTTTACGCTGAGTATAAAAGAAGCGCAGGGGCAGGAGATTTCTATAAATCCCATCCACATTTGCACATTAAAAATACAGAGCATTAAAAATTAAATGTAGGAATTTAAGCAAAAATGGAAAAGTCATGGCTCACATTTGTAAGAATCTAAAAAGTTTCAGCATTTAAATTACTGTATATACTCGTGTATAAGCTGACTTTTTCAGCCCAAAAATTGGGCTGAAAAGTCCGCCCCTCGGCTTATACACGAGTCATATACTTTTGTGTGAAGTGGGGGCTGTGTCAGGGAGCAGGAGGAGGCAGGAGGAGGCTGGAGGAGGTGGGGGAAAGCTGTAATATGAGCGGCTCGTGACGTGGAGCCGCTCATAACTTATTCATGATATGCACTGCATCCCCCGCCCATCTGCGGGGGGAGCAGTGCATATCCCATTACAGGCTCCCCATAACAATATGGCGCCCCCGCCACAGTAAAGCCTCCCCATGCTGCCGCTGCTCAGTGTATAATGTATAGTGTTATTAGCTCTCACCCTCGCTCCTGGCTCAGTGCATCCTCCCTCCTCCCTGCGTGTCATGTGACTGGCCAGTGACGTCATCGAAGTGAGCCCTGGTCACAGGACAAGCAGGAAGGAGGGAAGATGCACAGCCAGGAGCGAGGGTGAGAGCTAATAACACTATTTATTTTACAGTGAGCAGCAGCAGCAGCATGGGGAGGCCTTACTGTGCTGGAAGCTGTATACCAGGGGTGCTGGGAGCTGTATACCAGGGGTGCTGAGAGCTGTATACCAGGGGTGCTGAGAGCTGTATATCAGGGGTGCTGGGAGCTGTATACCAGGGGTGCTGGGAGCTGTATACCAGGGGTGCTGAGAGCTGTATACCAGGGGTGCTGGGAGCTGTATACCAGGGCTGCTGGGAGCTGTATACCAGGGCTGCTGGGAGCTGTATACCAGGGGTGCTGGGAGCTGTATACCAGGGGTGCTGGGAGCTGTATACCAGGGCTGCTGGGAGCTGTATACCAGGGCTGCTGGGAGCTGTATACCAGGGCTGCTGGGAGCTGTATACCAGGGGTGCTGGGAGCTGTATACCAGGGGTGCTGGGAGCTGTATACCAGGGGTGCTGGGAGCTGTATACCAGGGGTGCTGGGAGCTGTATACCCTGTGCTGGGAGCTGTATACATGGTGCTGGAGTCCACCCTCGGCTTATACGCGAGTCAATAAGTTTTCCCAGTTTTTGGGGGCAAAATTAGGGGGGTCGGCTTATACAAGGGTCGGCTTATACACGAGTATATACGGTACATCAAAAATAGATGATGATGGTGTAACCCTGGATCAGCCCTCCATGGTGGCAAAGCTGCAAATCAAACTAATCTTCCAACACATTACCTCAATATTTCCCTATGTGCTGAAAAACTGCACAACAATGCAAGAGTTATGACATGAGTATTCTCCAGTATTCACAAGTCGCTCAGACATTCTTAATTCATTGGAAAACGGTGATCTCGTTGTGTTGTGGTAGTGCTGTGCTTTTCCCACATGTTGAAAGTGCCCAACCCATGTTTCCAAAAGGTCTTAACAAGGGCATTGTGACGCGAGTCAATGCAGTAATAACTAGTCCCAGAAGTGAAGAGAAAGACTACAATTAGAGAGAGTAATTATAATAATAATACTTACTGGATAAGTAAAGATCGGTCAAACGATCCGAGGTCAGGTCCAGTACAACAAGGGGTAGTCAGAGACGAAGTCCAATTCATTAGGCAGGGTCAGGAAAACCAGAAAGACAAGACATTTTACAGGGAGCAGGCAAAAGAGTAGTCAGGTCACAGTCAAAAGGTCAAAGTCCAGGTAAGGGAATAAAGTCAGGCTTGGTCAGGCACAGAGCACAGAGGGATCAGTCTTACACAGGCAGCAGCAAGTGTACAATTGACACTGGATGGAGAAGCTAGCATGCCTTAGTAGAGGATTAATCAAGGAAAGAGAACACAGATGATTGCAGCCCAGACCCAGCACAACCAATACAGACTGACAGCCTCCACACAATAGTAACATAGCAGACAAGGACAGTGTGGAGATCGTGACAGGCATAATTGGGGTTGCAATCGCACCTGGGCCTTGGAGACTAGGGGGCCTCAAAAGTCTAGGGGGCCCCAAAAGTCTGTTTAGCTTATAGTAAAAGACTAATGCTATTAAAGATTTGCAATAATCGGGACCCCGTTGGAGCTTTCACTTCGAGGCCCATGAGCTTCAAGTTATGCTACTGGGTCTTACCCAAAGGCTATGGCTACAAAATGATGCATTTTGCTTGAAAGCAATTCCCAAAAAGTGACACGACTAAAAACAATTTGTGCAAATTGTCTGCAACTATTTTAGAGCTGTGATTTGGCAGCAAAAATACAAACAAAACAAAAACTACACAAAAGTTGCAATGGGAACAAAGTAACATGAAACCTGGAACCTGCAACCAGAGATCAAACAGGCCTGGATGTTTTCAGTGTCCTACAGACATTCATATAATGCAATGTGATATTGTGATATTCCTGTTGTGCTATACACGTGTTGCCACTAGAATACACTATTTTATAGATAGTTGCGTCAATGTCTTCAATGACTTGTGTTATATGTTTACATTATTTACATTTTTTCTTTCTATATTAAATGAAAGGAAACAACTGGGGCAGAAAAATAGCACAATAGGGTTCTAACCGGTTAATATATATTAAGGAAAAAAAGAGAGGGAGAACAACATCAGCTCATGACATGTTGTAAATGTCTTTGGAGCCTGGGAATAATGCACGGATCCATTGAACTGATATCCACAGTAAGGGTGGAAACACTGGCGAGCAAAAATGCGGTCCGATTGTCGTTCCCGAGAGTCTTACGAGTATCGTCCGTTTTTTGGTCCGTTTTGCATCCAACTACTATGCGAGTGTCCGACATTTCTCTCAGATCACATCTGTGTACAATCTGTTTTTTCAGCAGTTATTTACTGTAGAATCATTTACAGGAACATTTTACAGTGTTCTCAGCTGCAGAATGATAATGGATCAGTGAAAAAAACAGATGCCTCTCGGATGGTCCATGTGCGGTCCGTGATTTTGTCGGACCCATAGACCTGCATTGGTGAGTCCCACTCGTGAATCGCATACTGTCGCAGCATGTTGTGACTGCTTTCTCTTCTGTCTATCGGATGAGAAAAAAACGCCCGACACTCACAAATGTGCTCTCAGACATTAAATAACATTGGTCCGAGTGCAATGTAAGAAAAACCTGCATTGCATTCATCCAAGTTTCATGCCAGTGTGTCCGTACCCTAAGGCTGGAAACACACTCTCCTACTTACATGCGAGTCTGTCGGAGGACACTCGGAAGAGGCTGGAGCAGTGACCCTGAACTACCTCTTCCTCTCTGGACGGGGCTGTCAGCTGATTGGTGTTTTGTACAGCTCCACACTCCCCGTTCAGAGAGGGAGAGGCAGGGAGAGGCCGTTCAGGGTCACTGCTCCAGCTTCTTCCGAGTCTCCTCCGACAGACTCGCATGTAAGTAGAAGAGTGTGTCCGAGCCCTTAGAAGCAGAAACAAAGAGGAGGAGGATCCAGCACCAAATAAAAGAAACAAAACCTTTATTAAATCATCCATAACAGAGTGAAGTTAAATAGGTAGATGCCAATCATGTAATTCCCCCACCGTACAAGTTACAGCCAGGTGTCCTTACTCGTAGGCTTTGTATGTTCCTGCCAGGTGTCCTTACTCATAGGTCTTACGCATGTCGGCCAGATGTCCACACTGGCCTTTTGCGTTTCTGCTAGAGGTCCTTACTCATAGGCTTTACGTGTTCCTGCCAGGTGTACTTACACCTTATGCATTTCAGACAGATGTTCTTACTCATAGGCCTTACACATTTCAGACAGATGTCCACACTGGCCTTATGCGTTTCGGCCAGATGTTCTTACTCATAGGCTGTGTGTGTTCCGGCCAGCTGTCCTTACTCATAGGCCTTATTCATCTCGGACAGATGTCCTTACACATAGGTCTTACGCATTTCGTACAGATGTCCTTACACATAGGTCTTACGCATTTCGGACAGATGTCCTTGCTCATAGGCTTTACATGTTCTGGCCAGCTGTCATAGGCCTTATGCATTACTCATAGGCCTTATGCATTTCGGACAGATGTCCTTACTCATAGGCCTTATGCATTTCGCACAGATGTCCTTACTCATAGGCCTTGTGCATTTCAGACAGATGACCTTACTCATAGGCCTTACGCATTTCAGATACATATCCTTGCTCATAGGCCTTACACATTTCGACAAGATGTTCTTACTCATAGGCATCATGATGCTTATGAGTAAGGCCACCTGACCAAAATGCGTAAAGCATTACATGCCCGGGATCAACTTGCTTTGACTTCACTTTTTAAAGATTATTGTATAAAGATTATTTTTATTGTATTTGGGGCTGGATCCTCCTCTTTTTTTTTCGTTTAATATATTTTAAATTATATTCTTATTTACCGGTGGCGCCGCACTCTCATCTTCTTTACATTGAGCGCTGCTCTATTACTGTTCATCCGGGTCAGGCAATAGATCACAGGATCACATTACCATTTGTCAGTTCAGGGATTTGTCGACTGTAATATCAGCACAGCCATGAAATTACGGCTAAATACGGCAGGAATTAATGTGTTGTCTTGGAGACGTCTTCTCTCCTGATACGGTTTAATTTGCGCTGCTCTTATTTATTTCCCTGACCTCATCCAGGGCTGAAGGTTTGTAAAATGGCTTCAGTAGAAGAAAAACATATGGAGAATAGGAAGGTGCATGTGACTCACAGGGCAGCAGTCTGTCCTTCAGAGCAGGCAGCTCACACTGCAATCATGGAGGACACTGGAATTCACAATAGAGCAAAACTTCAACAATACAACACAGGAGCCAAATAAACCTGGGGATCTGGTGTGAAACCAACTCACTCTCACGGGCAGAATCAAATAATGGCCCCTCTGACGCCTCATCTTCTGCTCAGGGCCGTAACTACAAGAGGTGCAGGGGTTGCAATCGCACCCGGGCCCTGGAGCCCCAAAAGTCACTTTGGCCTATAGAAAAAGACTATTGCTATTAAAGATTTGCAATAATTGGGGGCCCCATTGGATCTTTCACATCAGGGCCCCTGAGCTTCAAGTTACGCCCCTGCATCTGCGCATGGATGAATCTGTAGCATAGAGAATTTAAGTAGCTACGCCAATTTTAGGTCATGTTCACACACGATTTTTAACATGGATTATGAAGCACCCCTATTCAATTCAATGAGAAATCCACATTGCTGTTCATAGTGTGAGTAAAAAATAAAAACTTGTCATGGAGAATAAATTAAGTGACCCGTTCCTTCTTTGATGAAGATTCCTTGTTGACACCATCAAGAAAGAAGACTGCAAAAACTAATGGTAAAAAAAAAAGCTTCAAAAACTTGAAGAGATAATTTCTGAGCTCTGCAGTGAGATCAGAGAGGAGAGCAGCACATCGGTCATTACATGTCTCATAGTGAGAAACCTGCTGTAAGCTATTGTGGGGGCGTGTTCTTTTTATCCTCTGCATGCTGATGTCTGCATATGATTGGTCAATATCATTCAGGGGAAGAAGTACCTGCCCCCCCACAGAGAAAAATCTCTGGTAAAACCCTCTTGTTAGTAGTATTAATGTCTTGTATACTGTACAAACTAATATCTCTGCAGTGGAGAGGAAAAATTGAAAAATAAAAATTACATTATATTCACCTGTGCAGCAGGTATGCCTTGATGTGGCCAGTTTAATATGCTCAAGCCTATGAAAGGTCCTCTTAAAATTTTGACAACGTTATCATATTCTTGAAAGACATGCTAATAGGATATTTAGATTGTGAGTTCCAATGGGGACAGTGTTGCAAACGTATGTAAAGAAGATCTTCAGAAAAAATGCTGAAGTTTGCCACCGATTTCCATTATACTCTATACATAATGTGAGCCCCTTTGAGCACCTGACTGCTTGTTTCAAGAACCGAGCACCCGGGCACCACCAATCATTATTGGTGGAAAGGGATTGGAAAGAAGACAGAGTGCATTTACCAGCAATTACAAAAAAATAACAAAAACTGCAACATATAACACCTTAATGTACAGTGAAATCAGTGGCAGAACTTTGGTTTCAGCCTAGGTGTTGTAGGTTGCACTTCCACAGGTCTGCACTCAAGTTTGCTCCAAAAATGTGGCTTTCTCCCAAGCACTCTGGCAGAATGTCTGTGGTCAAATGTCTGGCGGAACAGCTATTCTCCTTGTGGACAGTTTTCTGCCAGTTGGCAGTGAGGAGACTTAGGCTATGTGCACACTGGCCGGGTTAGTGCAGGTTTAGCCGCGGAAACCGCCGGTCGGTTTCCATGAGGTTTATGCAAATTTATGTTAATCCAAAAGCGGCTTTTGGGTTAACATATAAACCTATGGAAACCGACACCCGGTGTGCACACACCGGCGGTTTCCACATGCTCATCCGTTGCTAACCCGCTGGATTCCCAGCGGGTTAGCAAAGAATGAGCATGTTCTATAATCCGGCCGGTTCTGCAGCGGCTGCAAGCAGAATCATGTGCTGCTTCCAGCCGCTGCAGAATCGCCGGCGCTAACCCGCTGTGCACCCGCCGCACACCCGCCCGTCTCCCGCAGCACGGACCCGACAGGAAGCCGGTGGACGGCTCCGGAGCTTCTTGTCGGGTCCCGCCCAGCCGCCGCCGCCACTAACCCGCCCCCGTGTGCACATAGCCTTAAAGCTGCAATGCTCCTCTGGGAAATTGCATATGCAAATTGTCACTTCAGTGAAGTAGACAAACTCTAATGCCACCTAATAATAATAATAGTAATAAATCTTTATTTATGTGGCACCAACATATTCCTCAGCGCTTTACTATACAGTGGTTCGTATATGAACGGTCGTAGGTAACAATAAAAAAATCCAATACATTAAGAAGAGAATCAATGTAAAAATTACAATAATTAAAGCAGAGAAACAATGTAAAAAATACAGTATAGTAATTAGATACAATACAATAAGCATAGAAATAAATGTAAAAAGTACAATACAATAATTAAAGCAAAAATAAAGGTGACCCTGCTCAAAAGAGCTTACAATCTGCAACGGGATTGGGTTACACAAGCTTCAGGCGTTTATTACACTGATTATCCAGGCATCTTGAGGAAGTGGGGGAAAGAAATAAAGTTACATGAATGGTCACCAGACATCTGTGTGGAGCTTTTGGGTTTGGTGGAGTTTGAAGAAGATTTATGTCCAGAGAGATAGTGAATGGGCTATATACAGTACAAAGGACTTCTATTAGGGAGCATGATAGGCCGCCTTAAAAAGATGTGTTTTTGGGGAGCACCTGAAGCTATGAAAGTTGTGGATAGTCCTGATTTCTTGGGATAGAGCATTCCAGAGAATTGGTGCAGGTTGGGAGAAGTCTTAGAGTCGGGAGTGGGAGGATTGGATTAGTGCAGATGTTAGTCGAAGGTCATTTGAAGAATGTAGAGAACGGGTTGGGTGATAGACAGAGATGAGGGAGGATAGGTAGGGGGGCGCTGCATTGTGAAGAGCTTTCTGGGTGAGAACAAGCAATCTGAATTGGATCCTGTAGTGTACGGGCAGCCATAAATAAATGTAGCAACCCTAAAAGTCAAATTGACTCTTTAACAAGCCTTTTAATATTACTTAGGAATTGTGGGGTTCTGATCTGGCACAAATCGTAAGTCATATTAAAAGGCTTGTTAAAGAGTCGATTATGACTTTTAGGATTACGGTACTACCTTTATTAGGTGACATTACAGTTTGTCTACTTTCTCACTGAAGCGTCAATTTACATATTTGGTCAAATGATCAGTAATGTGACTTTATCATAAATAATAAGAATGTTTTGTGTAAGTCCCCATGAAAAGATCCCTAAGGGGTTTATTCCTGAGTCAATGTCATAGTGGATTTTTCTATAGCTTCAGAAAATGAAGTGTGAATATTCACACACGGAAGTTTTGAAGGAATTTCTATGACAGCTCCAGTCATCTAACATCCCACAGAATCAAGCACAATTATATCTACAGATGTGATATCAGGCAGCAGAAACGTCTTCACTAAATCAAATACCCCTGAGCTATGAGCCCACACTGCAGATTTGCATCCTCTGGCAGAAAAAGGCACCAAAATATACAAAGTGTTTTTGTGGCACCCTGCGGTACAGGCAGCCACAGCAACACCTAGTGCAGTGATGGCGAACCTATGGCACGCGTGCCAGGGGTGGCACGCAGAGCCGCCTCCGCTGGCACGCGGCCTCGCCACTACAATGCTGCTTTGCTGTGCCGGCGCGCGCCGCGGCGTCGGCAGATCAAAGCTGTGTCGGAGCAGAGGAGATGTTTCTCCTCTCTCCAACACTCTTCCTAGCCCCGCCCTCCCGGCCAGTGTCATGTGACGCGCCCGGCGTCACGTGACCGCACTCAGCGCGGGTCAGGAGGAGAAGACACTGCAGAAGATGTCAGGAGAGGAAAACTGAGCAGGAAGGTGAGTGTGGACTTTTTTTTTTTTTTTTCTATTTACAGCAGGCATTACTAAGGGGCAGGATGGGGCATATTGATCTGCTGGGGGCAGGATGGGGCATATTGATTGGGGCAGGATGGGGCATATTGATCTGCTGGGGGCAGATGGGGCATTACTAAGGGGGACGGATGGGGATATATTGATCTGCTGGGGGCAGGATGGGGCATATTGATCTGGGGGCAGGATGGGGCATATTGATCTGCTGGGGGCAGGATGGGGCATTACTAAGGGGCAGGATGGGGCATATTGATCTGCTGGGGGCAGGATGGGGCATTATTGATCTGGGGGCAGGATGGGGCATATTGATCTGCTGGGGGCAGGATGGGGCATTACTAGGGGGCAGGATGGGGCATATTGATCTGCTGGGGGCAGGATGGGGCATTACTAAGGGGGCAGGATGGGGCATATTGATCTGCTGGGGCAGGATGGGGCATTACTAAGGGGCAGGATGGGGCATATTGATCTGCTGGGGGCAGGATGGGGCATTACTAAGGGGGCTGGATGGGGCATATTGATCTGCTGGGGGCAGAATGGGGCATTACTAAGGGAGCAGGATGGGGCATATTGATCTGGGGGCAGGATGGGGCATATTGATTTGCTGGGGGCAGGATGGGGCATTACTAAGGGGGCAGGATGGGGCATATTGATCTGCTGGGGGCAGGATGGGGCATTACTAAGGGAGCAGGATGGGGCATATTGATCTGGGGGCAGGATGGGGCATATTGACTGCTGGGGGCAGGATGGGGCATTACTAAGGGGCAGGATGGGCATATTGATCTGCTGGGGGCAGGATGGGGCATATTGATCTGGGGGCAGGATGGGGCATTACTAAGGGGGCAGGATGGGGCATATTGATCTGGGGCAGGATTGGGCATTACTAAGGGGACAGGATGGGGCATATTGATCTGCTGGGGGCAGGATGGGGCATTACTAAGGGGGCAGGATGGGGCATATTGATCTGCTGGGGGCAGGATGGGGCATTACTAAGGGGGCTGGATGGGGCATATTGATCTGCTGGGGGCAGGATGGGGCATATTGATTTGCTGGGGGCAGGATGGGGCATATTGATCTGGGGGCAGGATGGGGCATATTGATCTGCTGGGGGCAGGATGGGGCATTACTAAGGGGCAGGATGGGGCATATTGATCTGCTGGGGGCAGGATGGGGCATATTGATCTGGGGGCATGGATGGGGCATATTGATCTGCTGGGGGCAGGATGGGGCATTACTAAGGGGGCAGGATGGGGCATATTGATCTGCTGGGGGCAGGATGGGGCATTACTAAGGGGGCAGGATGGGGCATATTGATCTGCTGGGGCAGGATGGGCATTACTAAGGGGGCAGGATGGGGCATATTGATCTGCTGGGGGCAGGATGGGGCATTACTAAGGGGGCTGGATGGGGCATATTGATCTGCTGGGGGCAGAATGGGGCATTACTAAGGGAGCAGGATGGGGCATATTGATCTGGGGGCAGGATGGGGCATATTGATTTGCTGGGGGCAGGATGGGGCATTACTAAGGGGGCAGGATGGGGCATATTGATCTGCTGGGGGCAGGATGGGGCATTACTAAGGGAGCAGGATGGGGCATATTGATCTGGGGGCAGGATGGGGCATATTGATCTGCTGGGGGCAGGATGGGGCATTACTAAGGGGGCAGGATGGGGCATATTGATCTGCTGGGGGCAGGATGGGGCATATTGATCTGGGGGCAGGATGGGGCAATTACTAAGGGGGCAGGATGGGGCATATTGATCTGGGGGCAGGATGGGGCATTACTAAGGGGACAGGATGGGGCATATTGATCTGCTGGGGGCAGGATGGGACATTACTAAGGGGCAGGATGGGGCATATTGATCTGCTGGGGGCAGGATGGGGCATTACTAAGGGGGCTGGATGGGGCATATTGATCTGCTGGGGGCAGAATGGGGCATTACTAAGGGAGCAGGATGGGGCATATTGATCTGGGGGCAGGATGGGGCATATTGATTTGCTGGGGGCAGGATGGGGCATTACTAAGGGGGCAGGATGGGGCATATTGATCTGCTGGGGGCAGGATGGGGCATTACTAAGGGAGCAGGATGGGGCATATTGATCTGGGGGCAGGATGGGGCATATTGATCTGCTGGGGGCAGGATGGGGCATTACTAAGGGGGCAGGATGGGGCATATTGATCTGCTGGGGGCAGGATGGGGCATTTCTAAGGGGGCAGGATGGGGCATATTGATATGCTGGGGGCAGGATGGGGCATATTTATCTGCTGGGGGCAGGATGGGGCATTACTAAGGGGCAGGATGGGGCATATTGATCTGCTGGGGCAGGATGGGGCATATTGATCTGCTGGGGGCAGGATGGGGCATTACTAAGGGGGCAGGATGGGGCATATTGATCTGCTGGGGGCAGGATGGGGCATTACTAAGGGGGCAGGATGGGGCATATTACTCTGCTGGGGGCAGGATGGGGCATATTACTCTGCTGGGGCAGGATGGGGCATTACTAAGGGGGCAGGATGGGGCATATTACTCTGCTGGGGGCAGGATGGAGCATTACTAAGGGGGCAGGATGGGGCATATTACTCTGCTGGGGGCAGGATGATGCATATTACTCTGTGCTGGGGGCAGGATGGGGCATTACTAAGGGGGGCAGGATGGGGCATATTACTCTGTGCTGGGGGCAGGATGGGGCATATTATGTGATGGGGCATATTATTATGTGATGGGGGCTGATGGGGCATATTATTATGTGATGGGGGCTGATGAGGCATATTATGTGATGGGGGCTAATGGGGCTGATGGGGCATATTACTATGTGATGTGGGCAGGATGTGGCAGATTAATATGTGATGGGGACAAGGATGGGGCATATTATTATGTGATGGGGACAAGGATGGGGCAGATTACTATGTCATGGGGTCAAGGATAGGGCAATACTACCAGGGGCAAGATGGGGCATATTACTATGTGATGGGGACAAGGATGGGGCACATTACTGCTGGATGGGGTATATTACTGCAACGGGACAAGAATGGGTCATATTGGTGCAGGATGGGGCATATTACTGCAAAGGAATAAGGATGGGGCATATTAATGGCAAGTGGACAAGGATGAAACACATTACTGCAGGATGGGGCATATTACTTCAAGGGGACACGGATGGGGCATATTACTGCAAGGGGAGAAGGATAGGGCATTACTGCAGGATGGGGCATATTACTGCAAGGGGACAAGAATGTGGCATATTACTGCAGGATGGGGCATATTGCTGTAAGGGGACAAGGATAGGGCATTACAGCAGGATGGGGCATTACTACATGATAGGGCAGGATGGGGACATTACCGTAGGGGACAAGGATGGTGCATACTACAAGGGGATAAGGATAAAGACATTACTACAAGAAGGGGGTCAGGATAAGAACATTACTGCCAGGAGAGGATCAGGATGGAGCACAACTGCAAGGAGAGGTTCAGGATGGGGCCACAAATGCATGGAGATGGTCAGGATGGATCATATAGCTAGGAGAGGATCAGAATGGAGCACATAGCTAGAAGGAGAGGATCAGAATGGAGTACATAGCTAGAAGGAGAGGATTAGGATGGAGAACATAGTTAGAAGGAGAGGGTCAGGATGGAGCACGTAACTACAAGGAAAGGGTCAGGATGGAGCACATAACTAGAAGGAGAGGGTCAGGATGGAGCACATAACTAGAAGGAGAGGGTCAGGATGGAGCACATAACTACAAGGAGAGGGTCAGGATGGAGCACATAACTAGAAGGAGAGGGTCAGGATGGAGCACATAACTAGAAGGAGAGGGTCAGGATGGAGCACATTGCTACAAGGAGAAGATCAGGATGGAGCACATAACTGCAAGGAGAGGGTCAGGATGGAGCACATTACTGCAAGGAGAGGGTCAGGATGGAGCACATTACTGCAAGGAGAGGGTCAGGATGGAGCACATAGCTACAAGGAGAGGGTCAGGATGGAGCACATAGCTACAAGGAGAGGGTCAGGCTGGAGCACATAGCTACAAGGAGAGGGTCAGGATGGAGCACATAGCTACAAGGAGAGGGTCAGGATGGAGCACATAGCTACAAGGAGAGGGTCAGGATGGAGCACATAGCTACAAGGAGAGGGTCAGGATGGAGCACATAGCTACAAGGAGAGGGTCAGGATGGAGCACATTACTGCAAAGAAAGGGACCAGGATTTCAGCATGAAATCTGCTTGCATTCCATGATAAAATCTATCTCCTATGTGTCTAATATTCTGCATTTTTTCCATACAGATCAGTCCACCTGCTGTTTCTAGAAAGGGCAGTGGCAGCGGCTCAGCTTCAATGTCCAGTACACATGAGCTGTCTGACCACTGCTGAAGAGAAGAGAAGACTGCAAAGGTAAGTTTAAAATCAATTAATTGTTAAAATAATTGAATTGATCATCAATGTTTCAGGACTACAAGCCCTGTACAAGGAAGAGAGTTAGCATCTGCTGGCTCTCCCCCCTGTGCAGCGCTTATGATTACTACTGCTGTAATTTAGGTTATATTATCGTATTGGCACTTCGCCATAAATAATTTCGTTTTGGGTTGCGGCTTGGGCACTCGGCCTCAGAAAGGTTCGCCATCACTGACCTAGTGCATGGAGGGATTCCCACGTCAGGTGCCCTTACACACACAACATCTTCCACCCAAGGCCTGTAGGGGGAGCCCCACTTTCTGCTTTAGGCAAGATCCCCTATAAATACAGGTGCTGGGGGCGGAGTTAGTCAGTTCGTGCAGTACGGAGAAGTACTGTGAAGAGAACCTGGTAGTGGAGCCGTGCTAGACCCATACCAGAGGAAGCCTAGCCAGAGTAAGGAACCTGAGAGTGAGGGTCGCAGGCAAGGCGAGCAACAGATTGTGGCAGAGGAACCGCACCAGTTCACCCCAGGAAGCAACCCGGACACCGGAGTCCGAGTTTGCAAAGGAGCACTTAGCCCAGCAGAAAACACCGGTATACCAAGGAGACTCCAGTCTCCTGGACACCTGTATCAGCAACCAACACAAGAGCCAGGAACCGCAAGGGAGAGAGAGAGCCAGCGGCAGTCCACAGAAGGTTCTCACTAACCACTATATGGGTGGAGAGAGACACAGGAGGCCAGGCCAGGTTTCATACAGGTCAGGGCTTCAACACAAGTAAGACAGGGACAAGGAGGCCTTAGGGCCACTTTACACACACCAACTTATCTGTCCAACTTCTGACCAACTTACTGGTTGCAGTGAAATCATGGACACTTTGCTCCATTTTGTGGCTGTGTACAATGGAGCAATGTGTCCATGATTTCACTGCAACCAGCAAGTTGGTCAGAAGTTGGACAGATAAGTTGGTGTGTGTAAAGTGGCCTTTACAAATCACTCACTATGGAAATCCTGAAGTGCATCCTGACCACCTGGAGTGTACCCTGGACAGTGCCGGTTTAACATCAGTAAATTTACGGAAAACTACTCCCAGTGTGTGTCAGTTCTTACAGCCCTGATCCTGTCCAACACAGAGACTGTAATTACCTCACGCCTGCACAGCCACCTCCCTGTGCCAAAATCTATTCCCTCATCACTGCCCGGGGACCCTGCACCAAAATTGGCACCAAATACACTAGGAAAATACACAGCACTTCTGAACTCTCATTGCCTTTGCAAACTTCAGGATAGACATGCAGATTTTGATGCAGATTTGCTAACAAATGCAGCAAAAAATGCAGCATAGGCATAGGTTGAGTTTTTATCTAGTTTTTTTGAGTGCAGATTTGTCAAAAAACCTGAAGGGTTTCCTCATGTCAGCAAAGTCAATGTGGATCCTGGAGACTCCTGCACACGTTGAGTATTTTCTCCTTGCATATTAGTGCAGAAATCAATCTACAGATGTCAATTCTTTCAGCATTTCTGCTGCAGATTTCACCTATTCTAATGAATGGGAAAAATCTGTACTAAAAATGCACTGAAAACATTGCAAACATGCTCAGTTTTCCTGCACAGAGATGCAGAAATGGTGCGGAAATTTCTGCCCCAAGTACTTAACGTGTCCACATACGGCTCCTATCATTCCACTCCTGAATACTCATTGGTTGTAGAAGTGAGCGGTGATACAGGTACATTAGAAGTGAGCGGTGATACAGGTACATTAGAAGTGAGCGGTGATAAGGTACATTAGAAGTGAGCGGTGATACAGGTACATTAGAAGTGAGCGGTGATACAGGTACATTAGAAGTGAGCGGTGATACAGGTACATTAGAAGTGAGCGGTGATACAGGTACATTAGAAGTGAGCGGTGATACAGGTACATTAGAAGTGAGCGGTGATACAGGTACATTAGAAATGAGCGGTGATACAGGTACATTAGAAGTGAGCGGTGATACAGGTACATTAGAAGTGAGCGGTGATCAGGTACATTAGAAGTGAGCGGTGATACAGTACATTAGAAGTGAGCGGTGATACAGGTACATTAGAAGTGAGCGGTGATACAGGTACATTAGAAGAGAGCGGTGATACAGGTACATGGCTTGTTGGAGTGTGGAGAAGATGTTCAGGACAGATTTTCAGCTTCTGTATCTAAAAAAGTGAATACATCTCGTCACTATCCACAAGTAGAGTCACTTGAAAATAATAAAGAAAGAAATACAAAATCTGTTGCAGAACGTTTCATCACACAAATTAGGATGGCTCCGGTATCTCGCTTCTTAAAACTCAACGTGGACAAATCAGAATGTATTATCTTTCCTCCATCTCATGTATCTTCCTTACCCGATCTATCTATCCAAGTTAATGGCATCACGCTCTCACCTGCAACTGAAATTTGCTTCCTCGGAGTAACCCTTGATTCTGCCTTGTGCTTTAAACCGCACATCCAAGCTCTCGCCACCTCCAGCTCAAGAATATTTTCCAGAATCCGTCCTTTCCTCAGCCCTGAGTCTACTAAAATGTTTGTGCATGCCCTCATCATCTCCCGCCTTGACTACTGCAACCTCCTCGCTAACACTCTTGCACCACTCCAGTCTGTCCTCAACTCTGCTGCCCGAATAATCCACCTCTCTCCTCGCTAATCCCCTGTATCTCCTCTCTGCAAATCTATTCACTGGCTCCCAATTCCCAAACAAATGCAGTTCAACCTACTAACAATGACCTACAAAGCCATTCATAAACTGTCTCCTCCCTATATCTCTGAACTAATCTCCCAATATCTTCCCTCACGTAATCGTCAATCCTCCCAAGACCTCCTACTCTCTTCCACACTTATTCGTTCCTCACCCAATTGCCTCCAAGATTTCTCCCGAATATTCCCCATCCTCTGTAATTCTGCGCCCCAACACATCCCATTATCCACCACGCTCGGGTCCTTCAGACGGAACATGAAAACCCATCTCTTCAGGAAAGCTTACAGCCTGCAATGACCTTACTGCTACCGGAGCTGGTGCTTCACCACCACCACTGGCGAGACCACCTCACCACCACCACCCACGCACAGCTGCCTCACCACCACCGAAGCTGCTGCAACCCCCATCCTTCTTTCTCCCCCCATCATTCTATAGAATGTGAGTCCGCAAGAACAGGGTCCTCTCCCTTCTGTACCAGTCTGTCATTGCTAATCTACTTCCTGTAAACTATAGCTATCATTTTGTATGTAACCCCTTCTATGTACAGTGCCATGGTATTAATGGTGCTATAGAAACAATAATAAAATAAGATTGACAGCTAACTCTTAATGAAGATTCAAACTTGCCCTGCAGTTGCATAAAATGAACAAAGAGGGCGCTCTTGCAATGTCAGGAAGATATAGAACTGAGTGTTGAAAATAATTCTATATGGATCATAGGGCCCTTTCACATCAGCGTTTTTTTAAATTTGCGGCAGATGCGGTGAAAAAACCGCATCTGCCGCAACTGCCGCATAACGGTTCCACTTGCGGCACGGTTGCGGTTTTTCCATAGGAAGTATAGGGGACTTGCGGCAGATGCGGCAAGTGCGGTATTGCACTTGCGGCAGTGCGGCAGAGAAAAAAACCGCAGTAAGCCGCGGTTTTTTTTCTCTGCCGCACCTGCCGCAAGTGCAATACCGCACTTGCCGCATCTGCCGCAAGTCCCCCTATACTTCCTATGGAAAAAACCGCAACCGTGCCGCAAGTGGAACCGTTATGCGGCAGTTGCGGCAGATGCGTTTTTTTCACCGCATCTGCCGCAAATTTAAAAAACGCTGATGTGAAAGGGCCCATACACAGGTTATTTGTGCTGCAATAATTCTGCTTTGGCTGTTTGTTAACCCCCAATAATCCGGAAAATTTGACAATCTGGCACCTGAAGCTCAATCCTTTAAATGTCATACAGGTAAAAAGAATGTTACGGCCGGGTTTAGATGACTATATGAAAAATGGCCAGATTTTCAATCAGTAAAAAATGGCCAGTTTTCAACTCTATTATTTTCTGAATTCCACTGTGGTCTATTGTTTTTTTTACATGTGTGACATCTGGTTTTATACATCAACATATAAATAAAGGGAACTTGTCACCCGGTTTATGCCATCCCATCTGAGAGCAGCATGATGTAGAGATAGAGACCCTGATTCCAGCCATGTGTCATTTAGTGAGCAGCTTGCTGTCATTTTGATAAAATTAGTGTTTTCTCTGTTGTAGATTTAGCAGATCATGAATATGCCAGACTACCTGGTAGCCAAGTAGACTGCTAATGATAATCTCCACTGATTAAACAGTGATTTTATCAAAACTACACTGAGCAACCCAGTAAGTGACACATGCTGGAATCAGGGTCTCTGGCTCTACATTATGCTACTCTCAGATTAGGTTGCAAAAACCTGGTGACAGGTTCTCTATAAATATTTACAAACCCAAATACAGTGGAATCCTCTGTTAATAATAGCAATGTAAAAATTTGGTGTAATTTGGATGATCCGTGTGGGATGTCACTTTTTGTGCCAGCCCAGACTTGAATATGTGAATCTCAATCTCATTCATGTGAGTACAAGAGAGAATAGCACATGCTGCAATACATTGGTCTGAACGAGCCTTTAGGTGAAGAAAAAAACCTGTCCATTTTCATCCATACGTCCTCATGCAATCCATATGGCATCTGTTTTTTACATGATATTTATAAGACCAAATACAGTTTCCTATATTAGGAGTTGCACCGTAACTGTATAAGATGGATGCAATGTGGATAATCCATGAGATCTGATTCATTTCTCTGTACGAGTCTCATCTAAACTATGGAAGACACTAGTGCATTTGGTGATTTTTTTTTCTTGTCCATGAAAAACACTGTTCATCTGTTGGTCTTAATGCAGCTCATGTGATGTTAGTTTTTTCCAGACAGCACTCAGGCTGAAAATACATTGGTGTGAACATAGCCTTAGGGCAGGGGTGGGGAACCTAGTCCTCTAGGGCCGCCAACAGGTCCTGTTTTCAGGATTTCCTTAGCATTGCACAGGGGTTGGAATCATCACCAGTGTAGGTGATTATATTATAACCTGTGCAATACTAAAAAAATCCGGAAAACCGGACCTGTTGGCGGCCCTAGAGGACTGGAGTTCCCCACCCCTGCCTTAGGGTGTCAATCCCCCTTCACCCCTTCATCACCAAAAGGGCTTCTGGACCATGGACTATGTGCAGAACATTCTGATTAAATACACTCACAAGCTGACTCCAGAGATACATTTGAGATGAAATTGCCATTTAAAGGGGACCTGTCACTTGCCATAAATAAATTACTTTTTCATACCTGGTTAAATGCTGCTGTTCTACTGAATCCAGCAATATTTTTCTTTTGTTCCTGCGCTTCTCCATTAGTGAGATATGACCCCCTTATTCCTATATGTAAATTTGGTGCTTTTACCCCAAGTGGGTGTGGTCATAAAGAAGACACCAATAGAGAAGAGCCAAGGACCATACTCACCTAGCAATACAGGGAAGAAAGGGCCATATCTCAGGAATGGAAAAGGCTCAGGAACAAAAGAAAGACAACGCCGGATTCAGCAGAACGGTGACAATTACACCAGGTTAAAATGATACATATTTATAGAAAGTTACAGGTCTCCTTTGATTGGTTGACTTTGCAACTTTTCATCAGTAGGGAGCATGCAATATTAAGCCGTAAGTAAGGAGTAGTAGTTTTGAAGTGATCTGAATGAGTGAGCAATACCATACTCAGGTGCTCGGTACACGTAACAAGTGGTGGGAAGTTCAGATGGGCTCGACTCATGCACTGAGAATAATGGAAGTGCTCAAGTTCCCCATTGACTTCCATTATATTCGGTAATGGATTGGAGCCCTTCCCAGCTTCTGACTGCTCATTACGTGTATCGAGCACCCAAGCATGGTAGAGCTCACTCATCACTAATTGTGAAGACTGAAAAGTACTGGATTGGGGCTTCCATAATGTTCCATAGTGGAAAAACCCTGTGGTGCCTATTGGTCCCCTAGAAAGTTGGAACCCTAGGTCACTTTGTCGCATTCACCTTTTCTGCGCCATTGTTCTCGCTCTTTATAGACATCAAGATAGCATGGTAAAACATTATTGTTATAATTAGTAAATATGCCATTGATCACAAAATATCCAGGTCACTCTGGTTTCCTCCCACATTGCAAAGACATACTGATAGGATGTTTAGATTGTGAGCTCCAAGAGAGACAGCATTACTATGTATTAAAGTGCTATGGAATTAATAGCGCTATAAAATGAATAAATATTATATTATTATTATTATATATATATATATATAAGAAAGGCCCCTTTCACACTGGCACTTTTGAAAAAATGCGGCAGAATTACGCATCTGCTGCATCATCCGCCTAACGGCCGCACTTGTGGCACCGATGCGGCAAGCCCCATGCATTATCTATGGGGCTTGCGGCAAGTACGGTTTTGCTGGTTGCGGCAGATGCAGCTGCAAAAAAAAAAACGCTGCTGACTGCGTTTTTTTTCATGGCTGCAAGTGCAGCATCCGCCGCAACCGGCACAACCGCACTTGCCGCATCTGACGCAAGGCCCATAGACAATGCATGGGCTTGCTGCAACGGTGCTGCAAGTGCAGCCGTTAGGCGGATGATGCAGCAGATGAGGTAATTCTGCCGCATCTGCCGCATTTTTTCAAAAACGCCAGTGTGAAAGGGGCCTCAGGCTGCTTTCACATTAGTGTTTCTCGGCATTCGCGGCAGATCCAGCAGATTTACCTGAACTGCAGATGCCAGATCACTTGCGGCAAGACTGTGTTTGACCTAATGCATTCCCTGTGGGACTTGCATACATGTGACAAAATCACAAGTGTCTCACTATCCGGCAAATCCAGCACTTGCGGCATCGGACAAAAACTGCTACTAGAAATTTTTTTTTTGACTCGCTTCTAGTACAAAACCGCAAGTGCCGCACATATCCGCAAGTCCCATAGGGAATGCATTAGGTCGAACACAGTCTTGCCGCAAGTGTTCCAACTACTGACAGATGTGGCAAACTGCCGGAAATGCTGAGAAACGAAGATGTGAAAGCAGTCTAACATGGCATTGGAATGGGTATCAGGTCCTAGAACGGGCAAGAAATCAACCGGGAGTCGAGTGACCCAGCTATGGGGGTTCAATTCTTCCAATTACACCCAGACCCGGCAGTCCAAGAGGGTCCATAACCCACATCAGAGATAGAAATGATGAGAAGGTGGTGTGAAACCCAAGAGGAGATAGTGGAGCCCCCTCTTTAGGCGGGCCCCTTATCTGGAGGGCTTCTTTTTATTTTAGAATAGGTCTTACAACCGGCTGGTGAAGCTTCCATTCATAATTTTATACCTTCAGCAATGACTTTAGAAAGTAACCCCTTGAATATTCAGGAGGGGTAGAGTCACCACTTAGCTGGGGTAGCGGCGTTATCTGCACCTCCCCCCCCCCCGACAGCCATCAGATATGTTCATCTGTCAGTCTCTCCTGTGAGGGGCTTTGTACCAGGGGGATAAGCTCCATCGTATAAAAACTCATTCACTCGCGGCCGATCACATCTTTATGATTGCAAACTTACCTTTTATAGGCAAAATACTTTATCTGACAGAGGAGATTTATACCGCAGGCGCCCTGGGGACACTTCATATGAGAATATTGCTGTTATAACGTCAATCCAAGGACCCGAATATCTGAAAATGGGCATCGCTGCCTACACAATAGGGTGTATGTCGCAGGGTACAGTTAACTCCTGGTGTCGGATACTCACTTCCCTACAGTCCTGAATGCCAAATAAGTAATGGCAATGGGACAGGGCTGATGGTGGGCTGTAGAGGTGGATGGTATTTATTATCAGCCAGATAATCCAGATATTCATTTAAATGAACTTAAAGGGAACATTTCAGCAGAAATTCACCTATTGTTTAAAGTTAGGTTTTTTGTGTATTTTATTTATAATGTTTATTTTCAAGTTTTCAATATCACTATCTATATTATTAACATTAATCACAAATCTTACAATTTTCCCGTTTTATACGAGGCCTTATATTAGATTAATACTTCCTACTATTTTCAGATGACACATGGACAAAAACATTAACAGACTCACTCCAAACCTATAGAATTATATAGAGGGGCTCATGTTGTAATCTGTGCATTGTACAGGAGGAGGAGGAGGTGAGCTGTGATATCGCCTATTGTGAATGGTAGATCCTGTCTTATCTACTGTATATGGAGGTATTATCAGTCATTGTACAGGAAGAGGTGAGCTGTGATATCACCTATTGTGAATGGTGGATCCTGTGTTATCTACTGTATATAAATGTGTTATCAGTCATTATACAGGAGGAGGTGAGCTGTGATATCACCTATTGTGAATGGTAGATCCTGTGTTATCTACTGTATATAGAGGTGTTATCAGTCATTGTACAGGAGGAGGAGGTGAGCTGTGATATCACCTATTGTGAATAATGGATCCTGTGTTATCTACTGTATATAGAGGTGTTATCAGTCATTGTACAGGAGGAGGAGGTGAGCTGTGATATCACCTATTGTGAATGATGGATCCTGTGTTATCTACTGTATATAGAGGTGTTATCAGTCATTGTACAGGAGGAGGAGGTGAGCTGTGATATCATCTATTGTGAATGGTAGATCCTGTGTTATCTACTGTATATAGAGATTTTATCAGTGATTGTACAGGAGGAGGAGGTGAGCTGTGATATCATCTATTGTGAATGGTGGATCCTGTGTTATCTACTGCATATAGATGTGTTATCAGTCATTGTACAGGAGGAGGAGGTGAGCTGTGACATCACCTATTGTGAATGGTGGATCCTGTGTTATCTACTGTATATAGAGATTTTATCAGTCATTGTACAGGAGGAGGAGGTGAGCTGTAACATCACCTATTGTGAATGGTGGATCCTGTGTTATCTACTGTATATAGAGATGTTATCAGTCATTGTACAGGAGGAGGAGGTGAGCTGTGATATCATCTATTGTGAATGGTAGATCCTGTGTTATCTACTGTATATAGAGATGTTATCAGTCATTGTACAGGAGGAGGAGGTGAGCTGTGATATCTATTGTGAATGGTGGATCCTGTGTTATCTACTGTATATAAGCACTGACGCACTATCAGGTGATCGGATGCCCCACACCACTGTGACCATAACACTGAAGTGGACATCGGAGGCTCCGTGCTAGCGCCGCCGTTGGCGGGAGATACAGTGGCCGTTTACCAGGGTTATGCTGGGCGAACACAACCCTGCAAGGTGAGAGGATTTAACCCCCTACACACAGATAATTGCTCCCCGTGGGTCCCTCTCATGCAGATTTTCCTTTTTATCTTTCATATGATGATAATGGGACTGCTGAAAAGTCTTCTGTGTAGAACAGGAAAGAGTGAATATAGTATAAGGCTTTGTAACTGGTGTGAGAATTCCAAGAATTCTGCATCCATTTTTAATAAGGATCTTGATTTGGACAAATGAGGAAACTTAAAAAAAAAAACTGGTTTAAAGAGGACCTGTCACCCCGTGATGCTATGCTAAGTGAATGCAGCACTAAATGCAGCGTGTCTGCTGCATTTAGGGAAGGGGTCCCCCTGTAAGTTGTAAAAAAAGACTTAATAAAATTTATGGATAAGGAGTTCGGAAGTCATCGCTGTTGCTGGTGTCCTCCCCGCCTCCAGCCCTCTCTGTGCCACCTCCAGCCCTCTCTTGTTCAGCCTCCTGTATTTGTCATCACTGCTGCTGGTGTCCTCCCCGCCTCCAGCCCTCTGTGCCACCTCTAGCCCTCTCTTGTTCAGCCTCCTTTATGTGTCATCGCTGAGGGCTGGAGGTGGGGAGGACACCAGCAATAGCGATGACACATACAGGAGGATGAACAAGAGAGGGATGGAGGTGGCACAGAGAGGGCTGGATTACTGAGCAAGTCCCTCCAGACTCCTTATCCATAAACTTTATAGAAGTCATTTTAACAGCTTACAGGGGGGCTAGAGACATGGGGGACCCCTTCCCTTAATGCAGCAGACATGCTGCATTTAGTGCTGCATTCAGTTACCATAACACCAGGGTAGTGACAGATCCTCTTTAAACAACAGGTCATTTTCTGATAATATAAAACAGGGTAAGTCAGTAGATTTCACAATATAAACTGCAGGCATTATTAAAATAAAAGCTCTTAACTGACGAGGCTGCTTAAAGGGAACCAACCACCCCAAATGACCCCCCCGGACTGTTAATATGTGTCCCTACACCCAGCACACACATTTGGGGCAATCGTTTTTGCTAAAAAAACTGTTTAGTAGAAGCTAAGATATAGCTTTATAAACTTTAATAAATTCTGACGACTGGGTGTTACCTAGCTTGTCCTCCTGCAGTGTTCCATGTGCCTGTCAGCCTCCTCTCCCCCTCCCTTCAGTAAAGCCCTGCCCTTTCAGCCTCTCAGGTTTCAGCCTTTCAAGTGATCCTAAACCCGAAACTGAGCCCCCCTTATCTTTAGACCTGTCCCTGCACCCCCTCTTATCATTCCTAGCCATCCCTTTTGCAGAAAAAATCGCTTTTGTAAAGTAAAAGAAAAGGTTATTACTTTGTCCAGTGTTTCTGTGGAAGCCGCAAATGCCCCGCCTGTCTGCTGCTGCCTGGTAATTATGCACGCCCATCTCTGCTGCTAAGAGCCTGGCCGCGTCATGAAAGGGGCGGGGCTAAATCGCTGCATGCCGGAGCCCCGCCCCCTTTCTGGACGCGGCCAGGCTCTTAGCAGCAGAGAGGGGCGTGCATAATTTACCAGGCAGCAGCAGACAGGCGGGGCATTTGCGGCTTCCACAGAAACACTGGACAAAGTAATAACCTTTTCTCTTACTTTACAAAAGCGATTTTTTCTGCAAAAGGGATGGCTAGGAATGATAAGAGGGGGTGCAGGAGCAGGTGTAAAGATAAGGGGGGTCAGTTTGTGGGTTTAGGATCACTTGAAAGGCTGAAACCTGAGAGGCTGAAAGGGCAGGGCTTTACTGAAGGGAGGGGGGAAGAGGAGGCTGACAGGCACATGAACACTGTAGGAGGACAAGCTAGGTAACACCCAGTCGTCAGAATTTATTAAAGTTTATAAAGCTATATCTTAGCTTCTACTAAACAGTTTTTTTTAGCAAAAACGATTGCCCCAAATGTGTGTGCTGGGTGTAGGGACACATATTAACAGTCCGGGGGAGGTCATTTGGGGTGGTTGGTTCCCATTAACTTGACTTTGAAAACTTTTATCAGAAAGGATGTATCATTCTGAACAAAATGTTTCCCTGCCTCATATTAAAGTACGGTAAGCATTTCACGAGTCAGAAGATGGTCCATATAAATATCAGGATAAGGCCCCATCAGGGATTTTCCTTGTATGCAAATAACGGGTGAATTTCATCAGTGTTTGGTCAATGTGTCAATTCTTACTACGAGTGATTTTTTTATATGGTTTAAAAAACAAACAAACAATGATCACAGTGGTAAAAATGGACAATACACAGATGAAGCCATCAGTATGCGGTCAGTAATTTTCCCAAACTCATAGATTTGCACTGGTGAGCTTGATCGGTTACTTGGATAAAAAAACTGAAATTTTCAAAGTAATTACTCTAGCCTCATCAAGTCCAAGAACTCTACTTTGTAATGTACATAATATACATGTAGAAGCTGTAAATATGTTCTTATCCAACAGATTCACTATAAAATATATGACAAGTGACACCACCCTGCAGATGAGCTAATGCCACCCAACTGATCACTGCATAGCCCTGGCATTTATAGTCCGGCTCATCGTTATTGGCATCATGAAGTTAAAGTACATGATGTGGAAAATCTCCTGAAAAAGATGAATCAAGTGAAACAGCTTTTTTATATAGAGACTCATGTTAAATACAGAAGAGCAAATGAGAAACAACAATTTGCAACCAAAAATCATGGAAAGGAAACATTGAAAAACGTAAAGTTGCTGTGACCCTGGTATTGGCACCTTTACATTAAATTAGTATGCAAACACATATTGACTCGCCTGTGGTAAATCACAAATGAGAATCACCTGTGATAAATTGTTGATGCTCATGTGACATGAATTAGCCAATGAATGATGACTTACAGTGTTTTAAAAAGCACATGTTAGGCCCTGTTCCTTTGTCACAATGGTGAAGATAAAGGAGTGGTCTGAGGACATCAGAACTGCTATTATTACTAAACACAAGACTTCCAAAGGCTAGAATGCCATCTCCAAAGTCCTGGGTATCCCAGTTTCAACAGTGCACAATGTTATGAAGTTTGCAAGCATGGAACTATCAAGAACCTCCCTGTGGGTGAAAGAGGAGAATTGACAAGAGATGTCTTTGAAGGCTGGTGTGAATGGTGAAAATATCCACGTCAAACATCCATAGACTGAAGGCCAACTTGGGACAGTCTGGGATCACGGATTCAAAAAAAACTACCATCAAGCAGAACTTTATGGCCAAAGGTCAAAGAAGAAACCATTGTTGAAGAAAAGACACAAAAAGGAATGGCTGATATTTGGCAAAGACAAATCACAATCCTTCTGGGAAAATGTTCTGTGGACAGATGAAACAAAAATAGACCTTTTTGGTAATGAAAAGCAACAGTTTGTTTACAGACAGCGTAATGAGGCTTATAAGGTAAAGAACATCCTACTAACAGTTAAGCATGGTGGAAGATCCATATCGATAAGGGTTGCTTGCTTACGTCTGGTACCAGAGGCCTTGACCATATCACAGGTATCATGAAATCAGACCATTATCAAGAGATTTTAGTGAAAGTCTGATCCAGTGTAAAAAAACTTGGTTTGAGTCGAAGATCATGGATCCTCCAGCAAGACAATGACCTATAGCAACATCTAAAAGTACACAGGAATGGTGGAAAAAGAGAAAATGCATGGTTTATAATGTCAGCAATGAGTCCTGACCTCAATCCCATTGAAAATCTTTGGGGTGAGCTGAAATCTGCCATTGGGAAAAAGAACCTGCAAACATTCACGAGCTGAAGAAACTGCAAAGGAAGAGAAAATCCCAGAGGAGAAGAGCGAGAAGCTTCTAGATGATACAAGAAACATCTGCAGACTTCATCAATGCCAAAGGGGGCGACCAAGTATTAATTAGGGGCCTTTATTGCTGCACATGATGTTTATTCTGTTTCTTCTTTGAAATTGCAACATGTAAATTGACAATTTTTTGGACACATTACAAAATCCTGAGGATAGAACTTTGGTACATTCCATTTATTTCTGAAGATATTCTACAGTCAATGGCATACATGAAGGGAGGGGAGAGGTGCCAATAATGGTGAGCAGCACAGTACCAGTAATCGCCTCACAGTCTTTGATATTCTGCAGCTTTGTTACTTTGCATCGTTACAGTCTTCGTGTGGCGCACAAGATGTATATATTAGTGCGGTGCATAATGCAGGCTTCCCCCCAGAGACCTGTTTTCATTAACCTGAATCCGCTCTAATTGCCTCTTGGTTATTATGGGCTCCTGCTCATAATGAAACAATTGTCCTGTTATTGTATATGGGGGGATTTCTATCATATGGTTTTATGTTGCTTTGTTCTGCAGGTGGTAGTATGTGAAGGGTCAGACACCCATAGAGGGGAGCGCTGACTTCGCAGGATGTTGTTGCAGTGATGAGAAGTCGGCATTGTTTTGGGATGTGATTTCTGGATGAGGACATGGAAGAGAAATACCCAAATATTATCTTGGTCAGCAATAGATCGTATTTCTTATCAGTACCCTGGTCCTCCCCAATGTAATAGGACTTTGAGCCAATAGAAGACTCTATGGATGACCCCAAAGTTTTGTCCCCTTGAATCCACCAATATTCTCAATGGTACCCTTAATCTAAATAAATACAAAATAATGCCATGTTGCTGCATAGTGATGCCCCGGGTGCTTTATTATGTATCAAGTCACTAGAGATCAAGACTTATAATAAATCTGATGACCTGAACACAAGAAACCTATTTACTATTCCTACATTTTCCAGTTATACATACAGTATAGGGACAAAAATATTGGGATATACATTCGAATTACTGAATTTAGGTTTATCTTTCAAGCTTGTTAAAGTATAGAGTCAAAAAAATTACTTAATTCTCGAGTAGCACGGGTCCAAGGTGCGTCTGCTGAGAAAGGTCTTCTTAAAGGCCGGGTTACACGCTACGATGTCCCAGCAACCCGACCAACGATTGGGATCGCTGGGACATCGTTATCTGATTGCTGGGGAGCTGTCACACAGGCAGACAGGCTGTCACGACCAGTGCAACGACCTCAACATCGTGGAAAAGAATATTAAATATTCTTTTCCAAGATGTCGAGGTCCCGCTATGCTGGGGTAAGTGGAGGAGAGAAGAGAGAGAGAGAGAGAGAAGAGAGAAGAGAGAGAGATCCATAGACTCTCTGTTATGTGCCGCAGACCGCGATGGAATCATTTCTGTCTGTTTTTGTCCGTTGCACCCAAAAACGGTGCAGTCTGTGGTTCTGGATACAGGAAAAAAACAGGACAAAAACTAATGCTGGCAAAACCAGATCCCTGCCTATCTGTTTAAAAACGGATAGGACCCAGATCCCAAAAACCGTGGTGTGAAGCCAGCCGAAGGCTAGGGTCACACTTGCATGCGTTTTTTAAGGTGCTTTTTTCCAGCCTGCGTTTTTGGGCTGCGTTTTTGCTGTTAGGTCTGAAGCAGCCTTACAAAACGCATGCAAAAACACATGTACCATTTAGTACCTTGCAAAAACACAAGCGTTTCCCATAGGGCCCCATGTTAAAAACGCATGCATTTTTGAAAAAGCACCAAAAAATACATCATGATGCATTTTTTGGTGCTGAGCCAAAAACGCATCCAAAAAACGCATGGCACTTTAGACATGCGTTTTTGGCATTGGGGCATGCGTTTTTTTGTATGGGGGTCTATGGATGCATTTTTCCATGCGTTTTTCACAAAAAACATGTGTGAAAACTGCATAAAAGAAAACCAAGTGTGACCCTAGCCTAAGATAAAATCAGGCAGCAGAGATGGGACATTTTGCACATTGTAGGGTTCATGTGTCACATTTTGCCTCACCTATGAAGCTCTTTCCTTTCACCACTTGCTTTAATATTAACCAATATTTAGTGAACAAAATCTGTGCTAGCATTAATAAATCTGGAGCAGTAACAATGTATCTTAATTGTACTACCTTTTCTAGAAAATTGACATTATAGTTCTAGTGAGGCACAAATCCCATCCTAACAACAATACATTTTGCACTTGCCATATTCTCCTGCTTTTGGGCACCATTATATTGTTTGTGTTATGTGCTCTGTCCAGTATTTGGCACAATGTTTAACATCATTATTTCCACCATGGTCTATACACTCATTATTGTTTCCAGCACATGGTCTATACACTCATTATTGTTCAGCCATGGTCTAACACTCATTATTGTTTCCAGCCATGGTCTATACACTCATTATTGTTTCCAGCCCATGGTCTATACACTCATTATTGTTTCCAGCCCATGGTCTATACACTCATTATTGTTTCCAGCCATGGTCTATACACTCATTATTGTTTCCAGCCCATGGTCTATACACTCATTATTGTTTCCAGCCCATGGTCTATACACTCATTATTGTTTCCAGCCATGGTCTATACACTCATTATTGTTTCCAGCCCATGGTCTATACCTCATTATTGTTTCCAGCCCATGGTCTATACCTCATTATTGTTTCCAGCCCATGGTCTATACGCTCATTATTGTTTCCAGCCCATGGTCTATACGCTCATTATTGTTTCCAGCCCATGGTCTATACCTCATTATTGTTTCCAGCCATGGTCTATACGCTCATTATTGTTTCCAGCCCATGGTCTATACCTCATTATTGTTTCCAGCCCATGGTCTATACGCTCATTATTGTTTCCAGCCCATGGTCTATACGCTCATTATTGTTTCCAGCCCATGGTCTATACCTCATTATTGTTTCCAGCCCATGGTCTATACGCTCATTATTGTTTCCAGCCCATGGTCTATACACTCATTATTGTTTCCAGCCCATGGTCTATACACTCATTATTGTTTCCAGCCCATGGTCTATACACTCATTATTGTTTCCAGCCCATGGTCTATACACTCATTATTGTTTCCAGCCCATGGTCTATACACTCATTATTGTTTCCAGCCCATGGTCTATACACTCATTATTGTTTCCAGCCCATGGTCTATACACTCATTATTGTTTCCAGCCCATGGTCTATACGCTCATTATTGTTTCCAGCCCATGGTCTATACCTCATTATTGTTTCCAGCCCATGGTCTATACCTCATTATTGTTTCCAGCCCATGGTCTATACCTCATTATTGTTTCCAGCCCATGGTCTATACACTCATTATTGTTTCCAGCCATGGTCTATACACTCATTATTGTTTCCAGCCCATGGTCTATACACTCATTATTGTTTCCAGCCCATGGTCTATACACTCATTATTGTTTCCAGCCCATGGTCTATACACTCATTATTTGTTTCCAGCCCATGGTCTATACCTCATTATTGTTTCCAGCACATGGTCTATACCTCATTATTGTTTCCAGTCCATGGTCTATACCTCATTATTGTTTCCAGCCCATGGTCTATACGCTCATTATTGTTTCCAGCCCATGGTCTATACCTAATTATTGTTTCCAGCCCATGGTCTATACCTCATTATTGTTTCCAGCCCATGGTCTATACGCTCATTATTGTTTCCAGCCCATGGTCTATACACTCATTATTGTTTCCAGCCCATGGTCTATACACTCATTATTGTTTCCAGCCCATGGTCTATACCTCATTATTGTTTCCAGCCCATGGTCTATACACTCATTATTGTTTCCAGTCCATGGTCTATACACTCATTATTGTTTCCAGCCCATGGTCTATACACTCATTATTGTTTCCAGCCCATGGTCTATACACTCATTATCTGTTTCCAGCCCATGGTCTATACGCTCATTATTGTTTCCAGCCCATGGTCTATACACTCATTATTGCTTTCCAGCCCATGGTCTATACACTCATTTGTTTCCAGCCCATGGTCTATACACTCATTTGTTTCCAGCCCATGGTCTATACACTCATTGTTTCCAGTGCAGGATACATTGCTCATTCCTGCTTTTGTGTTTGATTCTATGTATTTACACTATCTAGTACAATATTGCTTCCTTCTCAGTGTATATTCTATACCATTTCCACTGTTTTGACCTTTGCAGATACTTGTAGCATATATCTGTGTAAATCCAGCCTTGCTTTGTACCCTTGGTAAAGTCCACATCTGCTAGCCCATAGCTCCAGCATGCCCCTGAGTAATGTGCATGGAGCAGATGAGTGATAATTACTGCTCTCAGTCCTTTCTGCACATCTAGATGCTGGAGTTTCTGATTCGGGGCTGAACCAAAACTCCCATCAGGGTGAAGCATTACTTCCATCATCCTCTGCCTCCCTCCTCCACCCTGGCACATCCATGCACTGTGATGTTTCTGGATAGGGTGATAAGCACCATCAGGGCATGCTCTGATTCCAGGGAGGGGGCTGCAGTGTGGCATGGGCTTGGAGCTTGTTGTGCAGCTTCCCCCTCATTGATTAGTGGTGTGCGCCCAGATCTCATTCTCCTGGAGCTTGCAAAGCTTCAGTCTCACTCCAGCCTTCCAGGGAGCTGCACAACTTTCAGTCTCCAACAACCTGGATGAGGATTATTTGCTGCTTCCAAACTGGGGACAATTCTGCGCCTAATCCAAATGGATGGGATTTTTGCATTGCTGGCTTGTGTGCTCACAGCTAAAGCAGGTAAGATGGGCAGAGGACTGGCACTGGGAGCCACAGGGTGAGGTGCAGGTGGCAGATAGTCTCCCATTGCCTTTAGTAGTTGGCTTGCAGGGTGTGTTGGTCACAGTTGCACTTGACCACTGCTTTTTGCTTGTAGGATGCTGTGGCACAGCTGGCTGATGTGTGTGCTGTGCAGGTGACATCTCTCTCTACCATTGTCTTTATTATGCTATAGTTGCTGTTATAGCTTCAGCTTTGTTCTTTGCTGGCAGAGTGGGTAATTGGGTATTTGCTAGTTTGCCTGGTATATACTGGCTGAGAAGCTTGCATGGGCACAGCTGGACGTGCCTGTTCTTTGCATGGTGATTTTTGCTTTGATTTGCAGGGACTGTGCTTGGCACACCCCTGGTTCTAGAACTCTATTTAGACAATAGTTACTTGGATTCAGGTGCAAAGTCCCCTGTATTTGAAGTCATGTCAGCCCTACATTTGCAAGGTGCCAGTCTTCCATTCTGATATCAAGTGCTGGCAATCACCATCTCATCATCAATAGCAGAGATCTTCCAAGTGTGCAGATCTGGGTATTTCTAGAGGGTTGCAGGGGCACAGTGCTCAGAGGTCATTAACACTAGCCAGGTCTCCCCCTTTTATCCCTGGCACTATTACACTAATCCTACTTGCATATAATAAGTTTCTATTTCCAAATCTCTAATTGCCTCCTCTTCTCCAGCTATGGACAGTCCAGCTTTACAATGACAGATGTCACCTTCCACCATCTAGGACATCAGCTTTATTGAAAGTCAGTGCAATCAGCCACTGCAGGGATGTCCATAATCATGAATGTGATCTAATTTAAATGTCAGCTGAATGTGTTGCTCATTAATGATGGCCATGAGCCTGCAAATGTCATGTAAGGAGACTATTATGTGTTATCTAGATGGTGCACACATGGCTGGGAGCAGCTGAAACCTTCCCCAGTATGACACCTGTGTAATACCTGGCTGCTCCCCATCACTTCCATCCCCAGTGGTTCATCCTATGGTGTATTAAGGAGACTATTATGTGTTATCTAGATGGTGCACACTGGCTGAAACCTTCCCCAGTATGACACCTGTGTAATACCTGGCTGCTCCCCATCACTTCCATCCCATGTTCAGCCTATGGTGTATTAAGGAGACTGTGTTATGTAGATGGTGCACACTGGCTGGGAGCAGCTGAAACCTTCCCCAGTATGACACCTGTGTAATACCTGGCTGCTCCCCATCACTTCCATCCCCAGTGTTCATCCTATGGTGTATTAAGGAGACTATTATGTGTTATCTAGATGGTGCACACTGGCTGAAACCTTCCCCAGTATGACACCTGTGTAATACCTGGCTGCTCCCCATCACCTCCATCCCAGGGTTCAGCCTATGGTGTATTAAGGAGACTATTATTGTTATCTAGATGGTGCACACTGGCTGGGAGCAGCTGAAACCTTCCCCAGTATGACACCTGTGTAATACCTGGCTGCTCCCCATCACCTCCATCCCCAGTGTTCATGCCTATGGTGTATTAAGGAGACTATTATGTGTTATCTAGATGGTGCACACTGGCTGAAACCTTCCCCAGTATGACACCTGTGTAATACCTGGCTGCTCCCCATCACTACCATCCCCAGTGTTCAGCCTATGGTGTATTAAGGATATATTATTATGTAGATGGTGCAAACGGCTGGGAGCAGCTGAAAAACTCCTAAATCACTAGTATGACACCTGTTGTAATACCTGGCTGCTCCCCATCACTTCCATCCCCAGTGTTCATCCTATGGTGTATGCAGTGTGACCGTC
Source organism: Allobates femoralis (assembly GCA_033576535.1). Lineage (NCBI taxonomy): Eukaryota > Metazoa > Chordata > Amphibia > Anura > Aromobatidae > Allobates > Allobates femoralis. The sequence continues at coordinate 55,342,009 of JARQOC010000010.1, read as the reverse complement.
ACTTTCGCTGCTGATCAGATGTGCTAAATGTTTCAGACATGCTGATTTTCTGGAATGACAGCCCTATCACTGGGTAATGGTGCAGGTCTGCAGAGGGGGCACTGACAGCCTTGTGATCATCTGCCAGTAATATTGCACAGAAATTGCCATGTTTCCATTAAACGCACTTTAATCAGAATTTCCCAATCACAGCAGTAGTAATATAGGTTATCTGTTGGTGTCCTCATTGCACCACCGCTCTGGTGTCTGCTTTGCACTTGGAAGGCAGCAGAACCTGTGTATTTCTTCATTATATAAGGATTGAATAATACACTATGTAACAGACAAATATATTTTCTACTTCTCTCTGGCTTCTATGAACCAATACAAAGTATCCGAATTCCTTGCCCAAATCCTAGTCTCCTTGCCTTAGGCTCTGGACTGTGTTCTTTGAAGTGTTTTACACAGGTGAATTAGCCAGAAGACCGCTCACCACCCATCAAAGGAGTCCGATCGCCAGCGTTTTCTTGATTAGCAATAGAAAAAGTCCACAGGAGAATCATTTCCTATTAATATTTTATGTATTTTCAGTCTGGGGGAGGCTGTAGTACTGGGGTAGACTTCTTAATAAGTCTGGGGGACTGGAGCCTTGAAGAGGGAAACTTAACTGGGGCTACTGTCTGTCTAGGGGTTAATATGGGGCAGGGGTCTATGGGGAAAGCATGGTGGGGAGGTATGTAGTGTAGGGGACTTTCCATTAGATGTGTTAGGGATGTGATGTAGAAGTGTAAAGGAATGAGAATTGGTTAGGTGAGTTATGAGTAAATATTCAAGGTGAATAAAAGGAATACTTAGTTATATTGAAGGGGGAGGGAGGGGTGCACCCCCCCCCCCTGTACTCATTGACCACCATATTTCAATGCAGGGTTGGGGGTAGAATAATCCAAGCTTTTGGCCAAAAAAATGGAAGGGGTACCACACAAGGCTGTGGAGTTAGTAAGCCACAGATCCAACTCCGACTTCTCAATTTCCCTACATCTGACTTGATCAAAATGGACACAGACTCTAATGGTGGGGTTACACGTCCCGATATCGCGGCGATATCGGAGGCAACGACGCGGGAGCGCGCATTTAGTGCACGTTTCTCCCTGCATCGCATCGCCAGTTTACACGCCGCGATATCGGGATGCAACGTCCCTCCGATGTCTACGCCCACCAACCCAGGAACGACCAGTTAACATGGGAGTGAATGGGTGACGTGAGCGTAGACATCGGAGTTGGGCTGTCACACGCAGCGATGCTGGTACAACGGCCTTGCGATATCGGCGAGTTGAATAGCTTTGCTATTCAACTCCGATATCGTTTTGGCATCGTTCCAGCATCGCGTTGGATGCTAAAACAATACAACGCGCACCCGATATCGGGTCCAACTCGCGACCCACGTGACTTTTTGTCGGAGTTGGGTCGGAGTTGGACGCCGATATTGCGGCGTGTAAACCCACCATAACTCCATGGCTCTGACTCCTCAACTGAGGCTGTGGTCAGTAAGCCAAACATCCGACTCGGACTCCACCCAAAATGGAACCATCTCTTGACTCCATAGCCCTGGTGTGCAGTTGGGAAGCCCAACCTCCAACCAGCTCTGACTCCTCAGTTTCCCTGGCTCCAACTTCACCAAAATGGACATCAATACCGACTCCACAGCCCAGACTCCACAGCCCAGACTCCACAGCCCAGACTCCACAGCCCAGACTCCACAGCCCAGACTCCACAGCCCAGACTCCACAGCCCAGACTCCACAGCCCAGACTCCACAGCCCAGACTCCACAGCCCAGACTCCACAGCCCAGACTCCACAGCCCAGACTCCACAGCCCAGACTCCACAGCCCAGACTCCACAGCCCATGCGTGCGGTCAGTAAGCCAAACCTGAATCCAACTCCATCAAAATGGACACAGATTCCAACTGCAGAGAACTGGTACTGCAGATGTACTGCATCTCACTCGAGACTTCCATGTTGCCCATACTTAGTTCCATTGGTTGTAATGAGATTATATGTAAGACTGGTATGATGGGAGGTAACACATTTTATTGTCTAGGTTTAATTCTTCACATTAAGATCCAATCTTGATGCTGTTAAAACACGTGGAGCCACAGCGTCAATGCTGACACCAATTATAATACACTAACAATTGGGTGTTTGCTTACTCAGCCCTGTATGTATAGACTCATGTGGGTTCATACACGCAATCCATGGTATAAGTTGGCACGTCCGGTCATTTACATGCACGGTTTTAAGAAAAAAAAGGATGTTTTTGCTTTATAAAACCCATCACCACTGACGGTGTAGCCATGAAGCTACATACAGTGTAATTTGGTGCTAATAATGTAACAAAATGGATAGTGTAAGTAATGAATGTACAGAGGGGGATCTCCACTGGTGGGGAGAAAGTGGGGGGAATGTTTTGATTCACTGTGAGAACTAACATTTGTCATACAAAATGTCTGTATTAAATTTTTATTGAACATAAAACTCGTGATTAAAAAAAAATAATGTAGCAAAATGAACAGATCTGAGCTAATATTTGCATTTATATACCTGTCACACCTTTCCCTGCAGTAGTTTTTCTTGCTCTCATTGGAATGTGCACATTGTAGATTCAGACTGAAGGTTGCAAAATCGTGAAGGAAGGAACACATAATGGAGACCAGGAGTAAAGAAACGTGTATAACAACACAGAACATGTGATAAACCATTGATTCCTCACAGTCCCACCTCTTTACTCTGATTATGTCAAGAACCACTCAACTAAAGTAAAGAGAAACGACAATCAATGTGTTCAGACATGAAGGTCAGTCAATCCGGAAAGTTGATAGAACCTTGAAGGTATCCTCCATTTGTAGTTATGAATCAATATTATCATACTTGTTCTTATGAGGACTGTCCACAGAAAGAAAGATCAAGAGTTACCTCTGCTGCAGAGGATAAGTTCATCCAAGTTACCCACATCCAGAAACCGTAAATTGGCAGAACCTCAGAATAGAGCCCTCATACATGAAATAGCAGACACGTCTGAACATTATCTGCCCACAAGAGACTGGGTGAAGAAGACCTTTATGGTCAAATTGCTGCAAAAAAGCGACTACTGAGGACGACAAACAAAAAAAGACATGTTAGGGCCAAATAGCACAAGGGCTGAACATTAGATCAGTGGAAATCTGTGCAGAAGAGCCAAAATGTAAGAGTTTTGGCACTAGCTGCCATTGTTAGATCCAGAAAACCTGACTGGATGATTTCTCTATTTGTGGTACCCACCATGAAGCTTGGAGAGGGAGGTGTGATGGTATAGGAGGGCTTTGCTGGTGACACTGTTGGTAATTTTAGATCAAGCTCAATGCACACTTGCCCATTATGGCAACCACAGCATCTGCGCCGACATGTCAAACCATCTCATTTGCACTTAGTGTGACAATTATTTATATAACAGCACAATGACCCACAACAAACCTCCAAGCTATGTCAGGGCTGGGTGACCAAGAAGGAAAGATGGAGGCAGCGTCAGAGGACATGGCCTCCACAACCGCCCAACTCCAACCCAATAAAGATAGTTTGGGTTGAGTTGGATGCAGAGTGAAGGCAACATAGAAGAGACTGGTGTTAAAGGAATGTTCAACACATCAATCTGGTTTATAGATACATTATTTTTCTTTATTGAAAAGCCATTAAAAACAGAATAAAAGGATCCAAAGATGGCACATGCTTCCTTCTAAGGAAACATAGTCTAAGAGTTCGCAGCACCTGTTGGAACTTGGAAGCCGTTCATGTGACCACCTGATGAAATAGATGGAGAGACTGACAAAGGGGAGTAAAAGAGGGGTACTATGAGGAAACGAAGATGTAACACACATTCTGGATTGTTTCACACACTTATTTCCACACTTGTTCCTTTTGAGTGTGATTTTGCTGCCTTCAGTCTGAATCTACATGTACATTCCAATAGGAACAAGTAAAACCGATAGTGAATATATAAATTGGTTCAACCTCTGCAGCCACATGAACCCAACAGTTGGGGCCCATTTCCACTTCCAAAGCAGCTTGAATTGTGCATTATGATGAGTTATAGGACTGCAAAGGGTCCATATATTGTTTTTGCACAGCGGTCCTCCTTTTCCATGTCCGCTAGTGAGGAAAACCATTGTAAGTAGGGGTGTGCCCAAACTTTTGCCTGGTACTGTGTATCCGCATTTGTATGTGTTGCTGTATGTCTCCATGTGAATGTGGATGCAATACCTATTTGTGCGGATGTACAGGTGCATTTCAATGAATTAGAATATCATATCCCTACTCTATATGCACCACACTGGGGACTGCAGCAGCAATGATAAGCTTTTATAGTGGTTGTGACTCTCACAACCACACAAGGTGAAGCCTCTGATACCTATTTAGGTCATATTTTATCTGTCTGACCCTTCATCCTCCCTACTTTAATTTTCTGAGATAATGACCTTTGAGGTTTCATTAGCTGTAAGCCATAATCATCAACATTAACATAAATAAACACTTAAACTAGATCCCTCTGTGTGTAATGACTTTCACTTTCTGTATTGAATTAGTGAAATCAATGAACTTTTTGATGATATTCTAATTCATTTGTATGCACCTGTATATGCTTGTTTGTGTGAATGTGTGCACAATGTACATTGTCCATACTATTGCATCACATCTGTATCAAATTCTAATTAAGTCAGAGGAAAAATAAAATAAACTTCTCCATAATAATGTTTAAAATTGCAATTACCCCGGGAACATCTCCCAGCGAAATGATTTCTTAATGTGATTTCATTCCAGAAGTGAGATTGGCACTAGGTGTCCAAGTCTCATGAATTTTAATGCTCAAAATAGTATTGTTTTCCATTTGCAGGTGCTAACCCTGTAATCAGGAGAGCTAAGTAAGAAGGTACTTACATAAAATTGGATCATCTACTCTGTGCTTCACTTGTGATTTGGAGTTATTCAGATTTGCGGCACGCAGCGACTGACTTGACATGTGCTGGAGATTAGAGAAGATTAACTCCTCCCTTGCTGAAGGCATTTAAGGTGTTTTGCTCTTTTCGTTCGTGGTCGTTCTGTTCAATCTTCTGAGTCCCAGTGCACAACCCATAACGGGGTTCTCGCGTGCCACTTTTAATAAACCGTCCTCTTCAGTGGTGTAACTTCAAGCTCATGGGCCCCAATGCAAAGGCTCCAATGGGGTCCCCAATTATTGCAAATCTTTAACAGTATTAGTCTTTTTCTATAGGCTAAAGGGACTTTTGAGGCCTCCTAGGCTCCAGGGCGTAGTGCGTTGCAATTCCTGCATCTATTTACTTGTGGCCATTTGAAGTGTCTGGGATCCTTAACCCCTTCCCGACCCATGACGTTGGAGGACATCATGGACCGGTAACCGGGGTTTGATGTGAGCTCCGGCGTGGAGCTCACATAATTTCCCTGACATGTCAGCTGATCTCATCATATGTTGGACTTCCAGCACCGATTGAATCCGGGATCCGATTGGTGCTGTTGATACGCCCACTCCAGGGTCGAGGGTACTCGGGAACCGGTCAGCAGTTTTTCTTCTCGGTTCTTTTGTGGCACACTGGTTAGGGCACCACAGGATCTCTTAGGAAAGTACACAGCAAGCAGACCCCACTAATAAGCAACACCTTTCACCCCAGACCTGTAGGGGGAGCTCCACTGGTTGCCTTAAGTCAGTTCCCCCTATAAATATGGGTCCTGGAGGAAGAAACACCAGAGTGTGCAGTCACTAGAGAACTGTAAACAGCTAGGAGAGCTGACCTGATATTGGAGCCACGCTAGGCCCATATCAGAGACACCTGGAAAATGGTAGACCCTTAGAATAGGGGTCACAGGAACAAGGAGAGTAACCAGTACAAAAAAGGGCAGAGGAGTCATCCCGACTCACTCTAACAGAGGTCCAGTCACTGGGTCCGAGTTTACAAGAACACAGCACCGTTCCTGTAAAGAAATCAGCACTAAAATAGGGGCTTTAGCTCCCCGGACACCTGAAGCACCACCAAATGAGAGCCCGGAGTCTAGGCCAAGACAGGAATCCCAAAGAGTGCCCTCAGTGAAGAAAAATCCGGGTGTGAAGAGTCACACAGAAAGTACAGTGACGGTTTGGTTAGGTTTCATGCCTGCCAGACTCCAGCAGAACAACGGGTATTAGGAAGCCTGCCTCCCTGCTTGCTGTGGAAAACCCTGAAGTGTCCTATCTCATCTCTGGTCGACTGTACCAGTCAACAACAGTAAAAGGTACCGAAAGACTGAATGTGTGAGTGTCCCTCTTTTCCCTTACACCACATCGACCGCGTTACCCTATTCCCTCCAACGTCAGTATCTGCCCCGGGGACTCCCCGCTCGCCCTGTAGGGAGCGGTTCCATCTAAGCTGCCGCACATCACCCCGGAGGTCTGAGCAGCACCGGTGCCATCACCGGACACCTACAGGTGGCGTCACGAAATAAGACTTTATTATTACCTAACCGTGCATTGACCACCGGGCCCCTACAGCCTCAGGCACAGAACCGTGACCACAGCTAGTGCCTGAGACGTGAGAACCCGGCAACGGTGAGTCACTTTTCATGGGGACAGACTGGGGCAGAGACCCGGTCCTGTGACCCTGGCAGTGTCATTTAAAAGAGGGGGATTCTGACGGGGATGACAGGGAAAAGGGGTATTCGTGACACCACCTGCGGATTGTGGCTATATGTGGCCGCCGCTGCTTCAGAACCTCTGGGGAAGATGACCGGCAGCTTGGGTGGTTTCACTCCCCGCAGGAGGAGCGGTTTCCCCAGGGCAGTGAGTAGCTAGGTCAATTCAGTCTTTGACCGCTGTTCATTGAGTCATCGCAACACATCTGTTGGAGTTCTGTATCTTTACTGTAATGTTTCAACCAAGCCACCGGGTGCTTCCCTCTGCCAATCTCCGGTTTCAGCGGTTTCTCTAGAACCGGGACAGTGTCGTCGAGACCTCCTTAGGTGTTCCTTGTTCCTACGGTATGTTATCCCCTCTGGTAGGACTCTAAGTGCTCCTAGTTTGCTCGCCTCTCCTCTCAGCGCCTCCGCACACAGAGCTCAGGTACCGACAGCCACGGGTGCTCAGTTCTACCGCTCCCTACTTTGGCCGCCTTCTTCAAGTTGTGTCGGGTGTTTGGCTGCAGCTCGCATTAGGAACTCTGGGCCTCCGGTTTTAATGGTTCGGGCATACAGCATCCACGCCGTGTTCAGGGCCGGTTCCCTGTGTCATCCACCAGCCTCTCTGTTCTCTCACCAGTTATGGGCATACGGGGATCTACACCTCATTCCGTACCCTGATGGCTCTGTTCTTCCTCCACACTCGTTGGTCATTCCCTCCCAGGGTGAGCGTGACCGTGCTCCAGCCAGCGGAAGCTAACACCTCTGACCACCTGCTCCTTTGCTGTTCTCCCCACTCTCCTAAGGGTATGTGCACATCAGTCGTTTTGTGGGCTGTTTTATAGCGTTTTCCGTCGGCGGTTTCCGCTGAGTTTTATGTTAATTTATGTTAATCCTAGCCACCGGTTGGATTAACATGCTAGTCAATGGAGTTTAGAAAACGCTGTCTACATTAGAACGGTTTATTTATTGTCGTTTTCAGTTTATTCACCGGTTTTCCACCGGTTTTCAAAGATAGAGCAAGTGACTTCTTTTCAGCGTTTTTCCAGCGGTTCCAGCTGAACAAGTGCAGCAAAGACCAGTCTGGAAATCGCTAAGAAAAACGCCGGGGAAATCGCCAAGAACACGCTGTCCAAACGCTAATAACCCGATCGCAAATCGTTAGCAAAACGCTAACAAAACTAGGGACACTGCCGAGTTCAGAAAACTCAGTTTCTGCTAATCCCCACCGGTTCCCGGCCGGTCTACAAAGATGCAAAAACGACTGATGTGCACATACCCTAACTCTACACTTCTTTGTCCCACCTAGTTGAGACTGGGTCCTTCCCCCGGGGTCCTAAGTGTGTGTGTGTGTGTGTGTGGTGCGGGTCTCAACTTCACCATCATGGGAATGATAGCACCAGGAGAAGAATGTGTTGACTTTGGGAAAGTCCGTGACCTGTCCACTCATGTTAGTGAGAAGAGGACTGCGTTTGACAGGTAATGTCATAACATGAGAAGCGCAGGGGAGACAAACAGGAGATGAGATTATACAAGAAGCCAGTCCCCAGAAGCATATTTATATCAAGTGATGAGTGGTCTGATCTGGGGGTGGACGATGATCTGTGAAAGTAACTTGCAGTCAGGGGCTTAATTTAAAGCTTATGGGCCCCGATGCAAAAGCCCCAATGGGGCCCTCAATTATTGCAAATCTTTAATAGCAATAGTCTTTTTCTATAGGCCAAAGGGACTTTTGTGGCCCCCAGGCTCCAGGACCCGGATGCGGCTGCACCTATTGTAGTTACGCCCCTGCATATCTAATAGTTCAATGTCATAACACAAGTCACAGGGAAGCTGCCCAGTTTGTAGACCAAAGCTTTTATATCTTCATGACCTAAGGCTACTTTCACACTACGATTTTTTAAAATCCGATGCTGTCCGATATAAATCGGACAGCATCGGATTCTTCTGATGCCTGGAATCGGATGCCAAATAGGCATCCGATTCCGACATTTTATCTGATGCCTGCCCTCACCTCCCTCCTGTCAGCTGTCATCAGCTGTCTCTCCCCCGGTGCTCCAATATGGTCCCCGGTCCTCCCCTCTTCTCCTGCGGTCCTCCATTGCGCTCCCCCTCTTGTCCCCTCCTCTCCTCTTGTCCCCCCCTCCCTCCTCTCTTGTCCCCCTCCTCTCCTCTTGTCCCCCTCCTCTCTCTTGTCCCCCTCCTCTCCTCTTGTCCCCCTCCTCTCCTCTTGTCCCCCTCCTCTCCTCTTGTCCCCCTCCTCTCCTCTTGTCCCCCTCCTCTCCTCTTGTCCCCCTCCTCTCCTCTTGTCCCCCTCCTCTCCTCTTGTCCCCCTCCTCTCCTCTTGTCCCCTCCTCTCCTCTTGTCCCCCTCCTCTCCTCTTGTCCTCCTCCTCTCCTCTTGTCCTCCTCCTCTCCTCTTGTCCTCCTCCTCTCCTCTTGTCCTCCTCCTCTCCTCTCTGTCCTCCTCCTCTCCTCTTGTCCTCTCCTCCTCTCCTCTTCGTCCTCCTCCTCCTCTCCTTTCTCACCTGTCCACGACTCCTGCACGGTCCCGCGCGTCTCCCGGTATCTTGCTGTTCTGTCTTCTGTGCTGCCAGGACCTCTCGTGATGTCACAATCACATGACTGCCGGCTATTGGTTCCTGGCAGTCATGTGATTGTGACATCACGGCAGGTCTTGTCAGCACAGACGGCAAGATACCTGGATACACCGGAGACGCCGGGAGACGCCGGGGGCCTCGTGGACAGGTGAGCATAGATTTTTATTTTTTTTATTTTTTAACTAACCCATTCATTCACTTTTGGAGCGATTTTTAGTGTACTGAGCATGCTCAGTACACTAAAATCGGTCCGAGGAGACATCAGATGTTTCCTCGGACCCTGCTCCATAGGGCCCCATGTCAAATTGATCGGGTCGGATCGGATGTGCACTAAATGCCATCCGATTTGGTCCGATCCGAGTTTGTCCGATTTTATTTTCGGTGCTAAAATCGGAGCAGGCTCCGATTTTAGCACCGATAATAAAATCGGACAGAATCGGATCGGACCAAATCGGATGGCATTTAGTGCACATCCGATCCGACCCGATGCCCATAGGGTTGCATGGGGCCCAAAATCGGTCCGATGCTGTCCGATTTTTATCGGACAGCATCGGAACTGATAAAATCGTTATGTGAAAGCAGCCTAACATGGAGTTTGATCTTCTGTAATGTATCACTGCTTATTTTTAACATTGGACTAATGTGAAAATGGAGACATGTAGCAGGGCTGAGTTGGTTTTATTTCTACAAATAATCATCAGATTGCAGGTTATATCCCTGCATCATGTTTACAATGAAGACTGATAATCATGTTTAGCTCTCCTACATCGATGTCGCACTTTTTTTGTTTGTTGTTCAGATTTTGACTCCTCTATCTCAATCATGATCTCATAAGGCCTCTGTTTTGTTCCCTTGGTTCTGTATTTGGTGGGTTGATGTGGGCAGGTTTGTCATCAAAATCCATCCAAAAACCCACGAGAAGTCAGTTACTCAGTTCTCTCCATCTGTTATATTTCATGACGCACAAATTCTCATAATGATTCGTAGAATTGCCTTTCACATATCCTGACATTATGAAGAATATAAACTACTATAATACTGCCCCTATGTACAAGAATATACTATAATACTGCTCGTATATACAAGAATATAACTACCATAATACTGCTCCTATGTAAAGAATATAACTACTATAATACTGCTCCTATGTACAAGAATATAACTACTATAATACTGCTCGTATGTACAAGAATATGACTACTATAATACTGCTCCTATGTACAACAATATAACTACTATAATACTGCCCCTATGTACAAGAATATGACTACTATAATACTGCTCCTATGTACAAGAATATGACTACAATAATACTGCTCCTATGCACAAGAATATGACTACTATAATTCTGCCCCTATGTACAAGAATATGACTACTATAATACTGCTCCTATGTACAAGAATATGACTACTATAATACTGCCCCTATGTACAAGAATATACCTACTATAATACTGCCCCTATGTACAAGAATATAACTACTATAATACTGCTCCTATGTACAAGAATATAACTACTATAATACTGCTTCTACACTGCTCCTATGTACAAGAATATAACTACTATAATACTGCCCCCTATGTATCAGAATATAACTACTATAATACTGCCCCTATGTACAAGAATATGACTACTATAATACTGCTCCTATGTACAAGAATATAACTACTATAATACTGCTCCTATGTACAAGAATATAACTACTATAATACTGCCTCTATGTACAAAAAATGTGGCACCCTGCCCTTACAGGTAGCCACAGAACCACCTAAGGCATGGAGGGATTTCCACAACAGGTATTCTTAGGATGGTTTCACATTGCGTTTTTCTTCAATCCAACGCTGTCCGCTGTAAATTGGACAGCATCGGATGCACTAAATTGGATGTCATTGGTCCGATTTTCTGACGGATCCGATTTAAACGGAACTTTGCCCGCTGAGGGAGGGCTGGGGGAGGTTTTGGGAGCGGTTTGGGAGTTTGAGCATGCTCAATAGAGAAAATCGGATCCAATATTGGATCCGATTTTCCATCCGACCCGATCCCCATAGACTACCATTTTATTTTAATCGCAATGAATCGGATCCGATTTGATCCAATTTTTCACTCGGAAACCAATATCGCAGCAGTCTACGATTTTGGCTACTGAAAAAATCGGACAGAATTGGATCGGAGGCAAATCGGATGCCATTAAGTGCAAATCCGATCTGATCCCCATTGGATAACATGGGGGGCTAATTCGGATCCGATGCTGTCCGATTTTCATCGAACAGCATCGGATTTAATTAAATCGCAATGTGAAGGCAGCCTTACACACACAACACCTTCGACCCCAGACCTGTAGAGGGAGCTGCACTTGCTGTTCTTAAGCAAGATCCCCTATAGATACTGGTGCGAGTTAGTCAGTCCGCCCAGTACGTAGTAGTACTGTGAAGACCATCTGGTGAATGGTAGCCAGTGTGAGGGCCCGAGAGTGAGGGTCGTAGGCACGGCAAAAGACGAGTTAAAGAGCAGATTGGGGGCAGAGGAGCCATACCGATTCACCCCAGGAAGCAACCTGGACACCAGAGTCCGAGTCTCAAGGAGAGCATCAAGCCCAGCAGAAAACACCAGTTTACCGAGGAGACTCCAGTCTCCTGGACACCTGTAGCGCAACCAACTAGAGAGCCAGGAGCCGCAGAAGAAGTAATAGCGGTAGTACACAAAAGGTTCTCAACACTACAATATGGGTGAGAGAGACACAGAGGAGGCCAGGCCTAGTTCTACACAGGTCAGGGGCTTCACTGAGGGAAAAGAGACTAGGAGGCCTACAAATCACTCACTGTGGAAATCCTGAAGTGCTGCCCGACCACCTGGAGTGTACCCTAGACCCTGCCTGCCATAACATCAGTAAAGGTACGGAAACGACTCCCAGCCTGTGTGTCAGTCATTTCAGCCCTGGTCCTGACCAACCCAGAGACTGTAGCATCAGCCTGGCTGCCGAGCCACCTCTCTGTGCAAACCCTACCACTGCATCGCTGCCCTGGGGACCCCGCTCCTCCTGTAGGGAGCTACAACATCTGGCTGCCTACCCACCGTCCCCAGAGGTCTGCCGGCAGCACTGGTGCCTTCACCAGAGTCCGCAGGTGGGTGTCACAATACTTTATTTATTTCTCTTTTATTTTTATCTTTCAAAACAACAACCCTTTTTAAGCGACCACCAATGCCACGGCCTCGGGCAGGCCACCAGTGACATCCCCTTACAGTAAACGCCCGGGCACCGAGTCCCCACAGCCTCGGGTTGGGTCAAATATAACTACTATAATACTGCCCCCTATGTATCAGAATATAACTGCTATAATACTGCTCCTATATACAAGAATATAACTACTATAATACTGCCCCTATGTACAAGAATATAACTACTATAATACTGCTCCTATATACAAGAATATAACTGCTATAATACTGCTCCTATGTACAAGAATATAACTACTATAATACTGCTCCTATGTACAAGAATATAACTACTATAATACTGCCCCCTATGTACAAGAATATAACCACTATAATACTGCTCCTATGTACAAGAATATTACTACTATAATAATGCCCCTATGTACAAGAATATAACTGCTATAATACTGCCCCATGTACAGGAATATAACTACTATAATACTGCTCATATATACAAGAATATAACTACTATAATACTGCTCCTATATACAAGAATATAACTACTATAATACTGCTCCTATATACAAGAATATAACTACTATAATACTGCTTCTATGTACAAGAATATAACTACTATAATATTGTCCTCTATGTACAAGAATATAACTATATATGCATATGAATTTGTAGAACACTTTGTATTTTTTTGGGGGGATGCTATTTAAATTGTTAGCCCACCCCCCTCTTCCCTATATTAACACACTTTTGTTATTCCTTGTATTTACAGTGTTACTTGCAAAATACATGTAGCTTCACTCGCGGAAAATGTTAAACTGTTGGTTGCACTGGCCAAGATTATATTGTCAGTTTTACCCTGGCGTTGACATCTTCAGGGTCTTTTTTTCTCATCTCTTCCTTTTTCAACAGATTTCTATACATGATATTAAAATTTACCCTCCTTTCAGAAACACATAAATTAAGAGGGGGACAGCATTGTGGGACCCTCTTCCCCAGTGTAATCTATGAGTGGTTAAAGGACAAAACAAGTAGAGTGACTTACAGATAACCAGTTGTCTGTTTACCGAATATCGCTACAATAATCATTTTCATTTTACCTTCCGGTCCATATATCTAAAGGATTTTTGGGGTTATCCACCCTAGAGCAAGCAATGTAGCATTACCCATGTGAAAAACACAATATCCCCAAATAAATGCCAACTACTTATAAGTAATTGACCTTGTGCTTTGTTTATAGTCATAGCAAATGCAAGTCAGATGGGGAACTAGTGGACGTGCATTGGCGGACACAGACGGAAAAGGGCCCCTGTGCATAAACAATAAATTGTTCCTTTTCAGTCCAATAACTTATCAAAATTCACAATTTCTCCTACTTTGGGGGTAGAAATGGGCCCTGTTACCTCTTGATCCCTTGGTGATCTGTATAGTGTAATACTATGTTTATTCCCCAGTGGTGGATGTAGTGTTACCAGCCACCCCTAGATGTCGCCAGTGTTAGATACCCTAGCTATAGAAGAGTTTAGGGTTTAAGGGCAGGGCCGAGGGGGTTAAGTGAAGCCAGGGCACAGTAAGGGGGATATAGTGCCTGGGATATCCTGTTTTGAGGTGAAGAATGTGGGCAGTGTGTGAGAAGGCAGCAGTAATGTGCAGGAGGGAGCTGAGGTGACCAGACCCAGACTGCAGTATAGGCTTCAAGGAAGGGGAGGGAGGGACAAACGAGCGACCACCACCTTGCTACCCAGTTGGAGAAACTAGTGAACAGTTGGGTACCAGTTTTATTGCAGGGCTGCCCAGAGATGGAAATTTGTCCTCCAGGCTGAAGCCCCCCACTGATCCTGGATAGCATAGCCATGCAGGGTGTTATAACCGCAACACATTGACCCGTGTGGTTGGAAACTTGGATAAAGTAGCGCCAACCCCTCCTCTCTGTTCTGGATAGCTGGTGAGATCCAGCCTGCTGTAGAAACAGAGGTTTCAGTCTGTGTTAAGATGTTAAAGCCTCATGTAGAACTAAGTTTGAACTCTGTCCAATATAAGGTGAATAGCTTCGTCGAATCTGAAAGTTTAAGCTGTTGTGGACTCTTTGGTGACCCTGAATCGGAAATCGCACGTGTGACCAGACGATGAGAGGCTGGCCATGGTCAAGAAGAACTGGTGCAGGAAGATATAGGACATCCCCCAACCACCCTTTGTCTGTAGTGTCCAGGGAAAAGACCATCTTATCCACGACCGCTGCCCCATGGCACCGCAGCAGATGCTTAAAATGGAATGGAAAATCGCTTGGTAGCAAGGGGATAGGTGGAATTGTAAATATTTTCTCCCTTAGACTTCCCATAAGAATAGTGTGAGACTTAACGCACAACCTTGCACCGTGACACAATTTTGGTGTCAAGGTTCCTAACCACATTATCGGGGCTCCTATTTTTATGCAGTGTCATTCCAGGAGGTTCTGAAAAATTCGGGAACGCCAATGGTTCACAATGGCTGGTTCACTGTCCATGACTGAATGTATGTATGTATGTATGTGATCCTGGAGTGGGCAATCTCCCCTCTATTGTAGATTTATGGAGCTGACCCTTTGCTTGTAGGTGCTAAGATTGCTCCAGCTGTCTGAAACCGTTTTTTTTTGCATTAACTTGCCCAGCAGTCGTTTCTTGGCCGAATTTTAATAAGCAGTCCTTAATATCCTGCCCCTCAGTGATCACATCACATGATGGATCTCATAGGGATCTATAGAGAGAAAGAAGAAAATGTCTAAAGATACCGTCACACGCGGCAATTTTGCTAGCAATTTCACTGGCAATTTGCTGGTTGCAGTGAAATCATGGATGTGGCACCCCTGCGGGGGATTGCCACAGGTTTTACCAGTGCAAGGAAGGACTAACGCCTTGGTTTGACACAGCACACACCACCTTCCATCCCAGACCTGAAGGGGGAGCTCTACTGGCTGCATTAAGTCAGTTCCCCTTTAAGAGCACTCAGACTGAGGGGAGGAGACAGTCCCAGGAGACAGTTTCAGTTAGTTTGTGTGAGGAGAGGAAGAGAGAGGAGGCAGAGCTTTTGGTCTCTGGGGAGAGATACAGGACCAGGGGACGACTGACTCCTGTACACACCCTGGGGAAGAGGGGCCGGAGGCAAGTGGAGGAGAAAGGAAACTGAAAAAAAAAAAAAGGAATTCATTATATACCCCTTTAGTACACACGGACACTGGAGTCTGACGCTGCCAGCCTGCAGAGCTGCAGCAGAAAACCCAGCAAACTCAGGAGTTCAGCCCTGAGGAGATAAGGAAAGAGGCACAAAACTGACCAAGCACAGGACCAGGGGCCACAAGAGAAACAGGGATCCCGCAGGAGGACCTCATTGTCAATTTAGGTGAACAGGAAAGAAGTGGTAGTGGGTGCAGGCTCAGGCAGGAGTCATCCAACACCACAGAGCACAGACACAAAGGAGGCCTCATAACTTTCTAAGATGACCGTCCCAAATTGCATCGGACCTGGTTTACTACTCTGAACTGTCTGATAAAAAAGGTACCGAAACAACAATCCCTTGTGGTCCTGTGTGCCTGTTTAACCGCTACAATTCACCATTGGTGCCAGAAAGAACTTCATCCATGCCCTCCCAACCATCTCTTTTATCACTGCCCTCCCTCACCATCTACTTCACACTGCCCCCTCACCAATCTATACTTCATCACTGCCCTCCTCACCATCTGCCTGCATCACTAGCCGCTCGCCTCACCATCTACTTCATCACTTTCCTCCCTCACCTACTTCCTTCATCACTGCCCTCCCTCAACCAATCTGCCTGCATCAGTGCCCTCCCTCACCATCTTTCAAAAGACTTCATCACTGCCCTCCCTCACCATCTTCCTTCATCACTGCCCTCCCTCACCATCTTCCTTCATCACTGCCCTCCCTCACCATCTTCTTCATCACTGCCCTCCCTCACCATCTTCCTTCATCACTGCCCTCCCTCACCATCTTCCTTCATCACTGCCCTCCCTCACCATCTTCCTGCATCACTGCCCTCCCTCAACATCTTCCTGCATTGTTGCCCTGAGGTAAAGCTCCACCTGTGGGGAGCTGTACCACACTTTGCTCCCCAACCATCACCTCAGGGCCGGCTGGCAGCGCCGGTACCATATTACCGAGAACTACAGGTGGCATCACGTTCCCCTGTAAATCGCCCCTTCTCCCATCATCAACATCCCCTTCAAATGATCCCCAGGGCACGGCACTGGGATCCCGTCCACCCATGACTCCCTACTCAGCAGAACCGGTGGCCGAGTACCCCCCCCCAAGCCCTGGCCTCATCATGGACACATTGTTACATTTGTACACAGCAACAAAATAGAACAATGTGTCCATTATTTCACTGCAACCAGCAAATTGCCAGTGAAATTGCCTAGCAATATTGCTGCATGTGACGGTACCTTCACAGTCCAGAGCAACCAATCACCACTCTGCTTCCACTTTACCTCAACAGGTTCACTGCTGACAGCTGCAGTCTGGATACTGTTAGCAACCAGAACGATCTTACTGTGAGGTAATTCTCATAAATGAGGCCCAGTTACTTCTACAGGGGCTATAGGTGACCAGAACCTTGTTACTGTGAGGCAATTCTCATAATTAAGGCCACAGTTACTTCTGCAGAGGCTAAAGGTGACCAGAATGATCTTACTATGAGGCAATTCTCATAAGTCAATCCCCAGTTACTTCTGCAGAGTCTTTAGGTGACCAGCACAATCTTACTGTATGCTAAATCCAAAAATTTTTATTGAACCCAGTTTTACTTCTTCTTATAGTTAGACCCAAATCAGTGAGAATCTTGTGAGGGGAAATAATATCTTACGTGAGTCCTGTGATATTGTCTGGGTCACCAATGCCTATAAAGATGACTACATATTGGGATGTTATGCCCAGTGGTGCCCACTCAACTGTGCACTATTCCATTATTGGGAGTGTAAAGTCACTGAGGCCACCCAGGCTTTAATTCTGTAGGACCCTTTGGGCAAAAATTGTGGTTTTGCATTCAGCACACACACACTCCCCTTTTTCTCTTTTTCTTCTTTATATTTTAGACCCTAAATTCAGTGAGGAAATCTTGTGAGGGGGGAGATTTTGAGTTGGAATGATCGCATTATTTTTCGGTGAAAGCTGTGATATTGAATTCAATGGTTTCCTCACACAGATGTCCTATATAAAGATGGATCTACATATGTGGGCGCCCCACTGGTCAGTGCACCACAGTAGGGGTACTGCACTCAAAACAGTGTGCACTATTCCTGTCATTGGGGAGTGTAAAGTCAACCTGAGACGCCCACCCCGGCATCCTTACATCTAGACTAGGGGACCAAATGGCAACCCACTACCAGGGTAACCGGTCCCTGGGGGGGGGGAGGAGAGTTAGGGGTAAGGAGAAAAGCAGGGAGTCACACAGTTGGATGTAGTCCGTACTGAGGGAGGAAGCAAGGTGGGAGCCCAAGAGAGAGGGGTCTCCCAGGGAGGGCGCCTGAGAGAGAAAAGGGCGGCCCAGGAAAAGAAAGAGGAAACCCTGTTCCAGACCTTCCATAGTCTGGGGGAATCCTAGTCCACCAATGGAGTGCCAGCTCCGAGGAACGGTACGGGCGAGTTCACCCCTGAGCCGTCGACACTGGCCAGTTGTGGGTTAGTTCAGCAGCCCTGACATCCCCGTCCAGAACCCGCAGGATCGCCCAATGGGCCTGGTAGACAAGCGGGCTGTGCAGGGCAGCGCAAGGAAAGTAAGGAGGCGCAATTAAAGGCAGCAGGACGTAGGAAAGACAAAAGTAGGTATACTATGGAAGTCTCAAAAAGACTTAATTCTCCGCAGTAACTACCAGGCTAGCTACCAGTTCAAAGACTGTGCAAACAGTAACTTGAAGTCCCATCTGAATCTGTTTCAGTACAGTACCAGTATAGTCACAAGGCTTCCGTGTCTCCTTTCTACAAAGACCACTGCGCTGCCCACAACCAGAACCACGGCAACAAGCCCAGTGCTATCCTGCCCCAGGGAGCCATACCACCCAAGCTGCAATACCATTGTCCCAAGCAGTCTGACAGCGGCGCTGGTGAACATCACCAGAATCTGCAGGTGGCGTCATGACAAACTTTTATTTTCTTTTTTCTTCTATTCCCTTTCTACATTTCTCCAATTTTTGGGCCGACCACCAGGTCTATGGGTCCGGACGGGCCACCAGTCACATCCCTCCAACTCCACGCCTGGGTTCCGAGTTCCCATAGACCCCTGGGTGAGTCACATACTTCTCGATAGATACTGTACATCTTGCATCTCAATAAATTAGAATATCGTCAAAAAGTTAATTGAAATAAAAAATAAATGAACTTTTTGATATTCTAATTTATTGGGATGCAGTGGTAGAAAGATCTCGATCGATGGATAGGGGATAGATAGATCTCCATTGATAGATATGGGGTCCCCTTCTGTTCAGGTGGTGGAGCATTAGTAACTAAAGATGGGATCTCCAGAGCTGCGCTCGGTGTACGCTTCCTTCTTCTATACTCCTGTGCAAGAAATAGCATTCTTTTCCCTCCTTTCTATGAGAATATGTTATACAATTTGACTTTGTTACTCCTGAAAATGCATTTCACATCCTATTATTACTTACACCTTTAAAACCGTAGACCCCCATGCGGCGGCATTAATATGAGTTTGTGCTGCGGAGACTTATGAAGATTGTTACATTTTGAACCTCTGGTTTTATTACAGATATTGTCAAAATAAATTGTGTGGGCAAAATACAGTTTAAAAACATTGTAAAAGGCATTTATAGAAATAAAAGGTGGCTAACCGCTGTTATCCGAGCGTAAAACCATCCACGCTGCTATTAAGAATTTATAAGTCAGAAGGTGATGTGTGTTGTTTTGTTCATTTTCTTTCTTTTTTTTTTTCTCGCTCCTTTGTGGCATTTGCAATTATTTTGTTTCTCTGTATCTAGTCCAGTGGATGAAAATGACGAGGAAAGGGAGGAATTGAGTTCCTAGGAGCACAGAGTATTTCAGGAAAGTAATAAAGTAATTAGATGTGATTTGTGAATATATGTTATATTATCTCGGACTGGGCTGTATTGAACAGTACCACTATCAATATGCTAATGTTGGGGTCACACACTTTAATATTTGCTCAGTAGGTGGAGCTGGGCCTTCTGCAGCACAGAGTATTTCAGGATATGCATGCTGATCCGATGAGAGACAGTGACCTGTGTATCCTTGTGCTGTTATTTAGTTTATGGCTCCATGGGACAGAAGAAGTGTCTTGAAAATGGAGGCAAGGGAATGGTTACTGGCAGACACATACATTCACTGGCAGACACATACAGAAAAGGGTACCTGTGCGAGAACAATATATGGGCCCTTTGCACACCCAAGAGCTTATCAAAATGCACAATTATACCTGCTTTGGAGGTAGATATGGGCCCCCTTAGCATTTTATGTCCGCCTCTGGTTGCATGGTGGAAAGATGGAGGGTTCATAATTGGCACAGAGAATTTAAGGAGATTAATGAGCTGATTGATAAATCTGAGAGTAAAGGGCCCATCACACGCTACGATATCGTTGAAACATCTTCGGATTTTGAGATGTTCAAACAACGTCGTTGCGTGTGACACATCGATACGACCAGCGATAAGTTGGTTGATTGTTGATCGCAGGTTTATGAACCGGACCATTAGTCAATCGTTGATTGTCCGTCCAACCTGCAGCATCGGTGTGTGTGACACCTTGATAACGATATCGTTTACGACTTTGCCTATTCAGAACTGAAGGACGTAGGCGACCAAACGACCGCAAGTATCGTTCGCTTGAATCGTTGCTGCGTCGTTCTCGATATCAGTACATGTGACACCTCACTAGTGATCAGTGAACAAGTCGGATCATTGGTCAGTTCGCCGACACATTGAAGCGTGTAAAGGGCCCATTTCACGTTACGATATCGTTGAAACGTCACAGGTTTTCAGTTCTTCAAACGACGTCATAACAATGTCGTTCAGTGTGACATGTACAATAATCAACAATAATTGGGCAGATCGTTCATCGGAGGTTTTTGAACCGGACCTAAAACCAAACGATCGTTCGTCCAACCTGCAGCATGGGTGTGTGCGACACCTTGATAACGATGTCGTTAACAACCTTGCCTATTGAGAAGTGAAGGACGTAGGCGAGCTAGAAATGTACATATCTTAAGTATCTCTGTGCAGCATTAGCAGGCTGCTTCTCCTCTCATGCACAGACACAGGAAACTGAGTACAGTCACATGATCTTTCCTGTGTGTGAGCCTCTGGGAGTCTTTTTCTTTTAATCTAACTTTATAGACAATACACAAACCTAGCAATAGAACACTTACGTACACAGGAATGGAGTTGTTGCACTAAACATATTCCAACACCCCCGCTCAACAACTACTTATCCTGTTAGTCCCATTGCGGTTCTGAAGTCCTTAAATTTGGCTCTTGGTAATGGTTTTTGTCATAAAATCAGCTAACATCTTGTCAGACTCGCAATAAACAAACTGTTTTTCCTTGTGGTAACTCTGTAAAGGTACCGTCACACGTGTCACTTTTGCATGCAATTTGCTGTGTTGCAGTGAAATCATGGACACATTGTTCCATTTGTACACAGCAACAATATAGAACAATGTGTCCATGATTTCACTGAAACAGCAAATTGCCAGTGAAATCGCTAGCAAAATTGCCGCGTGTGACGGTACCTTAAAGAGATCCTGTCACCTCCAAAAAGCCACGTAAGCTAGAAAAACACGTCCCTGCAGCATCCTATCACTATTCTCACACTCCTCTTGTCTCGTGAAAGTGGATAAAAAACTATTTTCTACTCACTTATTAGGCATTCTAATTAGTAGGGTCTATATATTTTTTTTAAGCCCCTAGGGCGTGTTGTTTTGCAGGCTCCAGGATTCTCGCTCTCTCTGTCTGTCTGTGCTGCTTTGCTTGTGCAGGCTTTGCCCTTCCCCTCTCTATCACTCACAGAATGCAAATCATTAGTCCTGCCTTCAGCTCCAAATCACAGCAGCACAGAGAAAGAGAGGGTGGATCCTGGAGCCTGCAAAACAACACGTCCTAAGGCTAAAGAATATAGCCCCTACTAATTATAATCACTAATGAGTGAGTATAAAATTGGTTTTATCTACTTTGACGGATACTTTTAGGAGACAAAAGGAGTGTGAGATTAGTGATCAAATGCTGCAGGGACATGATTTTGTAGCTTAGGTAGCTTTTTGGAGGTGACAGGATCCCTTTAAGCTCCATGTCTGGAGTTGGTGAAGGGACTCCATCTTTTCATTAGCAGCATTTATCCACTTCTGCTTCTCGTGGACAGGCAGTTTTTGCATCTCTTGCCGTGACTGTGGCTCTGGTTCAGGAAGTGTTCTGACCCTATAAAGGTTCCGTCACATGCGGAAATTTTGCTAGCAATTTCACTGGCAATTTGCTGGTTGCAGTGAAATCATGGACACCTTGTTCCATTTGTACACAGCAACAAAATAGAACAATGTGTCCATGATTTCACTGCAACCAGCAAATTGCCAGTGAAATTGCTAGCAAAATTGCCGTGTGTGACGATACCTTAAAGAAAGGCGTCTAGCTGGGATACCTTTTGTTTGGTCTTTCTGATCCCCTGGACTGGAGGTTGACTTGGCTTTTCTGTTTCTTCCTGGCTTTAGAGCTTATCCAGACTTCAGTGTTTTCTTTTTCAGTGTCTGGGTTTGGTGATTGAGATTCTTCTTCTTGTTCCTTGGCTTGAATGACTGGTATAACTTCATGGAATTTGAGCGAAACAACAGTTCTCATCAATCACTACATCTCTGCTGATTGTTACTGTGTTGGTCTCTGGGTGCAGGATTCTGTATCCCTTTTGAGTTTCGCTATAGCCCACCAGGACTCCTTGCTTTGCAAGTGAATCCCACTGGGAACGTTTTTCTTGGGAACATACACAAATGTTTGCTTCCAAATATCCTGAGGTGCTTCAGGTTTGGCTTCACACAGTTCCATAGCTCATAAGGAGTTTTATTTGTGGCTTTACCTGGCAGTCTGTTTTCAAGATGGCAAGCTGTCATGATGGCTTCTCCCCAATACGTAGTAGGTAGATTCGCATCAAACAACATACTTCTTCCACTTTCACAGAATGCCATTCTGTTCTGGGTTGTATGGAATTGTATTCTGGAACACAATTCCATTCTTTTCATAATGGTTTGCACCTTACCACTTGTATATTCAGTCCCATTATCTGCACACAGGGCTTTTGGCATTCTTCCAAACTTGTTAAACACTACGAGATATTCTTCAAGTTTCTGTGAAACTTCATCCTGAAGGTACCGTCACACAGGGACATATCGCCAGCGATGTTGCCGGGGATCGCGGGAGCGCGCATCCCTGACAACATCGCCGGTGAGATGTCACAACATTGTTGGGAAACCTGGCGATGTGACTCGGGTGATTCATCGCCTGATTATCGCCCTGTCACACGCAGCAATTCGCCGACGATGTCGCCGCAACCTGGCCACGCCCCTCGGTTGCCGGCAACATCGCCCGCGATATCTCCCCGTGTGACGGTACCTTTAGGGTATGTGCCCACAGGACGTTTTTTAAGCAGTCCTGAACGCAGCAAAACCTGAGGATCCTAGAGTCCTTGACAGATTAGCTATGATCTTGTCTGCGGTTTTTTTTAGCGTTTTTTGAAAGCTGCGTTTAACATGTCAATTCTTTCCTATCCGCACCAAAAACGCAGGTATTTGACAGTTCTTGACACTTGTAAAACCAATGTGTGTGCACAGCGTTTCTGTGAAACACATTGGTTTTGCTGGGAATCAAAACCGTAGGAACAAATTAGCATAAATTACCATGAAACTAATGGTTTTCTGCATGCAGAAACCGCAGAAAAACACAGCAAAAATGTCCTGTGGGCACTTACCCTTACTGTGAAGCAGGTAGGCGCCTGTATATCTGGAGTAGTCCTCAATAAATGTGAGGAAATATCTCTTTCTTGTTTGGAGTTTGAACATTCATTGGACCACAAGCATCTGTGTGTATCAAATCCTGTGGCTGTGCAGATCTAGTGCTGCTTACTTTATGAAAGGATTTTCTGGACATTTTCCCTTTAAAGGGATCCTGTCACCCCCAAACCACCTCCTAAGCTATTAAAAGCTGCCCCTAGAGCATAGTAACACTTACCCTACACTCCATTTAGCTCCTAAATGCATATATTGAAACTGAATATAAACGTTATAAAAGTACCTCATTACTGATGATAATGAGTGACTATGTTATTCATAGTCACCCAGCCAGGCTGTCCCTCTTCGTAATATCACGCCTGAATAGGCGTGATCTTCATCATGCATTCAAATGCACGCCTCCCCACTCTCCTATTCCGGCCGGGCTTCAGTGTGGGGCTGTATGACGCGATTCGCATCATTTCCGGCGCCGGGTGACGGTATGTACACCCGCGCCGCTGTTAGCTTCAAAACGCGCATGCGCAGTACGGGACTTGAAGCTCTAACAGCGGCGCGGGTGTACATACATCACCCGGCGCCGGAAATGACGCGAATCGCGTCATACAGCCCCACACTGAAGCCTGGCCGGAATAGGAGAGTGGGGAGGCGCGCATTTGAATGTATGATGAAGATCACGCCTATTCAGGCGTGATATTATGAAGAGGGACAGCCTGGCTGGGTGACTATGAATACCATAGTCACTCATTAACATCGGTAATGAGGTACTTTTATAACGTTTATATTCAGTTTCAATATATGCATTTAGGAGCTAAAAGGAGTGTAGGGTAAGTGTTACTATGCTCTAGGGGCAGCTTTTAATAGCTTTAGGAGGTGGTTTGGGGGTGACAGGATCCCTTTAAGACAGCTAGTGCACTTCATTAGAGATGAGCAAGTACTAAAATGCTCGGGTGCTCGATGCTCTGGCCGAGCATCCCAAGATACTTGTGTACTCGGCCAGAGCACCGAGCCCAATGTAAGGCTACCTTCACATTTGCGTTCCCCTCCGCAGCGTTTTGCGGAGGGGATCCGCAATGTGACCGCAGCACCGCAAGCCCCTATCTTTAGAATGGGAGCGCACGGTGCTGCGTATGACCGTGCGCACCCATTCACTGCCATATGTGATCTGTGCGCAGGCATCACCCAGTCTCGTCCGCACCACGAACGCGACATGTTGCATTTCTGGCGTGGACGAGACTGGGTGATTTGTGCGCAGGCATCCGCCTGCACACAGATCACATATGGCAGTGAATGGGTGCGCACGGTCATGCGCAGCACCGTGCGCTCCCATTCTAAAGATGGGGGCTTGCGGTGCTGCGGTCACATTGCGGATCCCCTCCGCAGAACGCTGCGGAGGGGAACGCAAATGTGAAGGTAGCCTAGGTCAATTAGTGACAGGCTCCGCCCACAGACTTCCAGTTCTAAAACAAGTATTTCTGGGAAAGGGCGGTAGGGTGGGCTTTTTCAAATCGCCGCTGCATACAACACCTTGCTGTGCCCCCCAGGGGGATCCTAACAATCAATCTGCTCTCTGTAAGGTGCCAGCTCACTGTGTGCACTGAAGGGAGCAGTGTATTAGTGTCAGATCGATAATTATTAGCGAGGAGTCCAAGCATCTCGGCGGTGCTCGCCAAGCACCCCGAGTACCGGGATACTCGTGCGAGTAACGAGTAGCGCCGAGCATGCTCGCTCATCCCTACACTTCATCATTTGACTACATTGCTTGATTTTAACACCATTTGCTAGCTGACCTAGCTTCCTTACTGCTTCTGGGTCTCTGTGCCCAAGACGTTTGTGCCATACATGGATACAGTTCTTATGCAGATCTTGTCTAGCACTGTACACTTTCTTTGCATTTTAGCTGATAAACTTCGTTTTTGACTTTTCCTTCTACAAGAGTGTGACCCTCCTTTGATATAATGCAGCTGTTGTCTTTAAAAGTAACTACATTCCCCTTTTGCGTAAGCTTCTTTACTGACAAGATTGCTTTCAAGACTGGGAACATAGAGAACATCCTTTACTGGGATCTTTTTGCTTTGTGCTTATGAAACTGGACAGTGGAGGTAGCCCTGTCTCCTACTCCTTCTGAAGTCATATAGTGACCATTCGCTAAGATGACCTTTTTTGACTTGCTTTCATCAAGGTACGTGAAGAAGTCCTTATAATTTATCATATGGCTACTGGCACCAGAGTCTGTACACCATATATGCTTTGCAGATGAGCCTGTACTGGTATTAAATGCAGCTTCAACACACGCAGATTTTTCTTTTACAGCTGATTTCATATTTTGATCACTTGTTCTGCTAGCTCATTCTTGCTTTCCATATTCTGCAGTTTGCTTTAAGGTGACCGGGCTTTTTACAGACAAAGCATTCCCAAATTTCCCTTAGATTGCTCTTATTTGTAGTAAAGTCCTGTGTCTATAATCCTGTTTCTGCTGGGGATTCATTACTGCTGTTTACATTCTGTGTCTTTCACTTGAATTCATCTACAAGCTTGCTTTTGACATATTCTAGTGTGAGCTCATAATCTGGCCGTGCATCTAATGCAGTGACAAGTGTGTTATAACTTTCTGGAAGACCACTTAAAGGGATCCTGTCACCCCCAAAACACCTGTAAACCTATTAAAACCTGTCCCTAGAGCATAGTAACACTTTCCCTACACTCTTTTTACCTCCTAAATGCAGTAAATGGCATTGCATAAAAACGTTTTATAAGTACCTGATTACTGATGATAATGAGTGACTATGCTATTCATAGTCACTCATCCAGGCTGCCCCTCTGCTTCATAGCACGCCTGAATAGGCGTGATCTTCATAGCAGATTCAAATTGCCGCCTCCCTGCTGTGCCCTGTGTCGTCCGAGGCCGCTGTGTGGCTGGGTGACGCGATCCGCGTCATTCCCGGCGCCGGGTGACGTATTTACACCGGCGCCGCCCTGTCAGCTTCAAAATGCGCACTGCGCATGCGCATGGGTTTAGGGGAGCTTCCCTATAAATTCTGGCCCGGGGGAAAGGTTAGGCAGAACGTCTTAGAAGAGAGAAGTACAGATGTCCTGGGGACTGGAGCCGGTTTCAGCTCATCCCAGGATAGAGGAAAGCTAGTGAGACAGAGTAGTCAAAGAGAACCCGGGGAGTGGAGCTGTGACCGAGCTTGCCCCGGAGGAAAGTGCTAGAAACTGGACGCCGGAGTCCGTGGTTGTTCGGGTATTGAAGTCCCAGCAGCTAAATCCGGAGGAGAGGAGACTGCAAGTCCCCTGTCCACACCAAACACCTGGTGGCACAGCAGCATATCGGAGCCCGGAGCTGCCACTGAGGAGTGACACCTGTAATAGGCTTGAGCTGCCTGCCATACAGGCAAAGGCTAGACATGCAGGAAGAGGGTCGCAGCTTAGCTTCAGGCAGCGAGGACCAAATATCATCACGCAGAAGGAAGGCCTCTAAACCCACCTGGCTAGGTGGATCCCCAATTGCTTCCCAGCTGCCCGGATCTCCACTATCATCTGTAGCCAGTACCCCGGTCTGCACCACCGACCATCAAGTAAAGGTAACGGAAACTTCAGCTCTTGTGTCCTCCAGTCATTTGTCGACACTCAGTCCTGCATCCCAACCTTTATTATCACTTCAGTAGACTTTACTACAATTCCTGGGACCATGCACTACCTGTGAGGAGCGATAATATCTGGGCTGCCATTCCACCGACCCCCAGAGGTCCTACAGCAGTGCTAATCTCCCTGACCAGAATAACCACAGGTGGCGTCACAAACTTATCCCTTGTACATAGTCACCTTTATTGCATGCCCAGGGTCACGGAACCGGGTCACTGCCACCGTGAACAACCCACCAAACCAATTAACCCAATTACCGAGTACCCCCAGCCCTGGTGGGTGTCGCAGATCACCGGCCAAGTACTGTTCACCAGCAACACAGTGTGTTTCAGGAATGGGGTGTGCTAATCTTGTAAGGGGCATTGACTTTTCTCTTTGCACCGTGTGGTTAGTGAAGATGGGGCATCAAGGTCCTAATGTTATGATTGGATATAGGGGGATGGACACAAGTGTGAAGAACAGAGCTTGAGAGGCAATTACTTATGATAATCTATGTAAAGGCAGGGACACATAATGTCATAATGGGAAAGGATACAAATAAGTAGCAGAGGCATGGTTTCATAGCATCACAGAGTATTTCAGAGAAAGTGATTGCGATTTGTGATCTGTCTAGGTGAATATGTTAGTACGGTCTTCACTTTATTATTTATATTTTTCTTCATTTTGAACATGACTTTCCCTAGTGAACATGAATAGACCCCATGGAGGGGACCAGCAGGAGTCTGGATGCCTGTGGCTCTTTTTTATATATATATATTTTTCTTTTTTAGCAGTTGCAATAAAAAAAAAATCTGTTTTGCATTAAAGTTGAGTTGCATCCACCTCCCAGGGGTCGTCCTCCAGTATGGTAAGCCCATGTTATGGCGGCTTATTTGGGAATAATGCCCGGCGTGTTCGGTACAGAATGGGAAAATGGAGGATGGAAATCTATTTAAATCGAGAATCTGTTTTGCCTTTCATGACTTTTATCATCGGCTCTCAAAAGCAGCTCAGGCCGGCGTTCGTTACATGTGACAAAATCTCCTGCAAACACAAAGGCCCCTTGATGTCTCTCCTCTTCCCTCCGTTGCGATTTTTTCATGTCGTAATCTGCTGTCTCCTAGTTACAGGGAGGCAAAATAACTTCCATCTCCAAACACCATCAAACGGGGCGACTTCCCATCCTCCGCCTGCGCCACCCTGTTACTTTGCTTTCTTTTGCTTGCTAAATAAAAAAAAAAATACCAAAAGAAAAAACCCTTGCACACAACAATGAATATAAATGGAGTATTTAGGTCACCGATGCATTTTCCTTGGAATCCCCAGGAGGGGTCTTTATAGCGGAGGCAGTGTGATCACAGGTGGTGGAGAGCGCTCGCTATATTAAAGGGAGGCCTGTGCTCATTAATTATTAATTAAATACTCTGTTATTAAATGTCTGCGTGACTCCCCACTGCAGGGACACAGCCCAGAAGCACAGGCCGTGAAGAAACACAACATTTTAGGATTGCAGAGAAAACTTCTGATAATAACCGAGGACACTTTTTTTTTTTTTTTTTCTTTTTCTTCCTTTATTTGATTCATTTGAATGCAGACTATTGTTATCTGTTATCAGCCATTATGTGAGATGTTGACTGCAGAGTGGACAAAATCCAGTTTAAAATGGCTGTTAACAGAAAGCAATAGATTGTGTTCAATAACCGAATCCACCATCATCACCCATCATATCATTATTATTATTGCGCCATTTATTCCATGACGCTTTACATGTTACATCAATCTGTTATTCAATGTTATCAGTCATATTAAGCTGAATCATTTCAACAATTCTACAATTGGTCACCCCTTAGGCCGGCTTCACACTGCGGGTTGGATCCGAGCCGAGGCTGTCCGTGTAAACCGGACAGCCCCGGACGGTTTTTGGACCCATAGTAGCCTATGGGGATGGATAGAAGCTGGATGGCAGTACTGCCATCCGGTTTCTATCTGTCCGGGACAATCCAGGAGAATTCAGTATTCTCTCATGGACACAAAAACGTTGCTTACAGCGTTTTTGTGTCTGAGAGGAGAATATCTCCTCTAATTGGCAATTCCCGGATTCCCGATTCGCCCGGATCCTCCGGTCGGAGGTTCCGGGAACCGGACACCTGCGGCCGCACGCCGCTGTTTCAGGACCCCGGCTAGCACCTGCGAGCCGCAATCCTGATTCATCAGTGGCGGCAGCTGTGTGCGGGTGCACACCGGACGGAGGGCATATTAGCCCTCTGGTTCTGTGTGCTGATCCGATCCGGGGTCTGTCAGGTTCACCCTGATAGCCTCGGATTGGATCTGACCCGCAATGTGAAGCCAGCCTTAGGGTAGGTGCACATGGCGCGGTTGTCGGCGGACTGGCGACCGCAGGAAGCTCCGAGCGTCACGCTTCCGGCGGGTATTGCGGCGTGACGGCGGTGCAGGGCGGTGCCGGGCGGTGCGCGGTACGCGGGTTCTGCATCGGCTGGAAGCAGTACATGATTCTGCTTGCAGCGTGCAGAACCGTCGATTATAGAATTGCTCATTCTTTGCTACACCCGGGACCCAGCGGTTACAACGGATGACATGTGTAACCGCGTGTATGAACGGTGTCGTTACTGGTTTCAATTTAATCCAAACGCGTTTGGATAACTATTTACATGAATTTATGTAACGACGGCGTTACACACTAATCGACCTACCGGCATGTGTGCCCTACCTTAGCCTAAAAGGCTGATGGTGAATGATAGATTGAGTTCATATAGCCTAATTAAATATTATATCAATCTATTGTTCAATGTTATCAGCCACTTTAGGCTGGTTTCACACTGCAGTTTTTTCCCTGATCAGTATCAGGTTTGTGTGCCAAAACCAGGAGAGGAACTTGCAGAGAGAAACTATAACTGAAAGATTGACACCTGTTCTGAGTTTTGGACACACTTCTGGTTTTGACACACAAACCTGATCGAACCTGATCAGGGAAAAAACTGTGGTGTGAAACCACCTAATGGTGGTGTTACACGCTAGGATATCGTTAGCGATATCCTTGGAACATACTACGTGATCGTTCCGACATCGTTAGTGCGCTGTCACACACAAGGATATCGTTTATGATATCCTATGCGGCAACGCACTAGTTAAATAGGAGAGGAAGGAGTGCGTGATGTAATAAAGCGCAGGAATAGGAGAAATATGAAACGATATCATTCATAAAGCTTTCACACTGAACGATGTCGCTTCTTCCAGCAGCGTTAATTGGACGATGAACGATAGATTTGAGGTCAGGATCTCAAATCTTTGATGAAGGATCCAACGATTTTTTTCTTCCTATATCGTTGGTTTACACGCGAGGACGCCCGAACGATATCTCTTTTGAACGATCACAAATCCGTGATGTTTCAAGGATATTGTTCAGGATATCCTAGCGTGTAACACCACCATAAGGCTGAATGATTTTGACAATCCTACCATTGGTCACCCCTTAACCCACAGTAAATAGCTGATAACGGTGAATAATAGTGTGTTGAATAGCCTAATTTAATATTATATCAATATATTACTCATTAGTTATCAGCGATGCACCAGTGAGCCCGACAATTATCCGACCTGACCGGGATCGCTGGTGCGTCGCTACGTGGTCGCTGGTGAGATGTAGACATGCAGATCTCGCCAGCGATCACCCAGGATGCGCCGACACCCGACGGCCGTTGGGATCGTTCGTCTCGGGTGCAGAATGGAGATCGCTGGTAAGTCTGTGTGTCGCACACAGTGACGCAGTCTAGCCAGCGGAAGATCGCCAATCAAAAAAATGTCCCACGCCATTCAATAAAGATCAGCGATCTCCCAGCGGGGGTCTGATCACTGCTAAGTGTCACATGCAGCGGGATTGCGGCGAGGTCACTGCTACATCACAAAATCGGTGACGTAGCAGCGATCTCGTTAGTGATCTCGCTATGTGTACACCACTCTCTAGGGTGTTTTCAAATTGCGATTATTTTTTTTTTTCCCCCCTGTCCGTGGGATCTTACTTTTTGCAGGACCCCATGGGTAGGAAAGGACTGCATCGGAGGTGCGCTTCCTGGTGCTATTTCTGTGTCCGGGGCCATGATTTGCACAGGTCTGGACACAGAAACAGCTGACAGGAGGCAAGCGGGGCACTTTCACTTCCGCAATGTACAGTATATACATACATTGCGGAAGTGAAATTAAGTAAGTAAAATAAAAAATAAGTATTCTCACCTTTACAACGATCCCTCGACGCCTCCAGCAAGCTCCTGATGGTTACAGGACCTGGCAAGGCGGGGTTACCCGGTCAGCGTCATCGGTCACATGACCGCAGTTACCGCAGTAACCGGTTATATGACCTGATCAGCTGATCGAGTTGCCACGCAACGCCAGGTCCTGTAACCATCGGGAGCTTGCGGGAGGCATCGGGGGATCATTGCAAAGGTGAGAATACATATTTTAGATTTTTAACCCTTGCTTTTACTTAATTTCACTTCCGCAATGTATGTATATACATTGCAAAGTGAAATTACATGGGAGAGCAGCTTTGGTGTACTGAGCATGCTCAGTACACTAAAATCAGGTTTGAGAAACGATCCTGTGTTTTCTCGGACATGTGCTCCATAGGCCGCCATGTTAATGGCCGCGGATCATTTCAGATCTGATTTGGTCCACTGTACCCAAAATCGAGGCAGTCTCCGATTTTGGGTACAGCAAAAAATCGGACACAATCGGATCAGACAAATCAGATGTCATTAAGGGCAAATCCGATGTGATCCGATGCCCATAGGCATACATGGGGGCCAAATCGGATCCATGGCTGTCCGTTTTACAATGGACAGCCACTGATCCTAAAAAATCGCAATGTGAAAGCACCCTAAGGGTATGTGCACATCAGTCGTTTCTGCATCTTTGCAGAACGACCGGGAACCGGTGTAGAATGGGAGAACTGAGTTTTCTGAACTCTGCAGTGTCCCTGGTTTTGTTAGCGTTTTGCTAACGATTTGCGATCGGGTTCCTAGCGGTCGTACAGCGTGTTCTTGGCGATTTCCCCGGCGTTTTCCTTAGCGATTTCCAGACTGGTCTTTGGTGCACTTGTTCAGCTGGACCCGCTGGAAAAACGCTGAAAAGAGGTCACTGATATCAGCCGCTCCTCTTATAATATCACTGCTTGACTGTAATAACAGGTCGCTGATATCAGCCGCTCCTCTTATATCACTGCTGGACTGTAATAAGAGGTCACTGATATCAGCCGCTCCTCTTATAATTTCACTGCTGGACTGTAATAAGAGGTCACTGATATCAGCCGCTCCTCCTTATAATTTCACTGCTGGACTGTAATAAGAGGTCACTGATATCAGCCGCTCCTCTTATAATTTCACTGCTGGACTGTAATAAGAGGTCACTGATATCAGCCGCTCCTCCTTATAATTTCACTGCTGGACTGTAATAAGAGGTCACTGATATCAGGTGCTCCTCTTATATCACTGCTGGACTGTAATAAGATCACTGATATCAGCCGCTCCTCTTATATCACTGCTGGACTGTAATAAGAGGTCACTGATATCAGTCGCTCCTCTTATATCACTACTGGACTGTAGTAAGAGGTCACTGATATCAGCCGCTCCTCTTATATCACTGCTGGACTGTAATAGGAGGTCACTGATCTCAGCCGCTCCTCGTATATCACAGCTGGACTGTAATAAGAGATCACTGATATCAGTCGCTCCTCTTATATCACCACTGGATGGTAATAAGAGGTCACTGATATCAGCTGCTCCTCGTATATCACAGCTGGACTGTAATAAGAGATCACTGATATCAGTCGCTCCTCTTATATCACTACTGGACTGTAGTAAGAGGTCACTGATCTCAGCTGCTCCTCTTATATCACCGCTGGACTGTAATAGGAGGTCACTGATATCAGCGTCTCCTCTTATAATTTCACTGCTGGACTGTAATAAGAGGTCACTGATATCACCCGCTCCTCTTATATCACTGCTGGACTGTAATAAGAGATCACTGATATCAGCCGATCCTCTTATATCACTACTGGACTGTAATAAGAGGTCACTGATATCAGCCGCTCCTCTTATATCACTGCTGGACTGTAATAGGAGGTCACTGATCTCAGCTGCTCCTCTTATATCACTGCTGGATGGTAATAAGAGGTCACTGATATCACCCGCTCCTCTTATAATATCACTGCTGGACTGTAATAAGAGGTCACTGATATCAGCCGCTCCTCTTATATCACCGCTGGACTGTAATAAGAGATCACTGATATCAGCCGCTCCTCTTATATCACTGCTGGACTGTAATAAGGTCACTGATATCAGCCGCTCCTCTTATATGACTGCTAGACTGTAATAAGAGGTCACTGATATCAGCTGCTCCTCGTATATCACTACTGGACTGTAGTAAGAGGTCACTGATATCAGTCGCTCCTCTTATATCACTACTGGACTGTAGTAAGAGGTCACTGATATCAGCCGCTCCTCTTATATCACTGCTGGACTGTAATAGGAGGTCACTGATATCAGCTGCTCCTCGTATATCACAGCTGGACTGTAATAAGAGATCACTGATATCAGTCGCTCCTCTTATATCACTACTGGACTGTAGTAAGAGGTCACTGATCTCAGCTGCTCCTCTTATATCACCGCTGGACTGTAATAGGAGGTCACTGATATCAGCGTCTCCTCTTATAATTTCACTGCTGGACTATAATAAGAGGTCACTGATATCAGCCGCTCCTCTTATATCACTGCTGGACTGTAATAAGAGGTCACTGATATCAGCCGCTCCTCTTATATCACTGCTGGACTGTAATAAGAGGTCACTGATATCACCCGCTCCTCTTATATCACTGCTGGACTGTAATAAGAGATCACTGATATCAGCCGATCCTCTTATATCACTACTGGACTGTAATAAGAGGTCACTGATATCAGCCGCTCCTCTTATATCACTGCTGGACTGTAATAGGAGGTCACTGATCTCAGCTGCTCCTCTTATATCACTGCTGGATGGTAATAAGAGGTCACTGATATCACCCGCTCCTCTTATAATATCACTGCTGGACTGTAATAAGAGGTCACTGATATCACCCGCTCCTCTTATAATATCACTGCTGGACTGTAATAAGAGGTCACTGATATCAGCTGCTCCTCTTATATCACTGCTGGACTGTAATAGGAGGTCACTGATCTCAGCTGCTCCTCTTATATCACTGCTGGATGGTAATAAGAAGTCACTGATCTCAGCCGCTCCTCTTATATCACCGCTGGACTGTAATAAGAGGTCACTGATCTCAGCCGCTCCTCTTATATCACCACTGGATGGTAATAAGAGGTCACGGACATCAGACATTTCTTTCTATTAGAAGCTCAGCGCTGCAGTTCCTTTAACTCCTCTACATGATCAATGACGGATTTCTGATGTGTTTTCTTGATAGTCCCAAGGTCCCCGGCGGCCCTTCACATCTGTCATTGCTGCTTTGTATTTGTGAAGCCCCCTATAAGCCCCCTGGCATGTAATCAGTGTGTAGGCGGTGATCACCCCGAGCTTCTGGTGAGGGCGGTGAGTGTGAGGTGACTTTGCAGGAGCCGTCGTGTTGTGACCGGATTTTGCCTTTCATCTCGATGATGAAACCTGACTTGGGAGTTGCAGCAAGTGGAAACGTGACGTAAACCTCTGCTCCTATGTCTTTAATAAAAAATAAACAACGCTGATCTCATCTGTTTGTGCAGTGGATACAGTTCATGAAGATCGAGCCGGGTCCTATGGGACCATGCGGAACATTATAGAAACTTTGTAACAAATATTACTTTTAGTTATTGGGTGTGTAGACTTTTGCAACAACATGTTTTGCTCTGATGCAATTGTAAGACCATGTGACCACATTGCAGAAACTTGTGCACCAGATCTGCATCCTTTGCCAGAAATGACGTGTGCTTTTCCCACATTTTTGCATACTTTTTTTTTTTTTTTTTTTTTTTTTTTTTTTTTTTATGGAGTCAATGAAATAAAACACAAAGATTTGACATGCTGAAGATTTTTTTTTTTCTGCACCAAAATCTGCAAGGAAAAAAATCCTGAATGTGTAAACAACTTTTTTCCAATATACCTCCTGCAGGATCCGTTCTAACAGATGATGATTGAACATGTGAAATCAGCTTAAAGACCCCGTTACACGGTACCAGATCGTGAACGATATCGCTGAAACGTCACGTGTTTGGAGTCGTTGAAACTACATCTTTAGGATGTTGTTGTGTGTGACACCGAGATACGACTATGATAAATCGTTGGATCGTTGGTCACAGATTTGAGAACATGTTCTCACATCAAACGATCCTCGATCAGCCAACCTGCAGCATCGTTGTGTGACACCGCGATAACTATGTCGTTCACGACTTCACCCATTCACATCAGTGAACAAGTATCATTCGCTGGGTTGTGCGAACGATAGCTGCTGCTACATTGGTGCGTCATCCACGATATCTATACGTATGACATCTCCACAACGATGTCAAAACTATGTCCTAATGACTGCACGCCCCCGAGATCGTTAGTGATATCGTTTCAACATTGCAGCATGTAACGGTACCTTAATAGACTAAAGGTACCGTTACACGCTGCAATGTTGAAACAATCTCACTAACGATCTCATGAACGCGCGGTTGTTAGGACATCGTTGGTGAGCTGTCACACGTGTACATATCGTGGCCAAAAATGTAGCGAGCAGCTATCGTTTGCTCAACCCAGCGATCGATACTTGTTCACTGATGTGAATGGGTGAAGTCGTGAACGACAATGTTATCGCGGTGTCACACACAACAATGCAGCAGGTTCAGTCAATCAATATCTCACAAAAGTGTTCAACCCACTTGAATCATATAACCAAAAAGTCCAAAGGACGCAGGGATGAATTAAAGAACTGTACAATCTTTATTTAGGATTATCAGTACAACAATAAAAATCCTTTAGAATCATAAAAATAACATGGTGCAGTTTGGACCATATACATATCAAAAGAGCTAACTCTGAGCTTCCATAGAATTCCAGTGGCTCTTTTGATATGTATATGGTCCAAACTGCACCATGTTATTTTTATGATTCTAAAGGATTTTTATTGTTGTACTGATAATCCTAAATAAAGATTGTACAGTTCTTTAATTCATCCCTGTGTCCTTTGGACTTTTTGGTTATATAATGCAGCAGGTTGGCTGATCGAGGATCGTCTGATTTGAGAACATGATCTCAAATCTACAGTCAACGATCCAACGATATATCGTAATTGAATCTAGGTGTCACACGCAACGAAGTAGTAACGATGTCGCTTGAACGACTCCAAACCCGTGACGTTTAAGCGATATCGTTAACGATCTCATACTGTGTAACGGTACCTTTAGACAAAACTCGAATCCATCGGAGCACAGTGTCTGGAAGAGTAGTCACATAGGCCACCAGGGCGTATAAATAGTGCATGCATGTGTCCGTTTAGGATCAGACTCTTATTTGATGCTTTGTGTGGCATAAAGGTGTAATAATAAATTGCCTTGGATGGCAGAACAACCTGTCTTGTTACCGGTCCGTCATCAGCCAGGTGGAAAGTATGTGTCTTTTCCCTGTGGAATGATGACATTTGCTTTGGACTATTGTTCTTTAGCTGAGGATGTAGCTGTCTGTGCTGCCAGTTGCTATTTGTCAGGCAGATGGCATCCTGTAAGACCCCTGTGGTCACTCGTCAACAGTTGCCAAACCGTAACGACGAGTGCTGCCTTTTACATCCAACATTAATATTTACTTTAGCGGTCTTCAGCTCAATCTGGAGCCATGGTGACTTTGATCTTCCTACAGACTGTTCATTCATCCTGTGCAGTCTAGGTAGGTCCACCCATGTCTTCTCCAAGCCTATGTAGGTCCACCATTGTCTTCTCTACCTAGATAGGTCCACCAGGGTCTTGTCCACCATTTTCTTGATAGTATCAAGCCATTGGGTTGCTGGTATTTCTCTTCACCTTGTTCCTTCTATTCTTCTCACCATGATATTCTCCAGTGATTTCTCTTCGTATGATGTGTAGACAAGTCATATCTTGGTGATTCTTGCTTCCAGTGACATGTCTGCCTTGATTCTTGTTTTTCTTGCCATCCATGGTATTGATAACATCCTTCTCAATTTCCACATTTCAAAGACATTGATTCTTTTTCTGTCTTGTTCCTTTATCGTCCAGGTTTCTACAGAATAGACCAGACTATGTACGAGCCGTGTCTTCATCACTAGTGAAATGTTCCTTGATGTGAAGACCTTGTCCAGTGACTTCATTGTTGATTTGCCCATAGCTTTTCTCCGATTGACTTCCATTGTCGTCTCTGAATCTTGAGTGATTATTGATCCGAGTAGGGTGAAGTTCTTTTCAACTTCCAGGTCGTCGCCGTCCATCTCGCATGTGTCCCGGTCGTACCTGGAAGTAGTTAATATCTTTGTCTTCTTTGTGTTTGTAGCTGTCCCATGTTCGAGTTTTCCATCATGACCTAACCGTATTAAGTCCTTTATTCCATCTTCGATTGTTGCTGTCAGTGTTATATCATCTGTGTATCTTAGATTGTAGATGATTTTTCCACCAATTTTGTTTCCTCCTTCTTTTTCGGCAAGTCCAGCCTACCTGAAAATAGTAACTGTATATAAATTGACAAGAAATGGTGACCGGATACCGCCTTGTCTGACACCTCGCTCTACTTTGAACCATGCTGTGTCACCATGTTCCGTTTGGACTGTTGCTTATTAGTTTATGTAAGGGTTTCTGATGTGGCTGGTCAAGTGGTTCAGCACACCCGTATCCTTCTTTGTACTATAAAGTTTCTGGTGATCAACACAGTTGAAGACTTTGCTGTAGTCGATGAAGCAAAAAATATGGCTCCCTGTTGTATTCTTTGGCCTTTCCATTATCAATCTCATGTTAGCAATTAGGGTGGTTTCACACTGGTGTATGCAAATGCAGCGCACTGAACGCAGCCAAACACTTGCACACATGCGTTCCTATGTTTAACATGGGAATGCATGTGACTGCGTTCGGTTGCGTTTGCGTTCGGATGCAAATAATTTGTGCACCCTCCGAGCGCACTCCAAATACAGACTGTTGCACTTTTTGTGCAGTTGCTTATTTTATCTGCAAGCGTCCACAAGTGCACAAACCACGCGTTGAAATCAATGGGTCCACAGTGTCCTCCTCATGACACCGCAGGAGAACGCTGCAGATCACATTGAAATCTCTTCCGGTGGCCGCCGCTGATCAGCGTCTGCCTCCGGGAGATCAGCTAGAGCTGCCGCTGCTACTGCTCTCCTGCCGATGTCTGCGCGGGAGATTTGAAGAAACAGCTGATCTGACAGCTGTTTAAATCTTCTGCTCCGACACTGAATAGGTAAGGTCGGCGCCGGAGACTTCAAACAGCGATTAGCTGTTTCTTCGACACCGGCGGGAGATCAGCTGTGGTTGGGAGGAGGAGATCTCCACCGCTGATCGCTACCTCCCAGCCGCCGCCGAGACAGCTGATTGGCTGGCGGGCTGCATAATGTGAATGCATGCAGAGATTCTCCACTGCATTCACATCAGTATGGGCTGCGTTTGCATCTCCATGCCATACGCATGCAGACACAAATGCCTATGTCCGTACACTATACTATATGGAGGACTATGGGGGAGCATTAGAATATATGGAAGGTTATGGTGGTGCATTATAATATATGAAGAACTATGGATGATGTATTATAATATATGGAGGGCTCTGTGGGGGGTATGGTAATATTTGGAGGGGTATGATGGAACCTTTTATACTTTATGCAGGGCTGTGTTGTGGCCATTATACAGTGTGAAGAGGTTTAGGGGCCATTATACTGTATGTAGTTCCATTATATTGTATGGAGAGCTGTGTGAGGGTCACAGTTGGAGATCATACTGTCAGGGTAGTTGAGAGGGTTTACAGTAGGGTCATCATATGTGGGGGATCATACAGTGTTTGTGGGGAATTTCTGTTGGCATAATACTTTATGGGGGCAATCAAAGAGGAATCTGGGGGCTTAAATAGGAGAATTACTTTGTAAGGGCAGCAAAGTTGTGAGATATGTGTGTATCTCTGTGCCCCAGCCAAATATTTTTGGGGGAGCCCAATTAGAACTTCTACTATGGGGTCCCATGATTTCTACTTGCGCCCCTGATGCAGGATGCATTGTCCCTTTCACACATGCCTCTGCTGCAGGACTGATCAGTCATAACTTGCACACTACGTCCTGTGCAGCCCCTTGGTACATGCAGGTATCCAGCCATGTTTCTCCTGAGTGGCGGTTGGTCAGTGGCGCACGTCCACCTTCCCGCTCCCACATCTTTGCTCAACATAATTGGAAGGCCCCTGCTATTGGCTCTGGACAGCCCCGTGTACATGCTTGTGGCTAAGTGTTTCGGGAGAAGGAGGCATGGTCTATTGGGAAAGATGCGCCTTTTTCCCAGCTTATTGCAGTGACGCTTCTTTATACTCGGACTAAAGATCGTTGCATGTGGTGTGTGAACGGTGCTGCGTGGTGGACATGTCTGACTAGTTAGTGCCAGGTAGCGCCCATATTGGAGCTGCCCAAAGTTTGTAGGCATGTGCCATAGATAATAGGTTGTGCTAATAGTCTGTGGAGCCTCTTTTAGGAGTCTCAAACACAGGACTAGCCAGATATCCCTCTAGGGAAGGACCTACTCCACACGGGCAACACCCCGAAACAGCTGTCTGTGGATGGATACCTGGCCTTGGTATTCTCCTGTCATATCTTTAAACTCGTAAAGAGTTGGATATTGACTGAAAGAGCCACTTAACATGGTGGTTATGGTGTTTATGGTGTTCTCTGCAAGGAGCCACCCCTTGGCTAGGACCTTCCCTGGAGGGATATCTGGCTAGTCCTGTGTTTGAGACTCCTAACTGAGGCTCCACAGACTCTATTTGCATATTCATAATTCCCAGGGGTCAATGCCCTAGGAATTCACTGTGTTGAGCGCTTTAGCCGCTGCCCGCAGTGTTTTCTTGGACTGGTCATCCCTGAGATCAGTGAGTGCTTTGTAATATAGACAATAGGTTGGCAATCGGTGCTGCCTCCTGTGCCATAAGGATGCAGGTCTGTGTCTGCCTATAGGACCACAGCTCTGCCGCCATCATTGTGTGTCTGTAGCTTGTGCCAAGTCTGCCATTACCATTAATGATCCTTGTTCTGGATTCTTCTGTGTGGTTCTTGTATGTGTGTGTGATGGTGCTGACATCCTTGTGTTTGGGCAACTTTTTTATTTTCTTTAAATTAAAATGTCCACTATTGTCCTCCTTTTTACAGGATGGTTATAAATCTGTATGCACCAGATTTATTTCTACAGATTCAAAAAATTTACTAGCTGGGATGCCGTTTTGCACCAATATCGCTTCAATTTTTAACCGACCGATTGCATGCTTATTCGTATATGTTTGAGCAATGGGTGGGTTTAATGGTTTGGTTTAAAAATATGGGTGGTTTAAATGGCATGGCTTTAAAAATGGGTGTGGTTTAATGGGATGGCTTAAAAATGGGTGGGTTTAAATGGGCATGGCTTTAAAAATTGGGTGTGGTTAAATGGTTGTGTTAAAAATATCGGGGTAAATGGATGGTTGTGGGTTCCCTACACACAAACACAGAACCTGTTGTTAAAAATTTGAATCTCACCTCTTGGCTTAGGAAGGAGGGACATTACTTGGAGACTGGATGTGGACGTTTAAACCAGGATGGAGCCCAGGATTATTACTGGAAGGGGCTCAGGGTGGAGGACATTAGTATAACATGGGGACATTATTACTAGAAGGGGCCCAGTCTGGAAGACATTACTGAAAGGGGTCCAGTCTGGAGGACATTATTACTGAAAGGGATCCATGATAGGGGACATTATTACTGGAAGGTGTTCAGGCTGGAGCACATTAGTATAACATGGGGGACATTATTACTGGAAGGGACCTTGTCTGGGGACATTACTGAAAGGGGTCCAGTCTGCAGGACATTATTACTGAAAGGGGCTCAGGATGGAGGACATTATTTCTAGAAGTGGCCTTGTCTGCAGGACATTCTTACTGGAAGGAGCTCAGGCTGGAGGACATTAGTATAATATTAATATATAAGAAATAATATTAGGTATTTATATAGTGCTATTGGGATACATGGCGCTGTACAAGTTAGAGGGTAGACAAAGACAAGTGGTCGAAAAAGACGACAAATCGACAAAACAATCGTACGGGTACAATAGGCCGGGGATCCTGTCCGCGAGGGCTCACAGTCTAGAGGGGGTGGGGAGGGAGACAGTAGGAGGGGGAGAGGTGAGATGGTGCAGTGATTGGGTCTCAGTGTGTGTTGTAGGCTTGTAGGAAGAGGTGGGTCTTCAGGTTTTTCTTGAAGGTTCCCAGGGTAGGGGAGTGTCTGATGTGGTGGGGGAGGGAGTTCCGGAGTCTGCTGGAAGCACGAGAGAAGTCTTGTGTGCGGTTGTGGGAGGTGGAAATGCGGGGGGTTGAGAGGAAGGAGTTCCTGAGAGGAGCGCAAGTTGCGTGAGGGGAGGTAGCAGGAGACTAGGTCGGAGATGTAGGGAGGGGACAGTTTGTGTATAGCCTTGTATGTCAGGGTTAGGGTTTTGAAGCGAGTTCGCTGGGGGATGGGGACCAGTGGAGCGCTGGCGGAGAGGGGAGGCTGGGGAGTAACGGGGAGATAGGTGGATGAGTTAGGCAGCAGAGTTGAGGATGGTGCGCAGAGGTGCGAGGGAGGTGGCAGGGAGACCGGTGAACAGGAGGTTGCAGTAGTCCAGGCGGGAGATGACGAGGGCATGGACAATGTGTCTTGGCTGTGTTGTGGTCAAGGAAGGAGCGGGATGCGGGCAATATTTTTTAGTTGGAGTCGGCAGGAGGTGGCGAGGGCTTGGATGTGGGGCTTGAAGGAGAGGGAAGAGTCGAGGATTACCCCGAGGCACTTGGTGTGGGGGAGGGGTGAGTGTGCAGTCATTGACGGTGATAGATGGGTCAGGAAGCGGGGCGGGGTTG
This sequence comes from Allobates femoralis, assembly GCA_033576535.1. Lineage (NCBI taxonomy): Eukaryota > Metazoa > Chordata > Amphibia > Anura > Aromobatidae > Allobates > Allobates femoralis. Next base: position 55,299,859 of record JARQOC010000010.1, on the reverse strand, counting down.
TTCGGGGGAAAGACGATGAATTCGGTCTTGTCCATGTTGAGTTTTAGGAACCGGGTAGAAAAGAAGGATGCAATGGCGGATAGGCATGGAGGGTTTTTGGATATAAGGGAGGAGATATCAGGGCCAGACAGATAGAGCTGGGTATCGTCAGCGGTAGAGGTGGTATTGGAGTCCATGTGACTCGATGAGATTGCTAGGCCGAGGGTGTAAATGGAGAAGGTAGTGGTTCCAGGACCGAGCCTTGGGGAACACATACAGAGAGGGGGTGGGGCGAGGAGGAGGTGTGAGAGTGGGTGACGCTGAAGGTCCTGTCCGTTAGGTAGGAGGAGATCCAGGAGAGCGTGAGGTCAGTAATGCCAAGAGACTCAAGAATTTGGAGTAAGAGGGAGTGGTCAACAGTGTCGAAGGCAGCAGAGAGGTCGAGAAGGATGAGGAGGAATAGTGTCATTTGCTCTTGGCGATCAGAAGGTCGTTTGTGACTTTGGTTAGGGCTGTTTCGGTGGAGTGGTGGGGTCGGAAGCCGGATTGTAGGCGATCAAAGAGAGTGCAGGAAGAGAGGTGGGAGGACAGTTCGGAATAGACGTGTTGTTCAAGAAGTTTAGAGGCAAACGGGAGGAGAGATATGGGGGACATTATTACTGGAAAGGGCCCTGTCTGGAGAACATTTTACTGAAAGAGCTCAAGATGGGGGACATTATTACTGGAAGGGGCCCAGGCTAGAGGACATGAAAACAGGATGGGTGACATTATTACATTACAAGAAAGGGCATCACTTATGTCTATAGGTTTTAGAACACTACCAAGGGCCCATATATCTGACCAACAAGCAATCAAACTGTGAACATTTTTAATAAAACCCAATTGCAAAAATTATTTTTAGTGAAAATTTGTGTTTCCAAATCCGAGAAAGCAGAATCCTTGTCTGATGCAGCCACATCTGTATCCTATTGTATATGTGCGGCGCTCCCCCATATGTTTCCATGTTTAGTTCCCTGTCCTTCATGATGTATCGCGCCACTTCTCTGCCATTTAAAATGATGTGTTTTTATTTTTTATTTCTGGAACATGTTTTGTGTGTGACAATCCTCCCTTCTTTGGAAGACCTCCTGAGCGACCTTCCATTTCTGCTGGAGGCGATTATACCAACTCCAGCGCTTGTTCCCTGAATATGTACATAATATTTATTTCGCATCGCACCTTACAGTGAGAAAATAGAAAATGCATCTGCGGCTCAGCTCCAGACAGGTTTAATGCGCCGGCTTTGAATAGAACATAATGTGAGAGCCGATCTGAGATTTCCTTTGCCCTTTAGCGATTGAAAACAGAATACAGCTGGTTGAAATTTGCAAATATGCTTTCCAGCGGAGCGAGGAAGTTGGCCTTCATCTCAAGACATGTTCCTTGTTTTACATGAGGGTAAACATGGCTGTCTGTGTGCTCGGCCGCCGCTGCTCTTACGGATTTCTGCGGATATCCGAGGAGTCATTTGTAGACTATAATGAAATCGCATCACAGAAAGGAAAACTAACTGGAATTTGCTTAAAAGCCACCGATCACTCCGGAGACCTCCATTTTTCCAATCTTCAGCTCTCTCGCAGTTACTGGTTTCAGAACTGTCACTTTACCGCCTCAATCTATTGGATAATTTGATTTGAGACATGATGCTTTTACTCAAACATGTACAGGAAAGGTCAGGCTACCGCACAATCCTACTCCTCAATATGTAGTCCGTATAGTTCTCTAGAGAAAGGTAAGCTAGAAGGTGGAGGTCCCTTCAAAGCAACGATAAAAATGTGTGACCTTTCCAGGGGCTGCCTGACCCCATTACACAAGATGTTCTGGTTTAGCCTTCCCAATTCAAGTTGGTTGTTCCATCTCGGCAAATTTATGGATCGGTGCTAACTTACTAATTCGTGGGGCTAAGACCATTGGGTCCTTCCCATGGCCATGAGAATGGGGCTTTGAAATTCCTTGTTAGAATACATGTCACTGCTCCAACCATCGGACATAGTTGAGTCTGGCCCCTCTGCTTTCTCCGGCATCAATGTAATACGGCGTGTGACGGTAGCCGTGAGCGAGAAAGTAGTCAGAGGGGGTCCTGGCTGGATGTGTATGTGAGAACCAAGGGATTCAGCGGGTCACAAACAGAAACGGAGCCAGAAGTCAATTTATTCAACAGATTCTTTACTGAAGGAATAAGGGAGTGAAAGATTAGACGAGATTAGGTACAAACACTCTCCACTATATACCACAAGCAATATTCACACACCCATGATCCAAAGAACTGAGGTCAAAGTGCTGTTGAGAAAACACCCTCCAATGTAACAGGAACTGCGGGAACAATTTGCTAAGACTCTTGGACACAAACAACAGCAGAACTCTCTAAATACAGGAGGTGTATATTATCGAGTGCTCAACAGGGTTCGTTTTTCGTACTAGCATTTTGGATAACTAGTCATTAAATTTAAATCCCCAGCATATATACAGTATGCACACTACACTCCCTGACAGAAGTTATGTCGCTTATCCATGTTATGTAAATAAAAGCTTATAACCTGACGTTAAATTCATCCATTGGTTGTATAATTACTCTTTTGAAAGCTGAAACCCTCCCAAATGTGGTTTAGGTTAAGAGAGTAAATTTGCATCAATGCTGAAATATTGATCATTTAATGAACCCAAAATGGTCAGATTTTGGCAAGACAAACGTTTTTTCGCCCACAGAGAGTAATGTGATTTTCAAACAAAAAAATTAACTTAAAATACAAATATATGTTGCATAACATTGGTGAAGGAAGTTGTGGTGCTATTAGAGTAATGTTTAATATTTTGTGTGTCTTCTATGAGCGTGAAGGACTGTATCCATGTGGTTCAACAATGATTCATACAATTTATATTAATGAAGTCATCAGGAATAGAAAAGAATGCAGTCTTGCATGCCCCCCGAGTTCATCTAGATTCTTTGGTTTTGTCTTCCAAGCTTCCTCTTTCATCCTACCCCAAACATGCTCAATGATGTTCATGTCTGGTGACTGGGCTGGCCATTCCTTCAGCACCTTGATATTTTTTGCCTGGAGGAGCTTTGCTGTAGAGATGGATGTATGAGATGGACCACCATCTTGCTGCAGAATTTGACCCCTTTTATGATTTGGAATATAAGAGGTAGTTAATACTTCTTGATATTTTAGGCTAATGATATTGCCTTCCACCTTGCAAATGTTTCGCACACCCCCATACTGAATGTAATCCCAGACCATGATCTTTCCACCACCAAATTTGAATCCATACGGGCTCCAGTATGTCTCCTGCAGTATTTGCGGCTGCTGTGGTGTAATTCTACTGAAGATTCATCAGAGAAATCCACCTTCGGCCACTTTTCCAGCGTCCATCTGTTTAGCAGGCTGTGGGACTTTGCAAATGCCACACGGTTTTTTATTTGCCTTTTGTTTAGTGCTGGCTTCTGGGCACTGATTCGACCATGGAGGCCATTTCAAGACAGAATCCTACAAACTGTTCTAGTTGACACAGGGACTTGAGGTGACCAGGCCTGTTGGAGCTCTAATGCAGTGGAAGAGGGACTTGCTTTGGATTTTCTAACCAACAAACGTTCCTCCTGAGCAGTTGTCTTGCGGGGTTTGCTGCCGGACATGTGTCATGGGAGGCCTTCATACCTTTCGGGTGGGCTGTCCTCTTAAGTGTCAGACAAAGCATCAATTTGGAGGCAATGTGTGTGCACGCCACCGGTAAGAACCGCGCTGACAGCAAGTCAAAGTAGAGCTTAATGACAAAGACCTTTCTTAAGAAAGAGGTAGCCAGTTTTATACGGCTCCTTAAAGGGATATTAAAGGGGTGTTGCATTTGATTCTGAAGAGAACATTCAATCATATTTCGTGTGTTAGTTAGTAATTCAGTTTAGCCTTGGTTAGTACATTCGGTACGGGAACATCTTGACTAGAGCTTCAGCACTGCTACATCTAAATCAAAACATTCTATAGAATCTGAGACAGAGAAATTCCAGAGGAGGGGAGGAAGAAGAAGAAGGAAAAGAGATAACTAGAGGAAAGTACAAAGATTTATATAAACATGCTGTTGGAAGATTTCTGAATGACTTCAATAAACTTATATTAACTATTTATTTCCATCAGGGCCGGCTCCAGGTTTTTGTGGGCCCCAGGCGGAAGAGTCTTAGTGGGCCCCTTTTACACATACTGGCTGTATGTATATATAATAATAATGATATTTAATCATTTATATAGTGCTATTAATTCCATAGCACTTTTACATACATCTACAACACTGTCCCCATTGGGGCTATAAATATTATAGATAGATATCTATCTATCTCTCTCTCTCTCTCTCTCTCTCATATATATACGGTAGACAGATATATAGATAGATATATATATATATATATATATATATATATATATATATATATATAGAAGCTGCTGGGTGGGCTGCGTATATTTAACACAGAGGCTGTTGAGTGGGCTGCATATTTATAATATAAAGGCTGCTGGGTGTGCTGCGTATTTATAATATAGAGGTTGGGGCGGGTGCACCTTGATTATTTATTATTTTTTCTAATGTTTCTTAGAGCCAGTAAATCTAATTCCGTCAGTGTTTGTGCCAGTAAATGCAGCATGTCAGTGTTTCACTTAATGCAGCATGTCAGTGTTTGTACCAGTGTGTCAGTAATTGCAGTAGTAAAGTGTTGTCAGTGTGTCAGAAATTGAAGTCATACCAGTGTGTTAGTAAGTCTTGTCAGTAAATGCAGTGTGTCAGTAAGTGTTGTCAGCGTGTCAGTATATGCAGCGTGTCAGTAAGTGTTGTCAGTGTGTCAGTATATGCAGCGTGTCAGTAAGTGTTGTCAGTGTGTCATTCCAGGACTGTTTTTTTCATGACATATTGGACTTCATGTTAGTGGTAAACTTAGGATGATATTTTCTCCATTTCTTTGACCAAAGAGAGTGTTTACACGCAGTGAAAGTTCACAAGCCATGGCGGGTATAGCTGTCATTGGTCATTAAGGGCTTAAAAGTACAACTTTGTTTTACTCCGCGGCCACTTGACGGCAACTATATACAGCAAGTAGCTGGAACACAACTTTTGTATGTTTCTTCATTAAGACCGAGTGTCTCCAAACACTATTTCTTTACTTCTTCCCCTCACTTGTTCCTGTCTCCGCTAGTTTTGTTTTCTATAACACATCCCAGCTCAGTACCACAGTCCAGTCTGTGAAAGTCATTTTTCTTCTCCCATGGTTCTTTGTCTTCTCCTCCTTAAAGTGATAACTTTGCCACTATGGCCGAATCTTAAGTTTTAGCTTGATGACACTCAGGCAACTCCTGCCCGCGGCACTTTCTTCTTCTCATGTTATCTGCACTGTCCTGGTCTGTTACCTCTCTGAGTCATAAACTTGAGTTCTCTCTCTTCCCTGTGTCCTCTTTTCTCTCTCCTCCTTTTTGTTTTCTCTTTCCTCCTCTTTCATTTCTCTCTCCAGATCTTGGTCCCTTTTTATTCTAGGGACACTCACATCATGCGCATTGCTTTAGCCAGACTTTGGGTCTGTCTCTTATCACACCGAGCCTTATCTGTCCTCCTGAAAGGAAACAGTCACTGTTCCTTTGTTCTAGCCCCTCCCACTCTAGGCTAGTCCCAAATATTAACTATATCTTGCCCTACTGTCGGCATAACATCAGTAATACACCAGTCACATTATACATTACATCAATAACATTTGTGTCTTGAAGGGGTTAGTTACGTGGGCAGTATGTCCATCTCCTTACAGCCATGTAGAGAGTGGTACACATTTTCCACTTCGTCACATTTGCAGCACCTGTTGAGACACTCTTGAACATTTGGGGATGAGATTGGGCCCCTGCTCTCTAGTGGCCCCGTAGCAGCTCCATTTGTAAGTTCCAAGTTGAATTTCTGGAGCCAAAATACCCTGGAGAGGATTTTTGCACATTTTCTGTATTGTAACTGATTCTGGGGTAATCTTTGTTTTCCCAACATGTTACTATTAAAACCACTTACTGAATGTATACCGTAATTATTGTTTAGTAGTTTGTGCTCTGTGTAAAGTGCTTAACGGCATTCTTCAGTCGGGTAATTATTCTCTTCTGTAGTGAAATGTACACCTGTTTGAAGGATCCTGGAAATCGGTTTTGTGTCTTGTAATTCTTTAGGGGTATTTTCAGACTCGGAAGTATTTAGCCAATTACACAATTTAATATTTGCTTGAAATGGGTGGAATTTTTCTCTAAGGTAATGTTAAAGGCTTCAGACACCATGTTAGTAGTTTTAGTAAGTTTAAAGCTGCGTTCACACATTTGTGTATTTTGTTGCGCCTTTTGCCGCGATTTTTGGCCGCGCAACAAAATGCGTGGGTGCATTCACACGACGCACTTTTTTGTGCTGCAGGGGAGGAAGAATCCTGCTTCTTCCTTCCCTCTGTGACATGTGTGAACGCCCCCTAAAGATTTCACAGTGTATTAATATACACTGTGAAATCTAAATTCAATAAAGCCAGAGGTGTTTAAAATAATAAACATGGATACTTGCCCTCCGGCGGGTGGATGGCGGGTGTTCGGGAGCCAGGACCCGTGAGTAGCCGCAGATTCCGAGTGGAAAAGGACCTGTTGTGATGTCAGAGGGCGTTCCGGGCAATGATTGGCCGCTCGCGGTCATGTGATAAGCCGCGAGCGGCCAATCAGTGCCCAACACGCCCTCTGACATCACGACAGGTCCTTTTCCACACGGAATCTTCACTTGCTCCCCACTTCTGAACACCCGGCATCCACCCGCCGGAGGGCAAGTATCCATGTTTATTATTTGACAAACATTTCATTTACTTTAATTTAGATTTCGCAGTGTATATTAATACACTGCGAAATCTAAAGGGGGCGTTCACACATGTCACAGAGGGGAAGAGGAAGCAGGATTCTTCCTCCCCTCTGTGACATCAGACACAGCAGCGTCGCCCTTATAGGAAAAAGCGCGCCCGCTGCTGCGGAAAGTATTGACATGGTCATTGTTTTTACACAGGCGTTTTTTCCTATAAAAGACCAGCGTATTTTTATGCAGTGTCTGCACGGCAAAGTGAATTTCCCATTCACTTTGCCGGCAGACAAAAGACACATTGCGTATTTTTGCGCGCGCTTTTCAAAATACGCAATGTGTGAATGTAGCCTTAGTCTGCAATCTAAATTCTTTCATTCATTTTCAGACTGCATTATACACAGTTTGCAGACTAATCCATATTTCAGATCTCTCTCTCATGGGAGTGTCGTTCTCAGTAATATAGGCTAGATGTGAGTTCTGTGTCTCTCCCAGCAATATTGGCTGGATGTGAGATCTGTGTGTATCTCCAGTAATATAGGCAGGATGTGAGGTCTGTGTGTCTCTCTTAAGGCCACGTTACACACACAGATATCTGTGCAGATATTGGTCACAGATCTCTGGTTGCAGTGAAATCATGGACACATTGCTCCATTTGTGTGGCTGTGTACAATGGAACAATGTGTCCATGATTTCACTGCAACCAAGATCTGTGACCAATATCTGAACAGATATCTGTGTGTGTAACGTGGCCTTTAGTAATATAAGCTGGATGTGAGGTCTGTGTGTCTCTCCCAGTAATATAAGCTGGATGTGAGCCCTGCAAGTCTCTCCTAGTAATCAGGCTGTGGAGTCGGAGTCGCTGCCCATTTTGGTGGAGTCGGAGTTGGAGTTGGTAGAAAATGTTCCGACTCCTAAAATATATAATGAATTGGGTCTAGGAGTTCAATGCAGAATGTGCTGAATATTATTATTATGAATTATTATTATGTTCTATCTAAATATCTTGATTATTATGTCATTATAATGATTAAAGCCTAATGTTACCATTGACCTACAATAATTTTATCACTTAAAAACGAGCCATGAATGAAGAGTCGGAGTCGAAGCCAGGGAAATTCAAGAGTCGGAGTTGGAGTCGGTGGTTTGATTTACCGACTCCACAGCCCTGCGTAATATAGGCTGGATGTGAGGTCTGTGACTCTGCGTGTGTCCCTGTACTATAGGCTGGATGTGAGCTCTGCATGTCTCTCCCAGTAATATAGGCTGGATGTGAGCTATGCGTGTCCCTTCCAGTAATATAGGCTGGATGTGAGGTCTGCGTGTCTCTCCTAGTAATCTAAGCTGGATGTGAGCTCTGTGTGTCTCTCCCAGTAAAATAGGCTGGATGCAAGATCTGTGTCTCTCCCAGCCTATATTACTGAGAGCAACACTCCCATGAGAGAAAAATCTTGAAAGTTAGATTAGGCTGAAAACTGCAATCTTAATTAACTCATATAGCTGCAAAGTTCCAATCTTACACTAATTTCCTTGTGTTCTGCATTCTTTCTTATCGGCAGTCTGTTTTCTCTGCACTCACTGAGACTGTACATGCTTTCCTTTTCTTCATATTGGGAAGATCTGTATTCAACCCAAACCCAAGTACTATTCCTAAGGCCATGTTCACATGTTCAGTATTTTACCTCCGGATTTGTAGCCAAAACAAGTGGAACAATCGGAGGAAAAGTATAATAGAAACACATCACCACTCCTGGTTTGGGCTACAAAAACTGAAAATGTGAACATGACCTAACACTAATGGCCACTTTACACGTCCCGATATTGGTGTCCAACTCCGATAAAAAGTCACGTGGTTCGTGCGTTGGCCCCGATATCGTTCATGCGTTGTATGGTGTAGAAGTTCAATTCGATGCAAGAATCGATGACAAAACAATATCGGGGAAGAAATGAGCAGGCTCTCCAACGGCCCGATATTGGATAGACAATGTGGCTGGATCGTGCTGTGTGAAAGCCAACAACGATGTGCAGTACAACTTCACCTATTCTCTCCCATGTTAAATGGTCGTTCCTGGGTCGCCGTACAAGGGGGCGTACACATTGCTGTTGCGTTGCCTGTCGATATCGCGCTGTGTAACATCTATTCGATCTTGGAATTCTGCCCAGAAAAAGCGCCTCCCGCGTCGTTGTATCCAACATCGGACCGACATTGGGACGTGTAAAGTGGCCATTAGAGAAATGTGTAATGTGAGGGGCAGCACTGAGCGTCCAGAATCTGGCGCTCTGGGGGATTTATAACATTTTTGCAGAGCACTAAGCTACACTAAAGACTTACAAATTATTTATAGCAGTAAGTTGTTGGAAATATTTTACTTATCACTAATTAGTTGCTTAACTTTGCATTTAAGAAGCAAAATAACATAAAAATGATCTTAAAATAAACTTGGAATTATTTTCTCTCTTTATCCTAACTTATTAATGTTTTTTAATCCATTGACAATTTTTTTTAAATTTTCAACATACATGCGCTTTTCATGTTTTGGACTTTTTTTTAATATAATAAATGCATTAAAATGCATATTTGGATTATGCTATGTTTAGGGGGAAAAAAGCTAAGACTATTAACTTGACATCTGGCCACAACTTTTTTGCAGCAAATTTCCCGTGGCAAAAAGAAAGAAAAAGCAACATGTAAAACCACCCTGATGGTGCACTTGGAAATGAGTTTTCTAAACCAGAAATCCCCTTTAATGAGACATTGTTTGTAGAATAATTATCTTCACAGCGATGGGAATTGTGCGGTATATGCAGACATGGCGCTGCCCTCTAACCTATTGGCATCAGCCACCAGATATCTATGGAGCTTTCTCTAAAGGGTTACTGCAATGAAAAATATTTCTATATAGCGTATATACTAGTGCATCTCAATGAATTAGAATACCATCAAAACGGTAGTTTCAGCTATTCAATACACAAAGTGTAACACATATATTATATAGAGTCATTACACAAAGGGGGGTCTATTTCAAGTGTTTACGTCTGTTAATGTTGATGATTAATGAAAACCCAAAAGTCATTATCTCAGAAAATTATAGTAGGGAGGATGTAGGGTCTGAGAGATTAAATATGACCTAAATGGGTATCAGAGGCTTCACCTTGTGTGGTTGTGAGAGTCACAACCACTATAAAAGCAGATCACGGCTGCTGCAGTCCCCAGCGTGGCGTATCGTTCAGTAGATCTGACTGTTTGACATCTCACCAGCGACCACGTAGCGACGCTCCAGCGATCCTTACCAGGTCGTATCGTTGTCGGGATCACTGGAACGTTGCCAAGTGTAACGGCACCCTAAGGGTGCATTCAAACGCTGCATATTTGTTGCATTTGTTTACGCACGCGCTCATCACAAACCAGGAGTGGGTGATAAATACAGTAGAGGTGACGTGTTTCTATTATACTTTACCTCTGATTGTTCCACTCCTGGTTTGTGATTAGCTCGCACGTAAAAAAATGCAGAAAATACGCAGCGTGTAAATGCACCCTAACTTGAAAAGGTTTTTTAATAAAACCATGGCGTGAAGTCAGTAAGCTAAACATCCGACTCCAATGACTCAATTTCCCTGAATCCAACTCCAAGTCCACCAAAATGGGCAATGACTTAGACTCCACAACTTTGACTCGGACTCCATATCCATACCTGTGCGGTCAGTAAGCCAAACATCTGATTCCAACTCCACCAAAATGAACACCGACTTCACGACTCCAACTCTATAGCCAGGGTTGTGAAGTCAGTAAGCCAAAAATTCGAATCCTCAATTTCCCCCTGAATCCAACTCCACCCAAAATGGGCACCGACTCCACACAATGACACAATGACTAGTTTCACACTGTAGTTTTTCCCTGATCAGGGTTCATCAGGTTTTGTGTGCCAAAACCAAGAACAGGTGTCAATCTTTCAATTATACTTTTTCTCTGCAAGTTACACTCCTGGTTTGGCACACAAAACCTGATGAACCCTGATCAGGGAAAAACTGCAGTGTGAAACCAGCCAATAATCTAAAAAGTCATTGAGAGGCAGTGGCGTAATGATCGTGGTCGCAGGGGTCGCAGCTGAGACTGGGCCCCGACCTGTAGGGGGCCCGCACCTCCAGCCACCCCCTGCAACTCGATCGCAACTCCTGCTTCACATGGATGTGTGTCCCCAAGGACACACATCCATGTGACAGAGTGGCAGCACAGGCTTCGTGTGTCAGGGAGAGGGGAGGGAAGCCTCCTACTTCCTGGTGCTGCTCCCACCCCACCTCTCCTCTGACCTGTCGGCTTACTGGCCTGTGTTCTACTGTGCTGCCTCCTCCCACTTCCTGCTTGAGTGCACAGTGGAATGCAGGCCGGTGGCACCTCTTCCTCCTCCTGACGCTTGAACGCTCAGTTCCTACAACAGGAGACACCGGAGCAGCGAGGAAACCAGGAGAGGTAAGTACAGATTTGTTTTTTTAATAAGTGAGTGCAGTATGGCCAGAGGAGTATGGGGGGTGGGAGGTTATATATAAGGCTGCATATAATATGCCCTATATGGAGATATAGGCTGCACATAATACTGCTCATATGAGCGCTATAAGGCTGCACATAATACTGCACTGTATGGGAACTATAAGGCTGCACATAATACTGCCCTATATGGGAGATATAAGGCTGCACATAATACTGCCCCATATGGGCGCTATAAGGCTGCACATACTGCCCAATATGGGAGATATAAGGCTGCACTAATACTGCCTCATATGAGCACTATAAGGCTGCACATAATACTGCACTGTATGGGAACTATAAGGCTGCACATAATACTGCCCTATATGGGAGATATAAGGCTGCACATAATACTGCCCTATATGGGAGATATAAGGCTGCACATAATACTGCCCTATATGGAATATATGAGGCTGCATATATAAGGCTGCACTATAAGAAATTTTGAGATGCACTATATGTAGAGCTATGAGTGCTGCATTATACTATATGGAGAGACTTTTTGGCTGTATTATACTATATATGGAGAGGCTATGAGACTGCATTATACTATATGGAGAGGCTGCATTATACTATATGGAGAGACTTTGAGGCTGTATTATGCCATACGGAGAGGCTATGAGACTGCATTATACTATATGGAGAGACTGAGGCTATATTACACTATATGGAGAGGCTATGCGGCTGTATTACACTATATGGAGAGGCTATGAGGCTGTATTATGCTATGAGGGCTATGAGACTGCATTATGGTATATGGAGAAATGTGAGGCTGCAGTATATTATATGGAGAATAATGGAGGTTCATTATAATAATTGAATGACTATAGTGGCTACCTTATGAATGGAGGACTATGGGATGCTTTATAATGCTTAGAGGACTATGGGGGATGTATTGTAATATATGGAGGAATATGGGGATGCATTATAATAATTGGACGACTATGGTGACAGGAGGAGGCGGACCATATAAACCAGGATGGGGGGGACATATATACTACGATAAGGGCCATATTTTAGGAGGAGGAACAATATCAGATGAGGACATTACTAATAATGAAGGTGAGAGGGGTCAACTTGTGAGTCTTTAAAGGATTTAGAACGCTACATGAGGCCCATGCATTTCACCAACATGGAAGGGGGAGCGGCCAGGTGTAAGTTTCACATCAGGGCTCGCCAGACTTTTAGTTGCACCACTGTTGAGAGGCTAATGGTAAGGGATACCGGAATGCTGGCCGTTCGGCTTAGACACTGGGCATATTGTCCTATCAATGGCCAGATTTACTAAAATTTTGTTTTTGAGTTTTTACCTGTTTTACTCTACGCTGTGCAAAATTGCAGAATATCATGGGGTTATGTATAAATGGCACTAAATTTTTCTCTAAACGGAGGTTGGTTTTGTTTATTGTCATCTGATTCCTGCCCTAGAAATCTAGTTTTGTGACACATGATGGATCTTCCTGCCTAAATGGTGCACCCACTTCACCATGGGATCCTCGCGGGGGCCGTTTGTACCTCATCAATAATGTAGATGTAGGAATCTAGGTTGGGTCACTTCAGTAATTATACACATGGAGATACAAGTGAGCTCAAGATCGGAGCGGCAACGAGGGGCTTGTCTCCCCGCGGAGTCGTTTTTGCATGTTGAATATATAATGTTCATTCTCTGGTCACATGCTGTTCTGAGAAAAAATAAACAAAAAACAACTTAATTCTGCTCGAATAAATCTCTGCAGTAAATCAGAACAATAGACTGCGATCTTGGTGTGCTTCTTCCTGCATTAATGGCTCCGCATGGTATTGACGGGTTATATTAGGAATCAGGTGCGCTATGGGTACCCTGTGGGACAACAGGTACTTGGCAGCATAAGGTTGACCTGAACACCCTGAATAATGTCTTTGATAAATTCAATTTTCAATAAAGAGCCTGATGGTCTGATTGGAAGTTGTCCCCAGTGTTCAAAATGTAAAGGAGTCCTCTGCCATGACAAGAGGTGAGCACAGGAATTTGCAGGCTGACGGTCCATCAGACAAGTTGATGGTCTTTGGCCACCAAACCATGAAGAACTATGAACCGCAACTGACTTGCGGGTATCATTGGCGCCTCTTCCAGTGTCATGTCATCAGCAATGATAATGTCATGCCAGACTTACTAATCGGAAGGGATTCTGGCAGATAGGAGCCTGTTCGTAGCAGTCTGGCTTGGTGGCCAAGGACTACAAACACAGCCACTGGACCAGGATCCTGCAAAATATTGTACTCAACTAATAACAATTCTAATTCCTTACCTTGTAGATGATAAAATCTCCATGATGGAGAATGAAAAGGGGGCTATGTAATTTGGCTTTGTGGGAATCTGAAGGAGCCCCCACCAGAAGTCATCTCGTGGCCTCATTAGCCTCATTTTTAGAGCAGTAACCCCTGAAGCCCCTGATTAGCGGCGATAATGGAGCCTTCGCCGCCCCCTCTCCATGAGTTTGTTTGCCCTGAGGCTGTGTTGCACATATAACAATCTTGCCATAAATGTGCAGCATGAAGCTGGGTGACCTCATCGTGAATTGTAAATATCCTCCTCACCCCACAAAGTGAGAATTCCACTGAGAGCCCAGAAAACTGATCTGACACCCAGCACATGCCATCAGTCTGAAAGTCACTTTCCTTGACAGCGGATTCCTGTGTGGCAGCACAATGTGACTTCTGAAATCGTCTTATCTGTTGCAGTATGGTCTATGTGTGGTGCCGCTGAGGATCCAATCACCACAGAGGTACTGCACCCCTGTTGGGATGTAGTATCCCACTCTCGGGTAACAGGGGCCCAGACTGGTGCTAGGACACCCAGGCCATGCACTACTCTAGGACCAGGTCAGGGTTAGGGCAAGATGGCTCCTATGGGAGAGGACAATCCCTGATCCTGTCTGGAAGAGGAACCATGGTAGTGGGGATGGGTGGAGACGAAGTAGTTTGAGGGAGTACCTGGGAAGAGTGAAGTTAGGAAGCACACACGTACATGATGTGGGGCACGTGACAGAGGGTATAAATAGAGTGGGAGAGATCTAGAAAGGAGGAGAGACAGTTGAATAGTAGGAGAGAGACCGTTAAACAGCAGAGGAGAGTAAAACGGCTAGAGTTGAGTTGGAGGGAAGCTAGAGAAAGAAAGCCTGTCACAGAAGGAAAAGAACTTGAAGAAGTGTCCAAAGGACTGGAGCAAGTGGGAGCTCGTCCCCAGGCCAGACTGAGGAGCAGAGAGAGAGCACCAGGTGGCTCCAGGAGGAAGAGAGGGTCCTAGAGGCATGGGCAGCAAACAAACCACCCGTGGGGCTCGTATCCATTGTCAGGTGCAAGCAGTGGAGGGACCAGGCCGACAGACCAGGCTCAGCTAGCAACCTGGAGACTGTGCTACTTCGATGGTGACAGTCAACAACCGCACACATCTGCTGAAAAGGTGGCAAAGATAGGGTTAAGGGGAGATACTGCAGGTTGACCCTAAGAAAAACCCACAGCTACTGGCTCAGAGCTCTGTGTGGCGAGGTGCAAGGCAGGAGGTCGAAGCAAGCGCAGTGTGAGACAGCAGAGTAATGAAAGAGACGGGGTGCCGGTTACTTATCATTCTCCTACCCAGGAGTAGCTGGATCCCTGCCTCCGAGAACCCAGTACTCAGCGGGCTGTTGTGCAGTGACTGTGAGTAAAATACCTGAAGACTGCAACCTGCTGTGTCTGTGAACTTTCTTGATGCGTCGTGAGCACCAGAAAAACAACTACCTACTCACTCAGGTACCTTCTGCTGCCCTGGTGTCAGCCCTACCTGTAGATGGCTTAACAACGCTGCTGCCTCCCTACCATCGGCCCCCAGGGGAACTGTTGTGCAGCGGTGGCCATCTATAGCCGCAACCTGCGGGTGGCGTCACGTAAAATTAACAAGTATCCCCCAGTCTGGTAATCCTTTCCCAAATAAACCCTCCACACCACATGAACTTCCCTAAGAGAGAGAGAGAAACACCCGCACCAAACTTTTAATGACACTGCCAGGGTCACAGAGCCGGGTCTCGACCCCTGTGACTCCCGTGAAGAAGCCTCAAAGCCTGGTTCCCGGGTATCCTAAGGCCCTGGAGGGGCGTGTCATATGCATTGCAGTAACCCTTGTGCCATCTAACCAGAGGGTCTAACCTGTCACATCATTCAAAATGGGACATACGGTATATTAAGTAAGGCACAAGTCACACTGTTAGTAGAGGCAAAGTTTGGGGCACTGGGGTCATATAGGAAAAATAATTCAATATAGAGACTTTCTTGTTGCTCTGGGTTCATGCCACTCTTCCTACCATCTCTGGTGCCATCCATTGGAGCACAGAGGTCGCAGGTCATACTGGGTCCCTAAATCTAAGTGATCTGTTTCATGCTCTACAAAATCTATATAAAGTCTTTTATGTAGCAGTGTGTGTGAAGCCAATGACTTTTCACCATTTCCAGGATCTATGTTTGCTGTCATTGAATAGTCACATCTCATTACTGGTTTTACAATTACGGTATTCTGTGCCTTGCATAGTTTTTCTTGTTGATTCCTCAAAGTTGTGTGATCGTTTCCCATGGTTTTGTCCCAGGATTTTTTATTTTTTTTTATTTATGCTTATAGATTTTTTTTTTTTCCTTTCCTAATGATGTAATCACAAATGATGGTCTGGTTTTTTTAGAACTTAAAGGATCATCATGAGGTCAAACTTCTCTTAACCCCCACTGATCCACAGAACAAGCTAAATGATCAGGGTCCTTGGGATTAAATGCCATAATCCCAATTAATCCTAAATATATTTTATCAATGTATATTCCTGGAAATTCCTGTCAATTTCTTCTTGGTCAACTGGCAGAAGGTGGAAATTTCAATCAAATACTTAAATTTCCGCTAGTAGTAGTAATAGAGGCATTCAATCATTCAATACGTCCGTCTCCCCGTCCGTCTCCCCGTCCGTCTCCCCGTCCGTCTCCCCGTCCGTCTCCCCGTCCGTCCTCCCCGTCCGTCTCCCCGTCCGTCTCCCCGTCCGTCTCCCCGTCCGTCTCCCCGTCCGTCTCCCCGTCCGTCTCCCGTCCGTCTCCCCGTCCGTCTCCCCGTCCGTCTCCCCGTCCGTCTCCCCGTCCGTCTCCCCGTCCGTCTCCCCGTCCGTCTCCCCGTCCGTCTCCCCGTCCGTCTCCCCGTCCGTCTCCCCGTCCGTCTCCCCGTCCGTCTCCCCGTCCGTCTCCCCGTCCGTCTCCCCGTCCGTCTCCCGTCCGTCCCCCGTCCGTCTCCCCGTCCGTCTCCCCGTCCGTCTCCCCGTCCGTCTCCCCGTCCGTCTCCCCGTCCGTCGCCCCGTCCGTCGCCCCGTCCGTCTCCCCGTCCGTCGCCCCGTCCGTCTCCCCGTCCGTCGCCCCGTCCGTCGCCTCCGTCATGCCGAACTCGCTGTATTATCGGCTGGAACCGAGAGCTGCGTGATTCCATTCTGGACACAAATGTTGAGACCAAAATTTATATGTACAGCTTTATGTGAGCACAGAAAAATTTATTTTCTATCCTGTAACATTTGCCATTGCTTTATGTAGCTGCCATCTGTCTATATTATTAGATCTTTTCATACAAAATCTTCCGGACTTTCCAATGTGTGAGTGACGTCTGACTATTTACAGGCTGCAGAACGGCAGATAATCACCTTCAGGCCAACAAATATTTGTCACCTAATGACCTTCTTTCCATTGGTTGGAAACAACAGTGTAATTGGCATAGATACATTAATTATCACAATGATTGTTCTCTGCCCCGTTACCTGAGCTAATCACACCTTTATGACTAACAGCAACAACATGGCTGGCACTCGGGACTCGTAATTATCCATCAGTGAAACCTGGGGTCAGCTTCTAATGAATATTTGTGATTGTGTAAAATTCTCAAAAGAAGTGCGAAGATTGGAAAATGCTCTTTTTGCTATTTTCATCTGAATTCTGCCCTGTGCTGAAATAAATTAAAGCCTGTGAGGAAAGTCTGTATTATCTTACTGGGTACATTGGGGTGGGGGAAGTTGTGGACCGTCGTGTGGACTCCAGTTTAGGATACTTGCTGATTTTCTCAGGACCTCAATGCTGAAATGGGGCAATGATTATGTGAAATTGTCCAAAATTGAATGTTCTGGGAGGGGGCATTACTTCTGGAGGGTAAAGCCAGTGGTGTAACTTTGAAGCTCATGGTTCCCGATTCAAAAGCTCCAACGGGGCCCCCAATTATTGCAAATCTTTAATAGCATTAGTCTTTATCTACAGGCCCAAGGGACTTTTGGGGCCCCCTTGGCTCCAGGGCCCAAGTGTGATTGCAACGCCTGCACCTACTGTAGTTGCGCCCCTGGGTGAAGCGGAGTTGTAAATGATATAATAGAGGACAACTTGCTAATCGTTTGTAGTCTGACAGATGGGGACCTCTGCGATGCCGAGATCAGGGCGCCTGAACCCTTAGAACAGGTGTCTGAAGCCCCATCTGAAATGGAGCATATGCTCAACCTACGCTTCATTCATTGTCTATGTAACTATTAATAATGACTGGAGCAGAGGCCGAGCATGCACACCCTCCAATTTATTCAGGATGGGACGGACTGTAGAATCCTGTTTTTGGGGTTCCAGAGCCCTGATTTCCAACCCAGCTGTCAAACCTCCAATGATTAGCAAGTTGCCCCCTATCCTGTATAAAAAGGATAGCTTGATTTTCTTTTTTTGGAGAAATGGCCCTTCAAATATCCCCCAGAAATGTGGAACCCTCTGGTGAAGGATGACCTATACTTTACATTTGTGTAGTAAGGGTAGGGTTGTGAGGAATGGAGGAGAGTAGAGGAAAAAGTTCATATATGATGGGAAGTGACAAAAATCAGTTCACCTTAGTCTACAAAAATGGCCAACCATAGATGTAAGCTCTTGTTATGGGGGATGAGAAGCTCTAGACCACAACTGGCTTCTATGACCTGTGGAATACTGTATGGTGTGATGGAAGAGGAGCAGTCACGTGAAACCGGAAGCTTTCATAGTTGGGTTTACTTATTGCACATATATCTCAGAGGTTCTGGACATGTGTTGTCTAATGACGATGTTTTGATCTTATGTAGTAGGTGATAAGTTGTTTAAAGTTCATAGGTTGGAAGCAGAAAAAATGGGTACCCGTCGGGAACTGCGACTAGGATAAGGGCTAGATCCTGATGGTTAGATGACTGGGTCATCTCCAAGATGGCACTCATCCTAGAGATGAATCAATTGATCCATTTCAAATTGAATTCTGTAATATCCCAAAAATGTTGGATTCTGGCAAATTCAATTTGCAGTAATCCAGCAGAATTGTGACCATTTGGCTAAATTCTTTTTGGGGTCAGGGAAGGTTTATACTTGCTAGTCTTCTTACGACATCTTTGCAACTTCCCGATCTTCCACAAGAGTCTCTTAGGTTCTTCCAATGCAAGGGATCATGTGCTCATGTGTGGGTGCTTCATGCCATTGATGTCAATGCCATGTGGTTCCCCTCAGTGCCAAAAGAACAAGAGAGACACACAAAGGGACTGGGATATTCATGTTGCTCCCCCACACATGACCGTGGAAAGATCGGGGCTTAGTCTGTGCTGTCGTTCTTAAAAAAACAATGGATAGTTGTCAGGAAAATATGAATTATTTTCATTGTTATAGACACGCAGCAAGAGATCGCTTGTGATTCTGCCCACCATTGATTTCAATAGACAAAATTCTACAAGCGCCCCACTCTCCCCCTCACTCTTCCCCCTCCCCTATCAGGAATTTACAACATGGCTGAGTCGTAAAAGGTGCGCTGGATGATTTTGGCTCCACAATCGAGCACATGGCAAATCTTTTGTTCTGCAGCTACAAACGCTCAATGTCAAATTTAATAATACACGTTAATGCCATAAATGCAAAAATCGTATTTTGGGGTTGCTGGCATTTTTGGAGATCACACCGTATCTCTTACTTTTCTGGAAAAGGGTCAGAAACCTGGGAAATTAATTCTGACCATCCACAAATCACAGATACCCCATATTTGGACTCAAAAAACACGTAAAATCACGAGGAAAAAATGATGCTGATATCTTTGGCCTGGTCACTTCCAGGCCAGAGATATGGAAAAAGGGAGTTTTTTTTTTTTATGTTATTGGAGATGTGTGTTTCTCCAAGAAAACAGTCCATATGTGAGGTCAGCAAAGTGGGAGTGCCTGAGTTTATGGCTCAAAACATAAAACTCGAGCGTCCATGTTCGGTGCTTTATTCCAGCCCAGAGAAAGAACATAGCATGGACTGTAGCTGTGTGACGGAATCCTGACCCATATACGGGGTGCCCCCCCCCCTAAAATCTGCAACTGTCACCACGTGCCACAGGTTTAGTGTTATATCTTCATTCTATCCTTTTGTTGTCATAACTGTTTATTCATATTTGTAAATTGTCTCCTTTGTAATATCTTTTGTATCTTTCGTAAGCACTGCCATCTTTTTAGAGTAAAAAATTATAAATTTGCTAGTTTCGTTCTTCATGTTCTGTGAGCGAGCTGGCACGTACTCCCTGCAAATTCATGTTACCAAACGAGTTTCCGATCCACCTGAAAGAGATCCGGTGGTGGCAGCATAATTATTGTATTTCTGTGATACTGTGGACCTGGGGTGACTGGATCGAGGTGTATGTATGTATGTATGTATGTATGTATGTATGTATGTATGTATGTATGTATGTATATATATATATATATATATATATATATATATATATATATATATATTTATTATGTTCCTGGCAGGAACCGGTGGTATATATACATCGCGTCACACCACGTGCCGCAATAGTTGACATAAATTAGAACAGCTGCCCTCCTTTTCTTATCCTCTGTCAATACCGTGTTTGGCCAGCAGGATAAGAGGGCACCAGAGAGCTGCAGGTCTTGAGTAAGTTTGTGACGATAGTGATTTAACGTTGACGAGTTTTCACAGGACAATCACAGAATGTGAGGAAACATCGACATTAAATGCATATCCTGGATAGGGATTTTTTCATTTATTTGGATGGCAGCACAAATTATCCCTCTATCTTCCATCTGATCAGCATATTTCCACATTTGTGGGGCTGCTGTAGCCATGTTGCACTCTGGTTGTGTCTCTCACAATCTAATCAGTTGAGTAAGCCTTTTCCTGATTTCTGAGCACTTTTCACACAGTTAAGACGCTATTTGCACTATTGTGTCTCCCATATTTACCACATATGACTGTATGAGGCTCAGCTCTGAGAAAACTGGATAGATCCATGTGGAGGACTCAGGGAGCTGCAGGGTAGAGTCAGGTGAGGGACTAGGAGAGGTGAGTATGATTTCTGAGAAAGCTAATGTAGGTTATTATAAAAAGTCATCAGATTTAACACAGATTGACTTGTATGAGGTTGTGTGGTCCCAAATCAGTCAGAGTTCTCATGCTGACCCTTTTTCACCAATAAAATGTCTACAATGGCACATAGTTTCAGACCTGCACTATGGAGCAATTGAAGAAGGCTGGGGCAGACATACCATTGTGCAGCCAAAGGGACCCAAGAGATAAGGCGGCCATATTCACCTCCAATGGACGTGAAATTGTGCATTATGATGAGATATTGGACTGCAAAGGACCCCAATATTGTTTTTGCACAGGGGCCTCTTCTCCCACCGTCCACCAGGTGAAGACGTTTCTTCAAATCTTAACCATCCATCAGATTCTGGAATAACCAGTCTGACCCACATTGCTTCCATCCACAAAGTTACAGGACTTTGGTTTCACACTACTGGTTCTTGAATCCTGCGGGAATACAGAGAAAACCGCATCCACCCGCAATTGTAAAACTTGATGCAGCTGGATGCTCCTGCACCGGTATTATTACTGATCCGGCTGACAGATCCAGCATACTACCGATGTGGTGGCATACATTTCCATCAGGTTGTGTACGTTCTTTTGACGGCTCTGGAGAAAAATAAAATTTTTGGTAAACGACCCCCTAGTAGGTGTGTCATCTAAAACTGGCTTCTGGCATGCTCAGTCAAAAAAGCCAGATACGGCGTCCAGATCCAGCTTCCGTCTGATACGGGTTCCATAGAGCACCGTTTTATTTTAGGCCGCCCCACTCCCGCATCCGGTTGTTTACAATTTAAAAAAAAAAAAAAGTTAAAAACTGCTTTCTTGGTTTCTGTTAAAAACCGTTCTCAGACGAATTCGGCTGGAACCAAATGCAACCGCATGAACCTGTGTCCCCATTAAAAGTCAACGGGGGAGAAACTGCATGTGGTTGCATAACGTTGGTTCAGCAAGATTCAAAAAACCAGTAATGTGAAACCAGCGTAGAACGTGTTGGTCCTGGACATCACCGGGCTTCTTCAGGGGTCTTGTGGAATTTGGGCATCGGTGGGGCATATTTGTTTTGGTGGCATGAAGAGGATCTGCACATTGTTAGGTGGATTATTCTAATGCTGCTGACTGGTCAATGTGGCATTCTGTACATACGATCAGTGGCATTGCCTGAGGCTTGGGCCCTTACACACAGTTATTTTTCTTCTTCTCCATTCACCGACTGAAAACTTCATTTTTCCTCATCAGTATGTATTTCACACTATAGACCCAGAGGTACGTGCAGATTGCACCGACACTTCAGGCAGCAATGGAGCCTCAGCCGGCACATTAAAAGAGACACCTTGAAAGTCTGTAAATGCCAACTTTTAGATCTATTGTTCTCGGAGAACTCGACACGGTTAGGAAAAATAAAACAACGGGATCCAAAAATAGGTCTTTGAACCGCGAGAAAGGTGTGACTGAACTGTAAAGAAGTGATACCGGGGGAAAAGGAGCCACTGACAGAAGGTTTCACTATGAACAGAGATCAAAGAATACAGCTGGAAATATATAGAGTAGAACCATAATACGGAACATATAGTGTACATGTTGTATGTACAGATGTGGAGGAGCGGAGTGTGTTGGGTTTGGGGAGGGATGAGATGGTGCAAGTTTGTGTTTGTTGAGTGTAGAAGAAATAATCAAGACTGATTGTGTTGGATGTGGCAGAATGGAGACTGGAGTGTGGGTGGCAAGAATTCTGTAAGATGTAGCAGTTCTGAGTCTAGTCTGCAAAACTTTACAAACTCAGTGTTACGTGTTGATTGCATCGTAGTGCACGTGAATAGCTTTGCTGCAGTTAAACCAGAGTTTATAGCCCCTGGTTCAGTCGGGTTAATGCTGAAGTTGCTATTGCTATCTATGTGCTGCAGATGGAGGTATAGGTTATCAGGTGACCACGCCTCTAGCCTTTAAATAGCCCCTCCTTCTCCAGATGATGTCATTGTTCTAGTTCACTCTGCCTTGACCTGTGGGAAGTGAAGACATTGGTACACCTGCTGTAGCTTCTTGCTGCTTTTTCCTTGGAGGTTGCTGTTTACCTCTGTTCTTGGCGAGAGGGAGTAGCACAGAGCTGGTTGAGGAGTAGACGGCAAGGGTGGTGGCCCAGACTTCCTCGCCATCTGAGGTACCTCTGGGTATAGGGCTAGCCAGGAACCCCAGTCCAGGGCCAGACTAGCTACCCCAGTTTCCCTACCCATTATACTATTCACCTTCCTTTCCCTCATCCACTATACGTGTGACACTCGAGTCCATTTGCTCTGCAGACTCGAGCATGATACAGAGCCAAGTCCGTAACTATAACAAGCTCCAGTCTGTGGCGTTTATACAGTTCAACAAGTTGGAGAGTTGCAGAATTGAGTCCAGGATAAGGCCCCATTACACGGCACAATATCTTTAATGATATCGCTTAAACGTCACAGGTTTGGAGTCGTTCAAGCGACATTGTTAGGACGTCGTTGCGTGTAACACCGAGACTTAACTGCGATAAGTCGTTGGAACGCAGGTTTGAGAACACATGTTCTAAAACCACACGATCAACGATCAGCCAACCTGGTATATCGTTGTGTGTGACACCGCGATAACTATGTCATTTATGACTTCGCCTATTCACAGCAATGAGCAGAGATCGTTCACTAGGGTTGTGCGAACGATCCCTGCTCACAACATTGTTAGTGAGTCTTCCACGATATCTAGACATGTGACATCTCACCAACTATGTCGGAAACGACCACGCCCACGAGATCATTGCAGACATCATTCCAACGTCGTGCGTGTAACGGTACCTTTAGTTGCGCTTTTTAGGCTGGAGGAAGGCCAACTTGGCCAAAACATTGCCTTGCTGTATCTCTTCTCTTTTTTTTTTTTTTCGTGATGTATTTTTATTATTTTGTAATAAAGATCAAAGTTTTTTTATAAGTATCATTTGATGATGCCTCAATTACTTTCGGATTTCTAGTATTGCAGAATTGAGATTGTTGAGATGAGTTGCACTTTTTAGGCTTGAGGAAGGCCAACATGGCCAAAACATTGTGTTACTGTCTGCTTTTATTTTTTGTGATTTTATTTTTTTCCCAAAATATTACAAATACACGTTTATAAGGACCATTTGATGATGCCTTTGATTACTTTGGATTTCTAGTGTTGCAGAATTGAGTTCAGAATAGTTGTACTTTTAACGCTTTGGAAAGCCCAACATGGCTAAAACATGGCTAATACATTGCCATACCGTGTCTTTTTTTTTTTTTTTTCTTTTTTTTATGTAATGTATTTATAATATTTTGGAATAAAGATCAAAGTTTTATAAAGATCATTTCATGGTGCCACTGATTATATTAGATGTCTAGCATTATTCAAATCTGTGAAAATTGGGTCTCTGCCCACTTTGATGCCAGTTTTGATGCCCAGAACCCATTTGGGCCAGGCTGGAGTGACATGAATTTGATGTGGGGCAACACTAGATATGCAAGTCAGGTGTTAAATCAGTGTCCCAAAGCCATTTAACCCCTTCAATACCATACCTCAGTGCCCACTTTGATGCCCATTTTTGTGCCAGTCTTCTAATTTTTGTATCCGTTTTTAAGTGTATTTACAACAGGACACATGCCTGCATATTATTATATACTTAGAATGTTTGTTTTCTTTTTATTGAAAAACCTGTAAAAATCAGAAAATAAAAAAATAGCCGAATAAGAAACCAACTTCAGCACTGTGGCAGGATCCGTATCGGTCTGTTGGGCACAAGGTTTTGTTCAAGCGTTGCATTTTTTAAAAAAAATTTTCAGCCTCCGCTGCACAAATTTACATCTCAATCGCAGCCCGTGATACAGTTGACTTTTGGTAGCGCGAGCTTGTAATCGAGCATGTTTCACTGTGAGACATGCAGTATATTTCAGAAGTCTACCTATAACCTAGGCCTGAGCTGCAGTGCCGTACACAGCCGGCTGACGAGTGCCACCATTTTTGGACTAGAGCAGCAATTTTTTTTTTCAAATCGCATAAAATCCCCTTAAAATACTGAAAAGTCAGTTTTAAGGATCCCCCCCCGTCCCCCCGTCCCATGCCAGGTGCTTGTCTGGCTCCAGAACATTGGAGTTGCTGTAATTTCCTCATCAAATGTCTCCTCCATGGCTCCCGTGTCTTATGTGTCCTTACTCAGCAGCACTTTGGAGGTAATGACGGCAGGTGCATGTAATTAGTCAGCGGCTCCTTGTAATTAAGCCGGGAATAAAGCTGAGACATCTGCCTCCCTGCATCCGATCTCGCGCTGCCTTTCATTTGTCTGTCTCAGGGATGAACTTCTTCCTGGGGTTATGTGACTTTTATGTTAACCAGTTTTATTTGTTTGGTCTCTGAGATGTTCTGGAAATTAAGGATATAAGAGGGATTTTAGAATCGCGACTTCACGCTGTAAATCATTAGGTCGTCCAGTCCAAGGCTGGGACCTGTGTAGGGGATGCAGTGGTGGTGGGGAGATGGCACGTTAAGGCCCAAGCTCCAATTATCCAAGACATACACATCTAGAACACTAGGTCTACATAATTCAACATATATAGGACCAAACCTCCTGACCGGCCTGGACCCATGCAAAATTTTTGGCGCAGTCAAGGGAGGTCGGGGATAGTCCAGAGCTCAAATGTATCTCTATGCTAAGGACTCTGATACAGTCACATATAATAGTGTTACATGACTGGCAGCAAAGATGGCTCAACAGACAAGCTGGACACACGGACAAGTCTAATGCTTGTGTAGGGGGATCATAACCATACTATTTGGGGGAGGAAACGGGGGCATTTTATTGTGGAGTCGTCATACTATGTGTGCAGGTGCACTGCGGTGCCTCATACTGTGTCGGGGTACACTGTGGGGTATCATACAATGTGTGGGGGTGCACTGTGGGACATCATACTATGTGTGGGGGTGCACTGTGGGGTGTCATATCGTGTGTGGAGTGAGCACTGTGGGATATCATACTACATAGGGGTGCACTGTGTGGCATCATACTGTTAGTGTGCGCATAGGATCAAGCCTGTGGTGACTTCTGGTCGTCAGGGGCGTCCTTGTGTGGATTGTGTAAAAGGTACTGCCCAGGTATATCGAGCGAGGAAAGGGCAGGCCATAAATGGAGTCTGTACTTTTGGCAGGAGACTTTCGCTGGTCATCACTGATTGGACTAATAGAGACTGTGTGCTTACACAGAGAGGACGCCTTTGAAGAGAAGCAGTAAATGTTCTACCAGTGGGAGGGTTGCAGTTAGTAGAACACTGTCGTTAACGAGGTACCATATGATCCCCCAACAGATGTGGAGGCTGCTTGAGCCAATTCGGTCGCCAAGGAGAATTACTGTTATTTTCCCAGTAATTTCTTGAACTTTCACAGACCGCTTTCCTAATGAATTTTTATTATAACAGTAAGACCTGAGCTTGGGCACCGCATATGCAAATTATGGCGGTTAAAATAAAAACCTTGTTTTTGGCGCCAACAGCTAGTGGGCTACAGTCAGTTTTTAGGCGTGTACAGGACTTAAGGGGTCAGATAGTCAGGTATCACTCTTGTGGTGGTGTACCTACATGTATATGTTGGGGGCATAGAGTTAAAGATAAGTTTGTTAGCTAAAGTGCTAGTCCAAAGATGAACCCTGTGATGCACTCGCTAATTTACACTTCAGGTGTCTAGACAGTCCAGTTGTTGCTTCCATATCCAAGTGTCATAGGCAAAGTGTTACTGCGTCTCTTGATACATTGGAGGCTGACTTTGGCTTTGGTCCTTTGTATGAGTGTGTGAATATTTATTGTGGTACAAAGCGTGGTGTGTTTAGACTTGCTCAGATCCATCCTTCCCTCCCTTCCGTTTAATAAGTTAATGGGGTTGTGTGGTCTGAACTGATAATTTTGCAGTTACTCTGTGTCACTCTGTGTGACTGCAGGCTTCTCAATCCTCCCGCTGCTCGCACTGGGCACTGGTGAGAATTTGCCAGTTTCTAAACTGTAATGGACCGCAATTATGTGATATGCATGTTCCTGGCAACAACATGACTAGTGGGTGCACCCTTGTTCAATACAATGGTATGGAGCAATGCCGCGTCTTCTAGACGGCCGCTCCTACTAGTCTGACACACCTGCTCCATACAATTGTAATGAGCGAGGCAGCGCCCACTAGTCGTGTTGTTGTCAGAAACATGCATACTGCATAATTGTGGTTTATTCCTGACTTAGAAACTGGAGCATCCCCGGAGCACACGGTGCGGGCACTGGGAGGATTGAGATATGTAGTCACATCGAGCGCCTGCATAATTATTAGTTTTAGATCTGACAACCCCTTTTATTTTTGGCTCCGTTTCCGTTTGTGACCTGCTACATCCTTGTCGAATCCCTTGGTTCTCACCATACTATGTGTGCGGGTGCACAGTGGGGTATTATACTGTGGGTGTGGTGTGTATAGCGGGGCCATGTATTTTGGATACTGTGTGGGAGGCATCATACTGTGTGTGAGGTCTTGAAAGTGGCATCGCATTGTCTGGACAAACTATTGGACTTCCCCAGGAGAATATTTCTATAAGGATGCATATAAAGGACTGGGAGAGGTTCAGGTACTTTGTTTAGCATAAAATAAAAGCTTTGTCCCTATTTCCTAATTTTTAAATTTGGAGAAATTAAGATAAATTTCTGCTACATTGATCACATCTATACCCAATAAAGTGTCATCCCATACCTGTGCTACCAAAAACCCCCTGTGTGGTCTGCCTGGTGCCTTCCCCCTATGCAGTGGCTGTGCTGGCTGGCTGCTCTATGGAGCATATTAGCTGTTGTTGTCCAGAAGAATACATCATGACATACCCAGGAGATGAGGCACCTTTCAGGGCGATAACAATAGTGGGTGCAGTTTTTGCACTTGCATCCGAATACTGGAGCTTTAAATGGTGGGTGGGGGGCACAAGAGAGCTTTTTGGATCATACTATAAGACCAGGGTCTTAAAGGGAACCTGTCAGCTAGTTTATGCCTCCCCAGTTATCATTGTCTGTACCTGCAGCTTTATAATACTAGTCTAATCATCCCTGTCTGAGCTCATAGTGTAATGTGAAAGGTGAAAGAAAAGCATTTATACACTTACATTTCCTTATGTAATGAGGCAGTCAGTCCCCAGCTTGGAGGACGGGGACTGTTTGGCAGGTTAATAGTTAACATTTCAGCCTTGTGCTAGAACATGTTGGGCGCCCTGATGTGATGTCACAACCATGTGACTACAATATGCGGAGCTAAGTTCTCATAGAACATAAGAGGTTTGCTGGGTTAGCTCCGCCCACTATGGTCACATGATCGTTACATCACACAGGTCCTTTCGCTATCCAAGTTAAAAGTGAGTTAACTATTATCCTGCCAGACAGTCCCCCTCCTCCAACGTGGGGACTGAAATGTAAGTGTATAAATGCTTTTTTTCCACCTTTCACATTACACTATGAGCTCAGACAGGGATGATTAGAATAGAATTATGAAGCTGCAGGTACAGATAGTGATAGCTGGGAGGGTATAAACCACCTGACAGGTTCCCTTTAAGAGACCTGTGATTGTTGGAGAGTTTGCATCTGTTGGATGTACAGAATCTGTCTGGGGACCTTCTCACCAAGGTATCTATGGTGTAGGATTGGTAAATGTTTGTTTTATAAGTTAAAAAATAAATAAATTGTTGTAGTGCACAAAAATACTTCTTTTGGTTGGCAAAGTCTGGACCAATAATAGTGTTCACACTTCGATATGTTAGGAGACCCCTTCACTTCTGTCTACTTCATTGCCATTATCAATCATTACATGTTCCTTTTCATGTCTTATATAAAATGATCCAATTGTATCCACACATCAGACTTTCTAAAGCCCCAATCACATAAGAGAACGGCCCATCCCTGATAAGAACTGAACTGATCTGTAAAATTGAGGTTGATGAACTTTTTCCTTGTTCGTACGTTTTAATTACGCCTGTTTCCATTGCAGTGTTTGGATTTGGGACGGACAACGATTTACAAATTGACATCATTTCAGAGCTAAAACTTCAGAACAACACAAGGGGATTACACAAGTTTATGGCACTCATAATGGCAGCAAAGCCTTCTTATTTCACGGTAAGTGTTTTAATCAGCTTCTGCAACCACAGATCAGAATATATTCTGGGGCATATTTATTGTAAACCAGATTTAATCTGCTCATGAAACCCTGCTGAACAGTACTGATTACACAAGTTACCTACTATAATACTGCCCCCTATGTACAACAATATAACTACTATAATACTGCCCCTATGTACAAGAATATAACTACTATAATACTGCCCCTATGTCCAAGAATATAACTACTATAATACTGCCCCTATATACAAGAATATAACTACTATAATACTGCTCCTATATACAAGAATATAACTACTATAATACTGCCCCTATGTACAAGAATATAACTACTATAATACTGCCCCCTATGTACAAGAATATAACTACTATACTACTGCCCCTATACACAATAATATAACTACTATAATACTGCTCCTATGTACAAGAATATAACTACTATAATACTGCTCCTATGTACAAGAATATAACTACTATAATACTTCTCCTATATACAAGAATATAACTACTATACTACTGCCCCTATACACAATAATATAACTACTATAATACTTCTCCTATATACAAGAATATAACTACTATACTACTGCCCCTATACACAATAATATAACTACTATAATACTGCTCCTATATACAAGAATATAACTACTATAATACTGCCCCTATGTACAAGAATATAACTACTATAATACTGCTCCTATATACAAGAATATAACTACTATAATACTGCCCCTATGTACAAGAATATAACTACTATAATACTGCTCCTATGTACAAGAATATAACCAGTATAATACTGCTCCTATGTACAAGAATATAACCAGTATAATATTGCTCCTATGTACAAGAATATAACCAGTATAATACTGCTCCTATGTACAAGAATATAACTACTATAATACTGCCCCTATGTACAAGAATATAACTACTATAATACTGCCCCTATGTACAAGAATATAACTACTATAATACTGCTCCTATGTGCAATATAACTACTATAATACTGCCCCTATGTACAGAAATATAGCTACTATAATACTGCCCCTATGTACAAGAATATAACTACTATAATACTGCCCCTATGTACAAGAATATAACTACCATAATACTGCTCCTATGTACAAGAATATAACTACTATAATACTGCTCCTATGTACAAGAATATAACTACTATAATACTGCTCCTATGTACAAGAATATAACTACTATAATACTGCTCCTATGTACAAGAATATAACTACTATAATACTGCCCCTATGTAGAAGAATATAACTACTATAATACTGCTCCTATGTACAAGAATATAACTACTATAATACTGCTCCTATGTACAAGAATATAACTACTATAATACTACTCCATACGTACGATCATATATAAACTACTATAATACTGCCCCTATGTACAAGAATATAACTACTATAATACTGCCCCTATGTACAAGAATATAACTACTATAATACTGCTCCTATGTACAAGAATATAACTACTATAATACTGCTCCTATGTACAAGAATATAACTACTATAATACTACTCCATACGTACGATCATATATAAACTACTATAATACTGCCCCTATGTAGAAGAATATAACTACTATAATACTGCCCCCATGTACAAAATATAACTACTATAATACAACCCCTATGTACAAGAATATAACTACTATAATACTGCCCCCTATGTACAAGAATATAACCACTATAATACTGCCCCTATGTACAAGAATATAACTACTATAATACTACTCCATACGTACGATCATATATAAACTACTATAATACTGCCCCTATGTAGAAGAATATAACTACTATAATACTGCCCCTATGTACAAGAATATAACTACTATAATACTGCCCCTATGTACAAGAATATAACTACTATAATACTGCTCCTATGTACAAGAATATAACTACTATAATACTGCTCCTATGTACAGAAATATAACGACTATAATACTGCTCCTATATACAAGAATATAACTACTATAATACTGCCCCCTGTGTACAAGAATATAACTATTATAATGCTGCCCCTTTGTACGTTTTATTCAGATACTTCAGTATGAAGTTTGAGCTTTCCAACACTCAACCAATGACAAGAGCAATGTGTGGAGCTATTGCTTGTTTTAAGACCTTAATCTGCACAAAATGCTCCTTCTATTGTAATGAATATTTTATCCCAGTTTGCTTATAAATTTACCATTTTTATATTGATTCTGTGCTAATGCTATTGGATCCATTGGTGGATTTTCCCCTAATAGCCTGATATGAAATAAACAAAACAAATGGAATTCATCAAATTATAATAAACAAATGTTAAAGCCGACCTTGAGTAAAGAAACACATTAGTATGAAGCCGCATAGATACGTATTTATAAAAAAAAACAAAGTTGGTACTTAAAAACCTACTAATAATTAAAATTATTGTGTCTTGTAGTTTTCTTGTTCAAAAGTTTTTATTGGTTAAGATCAAAAATATTCAGATCCAATTGATTTAAATTCTATTTACTGATCTCCGCAGAGGCGTAACTACAACAGGTGCAGGGGTTGTGATCGCACCTGGGCCCTGAGCCCAGGGGGCCCCAAAATCCCTTTGGTCTATAGAAAAAGATAATTGCTGTTAAAGAGTTTTAATAATTGGGGGCCCCGTTGTAGCTTTCGCATCGGGGCCCCTGAAGCTTCAAGTTACGCCCCTGGATCTCCGTATATTAGAGACTGCACGTATACAAACGATTATTATAGATCTATGTCTATGCAGAAAGTTTGGAGCTATGTATTTATAAAAAAATAATATAAAATAAAATGGAGCAACGGATATTAAAAATTTAGGGTAGCCAACACATAGTTGGCAAAAGTCCAAAATTGGGTGTCGTAAAAGGTTTTGTTTTATGTTACTCGCACCAATCGCTGGGCACTTTCCTCTGGATTTTGCTGATTTGGGGCACGGATCTTAACCTTCCATATTTTTACCTGGGGTATGTGGGAACAAACAAGCTTAAACAAGGTTTTTATTTGGTTTTATTCATTGCACTTTATTAGGTCATTCCAATAATCTAAAACCAACCTGAAATGAAAGGCTAGAATGGCCAGATGATGAAAGTAATCTATCCAGTGCCACATTGTTAGGTGCCATCTGACATCAAAGTGCGACACTCCTCTCTCCCCCCCCCTCCTCTCTCCTCCTCCCCCCTCCTCTCTCTCCCCCCTCCTCTCTCTCTCCCCCCTCCTCCTCTCTCCCCCCTCCTCCTCTCTCTCCCCCCTCCTCCTCTCCTCCCCCCCCCTCTCCTCTCCCGCCTCCTCCTCTCCCCCCGCCTCTCCTCTCTCTCCCCCCCCTCCTCCTCTCTCCCCCGCCTCCTCCTCTCTCCCCCCCTCCTCCTCTCTCCCCCCCTCCTCTCTCTCCCCCCTCCTCCTCTCTCCCCCTCCTCCCTCTCCCCTCTCTCCTCCCCCCCTCCTCTCTCTCTCCTCCCCCCTCCCCCTCTCTCTCCCCCCCTCCTCTCTCTCTCCCCGCCTCCTCCTCTCTCCCCCCTCCTCCTCTCTCCCCCCCTCCTCCTCTCTCCCCCCTCCTCCTCTCCCCCCCCTCCTCCTCTCTCCCCCCTCCTCCTCTCTCCCCGCCTCCTCCTCTCTCCCCCCTCCTCCTCTCCTCCCCCCCTCCTCCTCTCTCCCCCCTCCTCCTCTCTCCCCGCCTCCTCTCTCTCCCCCCCTCCTCCTCTCTCCCCGCCTCCTCCTCTCCCCCGCCTCCTCCTCTCTCCCCTCCCCCCTCCCCTCTCCTCTCTCCCGCCCTCCTCCTCTCTCCCCCCCTCCTCTCTCTCTCCCCCCTCCTCCCTCTCCCCTCTCTCTCTCTCCCCCCTCCTCCTCTCTCCCCCCCTCTCTCCTCCTCTCCCCCTCTCCTCCTCTCTCCCCGCCTCTCTCTCTCCCCCCTCCTCTCTCTCTCCCCTCCTCTCTCTCCCCGCCTCCTCTCTCTCCCCCCCTCCCTCCTCTCTCCCCCCTCTCTCCTCTCTCCTCCCTCTCCTCCCCCCCCCTCTCCTCTCTCTCTCCCTCTCCTCTCCCTCTCCTCTCTCCACCCCCCCCTCTCCTCTCTCCACCCCCCCTCTCCTCCTCCCCTCCCCCCTCTCCTCTCTCCCCCCCCCCTCTCCTCTCTCCACCCCCCTCTCCTCTCTCCCCTCTCTCCTCTCTCCCCCCCCCTCCTCCTCTCTCCACCCCCCCCTCTCCTCTCTCCACCCCCCCCTCCTCTCTCCACCCCCCCTCCTCTCTCTCCCCCCCTCTCTCTCTCCCTCTCCTCTCTCCCCCCCTCTCTCTCTCTCTCCCCCCCTCCTCTCTCTCTCTCCCCTACCCCCCCCTCCTCTCTCTACCCCCTCTCTCCTCCTCCTCCTCTCCTCTTCCCCTTGGCCGACCAAACCCAGCTGCCGAAAATACGACTGCGGCAGCAAGGTTCAGGGGTGTCTGACACTCCGACGTGTGATGCAGTCTGGTTTCGCAGATACGTCTCAGCTGCATCAGCCCTAGATGCATATTATCTGCATCAGGTGCCGAAGGGTCAGATGCCACTAACCGCTGCTACTGCAGTGTGATTTTGGCTCCTGCTTTTGGTCGGCGAGGTTTGGGGAGAGAAAAAAAAACACACCTCGTAGTTGTTCTGAGCATGCTCAGAGTGAACTCCTGATGTGTGGCGCCCCTGCATCTTGTTCGTCACAGTGGTACTGCGCCTACTCCACAGGTGTGGTGCCTTTGCTCTCAGGTAAGATGTGAACACGAAGCTGAGTTACCCAACCACACACCCAACGCCCATCCTAACTCCAGAGTAGGAGGATGCACGGTAGAAGAAACTCCTCTTGAGAGCAGACCCCTATCTGCTGGCTGGAGGAAAGAGTAGATTTAGGGGGGGTGGGAGGAGTTAGTTAATGAGGAGTAGTAGTTGGAGAGAGTGAGAGGAAGCAGAGCAGCAAGGTGGAGTTCTAGGGGTCACTGGAACTGGGGCCTAATGGGACCAGTGGGTAGGTCGGCCGAGGAAACCCCAGTTCAGAGAAACCGATTCTACAGCTGACTTCCAGGTTGTGGTAGAGGAACTTGGCTGCATGAGGGGTACTGGCCTCAATTTGGTACAGAACTGTAGGACCGAGCAGCCAGAGCCCTGACCTAAACCCAATTGAGAATCTCTGGAGAATCTTGAAAATGGCTCCACCAACATTCACCATCCAACCTGACAGAACTGGAGAGGATCTGCCAGGAAGAATGGACGAGGATCCCCAAATCCAGGGGGAAAACTGCATCATTCCAAGAAGACTCATGGCTGTACGAGCTCAAAAGGTGCAAATACTCAATACCGAGCAAAGGGGCTGAATACTTATCACCATGTGAGATTAGTTTTTCTTTTTTAATAAATTTGACCAAATGTCTACATTTCTGTCTTTTTCAGTCCAGATGGGGGTGCAGAGTGTACATTAATGAGGAAAAAATTAACTTTTTTAAATTTACCAAATGGCTGCAATAAACAAAGAGCAAAAAATGTAAAGGGGTCTGAATACTCTCTGTACCCACTGTATACATACATACACTCCGCTTTATACATTAGAGCGTACCTGTCTTAATGATGTATCTGATGATACTGAGACCATTAAAAAGTCTGTGTAAAAAGACAAAGTGTGAGTTTAAAAACAAAACTCGAGCTGGTGTGAAGATTGCAAATTTTTTTATTTTTTAATACAAGTTCTAATATGAAAAATAGTTGCAAAAAATGTTGTTTACCCACAAACCTACCGTAAACAATAGATCATTTTCTGATTATATATTCCCTTTAAGGAAAGCTGAGCAATCCTCTCCCTTCTTGTGAGTCGGTGCTTTGTTTTCTTAAAATGGCCGCTATGTGGAAGGTGATATTTTCGGGATAAGTTGTGGCGGTGCCGCCACCGCCGCGCGCTGTGATTAATGGTAAACAAACTCTGAACAAACCTAAGGGAAGATCCTCAAGGCGACTGGAAAGAAATAACTAGTGAGGGCCCCGAGGAAGGTGTCAGTCATAATGAATGTGCTGTAATTGGTAATAATTTCACAGGCATTACATTAATCACCCGTCTTCATGGCAGCTTAAGACGTGCCAGTGCCAAAGTGCGGCCATCAATTATTTCTTGAAGCTTTCCAGCTCACAGACTCTGTATCACCGCACCTTGCGGGTGACATATTGACTGCGCAGATACATATTCTCCATGTCATCCGCCATATTATCCTCCACAGCTACTCTAGAAACGTTAGGGCACTAATAAAGGATATTCCAGGTGTTAAGCGGGGGTGTGGCTCCAAATCTATTCTAAACACATATGTATCCTTGTATTTTTCCACTATTCGGTGTTATTGACCCATTGCATTCGTTCATTATCTGGTGTCTTTGGAACATCTTCCCTTTTTACCAAAACATGCAAGACATTGGCTTCATTCCCAGACTATGTGGCCTTCACCGTTCCTCTACTTACTCTATAACTTGCAGTAAACAACACTTTATATGAAAACACTCAGTCTACTTATCCCTGTTAAAGCCATAGATGCTACATATGCAGTACAATACAAATAATACAAGATCCAGTATTATTGATTCATTGGTAAATCTTTGGATATTTTCATATATTAATATCCATAACAGGACAATCATTTATTACCTTAGAAATGTTATAAATTGGATGTTCAGTTATTTCCTCCCCCATTTTTTCAGGGAAAGATGACTCAATGGCCAATAAGGTGGTTGTAATTTTTACTAGGACTAGGCATGGGGGGAGGCTCCTGCTGCAGCCAACTGCCTTACAGCCAGGAATAGGTCTTATCCTAGGTTTGTTAGAAAGCCAATGGAAAAATCTAAGGGTTGATGGTGTGTCTGTGGATACACAGATGTGTCCTGTACCATTCTTCAATTCCATTAAGGTTTACAGTTAATCATAGTTCAATACAAGATTGACATGATAAGGTAGAAAAATGGAGACTTTATATATTAAACATAGGAACCTATAGGAGACAGATGGCAGAGGGATTGCTAATCAACATCTCGAACTACACCTCTCACGATACATCAGGCTTAAAAACACATTTGTACTTCAACTGCTCTGCAGAATAGTGAGTGATAATGCCGGATCTCCGAAAAAGCATCAAGATCAATATTCGGAAGCAGTCACAACATTACAGCACAGCTGAGCTCCCTAAACACTGAGAGCAAGGAGGAAGGAAGGGTGATACTTTCAGGTTTCTTTTAATTAGTGTACACAGTAACAAGTGCAGCTCTGGAGTATAATACAGGATGTAACTCAGGATCAGTAATGTAATGTATGTTACACAGTGACTGCACCAGCAGAATAGTGAGTGCAGCTCTGGAGTATAATACAGGAGGTAAAACATCAGGATCAGTAATGTAATGTATGTACACAGTGACTTGCACCAGCAGAATAGTGAGAGCAGCTCTGGAGTATAATACAGGAGTAACTCAGGATCAGTAATGTAATGTATGTACACAGTGACTGCACCAGCAGAATAGTGAGTGCAGCTCTGGAGTATAATACAGGAGGTAACTCAGGATCAGTAATGTAATGTATGTACACAGTGACTGCACCAGTAGAATAGTGAGTGCAGCTCTGATATACAGGAGGTAACTCCGGATCAGTAAGTAATATATGTACACAGTGACCACCAGCAGAATAGTGAGTGCAGCTCTGGAGTATAATACAGGAGGTAACTCAGGATCAGTAATGTTTAATGTATGTAACAGTGGACTGCATCCAGAGAATAGTGAGTGCAGCTCTGGAGTATAATACAGGAGGTAACTCAGGATCAGTAATGTAATGTATGTACACAGTGACTGCACCAGGAGAATAGTGAGTGCAGCTCTGGAGTATAATACAGGAGGTAACTCAGGATCAGTAATGTAATGTATGTACACAGTGACTGCACCAGCAGAATAGTGAGTGCAGCTCTGGAGTATAATACAGGAGGTAACTCAGGATCAGTAATGTAATGTATGTACACAGTGACTGCAGCAGCAGAATAGTGAGTGCAGCTCTGGAGTATAATACAGGAGGTAACTCAGGATCAGTACTGTTATGTATGTATACATGGAACCAGCCATTCATGATGTTATTGCTATTTGTAAACTGTAAAATGATGTTCAGAGGTGAGAATATGCTGTGAATTATTTTCCCCTGGGATAGCATTACTTATGAATGAAATGTTTAAAGTTTAAAATGGTATTTAATGTTAATTTATTTGCTGTTTTTCTTTTTTGTCACCTCAAATTGTCTCCTATATGATTATAAATTTTAAAGGGAATCTGTGTCCAGGTTTTTGCCGTCTAATCTGAGAGCAGCATAGTGTAGGGGCATATACCCTGATTCCAGTGATGTCACTTACTGAGCTGCCTGCTGTTGCTTTTTAAAAAAAATCAGTGTAGTAGGAGATTATAATTGGAGGACTGGTAAACCTGCTGCCGGTTTGATAAAATCCCTGTTTTCTCTGCTGCAGATCTATCAGAAATCCTGAGATCTGTATAACGCCGGCCTGCACTGCAAGCTTTCTGTGTACACTGTGCATAGGCAGAAATCTGCCAATCAGTGGTGGGAGCGGGATTTACAGAGCTCAGGATTCCTGGTAGATCTACAGCAGACAAAATAGGGATTTTATCAAAACTACAGCAAGCAGCCGAGTAAGTGATACATCGGAGATATCGGACCTGAACACGGACTTTAAAAAAAAAATAAAAATGAATAAAAAAAAAGGTCTGTGTTGAAGTTCTAAGTTTAGATGCTGTTCATATGCTAAAAAAGTTTATTCAAAATACTTCATCTCAGCCAATCAACAAGCTTTTCAGCATGCAGAAGATGCCTGTACACTGTTGTGAACATTGCCCTGGTGTGGTGGCAGTTGGGGTAATGGGTCAGGAATAGATTGCAGCTATGATTTGTCAGCTGGCATCAAGCTCAGGGGTTAGTAATGGAGAGGGGTCTATCAGACCCCATTAAAAAAAAAACGCACTAAGGCTTCCTTCACACTGGCGTTTGTGTCTGCATGTGGAGGGCATGCAAGAGCAACCGCAGTGCAAACACTGCCGTACTGATGTGAACTCAGCGGAGAATCTCTGCATGCGTTCACATCATAATGGTGCCTGGCCAGCCAATCCACGATCTTGGTGGCGGCTGGGAGGTGGAGATTAGCGGCGGAGATCTCCTCATCCCGCGCCGCCACTGATCTCCCGACTGTGTCGGTGCGGGAGAAACAGCTGATCTGAGATTTAAACAGTTGTCAGATCAGCTGTTTATTTAAATCTACCACGCCGACACCGCCGGGAGATTAGCTGCACTCGTCCCCAGGAGATCAGTGGCTGCTCCAGCTGATCTCCCGGGGGCCGCCGCTGATCTCCCTGGAGATCAGTGGCGGCCACCTGGAGAAATTTCAATGTGATCTGCAGCATTCTCCTGCGCTGTCATGCGGAGGACACTGCGGATCCATTGAGATCCATGCATTTTTTTGTGCGCCTGCTGATAAAACAAGCGCCCACGAACGCACAAAAAATGTAACTTGGTGGGTTCAGAGGGCGGAGGAGGGCGCACAAATTATGCGCAGCCAAACGCAACCGAACACAGCTACTGTGCGTTCCCGTGTTAAACATAGGAACGCAGTGCGCATGCGTTTGGCTGCGCTCGGTATGCTGTGTTCAAATATGCAAATGTGAAACCAGCCTAACTCTGGAAAAAAGTATATTTAAATAAAGCCTCCTCCACTCTCCCTCATTCACCAATTTATTATTTCCAAATAAATCCTTGAAGTTCCGATGTAATCCAACAGTGTACTATCCTATGATGCCCATCGAATCTTATGGAGCTTCGTTCTTAGAACAAAGCTCCATAGGTCACTCGCGGTCAGTATTATAAGATCTTGTAGTTTTCACACTGACCACTGGGCTTTTTTGATTCTAAAGTCTTGTTGTTTCTGGAAAGTCACATGCACATTTGCCAAAATTCTCAAATGCAGAGCCTATCTTTGTATTGATGCATCTAATGAGCGTGTGCACAAATTGTGGAGGGAGAAGGCACAGGATCAGCTGTGACACCTCTTATTGTGAATGAGGGATCTTGTCTGTTCAGCTGTGTATTCCTTTGACATTGCAATCCTGCCACTGATGATAATGAGTCTGCTGACAACTCTTCCTTAAAACACAGAAATTATGAAACTGACCTAGCCCTAGTAGACAGTGTGAAAAGTGCTAGATTGCTAATTTTTTTTTTTTTTTATATATTTAACACAGCTCGTTTAATAATTTATACTACCCATTACAGCAAACTAGAGGAATTGCTAATGCAGCTCTGGATGTGATTGGACTACAAAGTAGAAGGCCAATAAATATCAATACTAGATCAAAAAAGCAAAAGTTATATTAATTTTTCTATTATTTTAAGGCTTTTTGCTGTCACCTTTTATCCGCCGCTCCTGCATTCTGCGCCATCTTCCTCCGCACAGATGATAATAGTGGTCCTGCCGGGTGACCGCATATTCTTCCATCTCCTCCAGGCCCACATGGAAGTTGACTGTGAAGGTTTTGGCATCGGCTGAAAAGTTCTTGTTACTTTTTGCCGTTATAAATTCCAGATGCCATGATATCACTTCAGGACTCTGCACACGGTGACCCGCCGTGCTGCAATCTTGACTTCCTCTACTTCCCTTCTGTTCTGTAGATGAGAGAAAAAAAGAAATAACCCTAAGATCCATACGAGTGCGAGACGCTGCTGTGACGCCAAACGTACAGGAGAAGGCTTAGGACAAATCTTGATTTCTCCAGC
This sequence comes from Allobates femoralis, assembly GCA_033576535.1. Lineage (NCBI taxonomy): Eukaryota > Metazoa > Chordata > Amphibia > Anura > Aromobatidae > Allobates > Allobates femoralis. The sequence goes on along the minus strand of JARQOC010000010.1, from coordinate 55,260,175 downwards.
TGAGCCTCTCGATAAATTGTCATTAACTGCTGTTATCTTCATTAGGGTGTGTGCACCCAATCAGTATTAGCAGCATTTTGGACGCGTCCAAACGCTGCGTTCAACAAAACGAGCACGCTGGATAGGATTTCTAGAAATCCCATGCTCACTGTGCTTCTCCCCACTGCAGTGTTTTTCCGCTTGAGGTGTAGGAAGCCACGCTTCTGCCTCTCCGCTGCATGTCAATTTCATGCTGCAGAGTAAAAAGCGATCTTCATCGGGTGAATGCGGGAGAAGCCACCCCGCACCCACTGCAGATCATGGGCACAGGGCAGCTGCATTCACCAGTGGGCTCCCTCAGGTCCGTCGACACTGCGTACAGGACACAGTGTCTCCAGATCGTTGGCACATACCCTTAAAGTCCTTGCATAAAAACTGAATGGGGATCTTAGTCTAAATGTCATTTCATTGAAAAAAAAACACATACTGCACTGATTGTTAACGATGGGTCATATGGCAGCTAAGATGATGCTTTTTTTGTACCATGTGACGTATTTTCTCACTTTTTCTGCCAGCACTGTGTGTGTATTTCCGCAACTTCTGACAGCCGGCTGATGGGAGCAGTGCAATGTGATAATAGAGAAAGGGCAAGAGAGATCCTTAGCTGTGTGGGGAGTCTGCAGTGAAGGGGTAAACCGAAATCCTGACTGAGCTGTGTGGAGCCAGATGACAGATCAGAAGCTTGTGAGAAAGAAAAGAGTAGTATGTTGGAGCAATTGTAGAGCAGCACAGAGTATTTCAGTAGATTTACTGGTTGTGTAAGGAGGTCGCAGGTTGCTACAAGGCGGAAGAAAGAGCAGAACTCAAGCTAAACAGAGAAGTTCAAGAAATAAGCGCTGATGGAATGGGAGGTAACTGACTGACATAGTAGTATAATAATAATCGAATATATGACGCTGAGTGTAATTATGTGTGGTTGTGTATGTATGTATCAAGCCCCGCCCACTCCACATAGCAACACTCCATAGGACATGCCCACTGCATAGCCATGCCCACTCCATATAACCATGCCCACTGCATAGCCACGCCCACTCCACAAAGCTGAATGTATGTGCATAGCCCTGCCCACTCCACAGCCTGCATCTCCACATATCCCCGATTCCTCCACATAGTCCCACCCCTGGGACTATGTTGAGGGGTGGATCTATGAAGGGGTGAGGCTATATGTGGGGGAGACACAATGAAAGGGGCAGGGCTACTGAGAGGGGTGGGGCTATGTGTAGGGGTGATGCTATGAAGGGGTGGGCCTATGATACATACACACATACATATATTACCATATATGAGTGATATTATCATATATGAGCATTACAACCATATATGGCCATTATGCCCAGGTGATGCCGGGCGGCTCTACAGCTAGTAATAATAATTATATAGCGCTATTAATTCCATAGGACTGAACATACATTTGCAACACTACGCATTGGTGCTCCCAATCTACATTCCCTCTCACTATATCTATGGCTTGTAAGGCACTGTGCTCACCTGGCATGTTTGGTGCATTTTTTTGATGCGCATTTACATGCAGATTTTCAACAAATCTGCATTGCAATACGCATCCCAGCAAAGTCTATGGGGTATTTGGAGTGCTGTGCACACCTTCAGGAATTTTGACTTGCAGATTTTGCTGCGGAAAAAGGAAGCAACTCGCTCATTCTTTGTGCGGCTTTCCCTGTGTTTTCCTTATCAACAATGATGTGGGAAAATGCACCAAAAAACGCATCAAAAGGCAAAACATGCAGTGTCTCTTCCTGCCAGGAGGTACAATTTTTTTGCTAGGTGGGCACTTGGTCTAAAAGTGGCAGTCTCTAAGGCAGCACAGAGTATTTCAGAAGCAGGAGGTTTTGATCTTGTGGAAGGCAATATGAGAAGAGCAGCACAGGGTATGCCAGGAAAGAAGTGTGACAAGATCAGCAGAGTAAACTGAGAATACTGTAGGGAAGGGAGGAGTAGGGCTCTGGCAGCACAGAGTATTTCAGAAGGCTGATATGCTTATCTTGTGAGAAGGAATAGACTGAATATAATGTATAGGCCCCAGTAGCACAGAGTCTTTCACTAGAGGGTGAACTGATCTCATGAGAGGTCACGCATTGAGTTGCAAACACAAAGGAGCAAAAGCAAGGCCATGGCAGCACAGAGTGTTTCAGGAAATGAGTGAAGGCCAGGCTCACATGTCCAGTAATCCTGTTAGATCGGATCCAGCACAATCTGTTCTGCAAACACAACTTTTTTCTCAGTTTTGGAAAATATTGATTTCTGCAGGATCCGTTTATAGCATTGGAGTCTATGGAGAACGGATCCGGTAACTGATTACCGTATATACTCGTGTATAAGCCGACCCGTGTATAAGCCGACCCCCTACTTTTGCCCCCAAAACCTGGGAAAACCTATTGACTCGTGTATAAGCCGAGGGTGGACCCCAGCACAGGTATACAGCCCCCAGCAGTGTGGTATACAGCAGCCCCAGAGGTATATACAGCAGCCCCAGTGGTAGTATACAGCAGCAGCCCCAGTCGTATATACAGCAGCAGCCCCAGTGGTATATACAGCAGCAGCCCCAGTGGTTAGTATACAGCAGCCCCAGAGGTATATACAGCAGCTCCAGTGGTAGTATACAGCAGCCCCAGTGGTAGTATACAGCAGCCCCAGAGGTGTATACAGCAGCCCCAGTGGTAGTATACAGCAGCCCCAGAGGTATATACAGCCCCAGAGGTAGTATACAGCAGCCCCAGAGATATATACAGCCCCAGTGGTAGTATACAGCAGCCCCAGAGGTAGTATACAGCAGCCCCAGAGGTAGTATACAGCAGCCCCAGAGGTAGTATACAGCAGCCCCAGAGGTAGTATACAGCAGCCCCAGAGGTAGTATACAGCAGCCCCAGAGGTAGTATACAGCAGCCCCAGAGGTAGTATACAGCAGCCCCAGAGGTAGTATACAGCAGCCCCAGAGGTAGTATACAGCAGCCCCAGAGGTAGTATACAGCAGCCCCAGAGGTAGTATACAGCAGCCCCAGAGGTAGTATACAGCAGCCCCAGAGGTAGTATACAGCAGCCCCAGAGGTATATACAGCCCCAGAGGTAGTATACAGCAGCCCCAGAGATATATACATCCCCAGTGGTAGTATACAGCAGCCCAGAGGTAGTATACAGCAGCCCCAGAGGTAGTATACAGCAGCCCCAGAGGTAGTATACAGCAGCCCCAGTGGTAGTATACAGCAGCCCCAGTGGTAGTATACAGCAGCCCCAGTGGTAGTATACAGCAGCCCCAGAGGTAGTATACAGCAGCCCCAGAGGTAGTATACAGCAGCCCCAGAGGTAGTATACAGCAGCCCCAGTGGTAGTATACAGCAGCCCCAGTGGTAGTATACAGCAGCCCCAGAGGTAGTATACAGCAGCCCCAGAGGTAGTATACAGCAGCCCCAGAGGTAGTATACAGCAGCCCCAGAGGTAGTATACAGCAGCCCCAGTGGTAGTATACAGCAGCCCCAGAGGTAGTATACAGCAGCCCCAGAGGTGTATACAGCAGCCCCAGTGGTAGTATACAGCAGCCCCAGTGGTAGTATACAGCAGCCCCAGTGGTAGTATACAGCAGCCCCAGTGGTAGTATACAGCAGCCCCAGAGGTATATACAGGCCCAGTGGTAGTATACAGCAGCCCCAGTGGTAGTATACAGCAGCCCCAGAGGTATATACAGCCCCAGTGGTAGTATACAGCAGCAGCCCCAGGGGCTGTATACAGCAGCCCCAGAGGTAGTATACAGCAGCCCCAGAGGTAGTATACAGCAGCCCCAGTGGTAGTATACAGCAGCCCCAGAGGTAGTATACAGCAGCCCCAGAGGTAGTATACAGCAGCCCCAGTGGTAGTATACAGCAGCCCCAGAGGTAGTATACAGCAGCCCCAGAGGTAGTATACAGCAGCCCCAGAGGTAGTATACAGCAGCCCCAGAGGTAGTATACAGCAGCCCCAGAGGTAGTATACAGCAGCCCCAGAGGTAGTATACAGCAGCCCCAGTGGTAGTATACAGCAGCCCCAGAGGTAGTATACAGCAGCCCCAGAGGTATATACAGCAGCCCCAGTGGTAGTATACAGCAGCCCCAGTGGTAGTATACAGCAGCCCCAGTGGTAGTATACAGCAGCCCCAGTGGTAGTATACAGCAGCCCCAGAGGTATATACAGGCCCAGTGGTAGTATACAGCAGCCCCAGTGGTAGTATACAGCAGCCCCAGAGGTATATACAGCCCCAGTGGTAGTATACAGCAGCAGCCCCAGGGGCTGTATACAGCAGTAGCCCCAGGGGCTGTATACAGCAGCAGCCCCAGGGGCTGTATACAGCAGCAGCCCCAGGGGCTGTATACAGCAGCAGCCCCAGGGGCTCTATACAGCAGCAGCCCCAGGGGCTCTATACAGCAGCAGCCCCAGGGGCTGTATACAGCAGCAGCCCCGGAGGTATACAGGCCACCCCATCAAGCTCCAGGGCCCCCCCCCCTTGCGCGGCAGCCTGTAAAGGAAAATCATACTTATCAGTGTCCCGCGCTGTCCCGCCGCTGCCATCACGATCCCGGGCTTCAATCCGCGTCTTCCGGCTTCCGGCGGTCGCGGGCAATGACGTCATTCCCGCGACCCAGGAAGTGCGGAAGACGCAGAATGGAGCCCGGGATCGTGATGGCAGCGGCGGGACAGCGCGGGACACTGATAAGTATGATTTTCCTTTACAGGCTGCCGCGCAAAGGGAGGGGGGGCCCTGGAGCTTGATGGGGGGCCTGTATACCTCCGGGGCTGCTGCTGTATTAATTACCGTATATACTCGCGTATAAGCCGAGGGGGACTTTTCAGCCCAAATTTTGGGCTGAAAAACTCGGCTTATACGCGAGTATATACGGTACCATTTCTCCTCTTTTTTTGTTTTTGTCATTTGTAAAGGATCTGTTTTTTTTTCATACTGGATCAGTTTCAAATTAAAAATGATAATCAGTTACTGGATCCGTTCCCCATAGACTCCAATGTTAAAATAAAGCATATCCTGCAGAAATCAATTTTTGCAAATCAAACAAAACAGTTGTGTTTGCAGAACTTTTTTGTCCAGCGGATGGGTTCTAATGGCTGATTACTGGACGTGTGAACTGAGCAGTAATACTTAACTTCTAAGGCCGGCTTCACACCACGGTTCTTTACGGTCAGGTTCTGTCCAGTGTTTTGCAGGATGCACCTGACAGCCCCGGACAAAACAGAACTGGAGGGTAAATCTGCCCTCCGATCCTGTTTTCTCTGCCGCAATCAGCAGCTAAGTGGCTGCTGGCATCTGGCCGTGGTGCTGATATGACAGCCGGGGAGCTCTCCAGGTGCTGAAATTCAGCGGCAGCTGCTTTTTCAGCACCTGGCGTCTGGGAATCCGTCTTATTTTTTTTTTTTTTTCTCTTTTTTTTGTTGGATCCGGTGCCCATAGACTCCCATGCTATGGGCGCTGGATCCGAGAGGATCCAATTTTGTCCAATTTTTGCCCCGGACACACAAAATTCTGCAGACTTCGATTTTGTGTCCGTGGCAAAAAAACTAAATCTGCCAGATCCTCCCGGACAGCAGAAAACCGGTTGGCAAATCACTGCCATCCAACCCTATAGGGAGACATGGGGGGCAAAATCGAATCCGGACAGCCCTGGATCCCAAAAATTGTGGTGTGAAGCCGGCCTTAGAAGTAATAGCCTGATCATACTGGAGGGAGGAGCAGCGCAGAGTGTTTCAGGAGATAAATGATTTTATTAAGATGAGTGCTGCATATCACATTCGTAGTGCTGCCATGTGAGGAAAAGAAATTAGACAAGTCCTAGTCTAAAATATACTTAGTGGGTTAGGTCACCAGCAGCATAGAGTGTTTCAGAGGGAGAGTATCCCAATGCTTTCAGTGTAGGATGAATGCTGGAGCAAGGGGAATAACTATAATAGGTGCAGGGGTTAACATTGCACCTGGACCATGGAATCTAGGGGCCCCAAAACTCCCTTTGGCCTATAGAAAGAGAGTGATGGTATTAAAGATTTGGGGGCCCATGAGCTTCATGTTACGCCCCTTGCTGGAGCGTGTCATTCTTGTGACGTATGAATCGTTGCACTGCAGGACAAGCCTTTTTAGTAATGAAATTTAGTGTGAAGTGCGGAATCGGCGGCTGTTAATTAGCGGAGCTCGGGCAGCGCTGCCGTTCTGACAGGTGTCTGCTGTGTGCACTTTAAAGCTCATTACAGGCTAATTTCATTCCGAGGGTAATTATCAATTATATGATGAGTATTTGTTGAATATTTGCGGCTGAAATGGAGAAGTTCAGATCCATCTCCTCTACCTAAAGGTTAAAAATGGAATGTATTCATTTACCATGAAATTTAATTAATTTTTCTATTATTGTCCCATAATAAAAACTTAAAGTGATCTTTCAATCTAAAGCAATAAAAAACCTAAAGGAAAAAAATAGCATTTCTGCACCCATGATATATGTGGTCTGTCATGGTTGGTTGTACTGTATCTTCCCCCATGTACTTCTGTCAAGGTAATGATTTATAGAATTGACTGGAAAGAAAGGGGATGATGTGCGACGTCCTGCAGCCTACACAATGGCTGACAATAAATGGGGTTACTCCTAGTAAGAACAGGAAGAGCAGCTCTGAAGCACAAGTGGCAGCTGTAACAAAAATATACTGAAATTGTAAATTGCCAATGGAATTCTGATCTTGGAGCGGAAAGTCACATAATTGGATGAGGTCTGATGGCCAGGCATGGGAGAAAGATTGTAGTAGACATCAAGGCCATGTTCACACTGTGCGCTTTTGATCCGTGTTTTTCTGTTGCGTTTTTGTTGAATTTTCAGCAGCAAAACTGAATCTGTTTTTGCAAAAGAAAAAGCATAATCTGTTTTTGATCAATTTTAGTTTTTTTTTCCGTTAACAATGGTTTCAAGGGGAAAAACGGCTACCTTCACATTTGCGTTTGCATGCTGATGGCATGCAGACACACAAAGCAGTGCAAAGCAGTGCCATTTTGATGTGTCCGCAGCGGAGAATGTCCGCCTGCGGACACATCACTGTGCAGCCCGGCAGCCAATCAGCGGTGTCCGGGGGCGGAGATCAGCACTGGAGATCTCCTCCTCCCCGCCGCCGGTAATCTGCTAGCGATGTCGGCCGGGAGAACAGCTGATTTGACAGCTGTTTGAAACTCCTCTCGGTGTCGGCGCGGTAAGATTCAAACAGCTGTCAAATCAGCTGTTTCTCCCCGCCGACATCGCTAGCAGATTACCGGCGGCAGGGAGGAGAAGATCAGCAGAGGCTGAGCTGATCTCCCGGTGGCCGTCGGTGAGCTCCTGTGACATCACCGGCGTCCACCGGGAGATATTTCAATGGGTCCGCAGCGTTCTCCTGCGCTGTCAAGCACAGAACACTGCGGACCCATTGAAGACAATGCATGTTTTGTGCGCTTGGGGACGCTTGTTGATTTTCCAAGGTCCCCGAGCGCACAAAAAATGCAACATGCTGCGTCTCCGGTGCGGACGCTGGACTCCAGAAGGAGCAGATATCGTCCGCATCCGCACCCGAACGCAGCAAACGCTGACAAACGCAGGCACTATGCGTTCCTATGTTAAACATAGGAACGCAGTGCGCATGCGTTTGACTGCGTATGGGAACGCAGCATAAGCTGCGTGCACATACGCTAATGTGAAGGCAGCCTTTAGGAGAAAAAACTGATCACTAATTGACGCTCATGCTTTCTCTGGATGCGTTTTCTGTCCCCAAAAACGGACCAATAAAAAGCACAGCACTTCTGAAAACTCATTGACTTTTCTGGACATCCCAGAAAGTGATCCTTTTTCCATGCAACAACAGATCACAAAAAACGGATCAAAATTGCACAGTGTGCACATGGCCTAATACTAGTAGCGACAATGTTGACGTTACAGTGTATCTGTGATTTCAATGGACCATAGTACACAGGTAAATACATACAAGGGTGGTTTTAATTTTTATGTTTTTTTATTTTTGTTCAACTAGTGTTTTACTTAAAGGGAAAACTGTGCAGGATCATCCAGTTATGGACAAGTCCCATGATCATTTGATCTATGATTGACCCACAGCGAGGTCAGTGTCATATTTACCTACAGTAGTATTGAAAGTATAGAGAGGCTTGGTTCACCTGTCCAGGTATCGTCCATGAGGTCGGATCCAGCACAATCATTGTGCAAACACAACGTTTTTGTCCACTTTTCAATAACTAATTTTTGCAGGATCCGTTTTTTTTAACACTGGAGTCTATGGAGAATGGATCGGTAACTGATCACTATTTATCTTCCTTTAGACACTGATCCAGTAAGAAAAAAAAAACTGACTCTTTAAAATAAAATAAAACCAAAGGCTAAATAGCGATCATGTTATGGATCCGGTTTCCATAGACTTTCCATGTTAAAAAATTGATCTCGCTAAATCGGTTTATTTAAAAACTTACAAACAAGTATTTGCAGAATGAATTGTGCTGGATCTGTTCAAACATATGATTACTGGACATGAACTTTGAGTAACCGTTTAGTTTTTAGTCCATAAATCAATTATACACATGAAAATAAACAACTTAGTAATGTTTCAGAGAAATGCATTTTTGTGTACCTGTAATAATTTTTAACTTAAGACATTATTTACATTACTGAGATAGGAGATGATGTGGAGACACCGGGGTCAGTGGGTGCTCTCTGTGGAGACAGTGGAGACACTGTGGGCAGTGGGTGCTGTCAGGGGTGAACCTAGCCTCTCTGCTGCCTGTGGCGGACTTCAAAGCGGCGCCCCCCCTCCCAACTCAAGAATGTCAGGCCATCACACGCACATACAAGAACTTCACATAAGAATCCAGAACAAGGAACATTAATGGCAATGGCAGGCCTGGCACTACCATAAAGACACACAATAATGGCTACCAAGCTGTGGTCCTGTAGGCAGACACAGTCCTCCATCCTTATAACACAGGAGGCAGCACTGATTTCCATCCTATTATCTATGGCACATGCCTACAAAACTCTGGGCAGCTCCAATGTTGCAGCTGCCTGCCATTGACTAGTCAGACATGTCCACCATGGAGCACCGTCCACACACCACATACAATGACCTGCAGTCTAAGCATCAACAAGCCGCCACTGCACTAAACTGGTAAAATGGCGCTTCTCCTCCAACAGACCACATCTTCACCCAAATTGCTTAGCCAATCACAAGTGCAGCACACTGGGCTGTCTGGAGTTAACAGCAGCACCGTCCAATTCAGTTGAGTAAGGGATGTATGACCACGAAAGGATACAAGCGCCGCTGACCAATCGCTGCTTGGTAGACACATGGCTGGATGCTTGTATGTACCGAAGCAATGGGCGTGGGGTGTAAGTAGAGGGACAATGCATCCTGCACCAGTATATAAATCATAGGACCTCATTGTAGAAGTTCTAATCGCCCACCCATCCCCCCCAAAAAAAGAAAAAAATATTTGGCTGAGGTACATATCTCACAAGTTTGCAATTGTTACAAAGTACTTTTCCTCCTAATTGGAGCCCCTAGATTTCCCTTTCATTGCCCCTATAAAGTGTGATGGCAACAAAAGTGCCCCCAACACTGTATGATCCCCCACTGTGAATTCCTCCACACACAGTATGAAGACCCTACTGTACCCCCTTCAACTACCCCAGCACAGTATAATCCCCAACTGTGAACCCATGTAGTGTAATGGACCCTACACCTCTTCTAAGTATAATGGCGCCCAACACAGCCCTCAAATAGCCCTCCAAGTATTATCATGCCCCACAAAGCCCTCCAAATATTATAATGGCTTCCATATAGTATAATTGGCTCCATATAATCCTCCATATAGTATAAGGCACCCCATAGTCCTCCGTATACTATAATGCAACCCCATAGTACTCCATACAATATAATGCACCCCCATAGTACTCCATACAATGTAATGCACCCCTCCATACGACTCTTATCACATATAATGCACCCTTATAGGACTCCATCACAAAATAATGCATCCTGCAGCCCTGCACATCTCAGTTCAGTGGGAGCGCAGTAGTGACATTTCTGCACTCTACTGCCACATCAGAGCACAGGCTCCCCTATATAACACAGTATGGGGAAGGCCCCCTATATAACACAGTACACGGGGGAGGTCCCTTATATAACATGGCACAGGGGAGGGTCCTATATAACACAGTATGGAGGGGACACCCCCTACATAACACAACACATAGGAAGGCCCCCTATATAACAATACAAAGGGATGCCCCCTGTATAACACAGAACAGGGGGAAGGCCCCCTATATAACACAGACAGATGGAGGCCCCTATAACACAGTAGGACGGAGCCCTCTGTATAGCACAGTACAGAGGGAGGCCCCCTATATAACACATATTGAGGGGAGTCCCTATTACACAGCAAGAGGGAGGCCCCTATACACAGTATGGAGGAGGCCCTTAATAACACAGCACAGAGGGAGGCCGTCCCCTATAAATACAGCACAGAGAGAGGTCCCCTATATAGCACAGCACACAGGGAGGCCCTATATACAGCCAGAGGGAGGCCCCTATATAACACAGCATGAGAGGGGCCTGCATAATCCACTACAGAGGGTTACCTACCTGAGGATCGGGTATTCATTATTCTATGAGCTGCTCACCCCTCTTGGTTTAAGGATGGCTGGGGCTGCAGGGGCCTCGCTGATCCCTCTGTGTGTCCTTGGCCCTAGCTGGCTGCTCACCCCCTCTTCCCACCATGGTCATTTTGAGGATGGCTGCGCTGCTGCTCCGCTGTGTGACCTGGGCCCTGGCCGGCTGCTCACCTTCTCTTCGCATCGCGTCTGTTTGAGAATGGCTGGGGTGCAGGGGCCACACTGCTCCCGCTGTGTGTCCGGGGCAAAGCGCCCCCCTGCCTTCTGCGCCCGTGGCAGTGCTAGGATGATACCTGGTCGCAGCAGCGGTGATGGCAGCGGCCAGGACTATGGGAGCGGCATCTGCAGGGGGCCTCGCTACCACCATGGAGCCCCTGCGGATGCCACCTCCTGTCTACTAGCAGGGCTCGCCACTTGAGGCAGACACTTCATGTCACCTCATGGATGCTGCTGCCCTGGGTGCTCTCATCCGCTGGCCCAGCCACCTTTAGAAAGTGCTTATGGGCCAGGGCTCATCCATGAATGTCCAACTCCTTAACCATGGACGAAACACTACTCGGACAACACAGGGTGAGGGAACCACACAATGGTATTGGATCCCCAACAGTCAAAGGCATATAACACATACACAGTAAGAACACACAATGTAACAAGCAACAGAGTCTCAACCTTCCACAGGCTCACCAGGGATTAAAATGCTTAAAGGGCCAAATACGCCAGTCCAGCAGCACCCCGCTGTTGGCGGGCACCCACTGAGAAAGGAATAGCGACAATCTTATCAAAGTCTGTAGCGAGGTGACCAAATTGTCTCAACCTAGCTTTCTTCCTTAAGTAGTCTCTGATATTCCAGCCGAACCCTAGAATCCTAGGCTGAACTCCTGCAGAATATAATCCAGTTTTGGTGCTCCTCCAGTGTGACCCAAAGCTCCTAGACTGATGCCATGCAGAGTATGATGACACGATGTTATCCTTGCAGCTGGAACCAAAATTCTTAGGCTGAGGTTATAGTCTTCTAATGAGGACCAAAGCCCCTAGGTTGAAGCCATGTAGCATATGAACTGCTGATGACTGAAGAATGTCCTTTTTTTTTTTATAACCTGAGCCTACACTTAGGGTATGTTGAGCTCTTCCAGGACTGGTAGAATAAGGCAGTTCTCTTATTGGTTGGCGTTTCAATCCGAATGTTTAATTCTCCTCTGAGTGATGTAGATAGAGGGGGTGAGGTAATTTACAGCAATACACAAACTCAGACAATAAAGGCTACGAATAGTCTGGCAAGAAATAATGACTTGACAAACATGAGATGACAACAAAAGAACAACACGTCTGGCAAAATTAAAAATTAACCCACGAGTCATGACAAGCATTGAGAAAGGCTGTGATTACATAGATGACAGTTGGTGCCCACAAGATTATATAGAATGGAAGGAGCATAAAGGACAACAGATCTTCTGCTGCACGGTCTCCTAAAAGGGCAGTTACATTTTTTAAAATCCTGTCCACAGAACACACTGACCCGCCTTAGACTGCCTATTTTGCGTGGGGTGTAGGTGAACCAATATGCCATTCTATAATAACATGTTCAGATTACCCAGACTGTACAGTATCTGAAAGTTTGGAATAATTATGTCCTCATGAGAGGAAGTATTTGTTAGGCCAGTTTACCAAGCCTGACTTGGACGGAGTAAGTACAGTTTTTGGAGTCTCCTGGTTCAGATGTTGCGAACACTGGCAACTGCGGTGTGTAAGGAGTTTGACATCGGAAGGGTCCACCGTCACCATAGGAGGGGGTCACCGTCACCATAGGAGGGGGTCACCGTCACCATAGGAGGGGGTCACGTCACCAGGAGGGGTCACGTCACATAGGAGGGGTCACCCTCACCATGAGGGTCACGGCACCATGAAGATACGCGGTATCAATACGTTCTTGTGGTGGATGATGGTGGCTCAGTGGCCACCCTGCTGAAATAATGATGGCTATACACTGTATACGCAAGAGCGATTAAACAATCGTGTGTTCAAGTAACCACGTGGGACTAAAAAATGTTGTTGCCAAGAAACTATAAATCTATAAATATCCAATGAAAAATACATAAATGTGCTTCTTTTACAATAGAGCGTGCTTTTGAGAAAACAAACACACATGCCTCAAAAATCAATTTAGTATAATTTTTTACAGTTACTCTAAATTATCTGTTCCCCACTGTGAATCTATTTTTTTTTTTATTTATTCTCCAAAACCCAAAGAATAAAGATAATCAAAAAGTTACATTATCTTAAATGGTGCAAATGAAAACTACCGAACGTCTCAAACTTCAATGAATGAAAAAGTTTATGGATCTTGGGTGCAGCGACGCAAAAAAAGTCTTTTCATTGTTCAAAAGTAAGACAAAAAGTATGTACGGTATTTGGTATCATTGTAATTACCGTATATAGACCCACAGAACCAACCCTCATAAAACAAAATCTAATTATTATAACTATGTACCCCAATATTGGGAGAATAAAATATACAACTCGTCCCATCAATAATAAGTCCCCTTGAGGCTAAAAAATCTTTACCTTAAGTGGAAACAATTGGCAATTAAGATGTTACTTAGAAACAAAGTGTTTTCCCATTAAATTTAGTTGATTTATCCACAAAATAGGTGATAATGAATGATCACTAGGGGTATGACTGCCAAGACACCCCGAAATGCATGATAATTAGGAGTATGACTGTCGAGACCCCCAGAGATGCATGACCACTAGGGTTTGATGCTGAACCCAGATGTATGTAGGTGAGACTGCCAAACCCAGAGATGCATGATCTAGGTTTGATGCTAGACCCAGAGATGTATGATCACTGAGTATGACTGAAAAACCCCAAGAGATGCATGACACTAGTTATATGCGAGACCCCAGAGATGTAGATCACTAGATAGATGCTGAAACCAGTGCATGACTAGGTAGACGCGAGACCCCAGAGATGTATGATCACTAGGGGTTGACTGCTGAGAGCCCCGAGATGTATGACACTGAGTATCTGTGAGACCTAGCGATTCATAGTATTGAATGAAAGTCCCCTATGTAAATGGGGCCCTGGTGGCACACTCTTTTTACTTCTATGAGAATGAGATAGCCATGGATGGAGTGCTCTAGTATGGTCGTGGCCCATTGTGGATCTTTTTTTAATGACCTGTTTTTCGGGTCACTGGTGATACCAGCAGTCAGAACCCCAGTGATCATACGTTTATACTCATGCAACCTATGTACCAGCTCATGGCTTGGTTTTGTGTATAGAGTTGTAAAGGGTTAGTAAAGTATGACTACTTGCATCCAAGAAATCAGCAACACACCTGTGCACAGGTTGTTTGAAACTTGCAGCTAACTACATTCATTCAAAGGACTTGAGCTGCAATACCTAACCCAACCTGCAGACAGATGTGGAGCTGTTTCTGTTTACAGGCAGCCACGTTTTCTAATCTTAGGGAATAATTTTTGATGATCCTGAGTTCTAATACACATTTTGTTCTATATTGATATTCTCACTTCTGCAAATTAATTTCCAGAATTAAATGTTGCTCTTTACGCCACGCTCCGCTGTGACCCTCCGCTTTTATGTGTTAGTCGGCTTCAACACCAGTTTGTTTGCATAGTCCCCTGTAACACCGAGAAAATTACTGGGTCACAAGATTAATTCTCGGTCCGTTCCCTCAGGCGTCTTACACATGAGACTTCCCAGCCTGCAATTCACTCCTCCAGTCTCGGGCTATCAACACCTATTGGTCCTGAAATCCACATGTGGATGGCGGCTCTGGATGGCGGCAGTAATTGTTTGCTGAGCCCCTTGCAGCCATGATTTAATAAACATGCTGTGATGGGAAAACTACAAATGAGCGGCTTCTTCTGTCCCCAGGGTGAGAAGGACTGGAGTTTAATTTCTGTTTATAGAGGTCTATTAAGCTTTTGAAGGGGAATTCTTGACCCATTGAAGGGGAAGAAAACGTATAGGAGAAATAGAAGACTTCAATATAGTAGAGAATTTACCCTGAAAAATTCCCTACAAATTATAAAGTCCTTGAGTCATTCTGTGAAGGTGTTTTCTTAGGCATGTCTGTGAAAGCTAAACACCAACTATAGAATACTGCCCCCTATGTACAAGAATATAATTACTATAATACTGATAAAAAAGCCAAGAAGCCAGCGCTGCCTATGGTCAGCACGCAATACAAAAAGTGCATGTGCACATATTAATTTCTAACTGTACTTTAAACTGAGACATTTGGCAAACAATTGATCAATTCTTTGAGCTACCCCGCCACGTCACGGACATTCTCAGATGGGGCAGTCCTACTCTACATTTTTTAATACGCTGTGCCATTACGGCCTCCTGAATGCATTAAAAGCAGAACCATATCAAATGCACACGTACCTGAAGCATTACTGAACTACTCCCATGGCGCCAGAAAAGCAGCTCAGATAAAGGCAAACCAGGTCCGGACATGCATTTAATGTGGTCCTGCTTTTAATGTATTCAGGAGGCTGTAATGGCACAGCGTATATAAAAAAAGTAGAGTAGGACTGCCCCATCTGAGAATGCTGTGACGTGGTGGAGTGGCTCAATGAATTGATCAATTGTTTGCTAAATGTCTCACTTTAAAGTACAGTTAGAAATTAATATGTGCATACTGCACTTTTTGTATTGCCTGCTAACATAGGCAGCGCTGGCTTCTTGGCTTTTTTATTTACTATAATACTGCTCCTATGTACAAGAATAGAACTACTATAATACTGCCCCGATGTACAAGAATATAACTACTGTGAGATTGTGACCGGGATTGTCTATGACGGCCAGTATGTGTCTCCCAGGATGTGCTCCCTCCACGTATAGGTAACACTCCACCCCAGGGTTTTGGTGCAGATTGTCCTCCTGGTCCGTACGGGGTTAAAAGGAAGCAGGAACACTGGGGGAGGTTCCTAATTGGAGTGCGAGTAACTCATGAACAGACGGTCTAAGTAAGACTCGGAAGGGAAAGTAACAAGTGTGCCGAAATAACACAGCCTTACCCGTGGGGTCTCCTCCTGTGGCGCAGCCAGGTCAGAGCCTGACAGAGGGTCAGGATATACACAGGGCAGTGCATAGGCAGATATAATAGACAGGCTACGATACGGTTCTTTAACTTAGGGGATCGGGTATTGGTACTGGTCCCCACAGCAGAGAGCAAGTTTCTAGCTAAGTGGCAGGGTCCCTATGAAATCCGGGAAAAGGTCGGGGTTGTCAACTATAAGGTATTTCAATCAGGGAGGAGGAAACCAGAGCAGATATACCATATCAACCTGTTAAAACCATGGAAGGAAAGGGAAGGCATGATCCTCCGTCTCTCTCCTTTTCTGGGCGCTCCTCCCCGGGTCCAGCGACCTCCGGGGAGAACGAACCAGAAGTAAGGATAGGAGACAGCCTCACCAAACAGAGGTGAGAGGCCAGAAAGATCGTTCAGCAGAACCCGGATGTCTTCTCGGATCTGCCCAGTAGGACAAACCTTATACAGCATGATATTGTCACCGAACCTCACTTGAAGGTACGCCTGAAGCCTTGCCGTGTGTCGGAGGCTCGGAGACAAGCCAACTCAGAGAAGGTGAAAAAGATGCTCCTCTTAGGAGTGATTGAAAAGTCTGAGTGAATGGGCCAGTCCCATTGTACTGATATTCAAGCCAGATGGCACATTACAATTCTGTCACGACTTTAGGAAGCTCAATGAGGTATCCAAATTTGATCTTTACCCTATGCCCGGGTGGATGAGCTGATCGACAGGCTGGGACAGGCGCGGTATTTCACTCGATTTGACCAAAGGGTGCTGGCAGGTGCCACTGACTGAGTCAGCCAAGGAGGAAACCGCTTTTGTAACGCCTGAGGGTCTCTTTCACTACGTCGTCATGCCTTTTGGTTTACATTGCGCCCCGGCCACGTTCCAGAGGTTGATGGACATGGTACTGGAGCCCCATCAGGCGTATGCATCAGCATACCTTGATGACATCATTATCTATAGCACCGAGTGGCAGACCTACCTGGTTCATGCCTTGTCTCACGGCCCGTGTTTGGTGGCTGGAGTTCAACCCCGCACACTTGAACTGAGGGGGAGGTATGTGAGACTGTGACCGGGATTGTCTATGACGGCCGGTATGTGTCTCCCAGGATGTGCTCCCTCCACGTATAGGTAGCACTCCATCCCGGGGTTTTGGTGTAGATTGTCCTCCTGGTCTGTACGGGGTTAAAAGGAAGCAGGAACACTGGGGGAGGTTCCTAGTTGGAGTGCGAGTAACTCATGAACAGACGGTCTAAGTAAGACCTGGAAGGGAAAGGAACAAGTGTGCCGAATTAACAGTTTCACCCGTGGGGTCTCCTCCTGTGGAGCAGCCAGGTCAGAGCCTGACAGAGGGTCAGGATATACACAGGGCAGTGTAGAGTTTGTACCGGCTGCGCTCCGGATCCGGGGGGTATGTGGAGACTGTGGACTTGTAAATAGTAAACCGTGTGCTGTGAACTTCTGTGCCTGGGTCCCTGCCTTCTGCTGTGCAAACCGACATGGCCACCTCACACGTCTATAATACTGGTCCCTATGTACAAGAATATAACTACTATAATACTGCTCCTATGTACAAGAATATAAGTGCTATAATACTGCTCCTATGTACAAGAATATAACGACTATAATACTGCTCCTATGTACAAGAATATAACTACTATAATACTGCTCCTATGTACAAGAATATAACTACTATAATACTGCTCCTATGTACAAGAATATAACGACTATAATACTGCTCCTATGTACAAGAATATAACTACTATAATACTGCTCCTATGTACAAGAATATAACTACTATAATACTGCTCCTATGTACAAGAATATAACGACTATAATACTGCTCCTATGTACAAGAATATAACTACTATAATACTGCTCCTATGTACAGGAATATAACTACTATAATACTGCCCCCTATGTACAAAAATATAATTACTATAATACTGCTCCTATGTATAAGAATATAACTACTATAATACTGCTCCTATGTACAAGAATATAACTACTATATTACTGCTCCTATGTGCAAGAATATAACTACTACTAGATGGCAGCCCGATTCTAAAGAATCGGGTAGTCTAGAATCCATATATAGTTTATTTAGTAATAGTTAGGGTAGTGCGGTGAAATTAATTGTGTGTATAGAGGTGGCTCAGTGGTTAGCACTGCACGCTGGCTCAGTGGTTAGTACTGCGTGCGGTGGCTCAGTGGTTAGCAGTGAGTGCGCTTGCTCAGTGGTTAGCAGTGAGGGCGCTGGCTCAGTGGTTAGCAGTGAGGGCGCTGGCTCAGTGGTTAGCAGTGAGGGCGCTGGCTCAGTGGTTAGCAGTGAGTGCGGTGGCGCAGTGGTTAGCAGTGAGTGCGGTGGCGCAGTGGTTAGCAGTGAGTGCGGTGGCGCAGTGGTTAGCAGTGAGTGCGGTGGCGCAGTGGTTAGCAGTGAGTGCGGTGGCGCAGTGGTTAGCAGTGAGTGCAGTGGCTCAGTGGGTAGCAGTGAGTGCGGTGGCTCAGTGGGTAGCAGTGAGTGTAGTGGCTCAGTGGTTAGCAGTGAGTGCAGTGGCTCAGTGGTTAGCAGTGAGTGGGGTGGCTCAGTGGTTAGCAGTGAGTGCGGTGAGATTGGTCAGCGCAGCGGCGTGGGCAGAGTGGTCAGCGCAGCGGCGTGGGCAGAGTGGTCAGCGCAGTGCCGTGGGCAGAGTGGTCAGCGCAGCGCCGTGGGCAGAGTGGTCAGCGCAGCGCCGTGGGCAGAGTGGTAAGCACATACATACACTCCGCTATACTTACCACCGACCCTGCGTCTTCCCCGCCGCCTGGATCCTGAGTCGACATGTCGCCGCCCCCGGACGACTGGATCCAATATGTTGTCCGGGTAGTTTTGCGAGACATCTTGGACGCTATATGGGATCCAGTAGTTTGGGGGCAGCGACATGTCGACTGAGGATCCAGGCAGCGGACGCAGGGCCGGTGGTAAGTATAGCGGACTGTGTGTGTGTGTGTGTGTATGTGTGTGTGTGTACAAAGTTGAGGGAAGTGTAGACAAAGTGACGGAAGTGCGTACATACACACATATACACACATACTGTACATTGCATATGGAGGGGTGAGGAGAGCGGAGGCTGGAGGGCAGAGGACTGGGAGAGGAGAGCGGAGGCTGGAGGGCAGAGGAGAGGAAGAGGAGAGAGGAGGCTGGAGGGCAGAGGACAGGGAGAGGAGAGAGGAGGCTGGAGGCAGAGGACAGGGAGAGGAGAGCGGAGGCTGGAGGGCAGAGGACCGGGAGAGGAGAGCGGAGGTTGGAGGGCAGAGGACAGGGAGAGGAGAGCGAAGGCTGGAAGGCAGAGGACAGGGAGAGGGGAGCGGAGGCTGGAGGCTGGAGGGCAGGGGACAGGGAGAGGAGAGCGGAGGCTGGAGGGCAGAGGAGGGTGGAGGCTGGAGGGCAGAGGACAGGGAGAGTAGAGCGGAGGCTGGAGGGCAGAGGACAGGGAGAAGCGAGTGGAGGCTGGAGGGCAGAGGACTGGGAGAGGAGAGCGGAGGCAGGAGGGCAGAGGACTGGGAGAGGAGAGCGGAGGCAGGAGGGCAGAGGACTGGGAGAGAGAGAGCGGAGGCTGGAGGGCAGAGGAGAGGAAGAGGAGAGAGGAGGCTGGAGGGCAGAGGACAGGGAGAGGAGAGAAGGAGGCTGGGAGGGCAGAGGACAGGGAGAGGAGAGCGGAGGTTGGAGGGCAGAGGACAGGGAGAGGAGAGCGAAGGCTGGAAGGCAGAGGACAGGGAGAGGGGAGCGGAGGCTGGAGGCTGGAGGGCAGGGGACAGGGAGAGGAGAGTGGAGGCTGGAGGGCAGAGGAGGGTGGAGGCTGGAGGGCAGAGGACAGGGAGAGTAGAGCGGAGGCTGAGGGCAGAGGACAGGGAGAAGCGAGTGGAGGCAGGAGGGCAGAGGACTGGAAGGAGAGGGACCAGGCAGGAGGGCAGAGGACTGGGAGAGGAGAGCGGAGGCAGGAGGGCAGAGGAGAGGAGAGGCTGAGGCAGAGAGGGAGAGGAGGCTGGAGGCAGAGGCCAGGGCAGAGAGGCTGGAGGCGAGGCCAGGGCAGAGGAGGCTGGAGGGCAGAGGCCAGGGCAGAGGAGGCTGGAGGGCAGAGGCCAGGGCAGAGGAGCTGGAGGGCAGAGGCCAGGCAGGGAGGCTGGAGGGCAGAGGCCAGGGCAGAGGAGGCTGGAGGGCAGAGGCCATGGCAGAGGAGGCTGGAGGGCAGAGGCCAGGGCAGAGGAGGCTGGAGGGCAGAGGCCAGGGCAGAGGAGGCTGGAGGGCAGAGGCCAGGGCAGAGGAGGCTGGTGGCAGAGGCCGCAGGTGGCAGAGGAGGCTGGAGGGCAGAGGCCAGGGCAGAGGAGGCTGGAGGCAGAGGCCAGGGCAGAGGCAGGGCAGAGGAGGCTGGAGGCAGAGGCCAGGGCAGAGGAGGCTGGAGGGCAGAGGCCAGGGCAGAGTGGCAGGGCAGAGGAGGCTGGAGGGCAGAGGCCAGGGCAGAGGAGGCTGGAGGCAGAGGCCAGGGCAGAGGGCTGCAGGGCAGAGGAGGCTGGAGGGCAGAGGCCAGGGCAGAGGAGGCTGGTGGCAGAGGCCAGGCAGAGGCAGGGCAGAGGAGGCTGGAGGGCAGAGGCCAGGGCAGAGGAGGCTGGAGGGCAGAGGCCAGGGCAGAGGGCAGGCAGGGAGGCTGGAGGGCAGAGGCCAGGGCAGAGGAGGCTGGAGGGCAGAGGCCAGGGCAGAGGAGGCTGGAGGGCAGAGGCCAGGCAGAGGAGGCTGGAGGGCAGAGGCCAGGCAGAGGAGGCTGGAGGGCAGAGGCCAGGGCAGAGGAGGCTGGAGGGCAGAGGCCAGGGCAGAGGAGGCTGGAGGGCAGAGGCCAGGGCAGAGGAGGCTGGAGGGCAGAGGCCAGGGCAGAGGAGGCTGGAGGGCAGAGGCCAGGGCAGAGGAGGCTGGAGGGCAGAGGCCAGGGCAGAGGAGGCTGGAGGGCAGAGGCCAGGGCAGAGGAGGCTGGAGGGCAGAGGCCAGGGCAGAGGAGGCTGGAGGGCAGAGGCCAGGGCAGAGGAGGCTGGAGGGCAGAGGCCAGGGCAGAGGAGGCTGGAGGGCAGAGGCCAGGGCAGAGGAGGCTGGAGGGCAGAGGCCAGGGCAGAGGAGGCTGGAGGGCAGAGGCCAGGGCAGAGGAGGCTGGAGGGCAGAGGCCAGGGCAGAGGAGGCTGGAGGGCAGAGGCAGGGCAGAGGAGGCTGGAGGGCAGAGGCCAGGGCAGAGGAGGCTGGAGGGCAGAGGCCAGGGCAGAGGAGGCTGGAGGCAGAGGCCAGGGCAGAGGAGGCTGAGGGCAGAGGCCAGGCAGAGTGGAGGGCAGAGGGCTGAGGGCAGAGGAGGCTGGAGGGCAGAGGCCAGGGCAGAGGAGGCTGGAGGGCAGAGGCCAGGGCAGAGGAGGCTGGAGGCAGAGGCCAGGGCAGAGGGAGGGCAGAGGAGGCTGGAGGGCAGAGGAGGCTGGAGGCGAGGCAGAGGCAGCTGGAGCCGGCAGGGCAGACTCACCGCGGGCCGGCCATCAGGTGTACTGTAGCAGGAGAGGAGGGGCGGGCAGAGCTGCAGGAGAGGAAGTCCCGCCCTCCTCCTCTCCAGGCACGGGCAGGAAGCACGGGCAGGAAGCACGGGCAGGAAGCACGGCAGGAAGCACGAGTAGGAAACACGGGTACTCCCAGGGCTTGTGTGGCCCCCCCGAGAGTGGCGGGCAATGGGCCCCCCTGCCCCCCCCGGTATGTAGGCTTGTGTCTGGAGGGCAGAGGGTGGAGGGGAGTGGCTGGAGGCACACGGAACTTCCGAGGTCGGAACGTTCCGTGTGCCGGTGCCTGTAGCAGGGGGGCAGCCCTGCTACAGTGCACTGCATGAGCCTGGGCGACGTCCATCACGGAAGTGGGCGTGGCCTGTTCCGGAAGTGGCCTCGGGTTTTATATAATAGATAATACTGCCCCTATGTACAAGAATATAACCACTATAATACTGCCCCTATGTACAAGAATATAACTACTGTAATACTGCTCCTATATACAAGAATATAACTACTATAATACTGCCCCCTATGTACAAGAATATAACTACTATAATACTGCCTCTATGTACAAGAATATAACTACTATAATACTGCCCCTATGTACAAGAAGATAACTACTATAATACTGCTCCTATGTACAAGAATATAACTACTATAATACTGCTCCTATGTACAAGAATATAACTACTATAATACTGCCCCCTATGTATCAGAATATAACTGCTATAATACTGCCCCTATGTACAAGAATATAACTACTATAATACTGCCCCTATGTACAAGAATAGAACTAGTATAATACTGCTCCTATATACAAGAATATAACTACTATAATACTGCCCCTATGTACAAGAATATAACTACTATAATACTGCCTCCTATGTCCAAGAATATAACATACTATATAATACTGCTCCTATATACAAGAATATAACTACCATAATAATGCCCCTATGTACAAGAATATAACTACTATAATACTGCTCCTATGTACAAGAATATAAATATATATATGGTATGTAATAAGTATAATTTATTACATTTTCTATATCCCTATTTCTATACAAAGAAGAAAAAATTCCTGAATTCTTGCAGTTTTCGCTCTGAGCCTCCTATAAGCTGACACTTGCTGTTCTGCAGTGATCATGTCTCTGCCGTCTTCCCATGGTCGCTGGCTGGATTACAATCACTGTTTCTGCCTGTATACAGTTTATATGCTGAACACTCTGTCAATGGGGCGAGTTCCAGGCTCCAGGTCTCAGTGGCTCATAGGGCTGCTAAATAGCCTAAATCTTGAACTGCTCTTCACATCAATTAGATAAAAAAAAGATAGAAGTAAACAAGAATCAAAAGCTATAATTAGATGGAAAAAAACAACAATTATCAGCATCTAGTTTTAATGAGTAAACTCGCATAACTCTGGTCTACGTGAATGACTAGTAAAGGGTAATAACTTCCTCTGGTTGATGTTCTTCTCTCGTCTATTGTGTTTCTTTTTTTTTCCCCTTTTGTAATTATTATTGTATATGTACATAATAGGAAAACCCAGTTCCCATAGAAACCGGTATATCGGGGGCACGGTGTGGTCAACCTGTTAAAATGTACCGGAGCAGAATTCATTGACACCCACTGACCGGACTATCTGATCACCGGGGACTCATTATTGGTTGCCATGGTGACAGGAGTTTGTTGTCCCCAATATTATAATTGTTATATGATTATAATATCGATAAATATGATGATCTAATTAATGATGTTCTTTCCTAATATCGATGGCCGTGGATGAATGTCAGGTTTTCTGTTTCTAGAATTGTCATGTGTTTGACTTACTTTTTGCAGTCTGTGCTTCGGAAAAGGAAAAAAAAAAGCTCCATGTAGCGTCACCTCTTAGGTAGCATCAGTTGGCAATAAAATTATTATATTTTTTTTTTACCAGTTGAAAAGTGTCCAATTTTTGGTTTTTTTTCCCCTCTGCTACCTGAGTGTAAATTTTTTAACAAAAAAAAAAAATGTGAATGGTGGATCCTGTGTTATCTACTGTATGTAGAGGTGTTATCAGTCATTGTACAGGAGGAGGTGAGCTGTGATATCATCTATTGTGAATGGTGGATCCTGTGTTATCTACTGTATGTAGAGGTGTTATCAGTCATTATACAGGAGGAGGAGGTGAGCTGTGATATCATCTATTGTGAATGGTGGATCCTGTGTTATCTACTGTATGTAGAGGTGTTATCAGTCATTGTACAGGAGGAGGTGAGCTGTGATATCATCTATTGTGAATGGTGGATCCTGTGTTATCTACTGTATGTAGAGGTGTTATCAGTCATTATACAGGAGGAGGAGGTGAGCTGTAATATCACCTATTGTGAATGGTGGATCCTGTGTTATCTACTGTATATAGAGGTGTTATCAGTCATTGTACAGGAGGAGGTGAGCTGTGATATCACCTATTGTGAATGGTGGATCCTGTGTTATCTACTGTATATAGAGGTGTTATCAGTCATTATACAGGAGGAGGAGGTGAGCTGTGATATCACCTATTGTGAATGGTGGATCCTGTGTTATCTACTGTATGTAGAGGTGTTATCAGTCATTGTACAGGAGGAGGAGGTGAGCTGTGATATCACCTATTGTGAATGGTGGATCCTGTGTTATCTACTGTATATAGAGGTGTTATCAGTCATTGTACAGGAGGAGGAGGTGAGCTGTGATATCACCTATTGTGAATGGTGGATCCTGTGTTATCTACTGTATGTAGAGGTGTTCTCAGTCATTATACAGGAGGAGGAGGTGAGCTGTGATATCATCTATTGTGAATGGTGGATCCTGTGTTATCTACTGTATGTAGAGGTGTTATCAGTCATTGTACAGGAGGAGGTGAGCTGTAATATCACCTATTGTGAATGGTGGATCCTGTGTTATCTACTGTATATAGAGGTGTTATCAGTCATTGTACAGGAGGAGGTGAGCTGTGATATCACCTATTGTGAATGGTGGATCCTGTGTTATCTACTGTATATAGAGGTGTTATCAGTCATTATACAGGAGGAGGAGGTGAGCTGTGATATCACCTATTGTGAATGGTGGATCCTGTGTTATCTACTGTATATAGAGGTGTTATCAGTCATTATACAGGAGGAGGAGGTGAGCTGTGATATCATCTATTGTGAATGGTGGATCCTGTGTTATCTACTGTATGTAGAGGTGTTATCAGTCATTGTACAGGAGGAGGTGAGCTGTGATATCATCTATTGTGAATGGTGGATCCTGTGTTATCTACTGTATGTAGAGGTGTTATCAGTCATTGTACAGGAGGAGGAGGTGAGCTGTGACATCACCTATTGTGAATGGTGGATCCTGTGTTATCTACTGTATATAGAGGTTATCAGTCATTGTACAGGAGGAGGAGGTGAGCTGTGATATCACCTATTGTGAATGGTGGATCCTGTGTTATCTACTGTATATAGAGGTGTTGTCAGTCATTGTACAGGAGGAGGAGGTGAGCTGTGATATCACCTATTGTGAATGGTGGATCCTGTGTTATCTACTGTATATAGAGGTGTTATCAGTCATTGTACAGGAGGAGGAGGTGAGCTGTGATATCACCTATTGTGAATGGTGGATCCTGTGTTATCTACTGTATATAGAGGTGTTATCAGTCATTGTACAGTAGGAGGAGGAGGTGAGCTGTGATATAACGTATTGTGAATGGATGATCCTGTGTTATCTACTGTATATAGAGATGTTATCAGTCTTTTACAGGAGGAGGAGGTGAGACTGTGATATCACCTATTGTGAATGGTGGATCCTGTGTTATCTACTGTATTAGAGGTGTTATCAGTCATTATACAGGACTGGGAGATTGTAGCAGCCCTTGAAATGTTATTGGTAATTCTGGAGACTTGGTTCTGGTTACGCCATGCTTTTGTGTGTTCGGTGAGGAATGTAGCACATTATGTAGTATAGGTATGTAGAGCTTTTTTGGCAATGATCGATCTGACAAACAGTAATTACTCCGGTTTCTCTTTCTGGATGTGGGAATTCGCCCCCGAGCTTTCACTAATACAACGTTCCTTCTTGTTGAGCATAACAGCGACTTCTCGTTTTCGTCTTTTCTTCTTCTTCTATTTTTTTACCATTTATTTTTCACAGACAGCACTGCGGCGTGGAGTTGTGTAAATGAAAAACTCGTAGCCCAGGGTGTCATTTTTTTTTCGACTTCCCGCTACTTAGAACTGTTCCTCCTTAGTGACTTTGGCCTGTTCGTTAATTCCCTTTAAGGCTGCAGGGAACAGATGGAGCATGCCAGGGTGGAGGATCCTAATCTGATTAGTAAAGAGTTAAAAGGATTTGCATTTTATCCCTGGAATCAGACTCTCTAATTGCTGCACTTATGGTAGCGGTGAGCGGAGGGGAAGGGGTGGGGGAACAGAGCATGCTGGGATATTCTCAATTTCATACGGTTATAGGATAATTGTTGGATGCGTTTAGTTTACACTAATTACTAATTAATAAGCTGGACCGTAAATAAAGATTGGATTGGCACACAAATCCTCAATCTCTGACCCCTTCCCCTCCCCCATGTTGAATTTAAGGGGCTCCAGAAAGTTGAGATACAGTATTGTTGTAAGAACCCCTTTCCTGGGAGAACTAATGTGGGGTGCGTACAGGGGATCTCCACATCTAAAGTTATTGATGATATATAAATATGTACTTAAATGATAATCAAAACAAGATATAAAATATTAACCACAACAGTATGAAAAGTAGAAATAGTATATTTTGGTTCTCTTGTTGCCAGAAGGAGTGGGATACTGTGACTGGATTACTGTCTTGTCTGGATACCTGAAGCGAACAAGGGGCTTTTCTTTTTTTTGGTGCGCTTTTAAAGACAACACGAAAGTATTTACAATGATAGATTGATATAAATGCTGCTGTTCTCCTGAATCCAGCGATGCCTCCCTTATGTTCCTGTGCCTCTCCCTTCCTGAAATATGGCCCCATTTTCTTTGCAAATAAATCTAGGCTTGTTAGACAAGGGGCATGTTTTTAGTGCTTCCTTGTGGGTGTCTTCTTCAGGACCTCTCCCACTTGTCTAAAAACACTAGACCTACACACTGGGAAAAGAGGACTATATCTCCGGAACCAAGAGGTGCAGGAAAAAAAGAGAAACTTCACCGGATTCAGGAGAACAGTGACAATCTACCAGGTAAACTAAATAAATAATAATGCAAATGATAAGGGATGTTTACCGTAAGTAGCTACATCCTTGAATGACCATATCCGGTGATGTAATATCTTACTTTGATTGATGTCACTTTCAAAAAGCGATGCCACCAGATACAGTATGAGAGGGTTAAAAAAGCTGGATACTGTAGACAGAGGAGCGCGCAATAGGGTCTTATCCAACAAACATGCAAAAGTAATGAGAAACTAGTCGCTTACTGTAAGGAATAAAGCTATATTCGTACAAGTAGCCATCTTGTTCAGATAGCTGCCATATCTCACTCCTCGGAGGTAGCCCCCATCTTTCTCAGCCCAAGCCGTATTCAATCAGTATGTTAATCAACCTGAGGAAACACCAACTGGTCACACAATAGAGCTTCCAGAAGGGATAGTTAAGTGACACCAGAGTGTGAAAACTAATCTCCTTCTACCACAGAAATCCTTTCACATAACCCAGACAGGCTGAGGATGAAGAATACATTTTAAAATCTCATGAGCTGTCGCTCCTATAAAAATGTCAAGCATAAATATGGAAACTACAGATTCAGACGGTCATCACACTTATTTCTACATAAATGTGCGATGATCGTAAGTAACCTAAACTTGATATTGGCCAGTAGGGCACCAGCAGAGTAGTCATGTGTCATATCATTGCGAAGCTAAAATCATAACTGAAAATATGAGAAGCATTGTCTTTTACCTACGACGCAAAGGTATGACCCATAATAGCTTTTGGATATTTCATGTCCCACTCAGGGGGTGGATGTTATGAAACATCCCAGAGGCAGGTGAGATATGAAGGCCTCTTACAGTATAAAAATGTCTCACCTCTTCTTCATCTTGGTATTCTTCTGAAGAGGCATAATTATATCAAGCCAGAGCATACCCCAGGAACTGATTGGCACTATGCTGCCCTTGTGGTGCCACCAACATTAAGGTAACTGATCACGTGTGGTGTGTGTGTGTGTGTAATTCTGTGTATATTCCATTTATCTTTTATTTGCATAACTGACTGCAACCTTTGTAATATATCTTAATAACTGTACATAATTAATATTATTCAAGTGTACCAATAGGGTGATTAAATATATAAATTTAATCTTGAGTTGTCCTTTTATCTGATCATGAACCCCCATGTCCGTGTGCTCATTTAATGCTAGCTGGGTTGGTTTACTGACCCAATATAAGCCCGTTCACAGACCGGACTTATATTAGACGAGGAATTGGTGGTAGCAATTAGTGCTTGGGGTTATTCAGGGCCTCTATCAGTGACTGGGTGCCTGCTATTATATGGGCTTCTGGTTGTGGACCATAAGGCATATATCACCCTCACTGAGAGGTGCCTTAAAATAACCACGCTGACAGGGCAGCTTCGGCCCTTCTTTTATCCTCAGGTAGTTTCCTGATTAGCCTGAGTTTAGAAGAGGCGCTATAGTGCTGCTAGGTTCGGTGGTCGATTCTCCACACTTACCGTGTATGGTTGTGACCCACAACTAAGATGAGAGTATATACAGGCAGCTGCTGCAGGATCCACGTATATAGTAGCAGAGCCAGAGGTATAGGAAGCAAGGGAGATACACAGATCTTCCTTGGTTCCTGTATTTCTAGCCAGGGAAAGCCACTAGGGGGTACAGCTCTGCCTGGAGTCGGGCCCCAGGCCTGACTGCAGGGGTGTGGCCATTGGATCAAGGGCAGGGGGCCCAGCTGTGACACAGGGGGCAAGGCTGTTGGGAGCAGGGAGGCCCATCCCCCTCAGCCTGCACACGCTGGGCGGAGTTTCAGGAGGGCCCAAAAATTTTGGCAGTCAGGGGCCCCGAAAATTCCTAGAGGCAGCCCTGTCTCTAGCATAGAAAATACCTAGGTCACATCAAGTTTGACCTTTATTTTCCATCCAGTTAACACAATTTAATACGTAAATTATCCAACCCTTTTTATAAAAGCTGTCCTACTGTCTGCCATTACTACCTCATGTATTGGGGTATTCCACCATCTGACTGCATGGCTGAAGGGACATTGTATCCGAAGTATCTAGGTATTATCCTACTAGGACCTTGCTCCAGATGACAACTCCACAGAACTACATTTCCAACATGTGCCCAGGGTGGGGAGTCGGAGTCAATTTCCATTTTGGTTGAGTCTAAGTTGGATTTGGGGAAATTGAAGATTTGGAGTCGGACGTTTGGCTTAGTAACTTCACAGCCAGATCTGTAGAGTCTGAGTTGGGGTCCATTTTGGTAGAGTTGAAGTTGGATTCTGGGAAATTGAGGAGCCCTGAGGTTTGGCTTACCAACTCCACAGTCAGGGCTGTGGAGTTAGTGTTCATTTTGGTGGAGTTGCAATGCCCATAAGGGCCGGGGGTATTCAGTAGCTGGGCCAGTTAACTGTCTTGGGGATGTCACGGTGACTGTTAACCGGCTCTGTCACTCTGGCCGTGCAGTGAAGATGGCTATTTACAGGGTCGTTTAGTAGTCTATTTGTGACGCCACCGGTGGAACCTGTCGTAGGTGACCAGCAGCTGCTGTTGTGGACCTCTGGGGTGGATGAAATGGCAGCAGATATGGAATCACTCCCAACTGGTGGAGCTGGGCCCCTGGCTTAGTGTAACAGTCTATTGGGATGGTGATGGTGACATGCAGTGGTGCAGGAGGCGTGGGGAATAACTGGAGGACACCGGGGTTGCAGTTCTGAAATGTTTACTCACAGTTCAGTTCAGCAGTCCAGCACAGCAGGGGCACCGTGTCCTCCGGGTCTGCTATCCAGCCAACTACCAGGCAGCTTGGGTCCACTCCTCCGAGACATCCTGTCATAAGCCTCTCCTGGTTGACTCTCCCACGCTGGGTACTCACCTCTCCTACCCTGCGTCTTCATGCACAGTGGCAAGCAGGTGGCTGTGGGCCTTGTCGGGCGACCTGTCCCCTCACCCTAGGTCTATCCACCGTTTCGGACGACTGCATGGTTTGTAGCCACTGCCCCTACAGGTGTAGCAGCCTCTGTTTTCCTGGTGGAACCTTGAAGCATTCCACCAGATCAATGCCAGTCCCCTCCTCCTGCAACCAGTCCCTCTGCCCGACTCATGTTAAGCCGGATTTGGGGCCCAACAGATGGATCCTCCCTTCCGTGTCCCTTAGGACTCCCACTCTCCAACTCGAACTCTCTCCAACTCCACTACTCACTGAAGTAACTCCTCCTCTTCCCCCTCCTCTACTTGCTCCCTCCCCCAGTTAGAAAATGGGGCCCTTCCTCAAGAGGATCCGCCCAAGATCCCCTGGCCTGGGGTTAGGATGGGTGTTGGGTGCAGGTGTTCGTGTGTCTCGGATTTATGTCCCCTCCTTACCTCGGAGTGGGATACCACACCTATGGTTTAGGTGCAGTACCTCTGTGGTGACCAGACCACAGGGGCGCCATAGAGTCTGAGTTGGCAGTTTGGCTTACCGACCCCACAGCCTTGCATGTATCCCCTTACTATAGTGCACAGAGGGGTCTCAGCTCATCTCAGTCCCCCAATGGAGAACTAGTTGTGACAAGTGGGTCCTATTAGACTGACATGGGTATGAGGGGTGATGGCATGCGGATATGAAATGTAGGCTTCTAGGTGGAGATGGGGACCTAGAGAACAAAATCTGTTTTGAGCAAAAATGAAGAAATTTGTGTTTATTTTATGTTGGTTTGATATTGTACTCCGAGTCCGAGGACAATAAGTCTGTAGTTCCTCCTGGGAGGAAGTAGAGTTATAATTATTTGCAATTTATGCATTTCTGTAATCTATTTTCCAAGCCACGATCTTATTTTCCGTAAACTTTTACGTTAACAATTATAAACTGTAAACTCTTGTAAAAGGGATAATGAGACGGCTCTGGCCCATTTCCCTGTTTCTGTGTATTTTTGTCTAGTTTTGGGGCTGGGGTCTCTGACTGTAAGGTCCTATCTGCTTACACAGAAGGGGAATTTGGCGGCTTTCTAGGTATTGTTTTCGGAGAGGAATAGATGACTGCGGACGGTTTTTAATCTGATCAGCTGTTTCCGTGACCACATCCATATGCGTTGGCACAATTTATTGCACAGTTTTAACATCCTCTTAAATCCCATTAAGCTCTTGTGCCCACCGCAGGCATCGCATTTCCAGAATACCGCCAAAACCACAGCCAGCTCTTGCTTTGGAATCTGTAACACAGAAAAACATACCATAAATACAATGTGATTTATCTGCCACAATAATGAAAGAAATTGAAACATTTGAAATTTACTTTTTGTGCCATAAAGAAGATCTGTCACTTTCCCTAATTTTTTTGTTTACTTGATATAAACGCCACCGTTCTCCTGAATCCGGAGATGACCTTCATTTGTTTCTACGCCTCTCCAGTCCTGAGATATGGCCTTTTCTTCCACGTATGTATAGATAGTCTTTTTTTTTTTTTTGTACAAGTGGGTGTGGTTCTCAAGAGGACGCCCATAAATAGTTGAAGAGCCACACCCACTTGGGTAAAAAAGCCTCTATTTAGATATGGAGAAGAAGGGGCCATATCTCAGGAATGGAGAGGCACAGGAACTAAAGAAAGACGCCAGATTCAGGAGAACAGCGACATTTATACCAGGTTAAAAACCAAACATTAATGGCAAGTGAAGGTTCTATTTTAAAGTACATAATGTCTAGTGACAGATTTGTAGTAGTTGCCTAACAACAAAGTATGTTGACTAATGATCTTCAATTAAAAATAATCTTCCACTTTGTGTGCACAGCATCTATGCAGATCTTGCATCTCCATGGTTACAGACTACAAACAACTACCTGTAGTCAGATCCTAAAGTTCTATCTTCCCTTAATTTTCAGTCTGTAGGTAGCAGAGGAGGTCACACCTGAATGAGGGACCAGATTACATAGTTTTGCTATCACTCTGACATTGTGAGGACATGTGGGAACCGCATGATTCACACAGGATACAGCGGGTCACAAATGGGAAACGGAGCCAGATCGTTCCTACTCAAAAAAAAATCCTTTACTTCTGAACACTGGGGATAAGAGTTGAATTAAATACCAGTTTTACCCACACTTTACCGGCATGAATATTTACATATTCTCGGTCCAAGAAACTGAGCTCAAAGTGCTATGCCAAGGACACCCTCCAATGTATCCGAACCGCTGGTTCAATTTGCCTGCAGATACTTGGATATTTGCCAGTATCATCAATAAAGTGTCACTTGTGTCATGGTGGCATCTGCCGCTGTTCACACTACAGATTCTGACACTTCACACTGTGGTTTCTCTGATGCTCGGGCGTCGACCTGCTGTGTTCTCGTTAGTGATCGGTCTAGCAGGAGTTAATCTCTGTATGACTGCTGATTACCTCTAGGATCACATGTTCTGGGAAACTATCACAGTCGCTCCCTGCCTTTTTAAGATGGTGGAATCTGCCTTCTCATGTTGACTATAACTTTTGTGATAACCGTTCATGTGCTGTTGATCCAGTTGCTGGTGATCTATTGAGTGCTGTTTGGTGCAATGTAAAAATCGTCTCCTCATCTAGTTATTTCCTCCCTGCTCTTTATTTCCTCCTGTGCACGTATTGTCTTACATCTCTGCTGTGTATTGCTGTGAGTATCTTTTGTTTCCCCGTTATTTTGTGTGGGCTTTTACCACTCCTACCATGGCCCTTCCCTGGGATAGGGAAACATTGATTGCATCAAGGCTGGCCAAGAGCAGGTCAAGGGTGGCAGCTCAGACATTCTCATCATCAGATGGAACACTGGGAAAAGGGACAGCCAGGACCCAGACAAATTCTTTCATCCAGTCCGAACAGGGGTCCTCTTGGTGGTCAGGCGGAGACACCGCAGGTTGCGGCACCTGTATTCTCTTACAGACACAGATGTACATAGGAGCTTCATGTACAAAACTGTTTACAAAGGTGTCTGATGTATTGGAGCAATAAAGCATACTGTCCATGAGTGCTAGTGCTTCCGTACAGATCCTGGCAATCGGCGGAATTCTAGCATTCTTCAGTCTTATGATGGGGTTTATGAATCTCGGCAACAGTTGTACATGCAGCTCCGATGAAAGAAAAATATTTTTGAAATAATTTTCTTATTGCCCATAGGAAATGTAGTAAGTGCATCTATGGGACCCATAACATTCCCCTTTCTTGCTTTTGTCCATAAATTCCATGCAGAACGCCCATTTGGGGAAACGACATAATAGAATTAGATATTTGTGGCCATATGTTTGCTGTATAATTACACATAAGAAGAATGTATGATGGAGGAGGCTCCGTCTCCCGCCAGATGAAGACATCCATTGCACGTTGGGTTCATATTGCGGTTTATTAGGATGAATGCGGTGTTTCTTTCCGCCTTGCTCTCAGCTCTCGAGTGGTAACTGTTCTGTTCTGTGTGATAATATGGTGAAAGAAGCCGGAGAATACAAGCAGCGAGCCGCCTTTGTGCCGGATCCCCGCTGCCTGAAACCACCCACAGTGAATAAAAATTAGCAGTTTCTCATGAGAGCCCAACCTGCTAATTACATTTATCTGCCAAAATTTTAAATTAGCATTGTGATCTGAAAAGGCGGAGGGGAAGACGGATGTGTCACAAGTGCTATTTATTGCATTGAGGACCTGATCTGCTTAAAATATAAAAAAATAAACACCTGTAGGCGAAAAACCTTAGTCGCCTTCCTAGATTTGCTGGGGTGCATCTCCTGCTCCTATAGGGTTGCAATTCAGGAGTCTGGGAAAGCAGAGCGATTATCCTATTAACGTCCATACGAGCGTTCACCAGTTTTGCCTTGCTCTGTTGTGTTAAGAAAAACAAAAATCTATTCTCTGTTTTCTTAAGAAGGATGTAAATAATTAAAGTGCCACCTATAGGAAGTAGCAATCCTGAAAGTAAATATAGCCCCCTTAACGAGCCTTGCCACATGACTTAGGTTAAATGCCAAACCAGAATCTCAATCTCTGTTGTTTCGGGTTGTTGCTCCTTGTCGGTGCAAAGTATGAGATCTGATCTAGCTGTATGAGAGGCTAAGTGTGGTCAAAGAGATAAGGTTTCTCCTTGTGCAGAGTGTCCAGATCTGGCATGTCCGTAATAAAGAGACTTAAAAGCCGCAATGCTCCTCTGGGAAACAAAATATGCAAATCGTCTCTTCAGAAAGGAAGAGGACTTGAACTCTAGTTCCACCCATTGGAAGTAGCAATCCTAAAATTCTAAATTGTAAGTAATCCCCCTATGGAAGCTGTAATGGGGGGCTGACATTTAATTTCAGCCAAAAATCGGGGATCTTTTAAAGGGGCTTTTCCAGAATTAAGATTGACCATGCATGAGGTTGCTGTAGGCGGAACATTTGTTTGGCAAACTGCTCTATTTCAACTCCCTGATACACCCCTCAGGAGCAGTCAGTTCGGCTGAGCTTTCAAGTGTTTTCCAGTGGGAGAGATGAGAAAGACGCTGCTAGGGGTGCATTTTCTCTGGAAACATGAATTGGTCAAATTTTTCCTCCATTGAAGTTAGGTGGTCCCAATGCACGTCACATGGTTTGCCATTAAAGGGAATCTGTCAGCAGGATTTTGCTATTTAATCTGAGGACAGCATGATGTAAGAGAAAAAAGCAGCTGTGCCTCTCTTAACAGGGTCTGTGCAATTGTTTACTTAAACTAAAGGGTTTATTATCCTGTGGTTAGCATTACAGGACTAGAATGTGACATGCACAGCAGTTCAACATATCCCCTTGCTGTGATTGATACATCACTATCAATGCACAATCTCTATTATGAGCCTGGTGTGGGCGGGGGCAGCTCTCCCAGCTCTGCTGTGTTCCTGAATCTAAAATATTTGTGTCTGAACGGCTGCAACTAGTAACCTATGTGATACCTTGTACAGAATCTCCTTGCTGTCAGATAAGGTAGCAAAAATCTGTTGACAGATTCCATTTAAACTTAGCTGATTACTTTCATCCAATTACTATGGGCTTTAAAAGAGACCATGAATGATTGGGGATAGGGGAACTGACCTCAGAGACCCCTTCAGATCAGCACAATGAAGAGGGAAGGAGCACCATATCCCATACGTTATTATCCATAGAAGCGAAAGCTTGTCCTGTTCACTTGACTGGGACTAAACTGCAGTAGCATGCATTATTGCCTAATTATGACTTTAAATATTGGTTTACCCCACCATTTATTAATTCCAGACTGCCTCTGTGTTGTGCGAATGGGCACATTCTCCATACTTTAAGAAACAATTGTGAAAAGTTGCATTTTTTGGCAATAATGTGATTAATACTGAGTATTTGGCAGTTATACACCTGCTCTTCAGCTCCTAGTGGGCAGTGACAGCTTCTCTGCTCCACCCCTGATTAAATACGCACACCCTTTTTTATGCAAATGTACGAAAACTCTACCACCTTGAACTCCAGCCCTGGAAATATTGTGAAAAGTTGCAGTTTCGGCAGGAATGTCTATAGAATTGAGTAATGGGCAGTTACACAACTGTCCTCCAGCTCCTAGTGGGCAGTGACAGCTCCTCTGCTCCACCCTCAAATAGCTTCACACGCCTCTTTTTAAGCAAATGTGCAAAAACTCTTCCTCCTTAAGCTCCAGCTGTGGAAAAATCTTGATTGTTAGCAGAAATGTCTACAGAACGGAGTAATGTGAAGATGGTCAAGTGGTTTCCTACTAGTGGCTCCATCGTTGTTGTGAAACAACTACTCCCAGCTGGCCATTATAGGGCTGCTGAGAGTTGTAGTTTGCGAGAGTTAGAGTCCCCAGAAGACATGTATTGTAAAGTGACTGATAATGGCCTCAATATCTGTTGGATGCTGTTTTGTATTTTGCAGTTTTCTGGTTAACTCAATAAATGATGAACGCTGAAAGGTATTAGAGGAAAAAAATATTCCAGAAAGTTTCATTAAGTGATTCATCCATTCTGCAGTCACAGTTGAGATTTCCCTACAGGCGCTTTGTTGCTATTAAAAATAACGGATGACCTAGAAGCGGCACAACTATCTTCCTCTCTGGATAGCTTTCTCTCGTCTTGCGGGAACTTTACAAAAAGTTCTCCGATAAATGACTAGAGAACAAAACTCCTCTGCTGGTAGAGCGTGTAAGACGTCTTCTAAATGTCGTTTGTTTCTGCTTTTGAAATGTTTAAGATGGAGGATACCATGAGATTTTCCTTCCCCTCGAATACTTTTTATTTTTTTCGCTTCCTTACCTTGGTCGAAATGTTTCACGGGAAAGTTATTCTGATGAAAGACGGGACCGAACGTGAAATATGAATGCGGATCTGGTGCTCGGGGACTGTGGAGTGTGATGGAGATCGCTCTTCACTCTCCTATGAAATATTAAGGAGGTGCAGGGTGGGGGGTTTGAGACTTGATTCTTTTGAGTTGTTTTTTTTTTCTAAGATGTTTTATGCATTTGTAGGATTATCTCAATTTCTAATTGCTACCGACTTGTCACACATTATTTATTGTGGTTGAGGTGGGTGCTTATTCTTATTATTCCAATTTTTAGGTTGTTTTTACTCTGTGGAGCGAGGACTTTTATGCAGCGTCTTGGCTAATCCCTTGGACAATGTTTTAAAGAGGAGCTGTCACCAGCTCAAAAGTGAACAGCAGAGGGGATAAAATGAGAGCAATAAATTAGTATTTAGTTTATTTTTCTCTAGTCACCTTTCATGACAGCTAGGAGGTTGCCTCTCCACGCCCTATTTGGGACAGGAAGCACAAGAGAGATTATCAGGAACCTCCCACCTCCCACTTGCCAGTGTCTTTCCCGTCCCTCATGGGGCATGGAGAGGTTTTTCTGGTATGCTGTGGGGCCAGCGACTATGCATACCTATTTTTTTATCTTTATCTATAATTCAGCTGGGCGGCGTTGGTCTTTGGCTCTTCTCCTCCTGCTGTTCTCGCCGTTCTTTGCGGTGGGACCGTTCTCCTGGCTCTCCAGCGCTCCTTGGGCAATGCGGGCTAGGGGCTCCCTTTGCTAGCAGCCTCCATGAACCTGCCGGCGTTCCCCTGCATGCGGGCGCGGTCCGTGCGGACCGGATGTGACGTCGGGCAGGCTGCCGCATCACTTCTGGGTCACGTGTTCCCCGGTGAACACCACGCTTTTGGGTCCAGCGGGGGCTCCTGGCGTAACAGCGTGCAGGGCACGCCAATGAAACATGCGGCCTGCCTGGGGCCCTATGCAGGGCAATGGGGGCATAATTATTTGCCAATATGCTGCAGGTGGCTTCCGTGACTAAAAGCCACCAAAGACTTCAGCAAGGTAAGCTCAGCCTGCAACATGGCCGACGTTTCTGCTGAGTCTAGCACTGCCCCAGCCGCAGTAAGTCCTGTGCCGGAGGAGGGGGTCCCGTTGCCTGTGGTTGGGCATTTTTTGCTGATTGCACCCATGTATCTTTTTACTTAGGGAGAGAAAGCTGCACCTAAAAAGATCACAAAGACTGCAAGATGCCCTGTCTGTGTTAAGAAACTCCCGATGCCTTGGGAGAAAAATTTGTGCCAAGACTGCACCGAGTCCGTAGTCAGGGCTGAACATCCCTCTCTTGTAGATACCCTCAAGGTGGATGGACCGGTCCTTTTGGGTCCGGATCCAAACTTGCTCTCGCAGGGCCCGCTTTTCCATCCGGAGCCTCAGAAGCTCAAACTGGCATGGCTGCTGAGACCCGAGCACTGAAGGCCCAGGGTCTTTCTGACCGGGTTTTTGTTACCTTACAACAAAGCCGTAAGCCGGTTACGAACTCTATTTATAGTAAGATCTGGACAACGTTTTCGGCTTGGTGCAGCTCTAGGGCACCCGACCCATTGTCCCCAAATATTTCCCAGATCCTGGATTTTTTTCAGCAAGGTTTAGATATGGGTCTGAAACCTGGTACCCTTAAAGGGAACCTGACCTCTACAAACGACCCCCCCAGCCTGTTTTAACCTGTCCCTGCACCATAGTAATCCATTTGTAACCATCCCTTTCTGTCCCTAAACCGCTATGTGATAGTTTATAAAAGTATTATTCACCTCTAGGTTTATTCACCTCTTATTCTGCAGCTTCTCATTATATGAGAAGCCGCAAAAGGCGGTCTTGTGTGGCTCTCCCCGCCGGCAGCGTGTTAATTATGCATGCTTACATGGGCGTGCTATACAGCAGAGACTGTGCTTGTCTGCAAGGGGGCGGTACAGGCGATATGACGCAATTTTCGAAAACAGTGCTGTCGTCTGCACCTCTGACACCCCCTCCCCAGCACCCTGTACCCTAATGCCGATTAAAGTCATCCATTGAGGAACAACTATCACTGGGTGAGTGCCTCTTTCTTCAATGTGATTTTACCTCTCAGGCTGTTATAAGACTGTGCACCCCCGGTTCTGCTGCAGTTGACACTGCTGATACCGCTACTTTGGATCTTAAGTGATCGGTGCCCCGCTATTCTGCCTCCCAAATATCGGTTCTTTGTAAGACACTGGCAAGTGGGAGGTTCCTTTTAACCTCTCTTGAGCTTCCTGTCCCAAATAGGGCGTGAAGAGGCAACCTCCTATGCTGTCGTGCAAGGTGACTAGAAACCGAATTAACAGTAAGAATAATTCTATTTTTTCCTCCAAATCTGCTATATGTGTTGCACCCAGGCTTTGGGGTACTTGGGTGTCAGGCTGCAAGAGTTAACGCTCCTGCTGTCACGGGGAGTGGTGGTCTTGCCTGACCCCGGGTCCTGGGCCTATCTTTCAAAAAAGGGGTGATATTTACAGGGGATTATGTACAAGTTTGTCGTCGTGACACCACCTTTAGTTTCTGGTGAGATACCACCAGTGCCGCCACAGTCCGCTGGAGGTAGATGGTAGTGCGGCTAGGGTAGTAAAGTCCTCCACAGGTAGGACTGAACCTCCGGGGCAGCGTTCCTGTATGGAACAAAGTTCAGTCACAATGAAATGCAGCAGAGTCAAGTTCACTTCTCTCCGGATACTTTACTAGAAACTTTTAGCAGCATCGGTTACAGTTCAGTGTTCAGATGTTACTACGACAGGTATCTACGGGTGGCTGCAAGTAGATCCCAGGTGGTATGGTGGAACCCTCAGTGTGTGCCTTCTTGCTCTCACCCCGTCTGTTCTTTTCCTGCTTTCTAGTGTAGGTATGAAGCCCGGTGACTTGAAATCAGCCTGACTTCCACTCTTTCTTTCACCCTTGCCGCCGTCGGGTATCCCTCTGCTGGCTGGCCGCTCGTTCCTTTGACGGTGCCTGGTTCCCTCTTTTGGTCTGCTCGGGTGCCCGGGAGAATTGTAGACTCCACGGGACTCCAGATTCTCTGTGGTCCTAAAGTATCCCACAGGTGCGGGCTCCGGTGCCCGGTAAAAGATTTGGGATGAACTTCCTCAAGTTCCTTTTCCCTTGGTCTGTCTGTGCCTGGAAAAGCTTTCTGTCTTTACCCCTCTCTCCTTCATCCATCTCTCCTGGTCCCTCAGCCGAGTGACCTGGCAGGCCCCAAACTCAGAGGCAATGATCCAAGGGCACAAGACCCAAGGCTCAAAGACCTCCTTGTTCCCCTTGGAGGTGGTTTTGTTCCTTCCCGGGTACCTCCCACTATGTAATCTAGTGTGGGTGTGCTGGTTAATGGGTTCCACCCACCATCCTAGAATCCACCTGCAGCTGGAGTATCTGCACCTCTTTTACGGGTGCAGTACCCCTCTGTGATGCCTGCTTGGCGTGGCGCCACATATGCTATAATTTGTATGGTCTTTACAGAGGAGGTGTTACTCACATGACCCTCGAGGCATGTCTTTATGCTAGTTTGCATAATTATCCTTGTCAACCACAACCCTTTGTAAAAACTAACACCAGTGCTAAATAAAAAGACCTTCACCTCTGGAGAACTGTATACGGTGGATTTAAGAGAGTCATAGAGTCGGTGTCCATTTTGGTGGAGACGGATTCAAAGAAATTGAGGAGTTGAAGTCTGAGTTGGATGTTTGGCTTCCTGACTTGATGTCACGGGGAGTTATGGGAGAAAAGGAGGAAAGGAACCTGGGCCCCTGTACTGTCCCTCAGGCTAGGAAAACCCTGACTTTCCTTAATTTCAGGGGTATCCTTGATGGCTTGATGGTAGAGAGGCCTGAGTCTCCGACTTGTCCCTTTTTCCTGTCCAGTCCTGAGCTAAATTCCCAATCCCCACCCCAGGAGGAGAACTGTAATGGAACCCACAGATAAAGACAGATTGGCATAAAGTAAACAGTCCTGTACAGCAAACAATAAGGAAGATACAATGTGTGAAGGGAGAACTCAAATACATATAGGGAATGTACAAAGCAACAAGGTATACTTCACCAGTCATCAAGCAACGATTAGAGCTTCAACAGCATCTACAACACAGGACTGGCACGCAAATGCTATAGTCTGCATCCAGGACTGTTCTGAGCCATACTTAAAGGGAGAAGGTGTTCCTGCAGCCTCAACCTTCAATTGAGACTAATCAAAAAGTTAGCTGTTGCAAAGTTAAACATTAGTGAACAAACCACCGCGGACACCCTAACTCAGGCTGAGCAACAAAGAGGTCTAAAGGCCCAGTTACACACACAGATATGTGTGCAGATATTGTTTTCAGATCTCTGGTTGCAGTGAAATCATGGACACATTCTTACATTTGTACACGTCCACAAAATGGAACAATGTGTCCATGATTTCACTGCAACCAGAGATCTGCCAACAATCTCTGCACAACTATGTGTGTGTGTAACTGGGCCTTAAAGGCCCAGTCTCACATAACAACGCATCAGCGATCCTGATCCCAATAACGATGTGCAGAGATTG
Organism: Allobates femoralis; assembly: GCA_033576535.1. NCBI lineage: Eukaryota > Metazoa > Chordata > Amphibia > Anura > Aromobatidae > Allobates > Allobates femoralis. The sequence goes on along the minus strand of JARQOC010000010.1, from coordinate 55,219,843 downwards.
CTGGTGCGTCGTTTACACATCGCTGGTAATGTGTCAAAGAGGTATCTCACCAGGGATGTGAAACGACGCACCAGCGATCCAGAATTATAGCATTGAGATCGTTGCTCATTATCTTTGTCAAACACAACGATGTAGCGTTCCCAGCGGGAGCACAACGTCACAGGAATGACCCAGAGCAGCGTGTAACGATGAACGATCCCACAGCAGGGGCCAGATCGTTGGTGCGTGTCACACAGAACAACATCGCTGTTGCGTCACAGATTTTGTGACATAACAGCGATCCCAATAGCGATCTCGTTAGCAATCTCTTTATGTGTGACAGGGCCTTAAGGCTGCACATCAGACTCCCAGTGTAAACAGAGTCTGAAGCCGGCATGACACGTCACAGGTCTGCTTTTGACCTTTGGACAGTTTCTTTTTAAGGGGGTTTCACATATTTTAAACTTTTTTTATGATTATAAAATCAAATTTTTACATACGTTTCAGACCATCATTATGGGTTTCCCATGCCAGTCTTGCCCACTTCTATTTTAGCACAATAAAATAGTCTCACCTAAGCATGTGTCCTGAATAATACATTTATGAGAAATACTCATGATATCCCATCATGTTACCCATGGACACATGCCGGTTGAATAGACAGAATGAGGCAGATCTATAGCAATCTATGTGCCAGATTAAATAAAAAAGGTAATTGGAAGAAATTGCACCAATTTTTTTTTTTAATACATTGCTAATGTGAGGTATACCCAGCATGATAGCTCAGGGCCGGTATACATCACTTGGGCCTTGAGCCATGCACACAGGGTTAATGGCATTTGGACCTGTGTTTGGGAATGGGTGATGGCTTTACTAGACCTGAATGGTGCACATAGGGTTAACTGAAGCTAGGTCTGTGTGTGTGGATGTGTTGATTGCTCACAGTGTCCCAGATGTGGGTGTGGCAGGCAGGATATTAAGCTGCCTAATGCTATGAGACAGGGGGTCAGAGACAGAAAGAACAGATCCTCTGAGATGTGAGGATGTGAGTCAGAGGAATCCCGTCCCTTTGGGACGTGGAGGTAAGCCTCTTCTTTCCATGTGAAAGAAAAAGGGGGAAGGGGAACAAGAGGCGCAATAGTGCCTTATCACTTAGACACTTATAGTACGGTGGTATAAAGGAACCACTCACCTATTTCAGTTGTGCGACCCACAACTGGTATACAGACATGTAGTGTTTTATCCGGATGGCTGCTGCTGGACTCCCACCGACCACTCGCACGTGGAATCACACACGGATCCCTGAGGAAGACGCCAGGAAAGGCGTTGAAACGCGTTGGATGCAATAAAAGGTTTTGATCATATCACATCTGATCGTGAGTTTCTTCCCTGGAATAAGTGGATCCTGGCAGCGCGGACTGGTGAACACAGTTTCCTTTCCCATTTTTTACTGTGTTCTTTCCATGTGGGAGACGCCTGTCCCTCTGACTTGAATGGAGCCTGAGGTCAGAAGACAATGGGTTGTGATGACTCCTAGAGTTGGGAAGACTGGCTGAATCTGGAGGGGCTCGCTTTGGCATGTTGGCGCAGCCACGGTCCTGGAGGACTGCCTGGGATGTTAAGGCTTGGACTTGGCTGGCGACCTGAATAGCATATAATGAGGAGTCCTTGAGGACGCTTTTCTTACCATGTAGCTCAGGATGCTAAACCCTGGTCTGGGCCTGAATGGATGTATTATGATGGACTGTATGTGTATGTGTATGGGCCCTGTGATGGGCTGGAGTCCATGTAGCCTCACAATGGATTGTATTCTGTGTAGTATGTGAGAGACTGGGGATGTCTCAAAGGCCAGGTGTCCGTAACCGCCATTTAGACCGACTATAAGGTTGTAAGGATCTCATTCACCAATGTATGACGTGTGGAGGTTGTGTGCAGTGTAGCAGCCTGTCTGAGGCTGTGTGCCCTGTGTGAACAGGGGTGTACCGGCTGCGTACCGGATCCCTGCGGGTCTGTATAAGTCTCGTGTATTATGTGAATATGTACCATAGGTGAATGTATAATAGTCTATGTAAATACTGCCATGTATGATGTATAAAGTGTAGATAAGGCCAGACAGCCATAACCGCCAAAGGAGCTGTGATTAGTGCTCCTGTTGTTCTATGGAGCGGTGATCAGTGCTTCTGTTGTTCTATGGAGCAGTGATCAGTGCTCATGTTGTTCTATGGAGCTCTGATCAGTGCTTATGTTTTATGGAGCTGTGATTAGTGCTCCTGTTGTTCTATGGAGCTGTGATCAGAGCTCCTGTGTATATAATATATGAATGTCTTCTAAAGTGTACATGGAATACGTGACCTACTATTATGTGAACTGTGAATAATATTATGTTAAACATAGGTTTTGAACAAAATAATGGAAACACCTGGAAAAATCAACAAAAGTTAGTTTTAAAAGGTCCACCTTTTGCGGTGATTACAGCCTCAATTTTCCGAGGTATGGATTCATACAAGGTGATATCATTGGCCCAGCGGATCTCCACGAAATAGCACCCCAGATCATCACAGAACCTCCGCCATGTTTTTCGGTTGGGAGAAGGCAGTCTGGATGGAATGCTTCTTTTGTCTCCAAACGTACACTCGGCCGGAGGTCGGAAGATGGGGTAAACGATGATTGGTCTGAGAATCACGTTTCGTATATTTTTCTTACATGTACCATTGTACTGTAAAGCGCTGCGGAATATGTTGGCGCTATAAAAATAAAGTTTTATTATTATTATTCTTATTATGTTTCCACTGCTCGAGGGACCAATCCTGGAGGTTTCTACACCACTTTAAACGCTTGGAAACAGTTTTCATGGACACTGAGTTCTGTAGGTGATCATTGAGCTGAGCAGTGATTTTCGGAGCCGTGGTCTTGTGATCCTCCCTCACAATTCTCTTTGGAGTCAGACGGTCTCTCTCTGTCCACTTCGACTTTCGGCCGGACCTGTGCTTTGCTGCGGACGTTTTTCCTTCCCATTACTTTGGAGACAGTACCTTTTGACACACCAAGCATTCGGGCACTTTCTGGTACACTAGCACCTGCCATACGAGCACCAGCAATTTGGCCTTTTTGAAAATCCAAAATTTCTGCCATTGGTATCAGGTTCTCATCAATGTTCTTACAATTCGGCAAAACAGACAGTTTATTTACATACACATATCACTTAACACAACTACAAAACATTAACATATGTCATGGTTTGCATGTTTATAACATGTTTGAAGATTATGATGCCAAAACGTTAGGTGTTTCCATTATTTTGTCCAACCCCTGTATATGTGATGTGTGCAGTTTATGAAGTGAAAATAAACTGCTGTATATAAACACGGGTGTTTGTGTCATATTCTGTTGCCAAGTGAGTCCTCTGTGTGCCCTAGGCGTCTGTTACCTCACACTAAATACAATTAATACATATTTAGACTCTCCTAAAGTCATGAAGGTGTATGGCCCAATTTTGCTCCATCACCACCTTACCCATTAGCTCACTTCCAACCCCTGTATTTCCTTATAGTAAATAATCACCACACTAGACTGTCTTTTTCGATAAGTTGGCCATAGTGGCCTTTTTTATTAACACAAATTAACATAACCTTATAAATAACCAAAGATTGGGCGTTGGTCCTTGAAACTCCCAGGTGTGGCACATGTAACCAAAGTACGCTAGATAGATTTTTCTTTTTTACCTCAGCTGTAAAACCCCAGCTGAAAAGCACCACACCATCATTACTGGCCACATAAACACTACCACCGACCGCCAGGACACCCCCGTCCAGAGCTCCACCAATGAACACCACCTCCAGCTCCCAGGGCACACCCCCATCCAGAGCCCCACCAATGAATACCACCACTAGATTTCAGGGCTCACCACCCCCCCCCCCCATCCAGCGCCCACCAATGAATACCACCTCCAGATTCAGGCTCACCCCACTCGTCCACAGCCCCACTAATGAACACCACCTCCAGCTCCCAGAGCACACCCCCCACCCCCCAACCACCCCTCCCCCCCCCCCCATCCAGAGCCCACCAATAATACCACCACCAGATTCTAGGGCTCACCCCCCGTCCAGAGCCCCACCAATGAACACCACTCACTGCTCCCAGGCACACCCTCTCAGAGCCTCACCAATGAATACCACCACACCAGATTCCAGGACAATTCCCCCCCACATCCAGAGACCTACCAATAAATACCACCACCAGATTCTAGGGCTCACCCCCCATCCAGAGCCCCACCAATAACACCATCACTGGCTCCAGAGCACTCCCCATACAGAACACCACCAATGATCCACACACCTGTTCCAGGGCTTCATCCCCCCCTATCCAGAGCCCCACCAATGGCACCCAGCAGAACCCCACCATCCAGAGCCCTACCAAGAATACCACCACCGGATTTCCAGGGCACACCCCTGTCCAGAGCCCCACCAATAAATACCACCACCGGCTCCCAGAGCACACTCCTGTCCAAAGCTCCACCAAGGAACACTACCACAGGGTGCCAGAGCACACCCCATCCAGAGCCCCTTCAATGAACAGCACCTCTGATTGCCACAGAACACCCTTGTCCAGAGCCCCACCAATGAACACCACCATCTGCTACCATGCTACACTCATATCCAGAGCCCCACCAGTAAACCCTAAAACCAGCTGCCAGGAAACCTCACCTCTGTCCAGAGCCCCACCAATGAACACCTCCATCACAGGCATCCAGGGCACCCCCCCCATCTTAGAGCCCCACCAATAACACCACCACTGGCTGGCAGAGCACACCCCCATCTAGAGCCCCACCAATTAACACCACCACTGGCTGGCAGAGCACACCCCCATCCAGAGCCCCACCAATTAACACCACCACTGGCTGGCAGAGCACACCCCATCCAAAGCCCCACCAATTGAACACCATCACTGCCTGCCAGAGCACACCCCATCGAAAGCCCACCAATAAACACACCATTGGCTCCCAGTGCACACCCCCATCCAAAACCAAACCAATGAACACCACCACAAGCTTCCAGGACACACTCTTGTCTAGAATCCCACCAGTGAACACAACCACCAGCTGGAAGAGCACACCATTGTCCAGAACTCCACCAATGAACACCACCATCAGCTGCTAGGACACACACCCTTCTGGAGACCTACCAATAAACACCATTACCGACTGCCAGGGCACACAGCCTCCCAAAACCCCACTAATGAACACTACCACTGGCTACAAGGACCACTCATCCCCCCCGTCCAGAGCCCCACCAATGAACACCACTGGCTGCCAGAGCACACCCCCATCCAGAGCCCAGTAAGTGCCAAATCATCCATTACTAATTCCTCCCAGGAGGAAATGATCCATACAATTCCCCACCATCACCACAAATTTACCAAATTCAAGGGCCCCCCCATCACCACTGCTACAACCACTGCGACTTGTAGTTTTCATAAAAATCTCCCAATTTGTGCAAAATAAGCAGAAACCACAAAATTAAATTCTTATTTTTGATAAATGCTTCCAGCCACCAAACCCCCCATGACTAATCGGTGTGCTGGTGGGACCCTGACTGAGTGATTCCAAAAATGACTCCTTTTCCCGCACTTTTTCCTTAAATACTGCCCCATTTTCTACATCCTTTCCTGAGTCCCTGTAACCTTTTGCCCCGAATCTCCCAACCTATCTAATAATTAAAATAATAATAATCTTATTTATATAGCGCCAGCATATTCCGCAGCGCTTCAGAATTCAGTGGTTCATTTACAACCAGTCATAGGTCACAATTATCAAAAAATACAATAACAATAATGTTAGAGCAGGGAAACAATGTAAAAAATACAGTACAATAATTAAAGCAAAAATAAGGCGACCCTGCTCAAAAGAGCTTACAATTTACAGCAAGAAGCGGGTTACACAAAGTACAGAGGCTTATTACAATGATGGTCCAGGCATTTTGAGGAATTGGGGGATAGAAAAATACATGACTGGTCACCAGCCAATCTGTGTAGAGCTTTTGGGTTTGGTGGAGTTTGAAGGAGAGTTATTTCGAGAGAGATAGTGAATGGGCTATATACAGTACAAAGGACTTCTATTAGGGAGCATGATAGGCTGCCTTAAAAAGATGTGTTTTTAGGGAGTGCCTGAAGCTATGTAAGTTGTGGATAGTCCTAAATTTTTTGAGGTAGAGCATTCCAGAGAATTGGTGCAGCTTGGAGAAGTCTTGAAGCGGGAATGGGAGGTTCGGATTAATGCAGACATTAGTCAACCTATCTATACTTATTCCATCATGGACCAACAATCCCTGTCATACAGGTTTATGCTAAACTTGTTCAGCTCCGGCCCCTTTTGAAAATGAAATCTACACCTCTGTTGGGTAGGTGCGGGTTTGCGCCAAAATTTGCATACATTTCTAGTGCAATTTGCGAAATTTAATTTGCAAGATTGCATCAAGCTAGTGACTCAGCCCTAGTTAGGATGTGGGGTACTCTGAACCGGGCCCTCCCGTTGTCATCTGGGCTGCGGGATGACCCCTGTGGCGTGACCTGGTCCGTGATACCCTCGTCAAGCGATCAGTTAGAAAGGGGAAAGATTGAAAAAGGGATGAAAGAAAAATTTCAAAAATAAAATAAGAGTTTTCTCGTGACGCCACTTGTGGAAGGTGGCAGGTATAGCGCCGCTGCAGTCTGGACCTCTGGGGATGATGGGAGTAGCAGCTATGTGGTTTAGCTCTCCACGGGAAGAGCGGTCCCCAGGGCAACCGTATAGTCTATGGAGGTGATTGTTCGTTGGGGTGCCAGCAAGATCGAGCTGGCTGTACAGCAAAAATCAGTCACTCTCAGGCAGGCTGCTGCTGGCTCGGCGATTCAGTCTACCTCTCGTCAGGCGCAGAAATAGAAGTCTCACACAGTGCTGAGCTTCAACCCAGTTTACTTTCTTTCTCGGCAGATGTTCAAGTTACAAGACAGTGCAGTGGCGGCTCGGGTAGTCTCTTAGTAGCCGGGATGGCTTGTCCAGACCACTCCCTTTTGTGTTCCTTTCCATGGGCCTCTCTTCCTTACACTTCCGCACGCAAAGCTACGATCCAGCAGCCACGGGCCTTTGTTGGGCGACTTGGCTGGTCCCCTGGCCCTCGTATGGCAGCCTTCTCTTTGCTGCGCTGGGACATAAAGACTCCGCACCTCACAGGGTTTTGTGGTTGGACTGTGGAGCGTCCTGGCCACCTCAGAGATGGCACCCTGGATTCTGCCCCAGTCCTTCAGCTTTCCCACCATTTCGGGCACACAAATGCATTGTTCACTATCTGTGTCCTTAGGACTCCTCCTGTCTCTCTCTGGTCTGTAGCCTGGGACCCGGAGAAGCCTCATGGTGGTACAGGCCGCCAGGCCTGTGGTGTTTCAGTCCTGTGTAATGATGGTGTTCTCTCCTCTCCTTCTCACTCCTCTGAACTGCTGGATTAAACTGCTGGTTCCTGGACTAACTAACTTCCTGTGGTGTTTCTGGTTTTGTTTCCACCCTCCTGACTAGGTCCTGTCTTAACTTTCCCACCCTCCACTTGTCTCCTCCCGACATTTCGTTGCTGGGCATAGAGTCCCCCTCGTCTTTGGATCGGAGCATGTTGGGTGTGTGTTTGGGTGACTGGACTTACCTTCTAGTAGCAACCGGTCCGCAGGGGCGACACATTAGCAAGTCATCCGTAGGCAGGTGATAACTTGCCGCTCACTGGGATCTGCCCGCTCCAATATGAATGAAGCATGCGCCGCTTCTGCTCAGACGAGCCCCGTTCTCTGGATCGGCGGGACCCCCATCATCCGACAAGTTATCACCTATCCTGTGGCGCCTCTAATGTGACATCTTGAGCCTTAAAGTAGGATTTTTGACTGTTTAATTGCGCTGATGAGGAAATCCATAAACACTTCATACCTCGCACCTCCTTTACATTCTACAATTAATTCATGAAAATGATTATATCAACAGAGGTGTCATCGCTAAAGGCACAAAATGAAAACAAGGCAGGAAGATCGATCCTGCAGGGTAGTGTGACATTGTCATCCCCCGCACGTTTCGTGCTACGGATCAACCTGCTGTAGAGGATCCCATCAGCCCTGTCATATTTTATTCATGAGGCGTGAGGTATAAGGATGAAATAGAAGGAAGAAAAAAGAAAGAAATGCTCAAATTCATAATTATGCCACAAAAGATTTAAACCACTTATCACTGTGACGCTCCTGTACCATTCCTCCTGCAGCCCCGTTCCTCTCCGGCTGTCGAGTGGCTGTTAGATAAGTTGTTTTGCAAAACAAAATTGCTGTGAGGTTTTGTTCTATTTTTGGAGACTTTTAGAGGGACGGTAAAATGTTCTGATCAAAAGATTATTATTTTTATTTTTTGTAAGTTTTGTTGCGTAATCTTCCCCACCGCAGCCTGCACCGGCCTGCTGCCTGCCTCGCCAACATTATGTTTTTAGCGATTTTACTGGCTGTTTTCCTTTTTGATGTATTTAAATAATCCATTATCAGCTTAAACAGAAAATTGCGGCATCCGCAGTTTACAGAAGAGGACAACCAAACAGGGGTCATCTATGCTGGTGAGGCTAGGGTAGTGGGGCAGATGAGGTAAGACTTTGGTGTATTGGATACAGTCGGGCTGGGGACCACCATAGGGCTAGCAAGTGTAAGTATATGTAATATAATTAATGTATCTATTGTTCTATCTGAGGTTCTACAAGGAGCCCATTGCCTTATTCTACCCCCTTAAGGACCAGACAAATTTTATTTTTGCTGTTTTATTTTCAATGGGGCAAAAGGAGGTTAATTTGAACTTTTTCTTTTTACTTTTTTTTTTCATATTTTTAAAAAGCTTTTTTTTTTTTTTTTTTTTTTTTTTTTTAACTTTTTACTATTTTTACGTGCCACTTTTTAAAAACTTACTATTCTTACTAGTCCCTTTAGGGGACTTGAAGCTTAGGTAATCTGATTGCTTGTGTGATGTACATCACACCGCTCTGTACAGCACAAATGCTGATCTCCTGTTACCCCCAATTTGTCATGAAACCTATCAGTGCCATGTGATTAAGTCATGGGCACGCCAATGGGATCGGGGAATAACACCCTTCCTGCGGGCACATGTTAGATCCTGCTGTCTGAGTTTGACAGTGGGATTTAACTGGTTAACAGCTGCAGGCAGATCTCTGATCCACTCACACCTGTTATGGTGGGTTTACACACACCAATTTATCTGTTCAATATCTGAACCAATCTCTGGTTGGAGTGAAATCATGGATACATTGCTCCATGTTGTACACAGCCACAAAATGGAGCAATGTATCCATGATTTCACTGCAACCAGAGATTGGTTCAGAGATTGAACAGATAAATTGGTGTGTGTAAACCCACCATTAGAGGCACATGCTGGCAGCAACAGGGAGGCAGCAACAGGGACACAGAGAGGACGCCCAGGGGGGGCTAGCAAGGTGCAGGGACAGGTAGTGATAGCCTGGGGGGCTTAATCTTGGTGACAGGTTCCCTTTAAAAGTTTGTGGCGCCACCTACGGTTCTCGGTCGGGGGGACCGACGCTGCGGGTCAGACCTCAGGGGTTGGTGGTATTGCAGCCTGATGTTGTTACTCCCCGTAGGTGGAGCAGTACCCCAGGGCGGATGTGTTCAATTGCGTTGGATGTGCAAGACCGTGTCATGCTGGGCCTCTGTATCTCGTCTGCTTTTTCAGTCAGCGCCTCTGCTGGAGGACGATATACAGTCTCCCACAGTGCTGAAATTCTGCACCCGGTTTACTCCCTAAAGCTTCAACTGGTCGCTGGGTGCTTCTCTCTGCCAAGTTCCAGCCCATTAGACAGAACCACAGAAACACAATCCCTCCCACATATTATATATTAATACATTAGTTCCTTATATGGGATAGGAGTAAGTCTGGACATCATTCTATATAGACTAATCGTACACCTAACGACTACTACATTTCCCTATAAGGGAAGAGAACAAAGAACGATTCTGGAGTCCACAGATTATAGTGCAGTATTTATTAATGGTGACATGCGGCACAAGGAGTGGGAGTAAAGTGATGTTTACATAGCACAATAGATTAGCAGGTTAAATGAGGATTTTATTACCTATATTTACTTCATCAAACATGTATAGTATTTATACATACCAAGCTGACATTTGTTACATAATTCAATAGGGGATGTGCAATCTAAGAAAATTTATTGCAATCGCCCACTAGTTGATTATAGATAGTTCACAATATTGCAATTTGTCCCACATATTTATATATAAGGCTAAAAAGTATATGTCATACAGCAAAAATTAATATTATTGCACTAGCCCACTAATTAATCACCATATCATGTCACAGATCAATATTGCACATAAAGAAAAAGGAGTTTAACAAATAATAGATCCATTTACAGCTACTCCTTAACTCACATAGCTGTACACACTGCTTGCACATATATTCATATATAGGAGCACCTCCAACTCCTATCCACCTCTGTGCTTATCTATGCAGCTGACACCTATAATTACTCCCTAATCAAGATCCATATGAGTATCAGATATACAGCTATATCTCCACTGGGGGCATCATATATTGCGGTATCACCCACTTCTCATAGGGCTAATTGTCACACCCGCATCCTAATAGAGCTATAGTGTCTACTTAGTAAATCATACCTGCTTCCTCAATCCTGCAACTTGAGTGCGAGCACGCGATGCGCATTTTGGAAATATCCTTCATCAAGTTCCAGTCCAACCTCTCCCCAAGGAACAGGGATGGTTTGTCCAAGACCCCTTCATGTGCCTTTCCTTTCTTCCCGTCTCTCCCAGTGCTACTTATTCACCTCTCCTGTCAGCGCCTCCGCACTCAGAGCCCCGATCTAACAGCCACGGGTCCTTTTGGGCGAACAGTACCTCCTGTCTCCTGAAAGTTCAACTGCCTTCTCAGCGGGTGCGTCTGGCTGTGGCCACAGCTCCTCGTGGCCTCTGGTTCAGTGTTTCAGGCATCTAGCTTCTGTGCCACGTTCAGGGCCGGTCCCTGGTTCTTGACCAACCCCTCCACCTGACTATGGTCAGTCCCAGATTCAGGCACACATGTCGTTCTCGCTCCACCTGTGCCCCTGGGGTTTCTTTGTCCTCTGCACAACACCTTCACAACACCCTCCTTCTACTCTTACTCACTCGCTTCCTTTCCTTCCGCTGTCCCCTCGACTGGGCCCTACTCCTGGCTCCACCCATGGTCCCCTTGTCCTAAGGGTGTGTTGGGTGTTGTGGTAGGAGTTTGGATTCACCATCCCATTTCCTCGAGAACTAAGATACCACACCTGTGGAGTGGGTGCAGTACCCCTTTGTGGCAACCAGACCGGTGGGGCGCCACAGGCTTGGTGTGAAAACTCTCATCAAAGACAGGGAGACGACCAATGATGGAAATGACACATCATGGGTTATTAAAGGAATGCTAAAGCTAAAAATAAAGGTAAAAGTAAAAAAGAGAATCTTTCTCACATTGTTGTTTCAAGAATTCTCTGTGTAATCCTGAAACGTGACAGGAGCAAATTTGTGACAATTTATTAATTCCTTGAAAAGTTGCAAATGAGGAATCACGTAAAAGTACAAAAAAATTAAAAAAAAACAAGCAAACACATAAAATAGACTTAAAAAGGCACAAATGGCACAAAAAACAGGCACAAATAAATGTTAAATCAGGTCCAATATCTTGATAAAATCCCGCAGAGAACACCAAGATTAATCTCTTGCTGATCAGTTTAATTGTGGAATAGCTGAGGGGGCGGGATTTAGACAAAAGGATGTCAGGTGGGGCTGAGGGGGGAGGCTCCTGCTGCAGATAGTTGTTTTACAGCCAGACAAGGAATATTGAGGAGGACACAGGACACAGCTGACCTCATGAGCACACAGAGATTTCTTGACATATTTCTCCGTTTTAATTACAGTATGAGACAAAGTAGGATTAAAGGAAAGGAGGACACGAAGCAAAGACTTTGGGGCTTAAGTTGCTTTCTCCAGTTACCATTAAGAACATTATGGGATTTTGGTTGAACAGTAGGGAATGCAGCTGTAGAAGTGACTCGAGTACATATAGTTTTCTAGAAATATATAAAAATGTACCATGTTAGCCAGTAGATAGACAAATATTACAATCTGAGAGTCCTCAGTGGTTGATGCCTTTTAATGGCGAACTGAAAAGATGGTAAGCAAAGCAAGCTTTCGAGACACTAAGGCCCTTCGTCAGGCTGATAATGACACAAATTCTGAAGACACACATATATACATAAGCAAAAAAAAACAGGGTTAGATGCTGTAGTAAGTACGTAAAGCAGAGTCAGGCTAGGGAGGGGGAGAGGATCTGGGAAAGTAAAGTCAAAATTCTAAGATAAGAGGAACATATTGTATTATTGTTCTATGATTAGTGGTCTGTGGAGACCTGGAAATTCCTCAGTGAGTTGTAGAAAGCTATAAATCGAAGCGAGAGAGTTCATGTAAGAAGTGTTAAGTTATTGTTCTTTTAGGGTCTATTGGAGATGTGATATTCCCAAAAGTCCTTTCATTTTATATAAAAACGCTTGAATCCATATGATGCTTTCAGTCCTGTTTTGAATGTGTCAAACGTCGTTATCAATTTGTATTCCCAAATTCTACTCTCTCTGTGATTTGAAGTTGCTTTTTAAAATGAGCAGCCTCATATCAGTTTTACTGTGGTCAGGGCAGCAAAAATGCTATGCTACAGGTATATCAAAACGTTTTCTTTTATTGAGTGGCTCCATACTCTTTTCTTTTATTGAGTAACTTCAGTTGCATCACAAGCAATGTGCTTTATTTAATTATATGTACCAAATGTCCAACAGGTGGCTTGTACGTAGGGGAGACCAGGACAAAAATTCAGAACAAGAATGAATTCTCATCACCACACAATAAAAGAAAGCGTATGGATCTACCTGTAGCAAAGCATTTTTCCAGCTCTGACCACAACAGTGAATCGATATGAGGCTGCTCATTTTTATAAAGCAACTTCAAATCACAGAGAGCGAGAAGAATTTGGGAATACAAATTGATAACAACCTTTGACACAATCAAAACAGGATTAAATGCCTCACATGGATTCATGCGTCTTTATATAAAATGAAAGATATCACATCTCCAACAGACTCAAGTTAGAGGACAATGAACTTTTGACACTTCTTATGTGAACTCTTTTGCTTCGATTTATAGCTTTCTACAACTCACTGAAGAATTTTCAGGTCTCCACAGGCCACTAATCCTAGAACAATAATACAATCTGTTTCCCTTATCTTAGAATTCTGACTTTACCTCCCCAGCTCCTGTCCCCCTCTCTAGCCTGACTCTGCTTTACATCACCTGTCGTATTTACAACAGCATCTAACCCTGCTTTTTTTGTTTATGTATATATGTATGTGACTTCTGAATCTGTGTCATTATCAGCCTGATGAAGGGGCTATAGTGTCCTGAAAGCTTGCTATGTTTACCATCTTATCAGTTAGCCATTAAAAGGTATCAACCACTGAGGACTCCCAGATTCCAGTATTTCTTTAGAAATATATACAAATTGGAATATGTAGTCGTTGCTATGCTATATGAAATACAAGTTCATTTCTACTTTTTTTTTTTTTTTGGGGATTGTCAGAATATTCGAGGTGTCGCTGTGATTCTTTTGAGGCCAGACGTGGCATTTTTAGACCCGCGAGTCCTATTTTTGGTCCGTCTCGGTGCATGTGATAATTGTCTTGGCTTTATCTAGAAGTCTGAAGTAGTCAGCGCAAGCAGCCAGTCCCAAACTAATTAGCTAACAAGGCATATAATTTGATTTACTCACATGATTTCCGAGCAGATGATGTATATTTTAGAAATGCTGTCAAGGCGTCTAGAAACCTCAGTGGAGGCATCTCATTTCCTTAATATAGAGCCAAGCACTGTACTAGTTGAGTTCTTTTTTATTTTTAGCAGATTGGCCTTTTCGTTGAAAAGATTAAATAATGAATGGCCTATGACGGAGCTTTACCCCCAATCAGATCCTGAAAATGGCGGCGGCAGGAGAGGAGGTGCTGATTTTGTAGGAGGGCAGTGACCTGCCTGCTCATTTCATGATGTGCACATAAGAATATGCCTCTGACACCGATGTTGTGATGAGAAAATGAGGCAGTGTGGAGGAGCTGGTGGACAGCGCCGCCCTGCAGGAGGACAGGATGGTGTTGGTTTTGTTGTAGACAGGGACCTACCTCTGGTTTTAATTGCTCAGGGCTCCATGTTCTAAGATGCTTTAATAACCGGTATACCAAGAAAAACTCTGTGTGGCCAAATGTTATGCATGAGGGGGGGGGGGGGGGAAGAGGTCAGATGTTAAAAATGGGTGGGGGCGAGTGGCCAGATGTTATAATCAGGGAGGCAAGAGGCTGGATGTTATACACCAGGGGGTGTGATGTTATACACTGGGGGGGGGGAGAGAGGCCAGATGTTATACACTGTGGGGGGTGGACCTGAGACAGGATGCTATACATGGGGGGGGGAGAGGCTGAATGTTGTACATCGAAGGGTTGAGAAGTGGTTAGATGTTATATACTGGGGGGGCTGGATGTCATACACTGGGGGGGGGGGGAGAGGCCGGATGTCATATATTGAGGGTCCGGATGTCTCATACTGTGAAGAGACTAGAAGTTATAAATCGGGGGGTTGGGGGAAGGAGGCAAAGGATGGTATACATGGGGTACATGGAGGGGGAGCGTGCGAGAGGCCTGATGTTATACATGGGAGGGCAAGGGTCAGAGGTTATATGGGGGGGGGAAGGGGTGAGGGGCTGAATGTTATATACTGGGGGGCGAGGGGTCGGATGCTGTACCCAGGGAGGAAGTGCGGTCTGATGTTATGCATCGGAGTGGGGGGGGGGGGCGTGTGGCCCAATGTTATGCATGGGGAGGGGAGGAGATCAGATCTTAATCATGGGTGGGGGCGAGTGGACAGATGCTATAATCGGGGGGCGAGAGGCTGGATGCTATACACCAGGGGGCCAGATGGTGGGGGCAGAGGCCAGATGCTGTACACTGTGGGGGAAGGGGGTCGCCAAGAGCCAAGATGTTATACATCGGGGGTCATGAGGCCAGATGCTATACATGGGTGGGTAAGAGGCTGGATGTTGTACATCGAGGGGTCAGGAAGTTTTTTAGATGTTATATACTGGGGGGGCTGAGGATGTCATACATGAGGGGGGGGGCCAGAGGCCGGATGTCATACATGTGGTCCAGATGTATACACTGAGAGCAGATGTCATACACTGTGGTCGGATGTCATACATGTGGGTCAGGATGTCATAAACTGTGGTCAGATTGTCATTACACTTTTGGGAAAGTGATGACTAGATCTATACATGGTGGGTGGCAGGGAGTTGGATGATATAAATCGGGGTGTTGGGGAAGAGGGTAGTATTAATGGTATTGAGGGGTCTGAATGCAGATAATATATAGGAGGTGGGTGAGAGGCTGGAGGTCATAATAGGGGTGGTGAGAGCTGATGTTATACATGGGGGGGAGAGGTCAGAGGTTATACATGGGGGTGGGAGGCTGGATATTATACATGGGGTCTCAAGAGGTCAGAGGTTATACATGGGAGCGAGAGGCCGGAGGTTATATGTGGGTGGGTGGGGGGGTGAGAAGCTGAAGTTTATACATGGGGGTGGAGAGTTGGGGGGGTTAAGAGACCAGATGTTATACATGAGGTGGAGCGAGAGATTGGAGGTTATACACCAGGGCAACGAGGATGAAAGAAAAAACAAAATTCAGTGATTAGGTCTTGGGGTCCATACATTTGTCTATAGGGGTATTAATTAGACATTGTATTACGTTATTTAGATATAGAATGACTGACTGATCTATTTGACCATTCTTCAGCGCTGTTATTTGGGATATAAATGGCGGTGTTTTGCGACACTATATGGTAGTATTTTTTTTTCTCATTGCAGTATGAATATATTACCGCATGTAGGACAATGCAATGCTGCTCATGGCGAGGTAACACCATGATTAAAGGGGGAATGGAAGCCAGAGGTTGATTACAGTTGAAGAATAGAAGGATCAAAGTCCTCGTAAGAGCACAGAGTATTTCAGGAGGGTAAATTGCTCATTTTGTTGGGAGTTTCCTCTTCACGTGATTCTGTTGTTGACCTATAACATGGCCAGTGCTGTGAGTGCGATGTATTGTCCTCTGTTATCGGCTGTGTGACTGTGGTGCTCCACCTTGTTGCACATGTGTCCGGTGTTGGAAAGTTTTGATGTAAGCCCCTATATAATGTTGCAGCCTGAAGGTGCACCACCCCTTTAACTCCGCCACCTTTTGCCCTTTATTTATCAGCCTTGGTGCCTTCTCTTTATGTTGTAGTTGTGGATGAGCGCCATGTTGCCGGTGTCGAGGTGCGTGAGAGTGACTTTGTGAGTGTCTGAATAGTGGTCTGGATCCCCGGCACAGTAGAGACATGTGTGCGGCTGCAGGATGAAACCTAACATCGCAGTTGCTTAGTGATTGCCTTATTCCATGAACTCTCCGCTTTGCAGATAATAATTTATTGTAAGCATTGAGATAACAAAAGAAATCCTTGCATTTTGACATTGGCTGTATTACAAATAATATATTATTTAACTTCATACATGAAAGACTCATGAGAAGGGATCACGTGTGATGGGGGCTAATACTGAGAAGAGGCTTGAGGAGGGATCGTATGTGGAGGAGGGATGATGTAGGCTCATGTGTGGAGGAAGTGTAAAGGGGGCTCATATATAGAAAAGGCATGATGGTGGCTCGTATGTAGAGGAGGCATGATGGTGGCTCGTATGTAGAGGAGGCATGATGGGGGCTCGTATGTAGAGGAGGCATGATGGGGGCTCGTATGTAGAGGAGGCATGATGGGGGCTCGTATGTAGAGGAGGCATGATGGTGGCTCGTATGTAGAGGAGGCATGATGGGGGCTCGTATGTAGAGGAGGCATGATGGGGGCTCGTATGTAGAGGAGGCATGATGGGGGCTCGTATGTAGAGGAGGCATGATGGGGGCTCGTATGTAGAGGAGGCATGATGGGGGCTCGTATGTAGAGGAGGCATGATGGGGGCTCGTATGTAGAGGAGGCATGATGGGGGCTCGTATGTAGAGGAGGCATGATGGGGGCTCGTATGTAGAGGAGGCATGATGGGGGCTCGTATGTAGGGAGGCATGATGGGGGCTCGTATGTAGGGAGGCATGATGGGGGCTCGTATGTAGAGGAGGCATGATGGGGGCTCGTATGTAGAGGAGGCATGATGGGGGCTCGTATGTAGAGGAGGCATGATGGGGGCTCGTATGTAGGGGAGGCATGATGGGGGCTCGTATGTAGAGGAGGCATGATGGGGGCTCGTATGTAGAGGAGGCATGGTGGGGGCTCGTATGTAGAGGAGGCATGGTGGGGGCTCATGTGTAGAGGAAGTATAATGGGGGCTCGTATGTAGAGGAGGCATGGTGGGGGCTCGCATGTAGAGGAGGCATGGTGGGGGCTCGCATGTAGAGGAGCATGGTGGGGGCTCGCATGTAGAGGAGGCATGAAGGGGTTCACATGTAGAGGAGGCATGATTGCGGCTTGCATGTAGAGGAGGCATGGTGGGGGCTCGCATGTAGAGGAGGCATGAAGGGGGTTCACATGTAGAGGAGGCATGATTGCGGCTTGCATGTAGAGGAGGCATGATTGGGGCTTGCATGTAGAGGAGGCATGATGGGGGCTCATGTAGAGAAGGCATGATGGGGGTTCGTATGGGAGGAGCATGATGGGGACTCAGGTGTGGAGGAAGTATAATGGGGGCTCGTATGGAGAGGAGGCATGATGATAGGAGATCCTACATCGAGGAGACATGATGGGGGATCATACATCAAGGAGGCCTGATGATGGTGGATCATACATGGAGGAGGTTTGATGATGGTGGATCATACATTGACGAGGCCTGATGATTGGGGATTATACATGAAGGAGATCTGATGATGGGGGATCATACATGGAGGAGGAGGCTTGATGAGGGGGTCATACATGGAGGGGGAGGCTTGATGATGGGGGATCATACATGGAGGAGGAGGCTTGATGGGGGGGATCATACATGGAGGAGGCTTGATGATGGGGGATCATACATGGAGGAGACTTGATGATGGGGGATCATACATGGAGGAGGCTTGATGATGGGGGATCATACATGGAGGAGACTTGATGATGGGGGATCATACATGGAGGAGGCTTGATGATGGGGGTTCATACATGGAGGAGGCTTGATGATGGGGGATCATATATATAGGAGGCTTGATGATGGGGGATCATATATATAGGAGGCCTGATGATGGGAATCATACATGGAGGAGGCATAATGGGGATTATACATATAAGAGGCCTAATGATAAGGATCATACATATTGGGGGCTTTGTGAGCAGTATCACATAGGACCTGTTGACAGCTGTAGATCTGTTTTGGATTAATCATCCATGTTTTCTTGTAATGCCTTTTACAACTCCATTATGAATAATGACCGGTTGACTCTCCAGCCCCTCGCTGCCATGCAGACTCGGCCTCTGTATCAATCGCTTGTCTTCTGTGACTCTGTAATCAAAACATTTTAATTTTTATTTTCTCCTGTTTCTTTAAAGCGATGCAGCACTGTTCCAGATGAGTGAGCACATTGTTGCCGTCTCTTCCGTCTTTGTTGCTGATAATAGCGGTTTGTTAAGTTGCGGTGTTGGCAGGATTGCATCTTACCTGATCCGGCACTGATCCGGGCGAGCTCACCTGCGAAACATTAGTCGTGCTCGCTGGTAATTTCTTTATCCTCTAATTTAATGAAAACCCATTAAAGCGAAACCATAATTAAAATGAGACGTCAGCGTTGTAGGTGGCTGGCATATTAATCCGCTGCAGATCTCACCAGGCCTGGAAATATTTTATAGTTCTCTAAATAGATATGTCAGCGATGCGGAGAACATTCTCATCACTTTCCATAAGTCAGGACCACTAAAGATCCGACAGAAACCAGAAACACAAAGTTCTTCTACTGTAACTGGAAATCTAATGTTTAGTGCATTATCTTAGATCTCTGCTTGCTTTCAATGTATGGACTTAGTGTTGTTTCCTTCTAAAGGCTAAAATCCTGACCCCTCCTCGTCCTGCTCACACAGCGGCAGGGTTCCTTACTAAAGAATATGAATATTGAACCGTCGTATACCTCCATTGTGGATGTGACACATTTTCCAGACATGCTCCTAATTAAAGGGTCTATTCACAGACAGCTCCATTGTACCTTATGCAAATTACCATATGGTATTAATTAAAAACATCCCATCATTTTGTGTATACAGCTTATACACCAGACCTGGCATATCATTCTCCACATGGTAAAACATTACCCCTTAGACCCCATTTAGCCAAATCAGCTCTCAAACTTTACACTGACAATGAGAAATACCCCAAAACACTGCAAATTTAGGATAAAAGCCAAATCAGAATCTCCATTTGCAGACAGTGTTTCGGGTAATCAGTGCAAAGTATGAGATCTGTCTTGACTGGTTGAGAAGCTAAGATGGGGTAAGGATTCTCCTTATTGATGGTGACAGGTCTGGCATGACATTATGAGGAGACTTACACGCTTTTCATACTCCTCTAGGACATATCCAAGTTGTCACTTCAGGGGGAAGTAGGACTTGAACTCTAGCACCACCTATTGGAAGTAGCAATCCCAAAAGCCAATATTGACCCTTCAACAACTGTTGTCATATGACTTAGGATAAAAGCCAAATCAGAATCTCAGTCATATGATAAGGTTCGTTAAATGGTCTGTATTAACTTATAGAATTGCTACTTTACGTGGCGCTAGAATTCAAGTCCACCTCCTCTCTGGAGAGACAACTTGCATATTTAATTTCCTAGAGGAGCATTTTGGTCTTTGTCTCCACATACTGGCATACCAGACTTGGCATGTGACTCTATGGAAGGAGAAATCTTAACTAGTGTTAACAAGTTGTAAGATATTTGGGTTTGGATAGCTCTAACCGAATATATGTAATGAGCAACAAATACAATGCAAGTCAATGGGGAACTCACTGGGATCCGAATACTGAAACCGTTCAAAGTATTCGGTTAGAGCTATCCGAACCCCAATATCTTACTACTCACTTATCACTAGTCCTAACCCAAAGATCCCTATCTTAACCTCTTACCTGGCCAAATCAGATCTCATACTTTGCACTGATGAGTGGCAATACTCCGAAACACTGTCTGCAAATTGAGAGTCTGATTTGGCATTTTATCCTAAGTTAGATGGCAGGGCTTGTTAAGGGTCAATATTGAATTTTAGAATGTCTATTTCCAATAGGTGGAACTAGGGTTCGAGTCTTCCTCCTCTCTGAAGAGGCAATTTGCATATTTAATTTCCTAGAAGAGCAAGGTGTTTAAGTCTCCTCATCCGGCATGTTGTGGTCTCTCTCCATAAGGGGAAACCTTACCCCTTAGATCCCCATTTTGGCCTCTCATACAGCTGATCAGATCTTGTACTTTGCACTGATGAGGGCCAATAACCCAAAATGCAGTGTCTGCAAACTGAAATTCTGGTTTAGCTTTAATCCTAATTCATGTGGCAATGCTGGTTAAGGGGGTCGACATTGATTTTTAGGTGTCACTGGAGTTCAAGTCCTCTTCCTACATAGATGTATCTACAGGTTTTACTACCTCAGTCTGTAATCTGTGAAGAAGGGATGGTAGATGATTGACAGCCCCAATAATTCCTCTACCCATGACCCTAAGTCAATATCCCTCCAATGATATCCATTGTAGCAAACTTCAAATGTGTGGGTTTTCTTTACATTTAAACATGAGTTCTGTTATTGGCTTACTGAAGTAGCAGAGCTGAGTATGTTGTGCTCTGTGGCTTTACATGGGACTGCAGATAATGCAGGTAGTTTATTTGTAAATAAATGGTGACACAAAGGCAGCACCTTAGGCTGTGTGGATGTTGAATATTTGCAGCAGAGTGTTGGCAGCAAAATACTTGGCATAAAAAGTGTTTTTTGATGCATTTTTTCCATTTAATCTTTTAATTTTTTCCCCGTTCACTTGAAAGTGTGAAAACCGCTACACAAACACTGCAGGAACTGACACCCTGCAGAGCTGAAAAACACTTTGATGCTTCATATCTGCAAGGGATAAAATCAGCAGCGTGTACGTGAGATGTCAGAAAGGTCATTCACTTTGCTGGTTCTATAAAATGCTGCATTTTTTCTGCAAAATCGCAGCGTGTGAACAAGCCCTTAAAAAGCAAATGACAAATTCAACTCTTCTACATGGCTACAATGGAAGAGACGGTCCAGGCGTGATTGTATCCATGTCATATATTGTAAAACGTTGGACGATCTCCTGATCGTTTAGACCCGGTAGGTGGCGCTGCTGCTGACACCCCCTGAAGACTCCTCTACACAAGAATCCTAGATTTGCTAGGACATAAATGTGACGGGCAGTGGAACGTTACTGCTCTGCTCACATCAGAACCGAATTCATGAATGCCACTAAGAAATGAAAGATCACCGCTTTGATCTTACTGCTGACACAAGATGAAAATACAAACAAGGGAAGGGTAGTCGATGTGAGGGAAGGCCCAGGTTTCGCGACTGGTTTTATGATTTGTGAACTGATAGCAGTACAACTTATTAGGGAGGGAAACGTTTTTCAACTTAATCGCCCCTTAAGAAAAAGCAAGGTATTTACCTATGTTCCACCAGCTGTAGTCATCGTAAATTTAATCACTTAAAGGGCGTACGCTGATGAAACCAGTGTGATAAATGACTCGAATTGGATGCTGCAGCTCAACCCCACCAAATCTCACAAGAGACTGGGGGGTACACGCAAATTACCAATTCATAATCGAGGTATCGGTCCAGAAAGCATACACTTATCCACCTATAGTTAGAGAGGAACTGTCGCCTGATTTTCAACAAGTACATGGAAAGTTTTTAACTGTAGATGTATCACGTTAAAGGGCTAAGGACTAGGTGTCTCATGCCTCCTAGTCAACCCTGCGTGATGAGTAGTTTTCTGTCAATGTAAAGTGTGTACAGAAGAGTTATACAGGCTCAGCATTCTGGGTACTGGTCATCACTGCTGTTTGCAGCGCTGGGGTCCAGGGTTCAAATTCCCCCTAGGGCATCATCTGCAAGGAGTTTGTATGTCCTTCCCGTGTTTGCTGGGTTTCTGTAAGGCTCACAGGGCGTGGTGAAGAGTAGTGGACTCGACTAGACCACTGATGGTGCAGTGGTAGCTGAATACCTGATACTCGAGACAGGAGAATGAGCTTCATAAAACCAAAGATATTTATTGAAGCAAGGAAAACTGAGGAAAGATATTGAGGGGAGGACCCTCTGGATCACAACCACTGTACCACGTAGTGGAGCACGGCACGGCTTACCCCTATACAGGGATTCCTCCCGTTACAACACCAAGGTGGCCTGAATGCCGCGAATCCTGGACCAGAGGGGTGACCCGTACAGACCCGATACAAGAAGCTGGAATACTGGCTCTGTCGGAGGAGGGGGATCCTGGAGGCTCCGTATAATCTGAAAAAGCTTGGCCAGCCTGGAGAGGAATCGGTGTATCCAGAGGGATCCAGGATGGAGAAAAGCCAACAGAAGATTCTGTGGAGACAGCGGTGTTAGTATAATCCAAAGCAAATGCAGAGCACAGCAGAGTGTGACCTGAGCAGACTGATGATGTTGCCCAGGCACCACCCAAAAGGGGAGGGTGCCTTTTATGCACAGAACATCACAGCAGAGACAGTCCTATAGAGAACAGGTGCTCTGCTGCTTTAAGTATGTGCAGCAAGCATGGCGCGGCTCCTAAGAGCATTCCCAGGAGGCCTGCCAAGGGATCACAGGTTCCTAGCAGAGAAAGGACCTGCAGATTGTCTGGAGCCACGAACAGGGTGAGCAGTACCATTAGAGCTACGTATTAGGCGCCCATCTCCCTGCACAGCAGAGTCCAGGCCCGCAACTGAGGGCATGACCAGTTTCCTCCTTGCACTCCGGTTTCCTCCTACACCCCAAAGACTGATGGGATATTGAGATTGTGAGCCGCAATGGGGACAGCATTACTGATGTATGTAAAGTGCTATTTAAGTGAATAAATATAATTATTATCTGCATTAAAGAAAACTGTGATTTGTATTAAAATGACAGCAAGCAGACCAGTAAGTGACACATCCTTGGAAACAGGGCCTCAGTTCCTACATCATGCTGCTCTGATTACATAGCAAAAACCTGCTGAGAGTTTACCTTTTTAAAGTCCCTTGGACTGACCATGTTGGGTTACACACGTGCTGATTTGGTAAGAGCAACACAACATTATTCGAGTGTGATAAACCATATTTTCTAAAATTTTGGAAGACCAAAGCATTGTGCTGTCAATCAAATGAGATCCTCTCCTTATCCATAGAAAATTATAGGGTCAAGGACTTGGGGTTACTTATAGGTTGTGTTTAGTGGGTTAAGGTCAAGGATAACGGTGTAGTTTATTGTTAGAGGTCATGGCTAGTACTAAGGATTTAGAGTTACGTTAAAGAGGACCTGTCACCCCCCTGGTGCTATGCAAACTGAATGCTGCACTGCATGTGCAACATGTTTCAAGTCCCCCCTGTAAGCTGTTAAAAGACTTTATATAGTGTACAGATAAGGAGTCCAGGACTTATCAGTAATGAGTCATAGCTGTTGCAGGTGTCCTCCCTGCCTCCAGCCCTCTCTGGTTAGTCTCACCTCCAGCCCTCTCTGGTCCACCTCCAGCCCTCTCTGGTCCACCTCCAGCCCTCTCTGGTCCACTCCAGCCCTCTTTTCTTCAGCCTCCTGGGATGGGGGGGACGCAGCGTGAGCACTAGGAGGCTACAGAGAGGGTGGAGAGGACGAATGGAGGGGGGGGACACCAGCAGCATCGATGACACATACAGGAGGCTGAACAAGACAGGACTGGAGGTGGTACCAGAAGAACTGGAGGCGGGGAGGACACCAGCAACCGTGATGACACATACAAGTGGCTGAACAAGAGAGGGCTGGAGGCGGGGAGGACACCAGCAACCGCGATGACACATCCTTTAATGCTCTCCTGGCTTCCTCTTCCATTGGGGTGCATCAGGTGACCGATGCAGCCGGTTAGCAGTCACTATTTCTCTGCAGCAGTTGCATTTCTTCTGTGCCAGAGGAAAGAAGCAGGAGAAAGGGCAGCTGTCACATTTTGTCCCGTAGGGAAAAAAAATTTGAATACTGTCTTTTACCCCGCTCAGATGTGCTTATTTCAGCCAATTGTTGGTCACTAATTGGTTGTAGTGGTCACCTAATGATCACAGTGCAGAAATGCAGCAGGGAACTGGATATTTTTTTATTTCTTTTGGGACTACACTGGTCCTATTTATTACATAATAAAATACAGTAGAAATCCCTTTTAAGGTAATGTTGGAGGGTTAGAGAGTGTTACATTTCTTTTTAGGGTGTTGGGATATCACGAAATTCAAGTTATTTTGGTTCTGACCTCAGTTTGCTAACTTGATGGATGGTTCACGTTTGTTTGGCACAGATATGAGCCACCTTTACTGTCCTTTCATTGACTCCTGCATGAAACCAGCAGAAGATTGAGCGATGATCAGAATCTCCTCGCTGATCTCGTGATTGAGGACCTCATCAAGGCGCCATGCTGATAGGAATTTCTTTAGCTGGTGAAGTATCTGCTTAATAAAACTCTTAATTGTGCAGTAAATTTTCCTTCTCCTCTTAGTGAATGAGTCATTATCGTAAACGGGTTAATGGAAACACAACAACCGCACAAGACTAAAACTGCAACAAAGTGACAAAAAAACAAACAAAAGTAGATTATGTGCAACTGCTGGAGGTTGGATACAATTTTTGTTCCAATTACTCTGTTCCCCTGGTACTAAACGGGTCAGCCGGCTCTGCTGTGCGTTCAGGTGGGGATTGTTAATTGGCTCCTGTTCTCCTCCAAATCGGCTGGTGATGTCATCACTGAAGATGATGATGAGTAATCTCGCTGATTTTAACGGACGGTGGGAAATAATACGGTAACATCGTGTCAGCCGTAAAGATCCATCTGAGATTAGAATTCAGTCTGTTTCTTTCTGCAGGAGAAGTGTTGATTAGTTGTAGATTGCGGTGATACAAAATAACAGGATGCTGCAAAGTGTTGGCAAAACATCTCTTATTCCCTGTCTTTTGATTATTGACATTCTATACAGTTCAGTGAAAGATTGTGCAATATAAAATCTGCTATGAAAGATGTACGTGGACGATGAAGGTAAATAAGTCTGTATTAAAGAAGCACTCCCATCAAAATTTTTATCCTCTTAAAGAAGACCTGTCACCCCCCTGGTGCTTTCCAGACTGAAAGCACCCCTGAATGCAGCGTCTGCTGCATATAGTGAAGGGGAGACCCCATGTCTCCAGGGCCCCTGTAAGTTGTACAAAGCACTTTAGGAAGTGTACAGTTAACAAGTCCGAAGGGACTTGCTCAGTAATGAGTCCTCGTTGCTCGCTGGTGTCCTCCCTGCCTCCAGTGCTTTCTGTGCACCTCCAGCCCTCTCAGTGCCGCCTCCTTGGTGTCTCCCCTCCTCGGCTGCGCAATGCTCCTCTGCGTTTGAAGTCACGCAGAGCGAGTAATGGGCGGGAGTGGTCCCGGCAGCTGAAACGCCTCCTGCCGGTGATGTCAGCGCTGGAGGCCGCCCTGCTCCAGAGTATGTATGTACAGCATAATCTGGAGCAGGGCAGGCTCCGGCGCCGACATCACCAGCAGGAGGCGTTTCAGCTGCCGGGACCACTCCCGCCCATTGCTTGCTCTGCGTCTGCGTGACTTCAGACGCAGAGGAGCATTGCGCGGCCGAGGAGGGGAGACACAAAGGAGGCGGCACTGAGAGGGCTGGAGGTGGCACAGAAAGAGCTGGAGGCAGGGAGGACACCAGCAAGCAACGAGGACTCATTACTGAGCAAGTCCTTCCGGACTCGTTAACTGTACACTTTCTAAAGTGTTTTGTACAACTTACAGGGTCCCTGGAGACATGGGGTCTCCCCTTCCCTGAATGCAGCAGACACGCTGCATTCAGGGGTACTTTCAGTTTGGAAAGCACCAGGGGGGTGACAGGTCCTCTTTAATATGTTGCAGTTATCATATTATATAGCACTGTGTACTTAAAATTGCTCATTTTGCCCTTCCACCCAGTTATTTCTCTTCTTTTCCATTAAATCTTTGACATCAGATGATTAAACAGACTAACTGAATCCTTCTAAGGCTGCTTTCACATAGGTGTTTTTCTGAAAATGCGGCAGATCCGGCAGATTCACCGCATCTGCCGCGTCTTCCGCCTGATGGCCGCACTTGCAACACTGATCCGGCAAGCCCCATGCATTGCCTATGGGGCTTGCGGTTGAGTGCGGCAAGTGCGGTATTGCCAGTTGCTGCACTTGCGGCCGCGAAAAAAACTGTGGTCAGCAGCGTTTATTTTTTTTCGCGGCCGCATCTGCTCCAACCCCCATAGACAATGCATGGGGCTTGCCACAAGTGTGCCACAAGTGCGGTCAGTAGGCGGCAGATGCGGTAGAACTGCTGGATCTGCCGCATTTTAAAAAAAACACCTATGTGAAAGGGGCCTAAGGCTGATTTCACACTTCAGGTTCTTTTCAAATCAGGCAAGGTCAGGTATTTCAGCAAATGTTTTTTCCCCATTCACTTTAATGGTGTCGAATAGAATCCTGTTGCTTTAGGTTACTACCTGACACCATTAAAGTGAACGGGCAAAAAAATAGATCCTGAAATGGTCAGGTATTGGCTGAAAAACCTGATCTTGCCTGATTTGTAAAAATCTGAAGTGTGAAACCAGCCTAAGCTTTATGTAGAAATGGGAAGTCTCTCTTCCTGGCATGAGTCATCATTAGAACTACAAGATGTTTTTAGTTACCTAGATTTGTAATTCTAATGATGAGTCATGTAGGGAGAAGATATTTTTAGTTTCTACATAAAGCTTGGAAGGATTCACCTAGTTTGTTTGTAGACACTTGTGAATTTTAGAAACATTACCTGCGGGAGATTGTGTCATGACAGGCTAAGATGCATAAGCCTCGCCAGCAGCCGCTCTTATTATGGAATGTGACTTGTATTTAATTTACCATACATTACGGGGGCTGTTCTACCTGTACAGCACTAAGACCCTGTAACGCTCAGATCCTACTAGGCTGAATTTACACACAACTTTTGAAGCATAAAAGGCACTTGATAAAATCAATGTTTTTGTAGCAGTTAGTAAGTCTTGTGATTTTCTTTTTTATCTCTAGTCATTGATTTTTGCGGTAAATTGTATCCTCTGCACAGAAAGCTTGTTCTAGACTTTTGTCTTTTCTTCTCTGCAAACTTTCCGAACATAAAACACCTTTCTATAGAAAAAGTGCTGCTATTACTCATTGTAGTTGGAGCTGGTATAGCGGCCGCGGGTTTTTTTTTTTTACTGTTTTCTTCTTTACATACGTGTTTGTTGGGTGAAAGGATTGCACAGTTATACATTATCCCAGCAATGCATTCATAGCCCACCCCAGTGCACAGATGGAGGGGGTTGAGGGGGAGCCTGTAAAATGAATATTCTCTTCTCTTTATTTATATTGAATCTGTAGCCACATCACATCCAAGGGGATTGAGGGCGACCTAGAAGTTCCTACCTAATATGGCAGGTCCTAAATTAATCTAAATTCATATGTCCACTAATAACACGTTAGATCGCATCCAGCACAATCCGTTCTGCAAACTCAACATTTTTGTCCGTTTTCAAAAAGTTGATTTGTGCAGGATCCGTTATCTTATCATTGCAGTCTGTGGAAAACGGAGCCGGTAACTGATTGCTATTTATCCTCCATTTTTCATAAAAAAAAATATTTTTACTTTTTCTTGAAGAATATGGGAGATATCCGGACATGCCAGTCAATCATAAGTCCCTAGATATATTTGTCTCCTGATATTCCTCAGTTCACCCTCTCACTAACTAAAGGTTCCTCTGGCAGATGTAAAGGTGTCAAAAGTTAATTAAGAAGCCATGTCACTTGATGTCTGACCGGAAAGCACCCATGCTGAGCCTGGAGCCTCAAGGGGAACCATCAGACATGCTGGCACTGTGATATTGTACAGAATTGTGACATTTCCGTATAACTAAGTCCTACACAAATCATATTCTCGGAATCGTGCAAACGATCTGCATACACACCTTATTCCCAATTCTTCCTAGTACACTGCGGTGGTGAAATACAAAGAATGGCTATCAGAAGCCAGGTAGGGGAACTCTGTTTGGTCTGCAAATGTGAAAGGGACCTGGCCAGATCTGATGACACCAGAACCATCTTCCTCTGACCCAGCTGTGAAAATTTCTGAACCATCATTGATTGTTAGAATTTTCCGCTCAAGTGCCACAGGAGGGAAATTAGGGCCCACCTAGGGGTGCGGAGGGAGTGAACGACCAAAGGGTTAAAAGGTGTGCACCGTATTTCTCCATTGTGCAAGGTGTGGTTTTCATCAGAAGGTACATATACCCTGGATAGGCATCCTTTTGAAGAGGGGGGTAAGATCTGTGCCAATATAATTGTTTTAATCTGCCTTGTTTGCAAAGTAATAAATGAGTTCATTATTATAAAACCACGTTGTGATTTTGGGTACAACCCTTTAAGTGACACTAGCTCAGTGCCTTTGCGCCTGCACACCCGTCTCTGCTATGTTTATGACAATAATGGAGAATTCTGCATGTGTTACAGCTTTGAGGGCACATTGCCACTATCTGCACCAGATAACAATGTTCCCATTATTGTAGACAGAGCCTCGTCCCATATTTCCGGAGTGCATCATGTTTTATCAAGAAGTGTCATGGGATTTAAGAATTCAGCTCTAATCCCAGATTAATGCTTCACTCAAGAGTTTCTACAGAACGTGCAAAAACCTCACATTTATTGTGATTAGATAAGGGGATAAAACACATGTTTCTTGTCTGCTTCCCGCGTACAACATCTTATTCCAAGCTTGATATTTATATTTGCTTGATTTGTCATCTCCCGGAGGAGAGTGGGATCCACCGAGGCAGAAGAACATTTCCTATAGAATTATTGGAGGAAGTGAAATCTTCATGATACTGCTTGTGTCCCTTACACAAATCCAGTCCCAGTCAAGGAATGAAAATGTGCTCAGCATAAATGAGTACACCCCGTTGAAAAGCTAGATTTACATTTTTTCATTCAACAGAAGAACAATTTACAAGAATTTGCCAAGACTGAGTTTCATAAAACATTTTTTTAACCCATAAGTTACCGTATATACTCGAGTATAAGCCGAGTTTTTCAGCACAATTTTTGTGCTGAAAAATGCCCCTCGGCTTATACTCGAGTTAGTGTTGAGGGCCAGTGAGGAGGGGGCAGTGACCGGGAGCTGGAGGAGGCTACAGAGAGCGGGTAGTAACGTGACCCCGCTAATCTAATGCAATATGCACTGCATCCCCCTGTCCATCAGCGGCGGGGGGAGCGGCACATATTATATTAGACTGTGCCCCCCCCCCCCCACTACAGTATATGTGACCGATGCTGCCGCATATAAAATATTATCACCCATCCCACCCTTCAATGATTGTGTACAGGCTCTGTGGCGTTCGTGATGTTCTCCCTCTGCTGTTTGTTATCATGTGACCGGCGCATCAGTGACGTCATCGCTGCTGCGACAGTCACATGATTAGAAGCGGGAAGAGTGAAAGGAGAGCATCACGGGACGCCACGGAGCCTGCACACAATGGTCGGAGGGTTATAATATTTTATATGCGGCAGCATAGGGCACATATACCACCGATGGGCCCCTATATACCTACAAAGGGGGCTCAGATACCAGCGATGGGCACCTATATACCTGCAAAGGGGACTCATATACCAGTGATTGGCCCCATATACCAGCAATGGGCCCCATATACCAGCAAAAGGGGCCCATATACCGTTGATGGGGCCCATATACCGTTGATGAGGCCCATATACCAGCAAAGGGGGCCCATATACCAGTGATGGGACCTGTATACCAGCAATAGGACCTATATACAAGCAAAGGGGGCGCTATACCAGTGTTGGGTGATATATACAATGATGGGGGCGCTATAACAGTAATGAGGGCTATATGCAATGATGGGGACTATATACAATGATGGGGCCATATACCAATGATGGGGACATATATAGTAATGAGGAGCTACTAAACAGTGATAATGGGCTATATACCAGTGATGAGGGGCTTTATACCAGTGATGGGGTTCTATATACCATTGGTGCTGCTATATTCAATGATGGGGGCATATACTGTGATGGGGAGCTATATGCAAGTGATGGGGTTCTATACACCATTGATGGTGCTATATACCAGTGGTGGGGCGCTGTATACCAGCGATGGGGCGCTGTATACCAGTGATGGAGGGTGCTACTTACTTGATTTGGAGGCTGGGCACCGCTGCAATCCTGTTCCCTATCAGGAGATCTTCGCTCCGTCCTGGAGCCTCTCACAGCTGCTGGCTGGCACTGCACCGCCGACCTCCTCTGATCACGTGTGGTGCACTTACAATCATGTGGCCCAGACACAGACTCTTTGCTTAGTGAAGTAATAGCAGCAGCACTCACCGATCTCCAGAGGAATCCTATATTAATACAACAGCGTATTTACAGCAGGCACAGCAGATACATTGTTAGGGGGTGCTATATACCAGTGATTGGGGTGCTATATACCAGCATGAGGGGCTGCTGCATTTCCCACCATAGGCTTATACTCGAGTCAAAAAGTTTCCCCAGTTTTTGGGGTAAAATTAGGGGCCTCGGCTTACACTCGGGTCGGCTTATACTCGAGTATATACGGTAACATGAAAGTAAGCTTTCAATTTTACACAAATTAGTTGATCCAAAAATGAGTACACCCTACATCAAAAACACCATCCAGTAATTTGTATGACCCCATGATTTTTAAGGACAGTACGCAGTCTTCTAGGTGTGGAATGAATACATTGGCAACATGTTGCAGCATCTTTTTCCATTCTTCAAGAACAAGCTCTTTTAGAGCCGGATGCTGGCGGGAGTGTGATAACAACTTGTCTCTTCAGACGTCTCCATAAGTGCTAGGTTGGCTCAGATCAGACTTTGGGGGCTCCTATTGTATATAGAGGGGCTATATGGGGGCTTACACTGTATATAGAGGGTCTATGTGGAGCTCACACTGTATATAGAGGTGCTATGTGGGGGCTTACTCTGAAAGGAGAGGGGCTATGTGGGGGCTCACAAGACGGGCTATGTGGGGGCTTACCCTGTATATAGAGGGGCTACCCTGTATATAGAGGGGCTATGTGGGGGCTTACAATGTATATAGATGGGCTGTGTGGGGCTCACCCTGTATATAGAGGGTCTATGTGGGGCTCACACTGTATATAGAGGTAATATGTGGGGTCTCACGGTGTATAGAAGAGGCTATGTGGGGGCTTATACTGCATATAGGGGTCTGTGTGTGTGCTCATCATGTATATAGGGGGTTATGTGGAGGCTAATACTGTATATAGGAGGCTATATAAGAGGGTCACACTGTATATAGGGGCTATGTGGGGGTCTCATTCTGTATATAGTGGTTTGTGTGTGCTCATAATGTGCGTAGGAGGTTATGTGGAGGTTCATACACTGCTCAGGCTGTGTGGGTGCTATTACTGTGTATATAGTGGGTTGTCAGCATACTTAATTTTGCTCAATATTAAGTGATACAATTAATATTACTATAAAAATACTCTTAATATTATGAATAATATTAATGATGTTGATATTAATAATTAACATATAAATATTGAGCAGCTTATTTGTTAGGCACTCCCGAATTGCCCTTCCCCGCCGTTTGCAATAACAATGCCCCTTTCTCCTCCAGTAATGATGTCCCCATGGTTCTCTCTTTCAGTAAAACAAAATTCTCCTTACTGTGCTCCCATGACGAGAAGACAGGTCCACCCTCTTCTCCCTGCAGCGGGTGCCGGGAGCTGGAGGTGCAACTTTGTGACTTCATTCCACCACCTGTCATCCTCTGCACATTAACGAGCTTTGATATAATCTGTAAACAGCCTGTTACCAGTATAAGTGACGGAGTTTGGCGCCAAAAGCTCTCTGCTACTCCATTGTTTTTAACTGAATTTGCATCTTGAAAAATGCAGATCTAGTTAGAAGAACATCAGACTGGGGATCCCTTCCAGGACAGTGGTGGTCGCTCACCCTGTGACCATGGCAGTTTCTTCAGTAATACTGGAGTTGTCCTCTCATCACATACCGTAACAATGGGACTCCCAACAATTAACAAGACCTGTATACAGTGAGCTCCCCCTGGTGGAGACCTCAGACAGTGAGCGTTTTTCTATTTGAGTAGGTTGCTCTATCTCTACAAGAGGCCCATCAAGGAATCATCTGACTGTGGTAGGTCTGATTGATGAAACCTCCAGCAATCGAATTAACCACAATATGACGACTTTGCAGAATGAACACTAATAATAATTATAATATGTACAAGTAGGTCAAGTTGACCGGTGTATGGATGGATTAGGAATGAGCCATAGGTCAGATGATGATTTGTGTTGATCACCTTAGGTCGTGCTGATATAACCCGGCAGACTGTGGAGATAGACGCGGGGGCGAAGCTTCTGCAGAGCCTCATTTGAATAATCTGTGAGGAACGAGTACAAAATAGATGGCACCTAATGGAGATTGAATAATGTATGGCGGTTTTCATATGACATTTAATATGCATTTCATATGAGCCAACAGCCTAATTACACTGCTGACATTTCATTTACATTTATCCTTTTTTTTTTTCCTATGTCCTTTTGATTTCGAGTTTACACAAAATTAAATATTTAAAAATAGAAGGAAAAATGTCGTTTGCAGAATAATCTTTATCTGGTATGTGCATTCTGCTGCGTGGAGCGCAGGAATAACGAGGGGGATGTGGGGGGTGTTTTTGGTCATGTTATGCTGACTTGCGGAATATTAATATGGAACTGAAATGCGTGAAGGTCTGCCGGCTCGTAGGATGGTTAGATAATGCGATAGATTGGACGTGTTCAGGCGACATTGTGTAAGACACAAGGAAGGCAGATAGGTAACGGCTTATAGAATTAACATCAAGTTTATTACATTTATTTTCAGCTGACACTATTCGTTTCTGAGGGAACCATGAATTTGACCCAAACACTAATATATAGATATATAGATAGATATAGATTATATATACATATACATGTGTGTGTGTGTGTGTGTGTGTGTGTGTGTGTGTATATATGTATATATATATATATATATATATATATATATATATATATATATATATATATATATATATATATATACATACTCCCATGCATGCATATGCATGCTGATATCATACACCCATGCTGATTTTTCTCTATGTATAAGTATTATTTTGCATGTAATGTAACATTTATTGTTTCATTCTTTATAAGCTACTCACAACGTGTCTCCGAAATTCCTAGCTAAAAATTTGTATTTATTTTAAAGAAAATGAGAAATCTTCAAATAATAATAAACAGAAGAGTGCTTTTAAACTCAAATAATGCAAAGAGAACAAGTTCTTATTCATTTAGAACCCAATAGTAATGTTTTAACTCAGGAAGAGTTCAGAAATCAATATTTGGAGGAATAACCATGGTCTGGAGATTGAGTGGCCATGACAGGGTCTTAGGTTAATCAATGTGTGGTGAAGGGCACCACATCAACACCCTGTCATGGTCAACCCAATCTCTATGACCCGCGACTGACCCTCATTGAAAACCCTGGAATGAATCAAGAGAAGATGGGTAGTCACAATCTGTGCCCAGCTGCTTCCCTCCTCGCCTCCTCTCATCTCCTACCCCTTCGCTCTCTGAGCCCCTCCCCCCTGAGCCCCTCCTGACCCGCACTCCCCCCTCCGTGACCGCGCTGCCCCCTCCGTGACCCGCGCTGCCCCCTCCGTGACCCGCGCTCACCCCTCAGTGTCCGCTCTCCCCCTGCTCACCTCTGCTCCCCGCTAGCCGCCATCTCTCCTGCGCTCCTCTGCTGCTGATAGTTGAAGAGTTGCAGGACACTGGGCACTGTGCTGCCAGGAGGATCTCTGCTGTTAGATAAGGATGGATGGGTGCATGCATGCATGGATGATGGGTGCATAGATGGATGGGTGCATGCATCATGCGGGTGCATGCATGGGTGCATATGATGGGTGCATGGATGGGTGATGCATGGGTGGTGGATGGATGGGTGCATGCATGGGTGGGTGGATGGGTGCATGCAGGGTGGATGGATGATGTGCATGCACGGTGGATGGATGTGTGCATGCACGAGTGGATGGATGTGTGCATGGATTGATTTGGCGTGGATGTGGATGATGGTGGATGAGTGTGCGTGGATGTGTGCATGGATGCATGTGTGCGTGGATGTGTGCGTGCGAGGATTTGTGCGTGGATGTGTGCATGCATGGATGGATGCATGGGTGGATGGATGGATGCAACAAGGGATAAAGTATCCTCTTGTAGTCTTTAGGATCAAAGTCATGGTGCACTGTATGACAGATCATTGCCATACAGTACACCATAACTCTGACCCCCGAGACTGTAGGAAGAGGACACTTGATCCCTTGCTGCAGAGGTGATCGAGCATCGTGCGACCTTAGTTGTGGACTACGTCGCATCTTTATAATAAAGATGGAGTCTGAATTTTGTTTGTGTTTTGTTTTTCAAATAAAAAGATTTTTCTCTCTGTGGTATATTTTCTTTTACTATTTACTAGAGATTCCTAACGGCCAGGTCTAACATTGGCCCAACATTATGAATCTCTGGCTTAGTGCCAGCTGCCAATAAAAAAGCTGGTATTAACCCCTTTATTACCCAGTTTGCCACCAGCATCAGGGCAGCTGGAAGAGTCTGGGTACAGGCCAGAAAATGGCGTTTCAATGAATGCGCCATTTTCAGGGGTGGCTGTGGGCTGCAATTCGCAGCATGGGGGGGCCCAGAAAGCTTGGCCTCTCCATGCTGCGGATACTAGCCCCCAGCTGCCTAGTTGTACCTTGATGGACCAAAAATATGGCGGAGCCCCACGTCATTTTTTTCTAGAATTAGTTCTAGAGAAAAAAAAAAAGGGCTTTGCTGTATTTTTGGTTGACAGCCAGGTACAATGAGACAGCTGGGGGTTGGTGGCAATCTGTAGCTGCCAAGTTGTACCTGGCTGGACCAAAAATATGGCGGACCCCCATGTCATTTTTTTTTAAATTACTTCTACAAATAAAATGACATGGAGCTTTACCGTATTTCTGGTTGCCAGCCAGGAACAGCTTTGCAGTTAGGTGGCTGGAATCCTCAGCGGAGAGACCCAAACGTTGTGGGCCCCTCTCGCTGCAAATTGCAACCCACAGCCACCCCAGAAAATGGTGCATTAATTAGGTGACATTTTCTGGTGCTGTACCCCAACTCTTCCAATTGCCCTTCTGCCGGTGGCACACAGGGGCTCTCAGTATGTGACATGGTGTCCGCTAACAAGTTGAATGGAAAATTAGCTACAGTTGTTATGCGGACACCATGTCGTGTATGGAGAGCCCCTGTGTGCCTAAAGATTGGAGCTCACTCACAAGTGACCTCATTTTAGAAATAGACCCCCCCCCCCAAGGAACTTATCTAGATGCATAGTAAGCACTTTGAACCCCCCAGGTGCTTTAAAAATTGATCCATAAAAATGAAAAAGTCTTTTTTTTCCACAAAAAGTTGCTTTTTTCATTTTTACAGATCACTTTGAGAAACACCTGGGGGTTCAAAGTGCTCACTATGCATCTAGATAAGTTCCTTGAGGGGTTTAGTTTCCAAAACGGGGTCAGTTGTGGGGTAGCTCTAATGTTTAGGCACACATGTGTACATCACATATAGCATCATAATACAAAACATATATTCCTTTGTGCATATACATCACACATATTGCAAACATTATGGGACAAATAGCATAATGTACGATAGAAAGCGCAAAGTGCTTAATTACGCCATTACTAAAAAGTGTGTGTGAAATAATAGCATATAAAAACTATAGATGACTTGACCTATGAAAAGACAGAGCTGTACTGATCAGAAGCCCTATACATCTCCCAGAGCGCTCCACAGGTCAAAGTCGCTAGGGGATGGAAGAGTCCCAGGTGTATCCTGATCCCGATTACCTTCAATCAATGAATGTCTCAGAAGGTATGCGATAGGCTCAGGTCATCATTTTGGAAAAAGGAAGGCTACACATTTAGACAGTAATGAGGTAAGGGCAATGATTTTAGGTACACAAATCACTGTTTTATAAAGGCAAAAGGAAGAACGCCCATACAGCAACAGAATTGACTGAAAACCCAGACTCTACTTTAAAGTAAAGCGCAAACCCTGTCATCCTCAGAGAGCCCCCCATGTGTTGGGACTGGTTCATCAAAGGTACCAGGGAATCATGAGGAGGTCCTAATCCCTTTAAAAACCTATTCCTCAACTTTAGATTACCAGAAGATGTTTTTGCCTAAACATATATGGGAGCTAAGAGCCCAAAAGTTCAATTGCCCAAAAGACCTACAAACACCAATGGGACCAATCCATACCCAAAGTGATGCAATTAGAAAAAAAATGGATACATTTTATTAAAATATATGCAGGCAGTGGATTCAAACTGTAGAAAAAACCTCAAGGTGAGATGAATCATATGTTTATCATTATTATGTGTTCTGCAGGGAAGAAAAAAAGAATCTATTAGTCACATACCATATGATAAAGAGAAGGCGAAAGAGGGCAAACATTCCAACCACATGATACAATGCATTCTAAATTCTACATTAAATCCATTTGATTTTAATACTTTTTTCTTTAGTAGTATGTCTGTACCCCCCCTCTGAGAAGAGGTTGAGATAATCCAGTGATGGCGAACCTTTACGAGCCCGAGTGCCCAATCTCCAACCCAAAACCTAATTTTTAGTAGCGAAGTGCCGATAGGGAAATTTACCCTAAAAGACAGAAGTGGGTGTCACAAGAGCTGTACAGGGGGGAGAGCCAGCAGCTGACAACTCTCTTGCCTGTACAGCGCTTGTAATCTTGACACCCTGATGAAAAGTTCTATTATTTTAACAATTAATTGATTTTAAACTTACCTTTGCAGTGTTCTCTTCTCTTCAGCAGTGGTCATCCAGCTCATGTGAACTTACTTCACATTGAAGCTGAGCCGCTCCCACTGCCCTTTCCAGACACAGCAGGTGACTTGATCTGTATGAAGAAAAAAAATAGAAGAATATTAGAGAGAGAGATTTTCCACACTGTAATCCTGGT
The DNA here is from genome assembly GCA_033576535.1 of Allobates femoralis. NCBI lineage: Eukaryota > Metazoa > Chordata > Amphibia > Anura > Aromobatidae > Allobates > Allobates femoralis. The sequence goes on along the minus strand of JARQOC010000010.1, from coordinate 55,182,397 downwards.
CCCTATCTTGTACCATTGTCTCCATCCTGACCCCTCTTCTTTTAGCTATGTGCTCCATCCTGACCCTCTCCTTGTATCTATCTGCTCCATCCTGACCCTGTCCTTGTAGCTATGTGCACCATCCTGACCATCTCCTTGTAGCTATGTGTTCCATCCTGATGCTCTCCTCGTATTTATGTGCTCCATCCTGACCCTCTTTTTGTATCTATGTGCTCCATCCTAACCCTCTTTTTGTATCTATGTGCTCCATTCTGTCCCTCTCCTTGTAGCTATGTGCTCAATCCTGACCTTTTCCTTGTAGTTATTTGCTCTATCCTTACTCTCTCCTGGCAGAAATGTCTCTATTCTGCCCCCTTTAATGTAGCAATATCCCCGTCCTTGTCCTCTTGTAGTAATGCCCCATCCTTGTCCACATTCAGTAGTGGCCCATAATGCCCCCTCCTTGTAGTAATGCCCCATCATGCCCCCTCCTTGCAGAAATGCCCCATAATGCCCCCTCTTTTAGTAATGCCCCATCATGCCCCTTTTGTAATAAATGCCCCATCATGCCCCCTCCTTGTAATAAATGCCCCGTCATGCCTCCTCCTTGTAATAAATGCCCCATCATGCCTCCTCCTTGTAATAAATGCCCCATCATGCCTCCTCCTTGCAATAAATGCCACATCTTGCCTCCTCCTCGCAATAAATGCCACATCATGCCTCCTCCTTGCAATAAATGTCCCATCATGCCCTCTCCTTTTAATGCCACTCCTTGTAGTAACTGCCCCTTCTTTGAAATGCCGCCTCCTTGAAATGTACCCTCCTTGTAATACCCCCATCCTTGTAATGTCCCCCTGTAATGCCCCCATCATTTTAGTAAATGCCCCCTCCTTGTAATGTCCCCATCCTTGTAGTAAATGTCCCCATCCTTGTAGTAAATGCCCCATCCTTTAAATGCCCCCTCCTTGTAATGGCCCCCTCCTTGTAATGGCCCCCTCCTTGTAATGCCCCCCTCCTTGTAATGCCCCCTCCTTGTAATGCCCCCATCCTTGTAATGCCCCCATCCTTGTAATGGCCCCCTCCTTGTAATGCCCCCATCCTTGTAATGCCCCCATCCTTGTAATGCCCCCTCCTTGAAATGCCCCCATCCTTGTAGCAAATGCCCCCCTCCTTGTAGTAAGTGCCCCATCCTTGTGGTAATGGCCCCCTCCTTGTAATGGCCCCCTCATTGTAATGCCCCCTCCTTGAAATGCCCCCATCCTTGTAGCAAATGCCCCCCTCCTTGTAGTAAGTGCCTCCTCCTTGTAGTAAGTGCCCCATCCTTGTAGCAAATGCCACCCTCCTTGTAGTAAGTGCCTCATCCTTGTGGTAACGGCCCCCTCCTTGTAATGGCCCCCATCCTTGTAATGCCCCCATCCTTGTAATGCCCCCATCCTTGTAATGCCCCCATCATTGTAATGGCCCCCTCCTTGTAATGCCCCCATCCTTGTAATGCCCCCATCCTTGTAGCAAATGCCCCTCTCCTTGTAGTAAGTGCCCCATCCTTGTAGCAAATGCCCCCCTCCTTGTAGTAAGTGCCTCATCCTTGTGGTAACGGCCCCCTCCTTGTAATGGCCCCTCCTTGTAATGGCCCCTTCATTGTAATGCCCCCTCCTAATTTTATAGTTGTAGTTATAGCTTTAAAAAAAAAAAAACTCATACTCACCTTCCTAGTCCTGTTTCCAGTGCCGGTTCTCGCTCCTCTTAGCTGCGTCTGTTCTTCTTGTGATGAGCGCGGTCACGTGACGCTGAGCGAGTCACATGACCGCGGTCACGTGACGCTGAGCGAGTCACATGACCGCGGTCACGTGACGCTGAGCGAGTCACATGACCGCGGTCACATGATGCTGGGCGGGCGGGGCTAAGAGACAGTGTCAGAGCGAGGAGAAATGTCTCCTGCGCCCTGACACATCTTTGAACTGCTGGCGCGATTGCGCCAGCAGTTCAAAGCGGCAGTGCAGCGGCGAGGCTGCGTGCCACCAGAGAGGGCGCTGCGTGCCCTCTGTGGCACGCGTGCCATAGGTTCGCCATCACTGTGATAATCTATAATAAGGCATCTTTGTTTTTCAGTTTGATCACCAAAGTGTTGGGAAGACTTTTTTTGCGCATGGTGTAGCAGTGATGATTCAGCCTGATTTTACAATCCCAGGTGGTTTCACCAATATACCACTTTTTACAAGGGCATCCAATAGGTAAATTACATATTCTGAATCGTATGTTGATAACGAATTGTTCCAAAAATACTCTCGAGTGGAAAGACCTGAAGAACGATTACCTTTAATCATATGCTTAAGTTGATGCAACTCCTACATGGATGACCAACCTTACAACCAACTCCTACAAGAGTCGTTTCTACACTCGTTTTAAAAGACCCAATACCAGACTCCATCAATCTGTCTTTAATGCTTTTAGTTCTCCTATATGAATAAAGGACTTTAAATTCTTTAAAGTCAAGCAAACCTCTACCCAGTATGGGCCAATGTCATCTGACACCTCTAGCAATGTCCTTACTTTTTTCAATAAAAGTGATAATTGCAATGTCTTTTCATCTGGTTTTGTTTGAAGGAGGGTATTGTGATCAATGCACTTTTACTTTCCTTTCCCATTTTATTTAGAAGTGTTCTGGTGACCCGCTAATACTGACTCTATGGTGAGGGATTCCACCATCTTTCTAGAGTGAATACTCTTAAACCTGAATACATTTTTCCAAAGTGTAGGTTTAATGACTAAAGAAGTGGTCCACTTCCTCAAATCTTGGGTTACCAAAATATCTAAAATTTTAATTTCCATCTTAGAATCCACCAAAGAGTCTGTGTTTAGCTCAATTAGCAAAAACGTGAAAATCACACAACTTAGGTAATGTAGCAGTACAGAGAAGGAGCACATCATCAATATATCTCCACCACCTCAGGACATGATGATGGATAGGTGGGATACATAGATAAGGCCCTTCGCCAATGACCTCATGATCAGATTTTCATAAGTGGGTGCCATATACCTGAGCCTAAAGCGTGCGTTCCTCTGATTCAATGTAATCAAGATATTTATACCTGGAACTCTTCCTTCCCTTAGGGCAGTGCTCTAACTATGAGATGTAACAGTGCTTTGGATCTATAAATTTCTCTCTTTTGATAGGGCGCATCATCTATTCTTTGTCTGCTATTATTACACAAATACGTTTGCTCTTATTCACACTGGTGCAAGGTAAGATTTTAATACTGGAGTAGGCCTGTCCTGAAGGGTATAGAAAATGACAATTGCACACTCTCGTTTTTTTTTCTTGCAAAAAAAGTGTTTGTTTATTTTTATAGGAACAGGGAACCAACGTTTCGGTCCAAACCTAGGACCTTGATCACGGTAGTTGCCTCTGTATTATGCTTTCCTTCACACATGGGGGCACCGCCACCCACACTGGTATATTTCCGTTTTCCTGTAAGCTATAGCAAACCAAGGGATCCTTGGATCCTGGTTGAGGGATGCCTTATTTCATTATGGTGTGTGCCTCCGTCCTGGGCGTGTGCTCCCGATATTTGCTATGTAGTCTGAGAGTAGTATTATGTAGTGGCAGAGACCCTGATTCCAGGGAGGTGTCACTTATTAAGCTGTTTGGTGTAGTTTAGATAAGATCCTGGTTTTCTCTGCTGTAGATGTAGCAGTACTCAGAATGCTGAGCGGTGTATAGCCCCCGTCCACACAACTTATTGGCAGCTTCCTGTGTACATTGTACACTGTCAACCAATCCGTGGTGGAGGCAGGGTTATACAGATCAGCTGGACTAGTGTGCTCATGATATAAAGTCCTGTAGTGAATATATCTTGCAGATAAAATACTGATTGTTTTGAAACTATACACAGCCAAATAAGCGACACATACCTGGAATCAGGATCTCTGCCCCTATATCATGGTCAATCTCAAATTATATAGCAAAAACACCCTTGACAGATTCCATTTAAGCATCGTCAAGTCTATCTGACAGACCTCACACCATTGGTGTATGTTCTTACCATAGTGTCAGTGAAAGCAGCATTCCACCTGTTCTTAAGAAAACAATGCAATGAGGCATGTGTGGCGCCCCGCCATGCAGGCGTCACAGAGGGGTACTGCACCCGTAAAAGAGGTGCAGATACTCCAGCTGCAGGTGGATTCTAGGAGGGTGGGTGGAACCCATTAACCAGCACTCCCACGCTAGATTACACGGTGGGAGGTTACCCAGGAGGGAATAAAATCACCTCTAGGGGAAGAAATGAGGGAAGGACAGTTGGCGTTGAGTGGAGAGGGTCTCTCGGCTGAGGGACCAGGAGAGAAGGAAGAGGAGGAGAGAGCTTAGGAAGGAAAGCTTTTCCAGGCGCAGACAGACTGAGGAAAAAAAAAGGAACTTGAGGAAGTTCATCCGAAATCTTTTACCGGGCGCCGGAGCCCGCACCTGTGGGATACTCTAGGACCACAGAAAATCCTGAGTCCCGTGGAGTCTACACTTCTCCCGGGCACCCAAGCAGACGAAAAGAGGGAACCAGGCACCTCTGAAGGAGCAAGCGGCCAGTCAGCAGATGGTTACCCGATGGCGGCAAAGGTGAGAGGAAGAGTGGAGGTCACGTTGATTTCAAGTCATCGGGCTTCATACTACACTGGAAAGCAGGAAAGGAACAGACTGGGTGAGAGCAAGAAGGCACACACTAAGGGTTCCACTATACCACCTGGGATCTACTTGCAACCACCGTAGATACTTGTCCTAGTAACATCTGAACACTGAACTGTAAACTGTAACCGATGCTGCTAAAAGTTTCCAGTAAAGTACCCGGAGAGAAGTGAACTTGACTCTGCTGCATTTCCTTGTGAAAGAACTTGCTTCCCTACAGGAACGGCGGACTGTGGCGGCGCTGGTGAATCATCACCAGAAACTACAGGTGGCGTCACAACAACAACTGTAAATAGTCCCCTGTAAATATAACCCCCTTTTTGGAAGATAGGCCCAGGACACGGGGTCAGGCGCGGCCACCACTCCCCGTGACAACTGGAGCGTTAACCCTTGCAGCCTGACACCCAAGTACCCCGAAGCCTGGGCACAACACATACTGTATCTCTCTTCCCCATGATCACACACTTAGGGCTTCAAAAATGTTATCAAACAGTGTAATTCTAACACCACTCAGTTGGGGACAAATACTGAGTCATTCTGTCCAAAGTCGACTAGATGCTGCACTAACCCCAAAACTGAGCCCCCTTTATCTGATTTCTGGATGGACCTCTCCCTTTATCTGATTTCTGGATGGACCTCTCCCTTTATCTGATTTCTGGATGGACCTCTCCCTTTCTCTTATTCCTGGATGGACCTCTCCCTTTCTCTTATTGCTGGATGGACCTCTCCCTTTCTCTTTTGCTGGATGGACCTCTCCCCTTTCTCTTTTTGCTGGATGGACCTCTCCCCTTTCTTTTATTCCTGGATGGACCTCTCCTCTTTGTTTTATTCCTGGATGGACCTCTCCTATTTCTCTTTTATTGCTGGATGAATCTCTCCCGTTTCTTTTATTCCTGGATGGACCTCTCCCCTTTCTTTCGTTCTTGAAGGAATCATCACCAGAAACTACAGATGGCGTCACGACAACAACTGTAAATAGTCCCCTGTAAATATAACCCCCTTTTTGGAAGATAGGCCCAGGACACAGGGTCAGGCGCGGCCAACACTCCCCGTGACAACCGGAGCGTTAACCCTTGCAGCCTGACGCTTGAGTACCCCAAAGCCTGGGCGCAACACATGCTGTATCTCTCTTCCCAATGATCGCCCACTTAGGGCTTCAAAAATGTTGTCAAACAGTGTAATTCTAACACCACTCAATTGGGGACAAATACTGAGTCATTCTGTCCAAAGTCGACTTGATGCTGCACTAACCCCAAAACGGAGCCCCCTTTATCTGATTGCTGGATGGACCTCTCCCTTTCTCTTATTCCTGGATGGACCTCTCCCTTTCTCTTATTGCTGGATGGACCTCTCCCCTTTCTCTTTTTGCTGGATGGACCTCTCCCCTTTCTTTTATTCCTGGATGGACCTCTCCTCTCCTCTTTCTCTTATTCCTGGATGGACCTCTCCCCTTTCTCTAATTGCTGGATGGGCCTCTCCCCTTGGGGCAACAGAGCTTACATTTTCCCCCAGAATTATAACAAAACTTTTCTTATAATAAATGCAAGGAAAGAACAGAGCATTGTGGTTATAACAGGCTGGTACTTTATTAAGATTTAATAATGTATCCATTTCCATTGTTTATTCAACAATTTTAAAACACGTTCCATCCATAGTCATGTAAACAAATGACTCTTTTATTTATAAATACTGAAATGTAACTTTATTTAATGCACTCATCCCCCAGCAATGCTGGGTGACCCTATCTCTAACAAAGTGCCAGCAAAATTTACAATAACATCAACCATATTCTTGGGGCGGGCGGGGATTTCAGCAACTGCTGTTGCCATTGGATTCTCTGGCCAAATGTCCCCTTTATATATCCGAGCCAGAGGGTGGCTGGCCAATCAAATAATTTAAATTTGGCGAGCTTTTTCCCGCCCGATTTTTGTTTTCTGACGTCATTTGACCCAGCAACTATTCTGCTGGGCCAATGACTGTGCTTCTTCACCAATATACACTATTGCAGCTCGTTGCCCCAAGATGGCTCCTATCCTATGTGTATAGTTGCCAATTCATTCTCTAATTGCTGGATGGGCCTCTCCCCTTTCTGTGATTGCTAGATGAATCTCTCCTCTTTATTTTATTCCTGGATGGACCTCTTCCCTCTTTTATTCCTGGATGGACCTCCCCCTTTCTTTTATTCTTGAATGAACCTCTCCCCTTTTTCTGCTGGATGGACTTTTCCTCTCCTCTCCTCTTTCTCTTATTCCTGCATGGACATCTCCCCTTTCTCTTATTGCTGGATGGACCTTTCCCCTTTCTCTGATTGCTGGATGGACCTCTCCTCTCCCCTTTCTCTTCTTGCTGGATGGACCTCTCCCCTTTCTCTGGATAGACCTCTTTCCTCTTTTATTCCTGGATGGACCTCTCCTCTTTATCTGATTGCTGGATGCACCTCTCCCCTTTCTTTTATTCCTGGATGGGCCTCTCTCCTCTTTTATTCCTGGATGGGCCTCTCTCCTCTTTTATTCCTGGATGGGCCTCTCTCCTCTTTTATTCCTGGATGGGCCTCTCTCCTTTTTTATTCCTGGATGGGCCTCTCTCCTCTTTTATTCCTGGATGGGCCTCTCTCCTCTTTTATTCCTGGATGGGCCTCTCTCCTCTTTTATTCCTGGATGGGCCTATCCTCTTTCTTTGATTGCTGGGTGCACCTCTCCCCTTTTATTCCTGGATGGACCTCTCTCCTCTTTTATTCCTGGATGGACCTCTCTCCTCTTTTATTCCTGGATGGACCTCTCCCCTTTCTTTTATTCCTGGATGGACCTCTCTCCTCTTTTATTCATGGATAGACCTCTTTCCTCTTTTATTCCTGGATGGACCTCTCTCCTCTTTTATTCCTGGATGGACCTCTCTCCTCTATTATTCCTGGATGGACCTCTTTCCTCTTTTATTCCTGGATGGACCTCTTTCCTCTTTTATTCCTGGATGGACCTCTTTCCTCTTTTATTCCTGGATGGACCTCTCTCCTCTTTTATTCCTGGATGGACCTCTCCTCTTTATCTGATTGCTGGATGCACCTCTCCCCTTTCTTTTATTCCTGGATGGGCCTCTCTCCTCTTTTATTCCTGGATGGACCTCTCCTCTTTATCTGATTGCTGGATGCACCTCTCCCCTTTCTTTTATTCCTGGATGGGCGCCTCTCCTCTTTTATTCCTGGATGGACCTCTCCTCTTTCTTTGATTGCTGGGTGCACCTCTCCCCTTTCTTTTATTCCTGGATGGGCGCCTCTCCTCTTTTATTCATGGATAGACCTCTTTCCTCTTTTATTCATGGATAGACCTCTCCTCTTTCTCTGATTGCTAGATGCACCTCTCCCCTTTCTGATTGCTGGATGGACCTCTCCTCCCAAACTTCAGAGTAGGATGAAATCTCTCAATGCTGTTTCTGATCCTCTTTAATAAATCTTTTTCTTTTTCTCATGCATTAATATTTCTACAGATGGCATAAAACTTTAATATAAAAGAACTTGATCAAACTTGGTCTTTGGCGGCTGGAGCTTGATTTCTGCTCCTCAGTAATATTGTGTTTGCATGTGACATTTTGAAAGGTTTTAGTGATCATCACAAAGAGCGGCGACTGCCTGACTAAACCCCCTCTGAAGACTGAATACAGTCAGAATATCTTCTCCTCGCCAGTAATAGACGAGTGGAATCTAAGTATTGCATGAGCGCTTCAAGTCTGAATAACAGCCGTCCTGAAATATGTAATTTAAGATAGTAGAAAGAAAAGCAGAGGGTGAGACATCCAGAGATACTGATATAAAGAGGCTGAGGTCGCGGAGGGTCAGACACCAGTACACGGTGATTTTCCTGCCTCGTTCGTTTTGTTCTGCAGTTTTTATCTGTTTCCAATAAATGAAATTTAGAGATTAGATTAGTCTGCAATTCCAGGTCTCGTGTCTCTATGGATGACACAATATTGTGGGGGATCTGCCGATGACGCTCTGTTATGGGGATCTGTGGATGACGCTCTGTTATGGGGGATCTGTGGATGATGCTCTGTTATGTGGGATATGTGGATGACGCTGTGTTATGGGGGATCTGTGGATGACGCTGTGTTATGGGGGATCTGTGGATGACGCTGTGTTATGGGGGATCTGTGGATGACGCTCTGTTATGGGGGATCTGTGGATGATGCTCTGTTATGGGGGATCTGTGGATGACGCTCTGTTATGGGGGATCTGTGGATGACTCTTATGGGGGATCTGTGGATGATGCTGTGTTATGGGGGATCTGTGGATGACGCTGTGTTATGGGGGATCTGTGTGGATGACGCTCTGTTATGGGGGATCTGTGGATGACGCTGTTATGGGGGATCTGTAGATGACGCTCTGTTATGGGGGATCTGTGGATGATGCTCTGTTATGGGGGATCTGTGGATGATGCTCTGTTATGGGGGATCTGTGGATGACGCTCTCTTATGGAGGATCTGTAGATGATGCTCTGTTATGGAGGATCTGTGGATGACGCTCTCTTATGGAGGATCTGTGGATGACGCTCTGTTATGGGGGATCTGTGGATGATGCTCTGTTATGGGGGATCTGTGGATGATGCTCTGTTATGGGGGATCTGTGGATGACGCTTTGTTATGGGGGATCTGTGGATGACGCTCTGTTATGGGGGATCTGTGGATGTGTGGATGACGCTCTGTTATGGGGGATCTGTGGATGATGCTTTGTTATGGGGGATCTGTGGATGATGCTTTGTTATGGGGATCTGTGGATGATGCTTTGTTATGGGGGATCTGTGGATGATGCTCTGTTATGGGGATCTGTGGATGATGCTGTGTTATGAAGGATCTGTGGATGATGCTTTGTTATGGGGGATCTGTGGATGATGCTTTGTTATGGGGATCTGTGGATGATGCTGTTATGGGGATCTGTAGATGACGCTCTGTTATGGGGGATCTGTGGATGATGCTTTTTATGGGGGATCTGTGGATGACGCTCTGTTATGGGGGATCTGTGGATGATGCTTTGTTATGGGGATCTGTGGATGATGCTTTGTTATGGGGGATCTGTGGATGATGCTTTGTTATGGGGGATCTGTGGATGATGCTCTGTTATGGGGGATCTGTGGATGATGCTGTGTTATGAAGGATCTGTGGATGATGCTTTGTTATGGGGATCTGTGGATGATGCTTTGTTATGGGGGATCTGTGGATGATGCTGTTATGGGGGATCTGTAGATGACGCTCTGTTATGGGGGATCTGTGGATGATGCTTTGTTATGGGGGATCTGTGGATGACGCTCTGTTATGGGGGATCTGTGGATGATGCTTTGTTATGGGGATCTGTGGATGATGCTTTGTTATGGGGGATCTGCGGATGATGCTCTGTTATGGGGATCTGTGGATGATGCTTTGTTATGGGGGATCTGTGGATGATGCTCTGTTATGGGGATCTGTGGATGATGCTCTGTTATGGGGGATCTGTGGATGATGCTCTGTTATGGGGATCTGTGGATGATGCTCTGTTATGGGGGATCTGTGGATGATGCTCTGTTATGGGGGATCTGTGGATGATGCTGTGTTATGGGGGATCTGTGGATGATGCTGTGTTATGAAGGATCTGTGGATGATGCTTTGTTATGGGGGATCTGTGGATGATGCTGTTATGGGGGATCTGTAGATGACGCTCTGTTATGGGGGATCTGTGCATGACGCTCTGTTATGGGATCTGTGGATGATGCTGTTATGGGGGATCTGTGGATGATGCTGTTATGGGGGATCTGTAGATGACGCTCTGTTATGGGGATCTGTGGATGATGCTGTTATGGGGGATCTGTGGATGACTCTGTTATGGGGGATCTGTGGATGACGCTCTGTTATGGGGGATCTGTGGATGACGCTGTTTTATGGGGGATCTGTGGATGACGCTGTGTTATGGGGGATCTGTGGATGACGCTCTGTTATGGGGATATGTGGATGACGCTGTGTTATGGGGATCTGTGGATGACTCTGTGTTATGGGGGATCTGTGGATGACTCTCTGTTATTGGGGATCTGTGGATGACGCTCTGTTATGGGGGATCTGTGGATGACGCTCTGTTATGGGGGATCTGTGGATGACGCTTTGTTATGGGGGATCTCTGGATGACGCTCTGTTATGGGGGGGATCTGTGGATGATGCTCTGTTATGGGGGATCTCTGGATGACGCTCTGTTATGGGGGGTATCTGTGGATGACGCTCTGTTATGGGGGGTATCTGTGGATGACGCTCTGTTATGGGGGGATCTGTGGATGACGCTCTGTTATGGGGGATCAGTGGATGACTCTCTGTTATGGGGGATCTGTGAATGATGCTCTCTTATGGGGGATCTGCGGGTGACGCTCTGTTATGGGGGATCTGTGGATGATGCTGTTATGGGGGATCGTGGATGACTCTCTGTTATGGGGGATCTGTGGATGATGCTCTGTTATGGGGGATCTGCAGATGACGTTATGTTATGGGGATCAGCGGATGATGCTGTGTTATGGGGATCTGCGGATGACATTGTGGGATAGCAGTTGAACAGTCTTTGAAATCTATGGATGATACTGTTATGGGGGACATGAGAAAATGACTTGGTTATGGGAGATCATTTATGAGACATCTGTGGATGATACCCTGACATAGATCAATACTTCCAGACAATCAGACGCTGCAGAACCGTTTTCTTTTTCACAAATATTCAGTGGGAATATCCGGCTGTGACGACTCCTCTGATCAGACGATTGATGGATGGAGCGGTGTGAAAGTCTGAAGTAATGTCTCACTTCTGGGCACCGGTGAAAGGTGGAGGACGCGGAGCTGCAGATTATGGAGTGAACTCTGCCTAATTGTTGCTTTGCTGATTTACTAAATATTGACGTCTGTGGATCCAGGGCTGTAATCACCGGATAGAGCCGCCGCTCGGAGTGATGGGGAGATTAGCACAGATCTATGCTCCTGTTGATACAAAAAAATTGATATTGTTGTTTTTTTCCTTTTTTGTTTTTTTTATTTGTTTTGAAACCCAAAACAAAGATGTTCAATATCGCAAGACAAAAAGGGACCACAAAATACTGCGCGAGTCAAGAAATGACCCAATGCTGAAACACACATCAAAAATGTAGCAACGCTCTTTACCTAGCTGGGCCGTATTATACTTGTAAATCATTGGCTTCTATGTGCCAATAGGTGAAAGAGTTGCAATCGCACCTGGGCCCTGGTGCCTAGCGGGCCCCGAAAGTCCCTTTGGCCTATAGAAATAGACTACTCCTATTAAAGATTTGCAATAATTGGGAGCCTGCTTAGAGCTTTTTCATCAGGGCCCATGAGCTACAAGTTATGCCACTGGTTATGTAGACATTCCGGGCACACAGAGACCCAATATTCAGGCATTATTTAGCTCCATTTCATGAACTTGTGTTGGGATATTGGTTAAAAAGCATCAGCTCTGCGCCCCTTTAAATAAAGGGATCACCACTTTTTATGATTTATTCTTTTTCTCCAGTTGTTGGTGTTGCAGACGGGCTAAAAGCTTCTACTTCATGCAGCTTGGTGGTTCGATATAATAATTAATCTCCAGTCTTTCAGTGATTTGGAGCTTATACATTGTCAGTTCTTTACCGGATTATGCAGGATTTCACCGATCTAATGCTACTGTCAGATACAGATTTACCCTTGTCGGACAGGAGCCAAGAATAAGCCTTCCAGCTGACGGGATATGAAGTAGATTGCTCGTGTAATTGTTTTACATATTTCAGAGGAAGGCCAAGGTCAAAGAGATTGAAAATCCAGTGCGTTAATGCGGCAATATTGTGCGCTGCAGGAAAATCAAGTCCTATGTAAATGGCCACCTATGCAAGGAGATGTCAAGACAAAGAAAATACACTTACAAGCCCTATGCATTTAGTACTATGGAACTATCCGGTACAACGTACCGATGACGGAACTGGCGTTTTGTGGTCTGACATCTTGGCTTTGGACAGTTGAGTTGTCCCCATGGATATCCTTATGCTTATATGTATACATAGTGTATGGGCATTAACGAGAAATGTCACCAGTTATGATGATGGATGGTTATTGGGATCAGTGGCGTAACTTGAAGCTCATTGGCCCCGATGCAAAGCTCCAACGAGACACCCAATTATTGCAAATCTTTAATAGCATTAGTCTTTTTCTATAGGTCAAAGGGACTTTTGGGGCCCCCTAGGCTCCAGGGCCCGGGTGCAATTGCAATCCGCTGCACCTGTTGTAGTTACGCCCATGTTGGGATCTATACAAGAGACCAGGACAGGCAGTGTTGTCATAGGAGAAGGAAATGAAGAGGGTTGTCAGCATAATTAGACAGGAGGGCTCTTTAAGTTTAATATTTTTTTTCTATGAATTATTGCAGCTTTTTTGGTTTCTTCTCCACTAGATTGATTTAGTGTCATTGTTTTGTGTCAAATCCGTCCAGTTACAGACTGATGAGACTGACACCTCGCCGGAGCAGCCTTTGGTCTCATAGCTGCCCCCAGTCTGTCGTATCACACGTTATCCTCTTCAGCCTAATCATAACCTCGGCTTTTTCTTTTTCCAGATGTGGAGCGGGAGATCCATGCGGCGCCGCACACCGGAGAAAAGGTGATCCAGCTCTTCAGGAATAAGAGTGAGTTCACCTTCCTGGCCTCCATACAGCAGAGGTCGTCATCATCCGGGGTCATCCTCTCCATACGAGAGATGGAGCACAGGTGAGAGCAACAGCATTACTACTGCTCTGAATGGGAAACTCAAGTGAGAGAACTATAATGCAAGACTGATACCAATGTAACCTTAGACCAGCGGCGTACATAGAAATCATGGGGCCTCATAACAGAATTTCTAATTGCCCACCCCCCAAAAAATTATATATATAAATAATAATAATCATAATATTCAGATCGGTCACATAAGAACATATCTTACAACTTTGCAGCACTTTCAGAATAATTTTCCTCCTATTGAAGCCCCTAAATTCTTCTTTCATTGCAGCCAAAAAGTATGATGTCAACCAAAGTGCCCCCAAACATTGTATGATCCCCTACAGTGAATTCCTTTGCAGGACCCTCCACATGCCCAGTATAATGAGCCTACTGTACCCCCTCAACTACCCCGGCATTGAATGGTGACCTCAGCACAGTATTATCCCAACTGTGATCCCCACACAGCCCTCCGCACAGTATAATGAGCCTACATACAGTATAATCCCTCCACATAGTATGATTGACCCCACACAAACCTTAACACTGTATAATTGCTTGCATACAGCGTAACGGACCTCAAATAGGCCACCATAAAGAATACAGGCTCCCTTATAGCTGTCCAAATATTATAATGCCCTTCAAATATTATAATGGCCCCACATAGTCTTCCATAAGGTAATTTGACCCCCATAGTCTTCCATATAGTATAATGCATCCCCCATAGACCTCCAAATAGTATAATGGGCCCCACATTGCCTTCCATATAGAATAATTTTTCCCCATATTCCTCTATTATTATAATCATGCCCCATAGTCCTTCATATAATATAATACAGCCTCCATAGGCCTCCATATAATATAATGCAGCCTCCATATAATATAATGCAGTCTCCATAGTACTCTATATAGTATAATGTAGCCTCTATAGTCCTCCATATACTAGTGCATCTCAATGAATTAGAATATCATCAAAAAATCAATATCGTATTGCCATATTTCAGGGTGTTTCTAGGAGCTCTGAAACACGTTGACTAATAAATCAATATTATATTCACCCTTTGATGCCCCGTGGAATAAGGCAGCACGGTTTTTAACCATTCATCCTCCATACTTGAATTTTCTGAAATAATGACCTTTGGGTTTTCATAATCATCACCATTAACAGAAATAAACCCTTGAAATAGATCACTCTGTGTAATGACTCTATATAATATATGGGTTTCACTTTATGTATTGAATTACTGAAATAAATTAACTTTTTGATGATATTCTAATTAATTGAGATGCACTAGTAGTATAATGCAGTCTCTATAGTCCTCCGTATAATTTAATGCAGCCATTATAATCTTCCATATAAGATAATGTAGCCTCTATTCTCCTTCATATAACATAACACAGCCTCTGTAATCCTCCATATAATATAATGCAGCCTCTATAATACTCCATTGTATATGTAGCTCATAGTACTCCATATGTATAATGCAGCCTCTATAGTACTCCATATTGAATAATTCAGGCTCTATAACACTACATATTGTAGTCTCTCTAATCCTCCATATTATATAATGTAGGTATCTGCGATGCCGATAAAATTGAAAGTGTGATGGCAGATGGAGGGTTCGTGGGTGGGAGGGCCCTGGAGTCTGCACTTACACTGTGCCCCCTTGACTCACGGGTCCCATAGCAGCAGCGTGGTCTGCCACCATTGGCAATATGCCAATGTCTTTGACTGATACAATGCAACCTCGGACTGACACAATGCAACCTCTGACTGATGCGGCGTAGTCTCTGACCGATGCGGCGTAGCCTCTGACCGATGCGGCGTAGCCTCTGACCGATGCGGCGTAGCCTCTGACCGATGCGGCGTAGCCTCTGACCGATGCGGCGCAGTCTCGGACCGAGGCAATGTATTGGCTTGCACCTTGCATAGTAACAGGTTCAGATGTAGCAGAGCTAAGCTGGTGTCTTTGCTCCTTCAGCTTATATTGTAGATATGTTTAGCTGTTATATTTTACAAATGACCCCTTTTGTCCCTCTCTCGATGTTAGGCTTTTCCCAGGTTCTGACTGTTCTGAAGAAGGTTCTCCGGTCTGGTTTATCTACAACCCCTTGCATAAATTATGGAATCCCTGAGCTCGGAGGATGTTCGTTCAATTGTTTAGTTTTGTGCCATGTCTGTGATCTGCTTTTTTTCTACAAAATTAAAGTCATTTCAATTAGCAACTTTATGGCTTTAAGAAACACTAAAAGAAATCAAGATAAAAAATGTGTTAGTCAGTAAGGGTAATATTTTTCAGACCAAGAAGAGGGAAAAAATTATTGAATCGCCCAATTCTGTGGAAAAAAATATGGAAACATCTTGTAAATTTTCATTCCCAAAACTAACACATGCATCAAATAAGATCTGCTGGTTAGTCTGCATCTAAAAAGGAGTGAATCACACCTTGAAGAGCTGCTGCACAAGTGGACTGACATGAATCATGGCTCCAACAAGAGAGATGTCCATTGAAGCAAAGTAGACGATTATCAAACTCTTAAGAGGGTAAATCATCACACAATGTTGCAAAAGATGTTGGTTGCTCACAGTCAGTTGTCTCTAAAATCTGGTCCAAATACAAACAACGGGAAGGTTGTTAAAGGCAAACATACTGGTAGACCAAGGAAGACATCAAAGTATCAAGACCGGAAACATAAAGTAATATGTCTCCAAATCAGGAAATGCACAACAAAACAAATGAGGAGCGAATGGGAGGAAACTGGAGTCAATGTCTGTGACCGAACTGTAAGAAACCGCCTAAAGGAAATGGGATTTACATACAGAAAAGCTAAACAAAAGCCATCATTAACACCTAAACAGAAAAAAACAAGGTTACAATGGGCTAAGGAAAAGCAATCGTTGACTGTTGTTGACTGGATGAAAGTCATATTCAGTGATGAATCGCAAATTTGCATTGGGCAAGGTGATGATGCTGGAACCTTTGTTTGGTGTCGTTCCAATGAGATTTATAAAAATTATTGCATGAAGAGAACATGCAAATTTCCAATGATGATATGGGGTTGCATGTCAGGTAAAGGCACTGGGGAGATGGCTGTCATTACTTCTTCAATAAAGCCCAAGTTTACATTGATATTTTGGACAGTTTTCTTATCCCATCAATTGAAAGGATGTTTGGGGATGATAAAATAATTTATCAAGATGATAATGCATCCTGCCATAGAGCAAAAAACTGTGAAAACTTTCCTTGAAAGAAGACACATAAGGTCAATGTCATGGCCTGCAAGTAGTCCAGATCTCAATCCAATTGAAAATCTTTGGTTGAAGTTGAAAGAAATGGTCCATGACAAGGCTCAAACCTGCAAAGCTGATCTGGCAACAGCAATCAAAGAAAGTTGGAGCCAGATTGATGATGAGTACTGTTTGTCACTCATTAAGTCCATGCCTTAGAGACTGCAAGCTGTTATAAAAGCCAGAAGTGGTGCAGCAAAATACTAGTAATGTATTGGATTGTTCTTTTGTTTGTTTGTTTTTTATGATTCCATAATTTTTCCTCAGAATTGAGTGATTCCATCATTTTTTCCCTCTGCTTGGTCTGATAAAAATTAACCTTACTGACTACCACATTTTTTATCTTGATTTTTTTATTGTTTCTTAAAGCCATAAAGTCACCATTTGTAATGACTTTAGTTTTGTGCCATGTCTGTGATCTGCTTTTCTTCTACAACATTAAACAACTGAATGAACATCCTCCGAGCCGGGATTCCATAATTTTTTGGCAGGGGTTGTATATGAGGCTCTGATATTAATGAGGACACTATATGATGAGAGCGATGTCATTATGTGAGGAGGGGGATGGGCACAGGTGGGATGAAGATGCATCTCTGTAACCAATTAATCGTGATAATTCTGTCATATACCGGCATACTGATTGATTGCTGGGTCACTGGGGGTCTACACAGACCCATTCCTCCATTCAGCCGATTGTATATGGAGGGTTGGTCCAGAGGACGGCTCTCTGATCATTTTCTCTTTCTATTTCAGAAGATATTGCACGGTTTAGCTCCATCGTGGATGCTGTCGGTGTTGAATAGGATAAGTGACGGGGATTAGAGATTTGCTCTGTTCTGACGTCTTTTTTTTAGGTTATAAATCAGTTTTATTGTGATTAAAAGGAAAAGGTTCTAAGCCGATAACTGAGCTCATAAGGAGGACTTGATACTGCTCTCATCATCCGTATAGCAGGGGCAATGATAGTGCCGAGTGGAGAAAAAGGCTCTGAGGGTATTATATTTTGCTGTTTTTTGGGGGTAACACAAGAAGAATATAATAACCAAGTCACGAATAGGAGGGGAAGGGATGCAATGCGGCAGAACTACAGTCCCCTACACATTAAGATATAGTCAGCCGGAGCCACCAACCTTTTCATGTGTATCAGAAGGGCGGAGCGCTCCCCACTATCCCCACTCTCCTGACTCTCCCCCAACAGATGATAATGGAGGAGATCAAGATTTGTCAATTTGAATTTAATTGTCTGATCCTTTCTTGTTCTTTATGTGGAAATAGAAGGACAAGGAGTGCAAATGGGTAACACCTGGTGGTCTGGTGGGGGCAAGGGGGGTCAATAGGTCACTCACCTCAGAGGATTGTGCACCCCTGCACAACCCCAGTAAGTCACAATGAGGCGAGGACACCGGCACCACAGCTTCGTGCGGCTCTTGCGGGCCGATACCACGTGACCGGAGGGGGCGTTACTGGAACTACATCACTGCAGGTCCTAAATTCAGCATTGGGGAGAATCGGCATGCTCAGAGCTGCTCCTACTGCATACCCTCAATGGGGATGTGGCATGAATAAACAAGAAAAGGCAGTCAATTGAACGCTAGGGCGAGGGGAAAGGAGACTAAAGGGAAGTAGGAAATTAACAACGCATTTCAGTAGCGGCTTGCTACCCTCATCAGGTGGTTTCTTGTTCTTTAGGAAGGTAAGCTGAGATCAGGTGAGTTTAGTAGATGTTTACTCGGCTCTCCCCATAGGAAACCCAGGTCTTTGTGTTTATGGTGAATTAAGGATGAGGAAATATTGAGCGTTCTGTGGAGACAAGACTGTCAGTGAGTGCTCCCGTCCGCTGGCCTGGCTGTCATTAGAAAGACCGAATGGACCGGGGTTCATCCCAATAAATGCTCGAACTCCTTCTCTGTGGGCAGAACACTACTCCGACAACACAGGGTGAGGAAACTACACCTTGACTTTTGGTGATCGAATCAAGTCTTACCAATGTCATGTAACACATTCCCAGCAAGAGCACAAGATGGAACAAGCAACAGAGTCTGACCCTACTGCTGGCTCACCAGGGATCAGAGTCTTTGTGCCTTCAGGGCTTCCAGAACCAACTAAGCAGCAGCACCCCGCTTTTGGCAGGAATTCACTTAGAAGAGATCAGGGGTGGACTGGCCCATGTGGCAGGGAGGCATTTGCCCCCCAGGCCAGTGGATTATTCCTAGCTTAGGGCCGCTCCCACTGTGAGAGCGGCCGCCGGGACGCAGCAAGCGGGCGGGACCGGGGAGGAGTGGAGGCTGACAGAGATCAGAAACCCAGTGGCGGCAGCAAGCTGGCAGGTGAAACGCCAAAACCCGACCGCCCACCCCCCCCCCCCCCCCCCCCCCGGAACTTGGCCTCCAGATGGCTAGCACCCCCCTTCCTTTGCCTCCGGATCCCTAGCACCCCCTTCCTGCTCCTCGCTTGGCCTCCGGATTGCTAGCATCCCACCCCCATCCCACGCTCTTTGCCTGGCCTCCGGATCGCTAGCGCCCCCGGTCCTCACTTGGCTGGAGGTAGTGAACTGCCACCCAGGGCAAGACCTGCCAGCCAGCCCCTGGAAGAGATAGAAGCAAGCTAAGGAAGCTACCGAGCACAGGAAAGTATGTCGCCAGATGACAGAGGTGTCCCAACCTGGCAGCAAAGCAGTTTATTATCTTCCAGCTGGATCCTTTGATCCTAGGCTGAAGTCCTGTAAATTTATGATCCTCCAGCTGGATCCTTGCATCCTAGGCTGAAGACCTGTAGATAATGATCCTCCAGCTGGTTCTTTCTATCCTAGGATAAAGTCTGGAAGAAAATGAAGAACATGATCACATGATCAATTGTCATTTTAATGGTTTGGGGGATAAGGCTATTCTCTCATTGGTTGGCAGTTTGGTCCCACTGCATAAAGTTCCTCTAAATGATGTAGACAGACGGGCTGAGGCAATTGATACTTGGCTAACAATCCATAAATTAAGACAATGGGGCTCCGATCAGTCTGCTGAGAAACAATGACTAACTCCGCTTGATTTACCAAATAAAAGTACAATACTTCTGGCCTATTTAAGGATAGTTAAACCCCTGACACAAGTGGTCAAATGCTGTGTAGTCACACGTTCATCTGGCCACTGTCTGAGGTGTATGTGCATATAAAAATCTGGCCAATGACTCCACCAGGAATTAATTGGCTTTATTTCAACTTAAAGTGACCCTGGACGCCAGATGCAAAATGTGACTACGTATTTTTCCAATATATTTGCTGTCCCCGCTGCCCTCCACAGGGTTGATTGTGGCTGTCGCTCTCTGGGGGCGGCTGCCGCCTGTGGCTAGCCGGAGGCACTTTGGACGCTTGGTGTTATTCTTAGAGAAACTAGTTACATTCCTTTTAGGAAATTAAAATTTAAAAAGAGCAGATTTAATTATAATTGGTACTGTACGCTGCATGAATTTCTGCTTTGTTTCACTGATTTTAAACTATTGTCGGTGTATTATAAATAGAGGAAAATGTGAATAGTTGATGTTTTCATGCGGAGCGGCTCTCACAGGCTCATTAGCATCGCTGCTCTTCTATTGTGACTGTGCACGCTTCCAGCACAGGGATTTGTTATTCTGTATGGATTATGCTGCTGAGATACAGTCACCTGTGCAGGCCCGTCCATATGGTTTTCCTATGTAGCAGAATGGATTCAACGAGCCACAATGAATGGATATCAATTGAAGTCAACTTGAAAGTGATGCACAATGTTTATTGTGTATTCTCCATGCTGCTACATTGTATCAAAACATTATATCCGGCCTGCAACAATAGATACGGCAAATCATTGGACTAAGCGGTTTATTCAGTTTTCAGTACCATCTCTATGCGATGACGCCCAATTATACATATATACACATCATCTCCTGGCATCTCTCCTGCATTACTACAAAGTACCACTGATTGTCTGCTGTCCCAACATCATGTCCTCTCTCTATCTAAAACTCCATCTCTCCAAAACTGAACCTCTCATGTTTCCTCCCTCTACTAATCGACCTGATACTGTGAATTACCTTGGGTGTAAACCAGAACTTCTTAGCAGCGCACCCTCGGTCTTGTGGTCTTGTTTGACACAGAACTTTAGTGTATTCCCTATATCCAATCACTCACTCGATCATGTCACCTGCATCTTAAAAACATCTCCATAATCCGACCCTTTCTCAACTGCAAAACTGTAAAAACTCTAGTATCATGATGTATGTGAAGTGCTATTGAATTAATGGTGCTATATAAGCGAATAAATATATTATGATCTACAGTAATATATAATATTCATTTTTGACTGAACTACGGCAACTCTATACTGATCAGTCTCCTTCTAACCAAACTTTCTTCTGCCCTGAATGCAGCAACCATTGTATTTCTGTATGGCCACTTCACTGATGCCAAATATCCATTGCACCCAGGAGGAGGCTGCCAGCTCCACGGAGGCAACACAGGTGTCTGAATACTGGTGCTCAATCCCCTGCAACCCAGGCAGACACCTGTGTTGCCTCCAGTGGAGCTGGCAGCCTACTGTTGGGTGCAATGGATATTTACCGATAGGCTGAGGTCTGGCACTGTGCCTCACATAGACTGGTGTGACTGACACCCTGTTGGTTACCTTGTGTCTATGTATACCACCAGTCTCCTCCTTGTCAGCATGGCAGGTCGCAGGTGCCACAACCGCCCCCATGCCTGGGCTGCAGGGGATTGAGCACCGGTATTCAAACACCTGTGTTGTCTCCAGTGGATCTGGCACCCTCCTGCTGGGAGCAATGGATATTTGACATGGCTAAATTTTGGTGAGGTTTTTTTTTGAAGTTTTATGTCCTATTTCGGTGATTCACTTCACTAATGCCTCTATCCTGTGCCAGTCATTGCACTGGTTACCCATCCACTACAGAATACAATATAAACCTATCTAACCCCCAAAGTTCTCCCCTGTTCTGCATCATTCACTATCTCCTCCTCATCTCGATCTTCCTACTTATTCTGCAATGATTAACATCGTCCATAATCCAAACCTTGCACCTTCGTCTCAAAGACTTCTCTCGTGCTGCACCAATTTTCTGGACTATCCGTGCAATCTAACAATATCCCGCCCCCATATTTTTAATTGTGCTTTAAAAACACATGTCTTTAGACAAGCTTACCACCTCATCTCTCCAACCTGACTCTCCCCTGTTCCCTCTTCCTAAAATTTCCTTAGAATCTGCTACCTCCTATTCATCTGTCTCCACACCCTCTGAGCACCCAGTACCACCTACGTATATCTCGGACAGGAACATTTCTTTTTAATACCTCAATTGTGGAGCTTATTTTTATTCTAAGATCTAATAATTACCGTAATATATATATATACGGTATATACCGTAATATACAATAGTTCTTGGCACAACCCATTTAAGAGAAAAATGCAAATATATCGGCGCTATAGAAATACAATATATTATTATTTATATCTATAATATGCAAAATGCTCAAGACAATAACTGCTGCTCAATGTATCAAAATATAAAAAAAAAAATAGTTTTAATTGTTCTCTCAATAAAGGCTCAAGTAAATGAATAAAAAGACAATTTGCAAAAATGGTGGCAGGTCATGATCACCATTCTTCTAGCCAGTCTGTGGTCATCTTGACGTTTCCTACAGGTTAGCAGCCATCCTTCCTAGGTTGGTGTTGTACTGGTCATTAATATGTATTGTGGATCTTGGTATTCTCCTCTGATGGTTCCATCTGTGAGAGGCTATTACTGTGTTATGTGGCCACCGCTATCTGCCGCCTATTGTCCAGGCTCTGGGCTGTGTAGACTCATGAGCGTGACTGCAGTTTCCAGGGCAGCAGATTTATGGACATTTTCATTTCCTTGGATGCAGCATAATTTGGTGCCCCAGAGGCAAGTTTCTGTATTGTGTGGCGCTGCCCCCGTGTTTGTCTCCCGCTGGGTTGTTTGTGCAGACGGTGAATGTCTGCACTCATCACGCGGCTTCTTTGGTTTGATCCTGGATGGTAATGCATATGAATCGCTGTAATATTTCAGCGGTTTCATCTTTTACAAATAAACGGCGTCCAGAAAGCGCCCAGTTGTGGAGAAGCGCTTTGTTCCGTAACGATGCATAATTTGTGCTTTATTCTCAGTGCAGGATGGAAGGAAAGAAGAAAGCTCGAAATCTGGGGTCATTTCGGTTCAAATAGTTGCCAAAAAAATAACAATAGTTTGTCAAAAAAGTCCTTTGTACTGTCTGGAGTCTGTAGGTGATAATACACACTGCAGCTTTTGTGCCGCCAGATAGCTGAAAATTCAGTCCGTGCCGGGCACCAGTCCAAAATGGAAAACTCTCACTGTGATGTAGTAGCAATGATCCAGCGGAAATCCACAAACCTGTACCAAGAGAAAAGGGTTTTGGACCGCGCTCCCGCTATAATGATGCCAATGAGAATCATCAAAGTTTTTAGAAACTCATTAGGTGGTTTATTCTACACGTTTCAGGGTTCTACAACCCCCTTCATCAGGACACCACAAGATGTACAAGAGGTACAAGGGGGTTGTAGGACCCTGAAACGTGTAGAATAAACCACCTAATGAGTTTCTAAAAACTTTGATGATTCTCATTGGCATCATTATAGCGGGAGCGTGGTCCAAAACCCCTTTCTCTAAGTACAAGTTCATGGATCTGCTGCACACTGTTGATTCTGGGTGTCACTGATATCAAATGTGCTACAGGTAGTTGTGACAAATTACAAGTGACCCAGGTGAGCCTGTTTCTTTTACTGAGATCACTCTCCTCACACAGATACACTATTGTGCACCTCTTGTGCCCTTCCAGCCTTTTATCTCAGTGGTAATCCATGTGATTTTATATATAAAATATAACTTATACATCATAGTTCAACAAAGATAAAAACTCTGTGGGCTAATATCGCATTGACGACATGAAGTCTTGTTCACGGTCTCACTGTATACATTGATACAATCCTCACGCTGCTGCCCGTCACCTCATTTATGGGATTGTCTTTCTATCATTTCCATCATCAGGGTAGGTGCACAAATTCCCACAAACGTATAAGTTAGGGTGACCCTACGATTGCAGAAATGCTGGATTGGGCGCTGATACCGGCTGTCTGTGTATGATGACATACGACTTTTTTTCTCCAACAGATGGTATCTAGGATGAAAGAAAGACTGGACTGTTTGCATTCAGCATCCCCATCCTTGTGTTCTTAAGGACATGAGCTGCAGCCAAAGGAGTCTGGCAGTAGCTTACTCCCCTTTTCCTATTGAGAACACATGCACACTTGGCTGAAGCGAGCATGCATGTGGATAAGGGAGTTGTTGAAATAGATATTGATGGTTGAAGTATAGAGACAGACAGAACCTTCAGTTGTAGGGTTACTTCTCAAGATTTACCTG
This sequence comes from Allobates femoralis, assembly GCA_033576535.1. Lineage (NCBI taxonomy): Eukaryota > Metazoa > Chordata > Amphibia > Anura > Aromobatidae > Allobates > Allobates femoralis. The sequence goes on along the minus strand of JARQOC010000010.1, from coordinate 55,158,288 downwards.
ATGTACAACCAGCAGAAACCTCCACTATGAAGGGATATGTCACCCATAGGCACCCATACTAAAGAAAACCAAATACCCCTGAATGCTTCAGTATAGAAAAGCGCAGTCTGGACGGGGGTGGGGAGTATACCAACATACACCAACTCTTGGTTGCCAAAATGACACACTATTGTCTTGCATTCTCCATGCATACCCTATATGGGGGGTATAAATGCTGTGATGATGGAGCCAGTCTCCAAAAATAAAGTTAAATGTTGGATGTCCACGGAGGAGTGAAATGGAGTAATACATCCAAAATATTTTCCAGCGCTGCCTTAACACTGTGCTCTTTCACATACTGTGTAGGACTCGGCCCCAGGGCCGTGGGGTGCTCAGAACCGGGCTGGTTCGGTCTCTCTGGGGATGCACGGGGGCTGAGACCCAGCTCCGAGGCCCTGCGGAGTCGCCAAATATGTGGGGGAAATGATTTTGGGATAAAGGATAGTGACGCCACCTGCGGTATTCGGCTATTTGGGCTGACGCTGCCAGACGGGATCACTGTACATGATGAATGGGCAGCTATGGTGGTATCGCTCCCCACGGGTGGAGCGTATCTCCATGGCAACCGGGAAAGTCTATGGCATTGGAAGGCTGTTGGTATGTAGGATGGAGAGCGCAAAGTAACTGACAGACTCACGGTTGTTGTCTCCTCAGGTCCTTTACTGGTAATGCAGGTACAAGCCGGGACACTGTTAGGTGATGGTACTGGAGTCTGTGCAACCTGGAAGTAAATTGGGGTTCTCCTCACCCTGCAAGTTCTGAGGCCTCCCTGCTGCGCTCTTTCAACGGGTCCCTGCTGCTGCCTAAAGCTGAGCTGTGGCCCCTCTCTCCTGCGTTGTCGGCATGACAGGCAGCTAGAGTCCTTCTCCAGCCCCACTTCCTGGTGGCTACTCCTGGACTCCTTATGCTACTTTGCCTGCAGACACTGTGGTGTGGCTGGGGGACTTGGAATCTCCCTCCATCCTTTACAGGCTGCCGAGACTTAGTCCATGCACAGTCTAAGACTCCCGTGTCCTGTTCTGGCGCTCTGCGCTGGGGTGCGCTCAATACCGCTCCACGCCACAGACTCTCCTTGACTTCCTCAGACCCTCCCTCACAGGTCCCTCAAGTTAGGTTTTGGCTACCCTAGGACGAGCTTGGCACTGTTCAAGTCCACAGTATGTCTTCCTTAGTACTGCTCTGTACTGAACTAACTCCGTCCCAGACCAGAATTTATAGGGGAGCTGCCCTGAACCCAGGTTTAGAGCTCCCCCTTCGGGCCTGGAGGCTGAAAAGGTGTTGTGTGCTTAGGCTCACTTGGTGTGGATTCCCTTCGTTGCTCCCAGGTATGGACACTACCCCCTGAGGGCAGCAATGACATTGTGGCATCTGGACTCTGGGGTGCCACATATAGAAGCTGCTACTGCTGGGTACATAGACCTTGATTTGGTGCTATTTCATATACTGTATAGAAGCTGAGCTGTGGGATACATGGACCTTAATATGGGTTATTTCATATACTGTAAAGAAGCTGCTGCTGGGTACATGGACCTTGATTTGGTGCTATTTCATATACTGTATAGAAGCTGAGCTGTGGGATACATGGACCTTAATATGGGTTATTTCATATACTGTAAAGAAGCTGCTGCTGGGTACATGGACCTTGATTTGGTGCTATTTCATATACTGTATAGAAGCTGAGCTGTGGGATACATGGACCTTAATATGGGTTATTTCATATACTGTAAAGAAGCTGCTGCTGGGTACATGGACCTTGATGGGTCTGCGTTATCTTTTACTATCAGTCTGGATATTGTCAGCCTGTGTTCTTACTGCAAAGGGGAAAATGAGCATGAAATACTGAACGATTTAGGGATGAATGAGAAGAGAACAGGAAAGAAATACAGAACGTTGGAGGGGGGTGGGGTGGAAGAATGAAGCAGGTTAAGTATAGTAGGGGGTAAAGGAGGTATTTGCCCCCAGAGCCTTGACTAAATTGGTTTCTGTACTATCCTTTTCCAAAATATATTAGCAGAATATTGCTAATATTGGGTAACTTTAAAGGATCCAGGACAATGTTCTTAACATAAGTCATCAGTATGAGATTGGTGGGGTCGCATACCTGTTACTTCTGTCCTTTAACTGTCATCCGTTCTCACTGCCCTAGAAGTACAGATACAAAGTGGGAACAGGACAGCGGTGCACGCACTCTAGAGGCCGTTCTCTAGTATTGCAGCTCAGCTCCCATTGAAGTGAATGAGGTTTGACCTGCATTACCTTTAAATGACCACAGCACTGTGTATGGCACTGTGCTGTTTCAGTTCTCATATCACTGTGCTCTTCTATGTTTGTGAGACTATTATTCACTGTAAAGCTCTTCACCCTTTAAACTCTGTACACCTTAGATTTACAAATATAATTCCAGACATGGCTGTTCTTTCAGAGATGGCGCTTCTGTTGTCCCCAGGTTGTATGTAAGTTTGCAGGTCTGTCCCATAGAAGTTAATAGGGCTGACCAGCAATACCAGGCACGACCCCGCGGTGCTGTTTCAAGATGACAGCGGCCCTGTATTTGTAATAAACACCAAGTGGTCCAGACCGGCACTGCAGGGTTTTATACTCATGCTGGTTTGCATTTTATCTGCCATTTCTCATGGAGCCATGACTATACTTTTTTGATGATCTATTGTCAAGTGCGGAGTGACAGATGGCGCCCGGCGGGGAGGGAGCGCTCGTAACCTCACGCTGGGGACTTCTTGCACACAAAGCGAGGACTGTGACAGTCGTGGTGATTAGAGTTATATTACTTATGGCAGATGTGAAGCTTTATGGAGTAATAATAGTAATTATTGTATCTATTATTAATAAAGTATCCAAAGTGATGCAAAATCTTCATGAAATAATTAAAGCCCCTCCCCCTTTTAAGCTCCTCCCTCCACTCTGTGCGGCTCCGATGTGTTTTAATCTTCTTTCACCTGGGATTTAGTTGTTCTTTTTGCTTTATAGTTTCTACCTATTCTCTCCTACCTGCAATACAAAATTGCTATCTACTGATTTATTTTGATGAACTTGTACATATACATTGCTGTTGATCTGCAGGAGCAAAACTGCAGTGCATTTACTGGAGGCTTTTTGTGTGTTTTTGCCTCTATTAAATGGATGAACATTTATTCAATTGGTTATTACACTTCCTGCTTTGTTTTAGATTTTTCCTTTTTACTTGGAACCAATTTATATAGGATGCTACGTCACATGACACAAGTAATGTAAATACAAAGAGTGTGCAGCTCTGGAGTATAATACAGGAGGTAACTCAGGATCAGTAATGTAATGTATGTACACAGTAATTGCACCAGCAGAATAGTGAGTGCAGTTCTGGAGTATAATACAGGAGGTAACTCAGGATCAGTAATGTAATGTATGTACACAGTGACTGCACCAGCAGGATAGTGAGTGCAGCTCTGGAGTATAATACAGGAGGTAATTCAGGATCAGTAATGTAATGTATGTACACAGTGACTGCACCAGCAGAATAGTGAGTGCAGCTCTGGAGTATAATACAGGAGGTAACTCAGGATCAGTAATGTAATGTATGTACACAGTGACTCCACCAGCAGAATAGTGAGTGCAGCTCTGGAGTATAATACAGGAGGTAACTCAGGATCAGTAATGGAATGTATGTACATAGTAACTGCACCAGCAGAATAGTAAGTGCAGCTCTGGAGTATAATACAGGATGTAACTCAGGATCAGTACAGGATCAGTAATGTAATGTATGTACCCAGTGACTGCACCAGCAGAATAGTGAGTGCAGCTCTGGAGTATAATACAGGATGTAACTCAGGATCAGTAATGTAATGTATGTACACAGTGACTGCACCAGCATAATAGTGAGTGCAGCTCTGGAGTATAATACAGGATGTAACTCAGGATCAGTAATGTAATGTATGTACACAGTGACTGCACCAGCATAATAGTGAGTGCAGCTCTGGAGTATAATACAGGATATAACTCAGGATCAGTACAGGATCAGTAATGTAATGTATGTACACAGTGACTGCACCAGCAGAATAGTGAGTGCAGCTCTGGAGTATAATACAGGAGGTAACTCAGGATCAGTAATGTAATGTATGTACACAGTGAATGCACCAGCAGAATAGTGAGTGCAGCTTTGGAGTATAATACAGGAGGTAACTCAGGATCAGTACAGGATTAGTAATGTAATGTATGTACACAGTGAATGCACCAGCAGAATAGTGAGTACAGCTCTGGAGTTTAAGACAGGAGGTAACTCAGGATCAGTAATGTAATGTATGTACACAGTGACTGCACCAGCAGAATAGTGAGTGCAGCTCTGGAGTATAATACAGGATATAACTCAGGATCAGTACAGGATCAGTAATGTAATGTATGTACACAGTGAATGCACCAGCAGAATAGTGAGTGCAGCTCTGGAGTATAATACAGGATATAACTCAGGATCAGTACAGGATCAGTAATGTAATGTATGTACACAGTGACTGCACCAGCAGAATAGTGAGTGCAGCTCTGGAGTATAATACAGGAGGTAACTCAGGATCAGTAATGTAATGTATGTACACAGTGAATGCACCAGCAGAATAGTGAGTGCAGCTCTGGAGTTTAATACAGGAGGTAACTCAGGATCAGTAATGTAATGTATGTACACAGTGACTGCACCAGCAGAATAGTGACTGCAGCTCTGGAGTATAATACAGGAGGTAACTCAGGATCAGTACAGGATTAGTAATGTAATGGATGTAGGCAGTGACTGTATAATCTAAACACATTTTATCTATTAATTATACACATGAAAGCTTGTGCTTTAGCCTGAGGATCTGCAGTAATTTTTCATGTATTGCTCTCAGTGACTTCATCACAGAATGTGCAATGTTGTACTTCTAGCTCCAGGATACAGCTGTATATAATGACACATACACCTGTGATGTTATCCGTTTACCTATCGTCTGTTGGACACAGTCGTATTCCTGTGATAGTGGTGCACATTTCTCCACCGTGGGGCTTATTTTCCATGGACTGTGCCCGGGTTACTTTGTGATCGTCCTTGCTCCTCTGTATAGATGGGGTCCTCTCCTCTTCTTCGGCTCCTCTGTATAGATGGGGTCCTCTCTTCTTCAGCTCCTCTGTATAGATGGGGTCCTCTCTTCTTCGGCTCCTCTGTATAGATGGGCTCCTCTCTTCTTCTGCTCCTCTGTATAGATGGGGTCCTCTCTTCTTCTTCAGCTCCTCTGTATAGATGGGGTCCTCTCTTCTTCAGCTCCTCTGTATAGATGGGGTCCTCTCTTCTTCAGCTCCTCTGTATAGATGGGGTCCTCTCTTCTTCAGCTCCTCTGTATAGATGGGGTCCTCTCTTCTTCTTCAGCTCCTCTGTATAGATGGGGTCCTCTCTTCTTCGGCTCCTCTGTATAGATGGGGTCCTCTCTTCTTCTTCAGCTCCTCTGTATAGATGGGGTCCTCTCTTCTTCAGCTCCTCTGTATAGATGGGGTCCTCTCTTCTTCTTCGCTCCCCTGTATAGATGGGGTCCTCTCTTCTTCTTCAGCTCCCTGTTAGATGGGGTCCTCTCTTCTTCAGCTCCTCCTGTATAGATGGGGTCCTCTCTTCTTCGGCTCCTCTGTATAGATGGGGTCCTCTCTTCTTCTTCAGCTCCTCTGTATAGATGGGGTCCTCTCTTCTTCTTCAGCTCCCCTGTATAGATGGGGTCCTCTCTTCTTCGGCTCTTCTGTATAGATGGGGTCCTCTCTTCTTCTCTCCCCCTGTATAGATGGGGTCCTCTCTTCTTCTTCAGCTCCCTGTATAGATGGGGTCCTCTCTTCTTCTCGCTCCCCTGTATAGATGGGGTCCTCTCTTCTTCTCGCTCCTCTGTATAGATGGGGTCCTCTCTTCTTCGCTCCTCTGTATAGATGGGGTCCTCTCTTCTTCTTCGCTCCTGTATAGATGGGGTCCTCTCTTCTTCTTCAGCTCCTCTGTATAGATGGGTCCTCTCTTCTTCTCAGCTCTCTGTATAGGTGGGGTCCTCTCTTTCTTCGTCTCCTCTGTATAGATGGGGTCCTTCTTCTTCTCAGCTCCTCTGTATAGTGGGGTCCTCTCTTCTTCTTCGGCTCCTCTGTATAGTGGGGTCCTCTCTTCTTCTTCGGCTCCTCTGTATAGATGGGTCCTCTCTTCTTCGCTCCTCTGTATAGATGGGGTCCTCTTCTTCTTCAGCTCCTCTGTATAGATGGGGTCCTCTCTTCTTCCGCTCCTCTGTATAGATGGGGTCCTCTCTTCTTCTTCGCTCCTCTGTATAGATGGGGTCCTCTCTTCTTCGGCTCTTCTGTATAGATGGGGTCCTCTCTTCTTCTTCGGCTCCTCTGTATAGATGGGTCCTCTCTTCTTCTCGGCTCTTCTGTATAGATGGGTCCTCTCTTCTTCAGCTCCCTGTATAGATGGGTCCCTCTTCTTCTTCGGCTCCTCTATAGATGGGGTCCTCTTTCTTCAGGCTCCTCTGTATAGATGGGGTCCTCTCTTCTTCTTCGGCTCCTCTGTATAGATGGGGTCCTCTCTTCTTCTTCAGCTCCTCTGTATAGATGGGGTCCTCTCTTCTTCTTCGGCTCCTCTGTATAGATGGGGTCCTCTCTTCTTCTTCAGCTCCTCTGTATAGGTGGGGTCCTCTCTTCTTCGCTCCTCTGTATAGGATGGGGTCCTCTTCTTCTTCAGCTCCTCTGTATAGATGGGGTCTCTCTTCTTCGGCTCTTGTAGATGATGCGGCTTCTTGTACGGAGTTGCAGCATCTTCCCTGGGGCGCCTTTGCACCTTGCTCTCCTCTCCGCCTGCTGGAAACCACTTTACAACATCTAATTACTACTTGGATAATTTCGTGTGTGTCTGATGAGCTTTGATGGGGATTTTGGAACAAACCCCCTGTACATGCCAGTATTAACATCTCCCACCGCCTCACAAATTACCCGTACATATGTTCCATTTTCTATTCACGCCTTGTAAATGACTCCCATCTCACAGCAGAGAGAAACTTCCCAACAAAAAAAACTCAATTTGGTGAAAAGAAAACACAAAACAGCGGAGAATGGGATCTGGCCTGAACGTCTGATATCGGCAAATGAAGATCAATGCCCGTCCTAATGGTTACAATAAAGAAATTGGTCCCATTCATCAAGGTGAGAAAGTCTTGTAAGGGGCATCTGGTGTCGGCGTCGCCCGGCTGGTGGACATTCATCACCCCGTTTATTAAATGATCGCAGGCAGCTGCTGCCGAATTAACACCGGCCTAATGATTTAACTCCTTGTTTGCTACAGAAAAGCTAGAGAAATCAATGATTTTTTCCAAGCCATATGTCACTTGACAGTGCTGACAGTTTTGCTTTGCATTGTCTTATCTCGGCTCTGCTACATCTTTACTTATCACTATTCCAGGGCAGCATAATGTCCGACATCTTACATGATAATGTGCTACTCAGTTCCATGTCGGGAGACATAGCTGTTACCATTCTATGCGGCCCTGTCATGGTTGTGCACTTAATGATGGGGCTAACTGCTATACTCATCTGTTCCTTTTCGTTCTTGACACCCCTTTCGGTGGGCACCCGGTCCGGGCGTTGATTTACTGGCGAATGTCATCGGGGCTTGTTACCCGGTCCCATGGCCCTGGTGGTCACTGAAAAAGGGGAACAGTCAATAAAATAATAAAAATAAAGGATGATTCGTGATGCCACCTACGGTTCCGGTAATGTTACTGGCGCTGCGGGACAGACCTCCAGGGTGATGGTGGAGCAGCAAGATGGTTATACTCCCCGTAGGTGGAGCAGAATCCCCGGGGCAGTTGTGAATGTTATAGTTTATGTACAGTCTTAACACAGGGAGGCAGCTTACCACACCGCCTTGTTACCAGTCTTGCAATGCAGGAGGTGTGCGGCTTTCAGGCGCAGGCAAATTAAGTACACGACACTGTCTTTACTTTGAACGTTTACTGGAAGTACGTCATGCAGGTTACAGATGGCACAGTCTTTCGGGTCACTCTCTTGCCTGGGTAGTCACCAGGGAACGGGGATGAGTCACTTAGGACCCTCGGTGGTGTGCATGCTGTTTCTGTCCAGTTCCTCACTTGCTCTCTCCTGTCTCCCTTGAAGCGCTCCATTGCGCAGAGCTGAAGCCAGCTCCCATGGATCCTCTGAGTCCTCTGGACCTTTACGGTGCCTTTTCAGGATGTGCCGCTCATTCGCAGCGACTTCCTCTAGAAGCTTGTGCCTCTGGTTTGAGGGAGACTCCCGCACCGTGCACAGAGCTGGTCCTCTGTTCTGGGACACAGTCCCCTGGTCGGTAGACATGCCGGGTCCGGATTCAGGCACACCGCACTACCTGGTGCCCTTAGGATCTCCTTCTTTCCTGACGCTTCTCCGCCGTCCTGCACTCCTCACTCCCCAACGGAGCTCTCCAATTCACTGTCTGTGCTACTCTGCCTCATGCTCCCGCCACCCACACACTTTTCTACCCGGCCCTCCTCCCATGGAACTGGGTCCTCCCTGAAGCTGGTCCATCTATGGTCCCCTACCTAGGGTGTGTGTGGATGTGTGTTATGAGGGTCCCTTATGCGACATCCCAATTCCTAGTCACAGGAATACTACACACTCTTATATGGGTGCATTACCCCTGCGTGGGTCCCGACCAGTGGGGTGCCACAGATCCATCCCCAAATACAAAGAGGACATGAACTCTGGGTGAGAGTCCTCTGGAGATGCATATGCAAATTGTCACTTCAATGAGGAAGTAGATAAACTCTAATGTCGTCTAATAAAGGTAGCAATCTTAAAAGTCATAATTGACTCTTTAACAAGCCTTTTAATATGACTCCGCGTTTGTGCCAGATCAGAACCCAAAACTGCAAACGCTGCATTTCGGGGTGATTGCCCCTCATCAGTGCAGTGTGTGGGATCTGATCTGGCTGGATGAGAGGCTAAAACGAGGTATATGGGAACAGCTTTTCTCCTTGTTAAGAGTGTTCTTCCAGCCGGCAGTGAGGAGACAAAGCGGCTTTAAGTCTCCTCACTGCCGGCTGGCAGAATACTCTTAACAAGGAGAAAAGCTGTTCCCCAGACCCTAGACCCTCTCATGAGATATGTAAGGGAGAAAGCTCCTCCTTGTGGCATACAGACTCTTATACACTTGAAATCTAGCGCCACCTATTGATGTAGAAATCCTAAAAGTCAACATGGACCATTTAAGGGTGTATACTCATGATCTGGAATAGCAGTGTTTTGGATACAGCATTTTGCAGCTGCATCCAAAACTGTGCATTGAACAGTACCAGCACAGTGAATGGATTTCTAGAAATTCCATACTCGCTATGCTTCTCCCCTCAGCAGCATTATCTCACCTGCTGTGTGGGCTGCCGCATCTCCGCAGCATGTTGCAGAGTTGGAAGCTGTCACCATTGGGTGAATGCAGGGACAAGCTGCACTACACCCACTGCAGATAGAGTACAGGGTGACAGCGGTCTCCCGCAGGTCCAGAGGTGCTGGATCCAACACTCAGTGTACAGGGTGACAGCGGTCTCCCGCAGGTCCAGAGGTGCTGGGTCCAACACTGTGTACAAGGTGACAGCGGTCTCCCGCAGGTCCAGAGGTGCTGGTCCAACACTGTGTACAGGGTGACAGCGGTCTCCCGCAGGTCCAGAGGTGCTGGGTCCAACACTGAGTGTACAGGGTGACAGCGGTCTCCCGCAGGTTCAGAGGTGCTGGGTCCAACACTCAGTGCCACCGGGTCGTGCGCACATACCCAAAAGTGCTTTGCCACATCAGAGGAGCATTCAATGGCCTATAAGTCTTCTTACACTGGCTTGGCGATCTCCATAAGAGAAATGTTTCCCCCGCATTAATCCAATATTAGTCAGTGTATTGGAGAGCCAGGTGGAAAAAAAAATGTTAGCATGCACCAGTGTGATCTGATTTATGGAATAAGGGATGTCAATAAAAGACAGTTCCGGCACCCATTCTCTACATAGACGAGCACACAGAGTCCGCCACGTCTGCAAATTATGGATAAAATTTGTCTTTTTTTCAGTGAAGTACCGTATCTCAATTTATTATTTTTTTTTTTCTAAGCAGTAATGCATGTTGATATTTCACTGTTTGCATCCCTCAGCATCTTATCTGCTGCTGTTCTAATATATGTTGATTGAGTATGAGCCTATTCAGAATTGCAAGTTAGGAAGTGTCAGCAGTTATTCCTCTTTGGGCCGGTCACATCCGTGATTTCCCAATGTATAGTAAAGCTGTCTGATTTCAGCCTTAACAGGATTTCTTTGGTTTTTAGCGGATTCCCATAGACTTTAATGGCCCAATCTGATCCACGAAACAATGATGTGTATGGATTAATGAAACTATCTGTGACAGGGGGAAGGTCAAGGATGATAGCACTCCTTACCAAAATAGGCAAAACCAGTCAGTTACTCCTTGTGATCTCCTATATCGAGTCCCATCAGATCAGGGGGTCAGTGGAGCTCTATACGCTGAGGCATGCTGGGGGTCACTAATGATGACATCACTTCTTTCGCAGAATAAATGATGACACAATGCGTAATGGGGATTATTTTCATATATATTTTTGGCCCAAATTAACCATGGTTGATTGTAACCGTAGAATGTGAGGGAATGCTGGGAGTTGTAGTTTGTGAAAATTTTAGACTGTAGTTCCGGATTAGGCGGGGTTCTCCTGATCCAGACCTGCCCCTCCTTCCCGATCTGTACATGGTCTGGACACTGGTGACATCACTCCTCCAGTTTAGGTGATGACATCAATAGGGAGTTCTCCATTATTGGGAAGTGTAGCCTTTCCCTCCATCGCTGGATACATTGTAACCCCTCGTCTCCATCGCTGGATACATTGTAACCTCTTCCCTCCATCACTGGGTACATCGCTGGATACATCGCTGGATACATTGTATCCTCTCCCCTCCATAGCTGGATACATTGCATTCTCTACTTCCATCGCTGGATACACTGTAACCCCTCCCCTCCATCGCTGGATACATTGTAGCCTCTTTCCTCCATCGCTGGATACATTGTAACCTCTTCCCTCCATCGCTGGATACATTGCATCCTCTTCCCTCCATAGCTGGATACATTTTATCCTGTCCCCACCATCACTGGTTACATTGTAACCTCTCCCTCCGTAGCTGGGTATATTGTGTCCTCTCCCTCCATTACTGGATACATTGTATCCTGTCCCCCCCCCCCTAATCACTGGATACATTGTATCCTGTCCCTCTCCATCGCTGGATACATCGTACCCTCTCCCTCCATCGCTGGATACATTGTATCCTCCCCTACATTGCTGGATACATTGTATCCTCTCCCTCCATCGCTGGATACATTGTATCCTCTCCCTCCATCACTGGATACATTGTATCCTGTCCCTCTCCATCGCTGGATACATCGTACCCTCTCCCTCCATCGCTGGATACATTGTATCCTCCCCTACATTGCTGGATACATTGTATCCTCTCCCTCCATCGCTGGATACATTGTATCCTCTCCCTCCACTGGATACATTGTATCCTCTCCCTCCAACACTGGATACATTGTATTCTCTCCCCCCCTCCCCCCCGACCTCCATAGCTGGATACATTGTAACCTCTCCCTCCATCGCTGGATACATTGTACCCTCTTCCCTCCATCGCTGGATACATTGTACCCTCTTCCCTCCATCGCTGGATACATTGTACCCTCTTCCCTCCATCGCTGGATACATTGTACCCTCTTCCCTCCATCGCTGGATACATTGTACCCTCTTCACTCCATCGCTGGATACATTGTACCCTCTTCCCTCCATCGCTGGATACATTGTACCCTCTTCCCTCCATCGCTGGATACATTGTACCCTCTTCCCTCCATTGCTGGATACATTGTATCCTCCCCCCCCCCCCCCCTCCCCTCCATCGCTGGGCACATTGTATCCTCTTCCCATTCCCCCCCCCCCCCCCTACATAGCTGGATACATTGCAACCTCTCCCTCCATCACTGGATACATTGTATCCTCTCCCTCCATCACTGGATACATTGTATCCTCTCCCTCCATCGCTGGATACATTGTAACCTCCCCCTCCATAGCTGGATACATTGTATCCTCTCCCTCCATCGCTGGATACATTGTAAGCTCTCCATCCATCGCTGGATACATTGTATCCTCTCCCCTCCATCACTGGATACATTATATGCTCTCCCCTCCATCGCTGGATACATTGTATCCTTTCCCTCCATTGTTCGGTTGGTTACATGTCTTGTACATTCAGTGAACATACTGGCGTAGGCCGCTTCTGGATTATTCTCAGCATATTGCATTGGAGCTGACTGTAATATTTAACTTTAATGTGCCAGGAGATGGCTTTGGAGACAAGTTGTAATAACAAGGGAGCAGCTGTTTGCTGTGAGAACGGCAGACGCGCCTCCGATCACTTGCGCAGTTCCACCAGCGAGGTTGACGCGTTCACACCTGTGTTTTATAAATGGACGACATTGAAAAGAGGCAAAGCCTGGCACATTACCATAAAGGAGCAAGAACAAGGGAATCAGCATCCCTGTCATGAATGTGATCCAGGCCCCCGCCATTATATCTGCCCGAGTTATTTCTAGAGTTACTTTTTGTTTTGATCTATTCACAGTGTTGTTGTTCTTCTTCCTATTACCTGTTATCTCTGTATTTTATATCTATCCATTTCATCTCTCATTATTCTCTTTCCCCTCTCTTCTTCTCTAACTCTTACACTCGCTCTATCTCTGACTCTTACTCTCTTATTCTCGCTCCATCTCTCTTGCTTCCCGCTCCCTGTCTCTCTTGCTTCCCGCTCCTTGTCTCTCTTGCTTCCCGCTCCCTGTCTCTCTTGCTTCCCGCTCCCTGTCTCTCTTGCTTCCCGCTCCCTGTCTCTCTTGCTTCCCGCTCCCTATCTCTCTTGCTCTTGCTCCATTTCTCTTACTTCCCGCTCCCTATCTCTCTTGCTCTTGCTCCATTTCTCTTACTTCCCGCTCCCTATCTCTCTTACTTCCCGCTCCCTATCTCTCTTGCTCTTGCTCCATTTCTCTTACTTCCCGCTCCCTATCTCTCTTGCTCTTGCTCCATTTCTCTTACTTCCCGCTCCCTATCTCTCTTGCTCTTGCTCCATTTCTCTTACTTCCCGCTCCCTATCTCTCTTGCTTCCCGCTCCCTATCTCTCTTGCTTCCCGCTCCCTATCTTTCTTGCTTCCCGCTCCCTATCTCTCTTGCTTCCCGCTCCCTATCTCTCTTGCTTCCCGCTCCCTATCTCTCTTGCTTCCCGCTCCCTATCTCTCTTGCTTCCCGCTCCCTATCTCTCTTGCTTCCCGCTCCCTATCTCTCTTGCTTCCCGCTCCCTATCTCTCTTGCTTCCCGCTCCCTATCTCTCTTGCTTCCCGCTCTTTCCCTCTCTCTCCCTCTTGCGCCCGCTTGCGCCCGCTCTCTCTCCCTCTTGCGCCCGCTCTCTCTCCCTCTTGCGCCCGCTCTCTCTCCCTCTTGCGCCCGCTCTCTCTCTCTTCGTCTCTCTCCCTCTTGCGCCTGCCTCTCCCTCTCCTCCTCTCTCCCCCTCTCTCTCTTGCGCGCCTCCTCCTCTCCTCCTCTTCCCGCTCTCTCTCCCTCTCTCTCCCTCTTGCGCCCGCTCTCTCTCCCTCTCTCTCCCTCTCTGCGCCCGCTCTCTCTCCCTCTCTCTCCCTCTTGCGCCGCTCTCCCTCTCCTCTCTCCCTCTCTCTCCCTCTTGCGCCCGCTCTCTCTCCCTCTCTCTCCCTCTTGCGCCCGCTCTCTCTCTCCTCTCTCTCCCTTGCGCCCGCTCTCTCTCTCCCTCTCTCTCCCTCTTGCGCCCTGCTCTCTCTCCCTCTCTCTCCCTCTTGCGCCGCTCTCTCTCTCTCCCTCTCCCTCCTCTCCGCCCGCTCTCTCCCTCTCTCTCCTCTCTCCCTCTTGCGCCCGCTCTCTCTCTTCTCTCCTCTTCCCTGCGCTCTCTCTCCCTCTCTCTCCCTCTCCTCCGCTCTCTTCCTCCCTCTCCCTCTTGCGCCCGCTCTCTCTCCCTCTCCCTCTTCGCCCGCTCTCTCCCCTCTCTCTCCCTCTTGCGCCCCTCTCTCTCTCCTCTCCCTCTTGCGCCCGCTCTCTCTCCCCTCCTCTCCCTCTTGCGCCCGCTCTCTCTCCTCTCCTCTCCCTCTTGCGCCCCTCTCTCCCCCCTCCCCTCTTTGCGCCCGCTCTCTCTCCCTCCTCTCTTTCCTCTTGCGCCCTCTCTTCTTCTCTCTTCGCCGCTCTCCTCTCCCTCTTGCGCCCGCTCTCTTCTTCCCTCTTGCGCCCTCTTTCACTCTTGCCCCTTTTTTTGGCTTACTCTGCTCTTTTTTGCTGGGGTTATTTTACCTAGCACGTGAGTTCAACCTGTTAATTTTATAATAATGCCATGGACATCCGAGTGGGGGAAACTGTCAGGATCCCGAGTATTCGGTGACTGGTCCTCTTAGTCAGGTTATCCAGGCTCTCTGTTCATAGCACTTATTCTCTGAAATGATCGGAGTAAGGTAAAGATGTTTGTAATGATGACGCTAATCTATGAATGGGTGTAGCACACGGTTGGGGTAACAAGAAGCTCCAGACAATCTGGCTTTAAAGGTACCTTTACACGCCGCGACGGCAGGCTGGATACATCCCGCTACTTCACGTGCACGAGCACGCTCAAACGGTTACAAACGGTCAACGCATCACCTTTACACGCCGCGACAAGATGCGCTGCGCCACGCTACATCTATAGCTAGCTACATCGCCGGGTGTCTCAAGTAGCCATCTGTAGCTCATTTACACACCGCTATAACCAGCTACTATGGGCGGACCTGGTGCAGCAGGGACAACACATAGGCGTGCCACAATTGTGGATTACGAGCCGTCCGTACGCTGATAGGACGAAGCAATAACATCCTGATTGGGCAGGCAACGCAGGAGGCTGAGTAATACAGCACGCTCGAGCGATTGTGTAGTGTGACTCGTCAGCTCCTTAAATATGCCTCCCTATGCAGCGACTACCAATCGTCATGCAGCAGCTTCCACCAATGATCGCACATGGGGCGCGGTAACACGGAGCCAGGGTCACGCCTTAGCTACATTGCAGCTACATCGCAGGCTGTCCAGAGTTCCCTTCCGTTGCTTCTTTACACGCCGATACAGCTCGCTACCATCGGCGTTGTAGCCATCAGTTTTCGAGCAGAGCTAGGAAACAGATGTATCTGTTGCCGGCTGTAGCGTCACGTCTTCAGACGCCGCTACAACGGGCTACATTGGCGCTACAAGCTACATTTGTAGCCTGTAGCGGGATGTATCCAGCCTGCCGTCGCGGCGTGTAAAGGGCCCTTAAAGGGCACCAGTCAGCATAAAGATGCAGTCCAGACTCCAGGCAACATGTTATAGAGCAGGAGTCGGCCCGATTGAAATATTGGGTTTAATAAGAAAAGATTGTGTAACTTGTGTTTTACTTATTTAAATCTTTTCTTTCTGTGATCTTGGGTCCAGTGGGCGGCCCTATCAGTGACTGACAGCTATCCCTGTATGCACATTTATATGACGGAGGTTGTCAATCACTGATCGGGCCACCAGTGAACCAATATTCACTGAAGAAGTTAAGATATAATGAATAAAACACTGGTTATACAGAATCTTTTCTGTTTCTGCCCCGGTATTGCTGTTGGACGGCGCCTGTGACCATCTCATTCTAACATTAATCAGAAAGCGATGTGATGACGGATCTCTGGACTGTATTAGTTATTGGTTTTATCGATAGGCTGCAGACCTCACTGTAATCTTCCAGGTTGAACATGTTTGTTGGAGACTGGATATGTTGGATGGATGATGGTTTTGTTTCTTCCATCAGGGGCTCTTTGTGTTATCGGTAGCCACCTGCCACTGGGAACTGGAAATATTAATCCGTGCCAAGATTTAGCGCTTGATAGTTTCCTTGTTTCGAGCTGTGGTTCTGAACCTCCACGGATGGAGATTTCAGTCTCTCCTTCAAACACAATCTCTTCCTATAGGTTCCCCTTTACGATTGGAATCTGGAACTCGGGGAGGAACAGATGTTTCTTAATCTTCGTCTTAATAAAGAATGTTTATAACGAGATTATAAATGGTGGTGCGGCAGATACGGCTGTTCCTTTAAAGTGACGCATGCACCAAATGTAGTCATCAACGGACATTAATAGAGAGATCCAGGGATGGAGGGAAGAAAGGTTCAAAGGTGGATGATCTTCATGCTGTGTATTCCCCACATGGATGTTCAGAGAATCCAGGGAGGGTAATGATTAGCTGTAGGACCATGTAGGAATGTGTCGTGGCCTCCTGCGGCACAATCACCGATCGGTTCTCTAGTGGCCGTTTCGTGTACATGTGCCACACCCAACCATGGCTGCAGCATCATATGGAGCGGATCTATTGGAAGTGGTATTCCCATCCATTTATGGGATTTGTTCAACAGACTAGAAAGTCCTAACGGACAGTAAAGGTACAGGTATAAATGATTGAGAGAAAAAAAATTATCTTTGAATTTTGCAATTTTTTGCCACGTTTCATGGATGGCTTGTCGGAGCTTACAGTCATGGCCAATATTTGTGAGACTTCCGTTGATTTGTTTTTCGATCTTTTAGATGAAGGTTTCTGTGGTTACCGAAGTACAATTTTAAACATTTTTTACATATTTACAGGGTTGGCCCTTATTTTTCTAGACTTCGGTCCTTCATCCTGGCAACTAGATATCAACGTCTGGTCCAAATCCTGACTCATGACCCATTCTTGTGTAATCAGTGCTTGGGGGTTATCACAATTTGTGTTTTTATCATCCACCCGCTTGTTGAGGCTTGACCACATGTTCTCAATGGGATCGAGATCTGGGAAGTTTTCTGGTCATGGACCCAAACGATTAACGATTTGTTCACCTTGCCAGTAACGAGTGCACTCTGCATTGTGATGTGGCCTCAGACAAGCTGGAAATAGCGTTGTCCGTCATCAAATTGGTCTTGGATGGTTAGGAGAAGTTGGAGGATGGGTAAATGCCGTTTTTATTCATTGCAGTTATCTTGGGTAGAATTGTGAGTGTTCCCTCTCCAAGGATGAAAAGCCCCCACATGAATGGTCGTGGGTTGCTTTACTGTTGATAGACCCAGGACTCATGTAGTGCTAACTTTTCTTCTCTGGAGAATGATTCCTACAGATATTCAGCAGTCTGACGGAGCTTCATCGGAGAACATAACTTTACCCACGTCCTCTGTAGTCCTATCCTGTACTCCCTGCAGACTTCAGTCTTTTCTTAAGTCATTTCTTGGAGAGAAATGACTTATTTGCTTTTTCCAGTACAGCCTCCAAACGTCTTCACCTCACTGTGGGTGCAGATGCAGTAGCACCTGCCTGATGCCATTACTACACAAGCTCTATACAACTGTTGAGCTGATCCTGTAGCTAAATCTTCTTTAAGAGATGGTTTTGGGACTTAAGGCCCTTTTACACATAGCGATATCGCTAACGTTATCGCTGCAACGTCACAGGTTTTGCAGCGACCTCGCCAGCGATATTGCTGTGTGTGACACGTAGCAGCGAGCGGTCCCCGCTGTGAGATCACTGATCGTTACAGAATGGCCTGGACCATTTTTTCATCGTCGCGCTCCCGCTGGGCATGCGGCATCAGTTTGTGTGACAGGGAAAACGACCAACGATCTCCATGTTACCACTGTGATAGTGACAGATCCCAATGACCGTCGAGGGTCACCGCATCAGTGTGTAGATCTGCCTGTGTGGCATCTTCACCAGCGACCACTTAGTGAATTCCAGTGATCCTGCCAGGTCGTATCGTTGTCAGGATCGCTGGAATGTCGCTAGTTGTAACGGGGCCTTTACTGAACCTTCTTGCATGCCAAGAAGTTGTCTTTAAAACATTAAACCTCTCTTTGAAACTCTTGATAAACAGTTGATTTAGTGTCTTTTTCACCACCAGCAATGTCCTTGCTTATAAAGCCCTTTAGATGCAAAGCAATGATGACTACACTTCTTAACTTGGAAGGTAACCATGGTTAGCAGAAATAGTCAATGATTTCGGCATCAGCATTCTTTTAAAACAAACGGCCTGTTCTTGTTGCTTGATTGAATTATATCATCTGTCTTGTCCTCATTCAACACTTTCTTCTGAGCTAACGAGAAGGTCACTGATGTGCTATAAGAAGGTAATTTTGTGACAAAGATGAAAATCAGTGGAAATGAGGAGTTTGGGATGAAGATAATTTTCAATGCAAGGAATGACTGTAATTTTCTAGAGTTAATGCAAGTATTCACTATATAAACTTAAAGCTCAAATGTCCTTTTCCTAACTTTTGGCAATAACTGCAGAGCTCAGTTTTGTGATTGGCCACAAGTCATAGTGAGCCGACAAGATGACATCCCGCAGTTTTCTTCAAGGCTGCATGTAAACTTGCTATCATTTTGAATCATCTTGATGCTTAAATAATGCAAGCGTTAAATAATATTTTTATCTCTCTATATCTGAACACATGCTTATATATAAATGCAATACAGTGCTGACCACTGAACCACTGAGCCCTTCTGTATAGTGCTAACCACTGAGCTGCCCATACAGTGCTGACCATTGAGGCCCCCAGTACAGTGCTGACCATTGAGGCCCTTGTAAAGTGGTGACCACTAAGACCCCTCGTATAGTGCTGACCACTGAGCCCACCCGTACAGTTCTGACTACTGAGCCACCCATTCAGTGCTAACCACTGAGCCACCTGTACAGGGCTGACCACTGAGCCACCATACAGTGCTAACTGTGAGCCACCTACAGTGCTGACCACTGAGCCACCATACACAGTGCTAACCACTGAGCCACCATACAGTGCTGAACCACTGAGCCACCATACAGTGCTAACCACTGAGCACATACAGTGCTAACCACTGACCCACCATATACAGTGCTAACCACTGAGCCACCATATACAGTGCTAACCACTGAGCCACCATATACAGTGCTAACCACTGAGCCACCATATACAGTGCTAACCACTGAGCCACCATATACAGTGCTAACCACTGAGCCACCATATACAGTGCTAACCACTGAGCCACCATATACAGTGCTAACCACTGAGCCACCATACAGTGCTGACCACTGAGCCCACCATATACAGTGCTAACCACTGAGCCACCATACAGTGCTAACCACTGAGCCACCATACAGTGCTGACCACTGAGCCACCATACAGTGCTGACCACTGAGCCACCATACAGTGCTAACCACTGAGCTACCATATACAGTGCTAACCACTGAGCCACCATACAGTGCTAACCACTGAGCCACCATACAGTGCTGACCACTGAGCCACCATACACAGTGCTGACCACTGAGCCACCATACACAGTGCTAACCACTGAGCCACCATATACAGTGCTGACCACTGAGCCACCGTACCAAGTTTAAACATTTTTTTTGCATTTAGTTGCTATTTGCCTCTTTTTAGCAATATCCCAATAATTGTGTCTGCAGAGTCTTACAGTGTGAACGCTGAGGTCTCTGTAGACTGAGTGAGTGATTTAGTTACTGCTGATCGTCCTTGGTGAAAAACATGAGAAATGTCGCCACTGATTGCGGGAATCTAAAAGATGAGGCTTAATAAATACAGGGTGACAGCGGCCGGATCATTGTGCAGGATTACAGGCACAGACGGGATAATAACATCACTTTCTGGTTGGAGTAAAGTCTCCGGCGTCTTCATGGCACCTGCTAAAACCCATTTACTTTGATGGTTTCTACCGACTTGTCTTCTCCTCAAGTGTCGGCTCAGCAGGCACAGACCCCTCCAGCTGCAGCAGGGGGAGCCATAGTCTGGCAGGCGGATTAAAGGTCATGGACAAAATGTCGCATCAGGCAACGACTGCAGCATTCAAGTGACAATGAGCGGAGTAGTGCACACCATATCGCTTCCCATCACTCCATCTCACATATAGCCCCTGCATCACCTTGTGTTATATAAAGGTGTTTTATATGTAAACACTGAGGATGCATCAAAAATTGCTACAAAATTGTATGTAGATTTTTTTTTTTTTTAATTATTTGAGCTACATCACAATCACATAATCTGTTTTTTCATTCTTTGCGATCATAATCGCATCATGTGAAGTCATCCAAACAATAGTGATCCCCCAAATCATAAACTCCCATTCCCTTTAAATAGAACCATTCATTCATATTTAAAGGTAACCTGTCAGCAGATTTGTTACATATGGAAGAAGTGAGAAATCATATAGAGGGAAAGTGTCGGTCTGGCCTGGCGGGGTACCGGGTAAAGCCTCGGTAGGCCCTGCCCTTTGCACTCTCACTTGCCAAATAACCCAAAAAATGCAAATGCATGTCCCCCAATGAAAATATCATCTTTTTATAGGCATCCAATGTACCGATCATGAGAAGCCATGTGTGAATCTGGCTGGAAATGCGCTGTGGGCTCTACTTTCTGCCTGATGTGTTGATGTAACTCTGAATCAATGCAGTATAAGTAATGTAATATATGTACAGAGTTACTCCAGAGCTGAACTCACTATTCTGCTGGTGGCAGAGTCAAATTGTACGTGAAATAGGTGGATGTGTCAAGAGTGGCTGCCACTAGGGGGAGCTCAGGAGTCTACTGAATATTCACTGAGCTCAATATTAAAGTACCAACCAATCCAGCGTTTTTGTATATTTTCCAGCCCTAATGTTGGGCTTTATAACGAAGCCCCCTGTCATATAGCATTCAGAAAAGGTTTAAGTATTTTTGGCACAATCCTTCCAGTAAAATTCATCTTTGTTGGCGAAAGTGATTAAAATACATGTGAAAGTGACGCATTTCGGGTATACACTACCCTTTTCAAATCACAGACAAAGCAAAAAGTGTAGTGTATAGCCGAAACACGTCGCTTTCACATGTATTTTATATTTTTAATCACTTTTTTCCAATAAAAAAAGAATTTTACTGTAAGGATTATGCCGATATTTACTTTTTCTGAATGTTATAGCATTCTGGATACACCAACTGGTAATGGCACCCTCTGGCGACAATTTCTCATCTTCGCTTCAATGATACTTGAGATACAGAGTGAGCTTATGTTCACTTTTTTTTCACCTGTCATATACTCGCCTTCCGGTGTGGTGCCTTCACCTTTTACTGATGCCGCTCCGGTCCTAAGGCTCCATCTTGAGATAGTAACTCCTGACTGGTCGAAAGTCAGAAGCTACATCACAAGAGGTCATTGCAAGTCTATGAGGCCAAAAGGAGGCCAGAACAAGGCACTCATAGACTTGTATTAAGTTCTGACCTCCGACGCACTCCATGAAACATTGGAGCTGCCGGCAGGTCACTAATCACAGGTGATCGACCAGGAGCGGCAGTAATAGAAGATGAAGCCTCTGAAGGTGAGTATATAAAAGGGGTCAGGAGACTTACATTCATAATGTAATAATATTAATTCTATAATGCTTACATACATCAGTAATACTGTCCTCATTGGGGTTACAATGTAAACATCCTTTAAGTATATTAGAATGTGGGAAGAAACCAGAGAACCCAGAGGAAACGCACGCAAACACGGGAAGGACATACAAACTTCTTGCTGATGTCGTCCTTGGTGAGAATTGAATCCAGGAACACAGAGCTGCAAGACTGTAGTGCTAACCACAGAGCCGCCATACAGTGCTAACCACTGTGCCAACGCGCAGTCTATTCACTGAGCCCCCCCCCTACAGGGCTAACCACTGAGCCACCATACAGGCTAAACACTGGCACCATACAGGCTAACAAATGAGCCACCTACAGGGCTAACCACTGAGCCACCATACAGGCTAACCATGAGCCACCATACAGGGTAACCACTGAGCCACCATACAGTGCGTACCACTGAGCCCCATACAGTGGAACCACTGAGCCACCATACAGTGCGAACCACTGAGCCCACCATACAGTGTAACCACTGAGCCCCGACAGTGGAACCACTGAGCCACCTACAGTGTATCACTGAGCCCCTACAGGTACATGAGCCACTACAGGTAACCACTGAGCCACCTAATTGGTAACCACTGAGCCACCATACAGGGTAACCACTGAGCCACCATATACAGTACTAACCACTGAGCCACCATATACAGTGCTAACCACTGAGCCACCTACAGTGTAACCACTGAGCCCACCTACAGGGCTAACCACTGAGCCACCGTACAGGGCTAACCACTGAGCCACCATACAGGGCTAACCACTGAGCCACCATACAGGGCTAACCACTGACCGCCACCATACAGTGCTAACCACTGAGCCTACCGTACAGTGCTAACCACTGAGCCACCGTACAGTGCTAACCACTGAGCCACCATACAGTGTGCTAACCACTGAGCCACCGTACGAGCTAACCACTGAGCCACCGTACAGAGCTAACCACTGACCCACCATACGGTGCGAACCACTGAGTCATCATACAGTGCGAACCACTGAGCCACCATAGTGAACAGGTCTCATACAGCTACTCGAAGTCTCCATGCCTTCCTACAGTGCAAAAACAAAATGCTGGTGTGCTTCTCGGATGCAGTTTGCACAGAGCTCCCTCTAGTGGGGACCACTGGCAGGTTGTGTCTCAGTGAGTGAGACAGTGCTGGTGTTTTAAAATGAAATTTGTCTTTAAACTTTAAAGGTCAAATTACCATTCAATGATGTTAGTAAAAAGGCAATGGCTCGGACAACTTGAAGTAATGGTGGCTGTCACAGTAAGGTGTTTTTGTGTGGCTGCTCAGTAATGCTGAGGGTAAAGGAATGAAGAAGTGCTGGAGATTCATTCTATGAATCGTCTGGATGAATTCAGCTTTTAATTATCCTACATCTGATGCTATTAGGAGTCGATAAATAAGCCTCATTGTGTTGTGTCTGTGCTTGTAAATCGGGTGCAGGATTTTCCGCCATCCGTTGGCTTTGGGCTCCTCTGAGTTATACCCGCCTTTTATACCATTGCAGCGTGTCACAGCTGCATAGCGGAAATGTGCTTCAGCGGTAAAGCTGTAAATGTCACAGGTCGAGCAGCAGCATCCGAGCGGTGCGTTCAGCCGAGAGGGTGATGGATGCTGCAGATATTTGTGCCTACATGCCTGGGGGAAATCACTTCTGAATTATTGGCCACTGCCAACTAACAAAGGCAATCCATAGATCTCCGCGTCCTGGCTGAATTGTTTAAAATAAAACGTGTTCCAGACGAAACACGGAGAATATTTTAATTCGGCGTTGTATATGGAGGAAGCGGCGGCCCAGTCTGCAGCAGCGGACACTATACAGAGGAGGAATAAACAACTAATGTGGGATACGGACGTCACACTGCAAGTCAAACCTGCGGGAGGCTACCGTGCATTTCTAGTTAAAGGGGTGTGTATACTTTTGCAACCACATTTTTCTTTTACATCTAAAATAATAATAAAAAAAAAAATAGTTTAATTGATTTATTTAAAAATCCTTTGCTTTCTGTATACAGCTCCTATCCCCAGCTATGTATCGCCATGTTACCTGCCAACTTTGTGTAGCCTGATCCTGCAGTCCGGTGTTATTTGCTTCTATCCTCCTTTTTTACCTTCTGTAGTTTCTTAGGAGGAAAGGAAAGACAATGACTGCAGGGTCTGACTACATTGATTGTTTGTGGTCTGTTACTATTGAGACTCATAGGAAGACTGATACGTTGTAGCAAACCAGACAGACAGTAAGGAGGTTTGAGGTTTTGCTGATATTTATCTTATTGTGGATGACAAGTTGGGTGTACTGAATGGAAGGTATATCGCATGCTAACATCTTGATTGATAACATGATGACTTTAAGGGTTCGCTATATGCTCTCATGCTAGAGAATCCGGCCATGGCACATTTGTCAGAATTTGATCCGCTGTCATTTACTGTGATCTGATTCTCTTGCATGTGAGAATGGTATGACCGGTGAGGAGAAGATGAAGACCTTAATTTCTCCATCTCCTCCACTGTCTGTTTCTGCTTATATCACACTGCACTTGGATGACATCAGTGCAGCCCAATGGTCTGTATGCACTCATAGACTTGTATAGGCGCCGTCCTATATACGCTGCCACTCGCAGCATGCAGAGATTTTTTTTCGATGGAGGATGCTCAGCCCTGGTTTGTCTTAAGGTACTGTTACACAACACGACATTGCAGCGATGTTGGCTGTGATATCACGGGAGCACGCACGTTTTTGGCATTATGCCAAGATCACTTTGGAAATGTCACACACAGAGATATTGTAGGCGGCGCACCTTTGATTTTGCAAGCAACTTTCGCTCGCTGTTATGCACAACCCAGCAGGCAATACTGAGCAATGTAGTGAATAGGGGAAATCGCTCTTAATATCATTATTGCCTTGTCACACAGAGCAATGCTAGCAGATCGCTTGCGCATGTTCAAAAACCTGGCAACTCCGTCCAAGCGACTTATTGTAGGTGAATCGTCCAGTTGCACGGCACGACGCACTGGCGATATCAACTGCAATAGCGATGACCATGTGACTTTTGAGCGATATTGCGGGCGATATTGTGTTGTGTAAAGTATATCAGCAGAAAGATTTTTATTGTTTTAAATTAGTTTGTTGTGTTATTTGTATATTTTGATATCTGGCAATGTTATACTGTATATTTTTTATATTTTTTTTTTTTTAAGTAACAGTTATAAGTGACACTGATCACTGGGGCTTTTTTTTAGACTCCTACTTCCTGTTCTTACAGGAGGAACTTACAGCTGTTTCCTTATCACAGGCAAGATTATATAGACAGGCAACATTCCATACACAGCTGATAACCCAGGATCGGTCAATCACAATAGGTGACTTCATACCGGAAAAATCCCACTCACCAGGTCTTCGCCTCATAAAATCCTCTTTATTTCATCTTCTTAAAATGACATATGACGGCAGGTGGACAACCACAGCATAGTATCAGGATGACAGCTGTTTTGTGTCAGCTTGAGACTTCTAAGATCCTCTGTAGAAGTGTCATGAAACAGCTGTCATCCTGATACTATGTTGCTCTTGTCCATCTGTCCTTGCATGTAATTTTAAGAAGATGAAATCAAGAGGATTTGATGAGGCAAAGATGGGGTGACTGCAATTTTTTCTTTAATTCTACAAATGGACATGCCTTAATCTTGAATGAACACCACCAGTATGCCTGTTTTTGATAAACAGCACTCTAAATACCATGTCTGTATGCCCAGAATAGTTCTTTATTAACACAGATTGGTGCAGAACTTATTTCTTTTTTTACTGATTTCATACTGGACCATCCTCCCCTGCCCTCCAAAATGATTTTGGCATGGACAATTCAGTACAAAAGATAGGGTTAGGGGTCTGACCATTCTTAGTGAAACAATCTAATATATAAAGCTGAGTGTATATGTATGTGGCAAGCCATGCACACTCATTCATAGCCCATACCCACTCATCATAGCCATTGCCACCATCATCATAGCCATGCCCACTCATCATAGCCCCCGCCACCACTCATACGCCCGCCCCACACATGTCCACTCATAGCACCATGCCCCACTCACATAGCCCCATCACATGCCACTCTCATCTGTATCTCGACATAGTCCCAGGTTGGGCTATAGTGAAGGGGCATGGTATGTATTAAAGGGGTGTGGGGGTATATAATGGGTGGTGGTGCTTTGAAAGGGGCATGGCTACCAGAAGGGGGTGGGCTATGTGTAGGGGCAGAGCTATGAAGGGGCAGGGCTATGATAGATGCACACATACATACATACATTACAATATATAGGTGATTTGCCATATATGAGTGATATTATTATAAATGAGCATTACGACCATATATGGGCATCACACCTGGACAACGCCAGGCTCTACAGCTAGTAATCTATAAAAGCCCTGTTGTCCAATGTGAAAATGTATTTTTAATTTCTAATACAGATAGTGACATGTAAGAAAAATTAAAAAATGACGTTAAAATAGGCTAATGCACTGGGGAAAAGAAGTGGAATGGAAGGCAATTACTACATGGTTATTATACAGACCTGGCTGTAATGCTGCAGGACTCCTCTCCTCGGAGGAGACATAAGTAGCCCAAAGGTCAAAAGGGGGAAACCCAACGCCATGGTTTGTGCCCACTTTGGTCTGCAGCTCCTTCAGCTGCAGAAGAAAAAAATGCAATTCTCATGGTTTATAATAACGTAACACAAACAATTCTGCAGATAGCGAAGGTTTCCTTGTGAGATTGTGAGTTG
The DNA here is from genome assembly GCA_033576535.1 of Allobates femoralis. Lineage (NCBI taxonomy): Eukaryota > Metazoa > Chordata > Amphibia > Anura > Aromobatidae > Allobates > Allobates femoralis. The sequence goes on along the minus strand of JARQOC010000010.1, from coordinate 55,131,943 downwards.
TAGTGTTGTGAGCAGATGGCGCACTCCAAGGCCCTGCCCCGCGGATCCAGCACTTTACACCTGGAGAGACGTTCCCTCATCTCCTTCTGTTTTCTTGTAGCTTCTTTGAACTGGAAAGCAGCGGTTTAAGGATGAAATCAGATACCACTACAGATTTAATGGAAAATCAAGAACAGAAGCGTTCCCCTATCGACTGGCAGATGGGCAGTGGCACAAAATCGCTCTGACAGTCAGCGGCTCCCATGTCCTCATCCACGTGGACTGCAACAAGTGAGTAGACACCCTGGAAAATGGAGTTTTACTTTATAGCAATCGTTCAATGGAATGTTCTGCATATGAAGCATGGTGATGATTTTAAAGGAAACTTGCAGTTCTATTGATTTCCATATATATATATTGTATTTTACAATTTGTAGTAGATTCTGCTCATCATACTTAAATGACCAAACCCCTCAGGTTAATTTATGTGATGCTGGTCTCAGCTTTATAGAGAACCAGGACCCCGTTAACTCAGCATAAGGCTTGTTCTGATTGGATGAATGCTCCAGGTAGCATAAGACAGTACACCTTGTCAGATTTTGGTGAAAATCAGATAGATCCCTGCTATTCATACAGGACTGATATCTCCTTCGCCATCACCAAACCTTAAGTATTCCTCTTGAGTTTATTTGCACTGTATAGGTTTTATTTAAATAAAATCAAACACTGTTGATTTAATGTTTTAATATACGTTTATTGTGGACACAGCTGTTTTTCTGATACAGACCTTTAAGATCCGCTAATTCTGTGATCTAAAAGCCACCAATAGGAGGAGCTCACTGCATAGGATCTATACATTCCAGTGCCATAATCTGTATGCAGGAAGTTCCCTCTAGTGTTGACTGCAGGGCGCTTCCTCTGGTGGTGGGTGTTGGCTGTTCCCTCTAGTGGTGGTTGCAGGACATTCCCTCTAGTGGTGGTTGCAGTAAGCTCCCTCTAGTGGTGGTTGCAGGAAGCTCCCTCTAGTGGTGGTTGCAGGAAGCTCCCTCTAGTGGTGGTGCAGAAGCTTCCTTAGTGTGGCTGCAGGAAGCTCCCTCTAGTGGTGGCTGCAGGAAGCTCCCTCTAGTGGTGGCTGCAGGAAGCTCCCTCTAGTGGTGGCTGCAGGAAGCTCCCTCTAGTGGTGGCTGCAGGAAGCTCCCTCTAGTGGTGGCTGCAGGAAGCTCCCTCTAGGGGTGACTGCAGGAAGCTCCCTCTAGGGTGGCTGCAGGAAGCTCCCTCTAGGGGTGGCTGCAGGAAGCTCCCTCTAGGGGTGGCTGCAGGAAGCTCCCTCTAGGGGTGGCTGCAGGAAGCTCCCTCTAGGGGTGGCTGCAGGAAGCTTGAATTTTGTCATGGTCAAATGAGCAACATATGTAAATTGCATTTGCTCAGGTATGATGTTTTTGCATCTTTCTAGAATGAAACCAATTATTGAAATGGTTTTCAAAATTAGCATATTTGTGTAATCTATAGAAATTTGATTAAATGATAAACTATAGGAATTTCTTTACATGACCATACAGAGAGTACATTAAATGATAAAGGAAATAATGTGTTCCTATAAATGCTGTCATAGTGCTATTCATTTAGCACTGCAACCTTATTTTAAAGTAAATTTGCATCAACTTATAGGCATGAAAGAACGAAGTGGTTTAATTTAAATGTATGCTTACAGTCCCTGACAGAAGTTATGTTACTTATTCATGTTATGTAAATAAAAGCTTATAACCTGACGTTAAATACATCCATTGGTTTTATAAATTACTCTTTGAAAGCTGAAACCCTCCAAAATTTGATTTAGGTTAAGAAAATAAATTGGCATCAATTAACCAGAATGGTCAGATTTTGGCAAGACAAAAGTTTTGTCGCTCATAGAAATTACCGTATATACTCGTGTATATGCCGAGTTTTTCAGCACAAAAAACTGTGCTGAAAAGCCCCCCCTCGGCTTATACACGAGTATATATGGTAGCCCCAGCTGTATACAGCCCCCCCGTGGTATCCAGGGCCCCCCTTGCTGCTGCACACCTGTAAAGTAAGATGTCAGTATACTTATCGCTGTCGCTGCCGCCGCCGCTACCGCTGCTCGGTCACCGCGCTCCTCCGGGTCTTCATGCTTCCTTCTCCGGCGCACAGGAAATGACGTCATTGTTCGAGCGCCGGAGAAGGAAGCATGAAGACCCGGAGGAGCGCGGTGACGAGCAGCGGAGCCGCAGCGAAGTGACGATGACATCTCTTACAGGTGGCAGCAGCAAAGGGGGCATTGGATACACGGGGGCTGTATACAAGGGGGCCCTGCATACCACTGAATGGGGGGGAGGCTGTATACAGCTGGGTCTGCTGTATACAGCTGGGGCCCTGTATACCACTGATGGGGGAGGGGGGGGGGCTGTATACAGCTGGGGCTGCTGTATACAGCTGGGGCCCTGTATACCACTGATGGGGAGGGGGGCTGTATACAGCTGGGGCTGCTGTATACAGCTGGACCCTGTATACCACTGATGGGTGGGGGGAGGGGGCTGCTGTATACAGATGGGGCCCTGTATTACCATTGATGGGGGGGGGCTGTATACAGCTGGGGCTCTGTATATACTGCTGGGGCCTGTATATACCACTGGGGAGGCTGCTGTATACTACCACTGGGGAGGCCTGTGTACCACTGGTGGGGCCTGTATACCACACTGCTGGGGGCTGTATACCTGTGCTGGGGTCCACCCTCGGCTTATACACGAGTCAATAGGTTTTCCCAGATTTTGGGGGCAAAAGTAGGGGGTCGGCTTATACACGGGTCGCTTATACATGAGTATATACGGTAATGTGATTTTCAAACAAATAATTAACTTAAAATACAAATATATGTTGCATAACATTGGTAATGAAGTTGTGGTGATATTAGAGTCATATTTAATATTTTGTGTGACTTCCATGAGCTTGAAGGACTGCATCCATGCAATTCAACAATGATTCATGCAATTTATTAATGAGGTCATCAGGAATAGCAAAGAATGCAGTCTTACATGCCTCCCAGAGTTCATCTAGATTCTTTGGTTTTGTCTTCTAAGCTTCCTCTTTCATCCTACCCCAAACATGCTCAATAATATTCATGTCTGGTGACTGGGCTGACCAGTCCTTGAGCACCTTGATCTTCATTTTTGCCTGGAGGAGCTTTGTTGTAGAGGTGGATGTATGGGATGGAGCACCATCCTGCTGCAGAATGTGACCCCTTTTATGATTTGGACTGTAAGAGGTAGCTAATACTTCTTGATATTTTAGGCTATTGATACTGCCTTCCACCTTGCAAATGTTTCACACCCCCCATACTGAATTAACCCCAGACCATGATCTTTCCACCAACAAATTTGGATCCATACGAGCTCCAGTAGGTCTCCTGCAGTATTTGCGGCTGCTGTGGTGTAATTCTACTGAAGATTCATCAGAGAAATCCACCTTCTGCCACTTTTCCAGCGTCCATCTGTTTAGCAGGCTGTGGGACTTTGCAAATGTCACACGTTTTTTTATTTGCTTTTTGTTTAGTGATGGCTTCTGTGCACTGATTCGACCATGGAGGCCATTTCGAGACCGAATCGTACAAACTGTTCTAGTTGACACAGGGACTTGAGGTGACCCAGGCCTGTTGGAGCTCTGCTGCAGTGGAAGAGGGGCTTGCTTTGGATTTTCTAACCAACAAACGTTCCTCCTGAGCAGTTGTCTTGTGGAGTCTGCTGCCAGACCTGGGCTTGTCATATACATCTCCATTCTCTTCAAATTTTTTTTAATTCTTTGAACTTGACGCTGAGACACATTAAAGGTGCCAGCCATCTCTGCAGTGGATCTGGTCTTCAGCCTCTTGATAATCAAGGCTTTGGTGGCAGGGTGGATTTTTGGCATGTTGTCAGAGCTCAAGTTGCAGTTCAAGTGAAGGTCTGGGGTGCTGGGTTTCTTTTTATACACACCCACTAATTTACTGATCATTTACAGAGCACAGGTGAGGATGTAAACTAGGATTGGGTGCATTATATGACCAGGCGACAAAACTTTTGTCTTGCTAAAATCTGACCATTCTGTGTTCATTAAATGATCAATATTTCAGCATTGATGCCAATTATTTTCTTAACCTAAACCACATTTGGGAGGGTTTCAGCTTTCAAAAGAGTAATTTATACAACCAATGGATGAATTTAACGTCAGGTAATAAGCTTTTATTTACATAACCTGGATAAGCGACATAACTTCTGTCAGGGACTGTACAGTGGACTTGACTCCATGAGCAGAATAGTGATTGCAGTTCTGGAGTATAATACAGGAGGTAACTCAGGATCAGTAATGTAATGTATGTACACAGTGACTGCACCAGCAGAATAGTGAGTGGAGCTCTGGAGTATAATACAGGAGGTAACTCAGGATCAGTAATGTAATGTATGTACACAGTGACTCCACCAGCAGAATAGTGATTGTAGCTCTGGAGTATAATACAGGATGTAACTCGGGATCAGTAATGTAATTTATGTACACAGTGACTGCACCAGGAGAATAGTGAGTGCAGCTCTGGAGTATAATACAGGAGGTAACTCAGGATCAGTAATGTAATTATTATTATTATTATTTATTTTTATAGCGCCATTAGATTCCATGCCGCTTTACATAAGGAAAGGGTAGACGAGGACAAGTACAATATATATGGACAGTCAAGTCATACAGGTACAGTAGGGGAGAGGAATGTTATGTATGTACACAGTGACTCCACCAGCAGAATAGTGAGTGCAGCTCTGGAGTATAATACAGGATGCAACTCAGGATCAGTAATGTATGTACACAGTGACTGCACCAGGAGAATAGTGAGTGCAGCTCTGGAGTATAATACAGGATGTAACTCAGGAGCAGTAATGTAATGTGTGTACACAGTGACTGCACCAGCAGAATAGTGAGTGCAGCTCTGGAGTATAATACAGGAGGTAACTCTGGATCAGTAATGTAATGTATGTACACAGTGACTCCACCAGCAGAATAGTGAGTGCAGCTCTGGAGTATAATACAGGATGCAACTCAGGATCAGTAATGTATGTACACAGTGACTGCACCAGGAGAATAGTGAGTGCAGCTCTGGAGTATAATACAGGATGTAACTCAGGAGCAGTAATGTAATGTGTGTACACAGTGACTGCACCAGCAGAATAGTGAGTGCAGCTCTGGAGTATAATACAGGAGGTAACTCTGGATCAGTACAGGATCAGTAATGTAATGTATGGACACATTAATTGCACTAGCAGAATAGTGAGTGCAGCTCTGGAGTATAATACAGGATGTAACTCAGGATCAGTACAGGATCAGTAATGTAATGTATGTACACAGTGACTGCACCAGCAGAATAGTGAGTGCAGCTCTGGAGTATAATACAGGAGGTAACTCTGGATCAGTACAGGATCAGTAATGTAATGTATGGACACATTAATTGCACTAGCAGAATAGTGAGTGCAGCTCTGGAGTATAATACGGGATGTAACTCAGGATCAGTAATGTAATGTATATACGCAGTGACTACACTAGGAGAATAGTGAGTGCAACTCTGGAATATAATACAGGAGGTAACTCAGGATCAGTAATGTAATGTATATACGCAGTGACTACACTAGGAGAATAGTGAGTGCAGGTCTGGAGTATAATGCAGGATGTAACACAGGATCAGTAATGTAATGTATGTACACAGTAACTCCAGCAGCAGAATAGTGAGTCCAGCTCTGGAATATGTTACAGGATGTAAGTCATGATCAGTACAGGATCAGTAATGTAATGTATGTGATGTGCCCCAGGGCCGTGGGGTACTTGGAACTGGGCTATACTGTCTCCGGGGAGTCACAGGGGTCGAGACCTGGATTTCCTGACCCTGGGTTCAGTTGAAAAGGGGGAGTTTTGGGAATGGAGTGGTTTAAAATAAAAGTTACTTGTGATGTCACCCGTGGTGTTTAGCTATAGGTGGCCACCGCTGCTGTAGAACCTCCGGGGACGGTGGATAGCAGCTGGGATGGAATGGCTCTCCACGGGCAGAGCAGTTGGTCACTTAGTCTTTTACTGGAATAGCTGACTTCAGGCAGTTGTCCACGGAGTCCTTGCTGAGAGCAACTCAGGGTTCCTTCTCACCCAGCCGGGTTTTTGGCTCCCATACTGCGCTCTGTGTGTTGGCTCCTGCTGCTGCATCAGCTAAGCTGCTGGCCTTATATCTTCCTGTGAGGTGCCGGTATGACAGGCAACTCGAGTCCTTTCTAACCCTCGTCTCGGGTGTCAGTTCCTGAACACTCTCTGTTGCCGTGTCTCCGGGCACGGGGAGGTAGGAAACTTGGAATTCCCCATCTTACGGTGTTGACTGCCGGGACATTGGGCCCTGCACAGTCTTGGACTCCGGTGTCCTTTCTCTGTGCTTTCCTCTGGGGTGAGCACGGTGTTGCTCGGCTCCCCAGATGTTCCCGTGACACTCCTCAGACCCTAGCCTTAGGGCTATCACCGAGTCAGCGATCCTGGGACGAGCTCTACAGTCTCAGTCCACCAGGGTGTCTTCCTTAGTCCTCCTAGGAACTGAACTGCTGTACCTAGGATGAGCTTAGCACAGCTCGATTTTCCAGGTACTCTTCACAGTCCTCTCGGGAACTGAATTAACTGGCTCCACCCCAGACCAGAATTTACGGGGAAGCCCACCCCGAAACCAGACCTGGACTCACCCCTCCCCCCCTCCCCAGGTCCGGAGGCAGAAGGTGCCGTGTGTGGGTTTTCCCGCCTGATGAGAAGACCCTTTTGTTGCTCTGTTTGACACCTCCACCCAGGGCAGTGATGACACAGTGACACTATGACCCCGGGGCGCCACATATGTACACAGTGACTGCACTAGCAGAATAGTGAGTGCAGCTCTGGAGCATAATTCAGGATATAACTCAGGATCATTTATGTAATGTATGTACACAGTGAGCCTAAATGTTTTAACAATCGTATAACTTGTAGCTTTGAGCGGTGCTTGGTGCACACTCTCTGAATGTCCTTGGGCCCCGGTAGAGCTGTAGTCCGGGTTGGTGGTGCGAGTTGTGTGGATGCTCCTGTGAACATTGCAGCCTTTCTTTTAAGTCTGGTTTTATCTGCTGCAATGTGTTTGAAGTACAGAAGTAAAGCTGTGTACTTTTATCAAGCCAGCAATTCTCCAGTTGAATATAAAGCTGCGTGTTTTATTTGTACGACCGTTTGAATTTATTCCGTTCTCTTGCGTACTCCCTAAGTGCTTAAGTAGTTCGCTCTGTTTTCTCTACGTTTTAAATGTCGACCTTTTTACATCAGAAGCAATAGAAATCTGCATTATTTTCATGCGTTCCCTGCGACGAATCCCCAGGCTCATTTGGTAAATGTAATAAGCGCAGGATCTCCGCAACAATAATCTGTTCTTAAACTATAAATAATAGACAGCGGCCCCTGATTCTCCAAAGTGTCATGTCAAGTGAATTGGAGGCAGCAGATGCGGCTCCTGAATCGCGCTGTGCTCATTGAGAATCACCGGCATCATTAAAGCTGAAATTTTATTTCCTGTTTAATTATATGGATTCCGCTGTTAGGAGCCCAAGTCTCTCTCGACTGCTCCTTTTTCTTCCCGGTGGATCCACTTCTACCGGAGACCTTATCTCCAAGGAGTTTGCATGTTCAATCCCCTCATGGATTTGGGGGTTTCAACTATTTTCTCCCCAAACTCGAATCCGTTTTACCGTGAATCCAAAGATCCACATACGTTCAAGGTATTTTTCAATCTTTAATAATTTTGGCAGTTACACAACTTGACAAAGATGAAGAAATAAAGGAGACACTTGGTTGTCAGAGGTCACAGAGGAGACATTTAAGGCAGTATTACATTGAAGGGTCACCAAGTGGCATTTAGAGGGGCGTAATGTGGAAAAATTACAAAATAGAGAACACAAGGACACAGAATTACTTAGCAGGGAGCATAATAAATGCAATGTTACTGTGTTGGGAGCATAAGGGTCGTCTGGGAGGTATTTAGAAGAGCACAATTACTATTTCGAAACTCATTGGGGCTCAATTTATGTTTGTGAGGAAGATCCAGCAGCACAATTTCAATGTACAACAAATCTTGAAATCTTGTAGTTTTCTCTCTGTCCTCTGAGCCTCAAGATAGACTTAACAGTACATGTTCAAAGGCGAGATTATAATTTCAGGTATTGACTATATAGATGATATTCTCAATAGGTGATGTCACAACTCACCTCCTCCTCCTGTACAATGACTGATGACACCTCTATATACAGTAGATAACACAGGATCCACCATTCACAATAGGAGATATCACAGCTCACGTCCTCCTGTACAATGACTGATAACACCTCTATATACAGTAGATAACACAGGATCTACCATTCACAATAGGTGATATCACAGCTCACCTCCTCCTCTTGTACAATAACTGATAACACCTCTATATACAGTAGATTACACAGGATTCACTATTCACAATAGGTGATATCACAGCTCACCTCCTCCTCCTGTACAATGACTGATAACACCTCTATATACAGTAGATAACACAGGATTCACTATTCACAATAGGTGATATCACAGCTCATCTCCTCCTCCTGTACAATGACTGATAACACCTCTATATACAGTAGATAACACATGATCCACCATTCACAATAGGTGATGTCACAGCTCACCTCCTCCTCCTCCTGTACAATGACTGATAACTCCTCTATATACAGTAGATAACACAGGATCCACCATTCACAATAGACGATGTCACAGCTCACCTCCTCCTCCTGTACAATGACTGATAATATCTCTACATACAGTAGATAACAGGATCCACCATTCACAATAGGTGATATCACAGCTCACCTCCTCCTCCTGTACAATGACTGATAACACTTCTATATACAGTAGATAACACAGGATCCACCATTCACAATAGATGATGTCACAGCTCACCTCCTCCTCCTGTACAATGACTGATAACACCTCTATATACAGTAGATAACACAGGATCCACCATTCACAATAGGAGATATCACAGCTCACCTCCTCCTGTACAATGACTGATAACACCTCTATATACAGTAGATAACACGGGATCCACCATTCACAATAGGTGATGGCACAGCTCACCTCCTCCTGTACAATGACTGATAACACCTCTATATACAGTAGATAACACAGGATCCACCATTCACAATAGATGATATCACAGCTCACCTCCTCCTCCTGTACAATGACTGATAACACCTCTATATACAGTAGATAACACAGGATCCACCATTCACAATAGGTAATATCACAGCTCACCTCCTCCTCCTGTACAATGACTGATAACACCTCTATATACAGTAGATAACACAGGATCCACCATTCACAATAGGTGATACCACAACTCACCTCCTCCTCCTGTACAATGACTGATAACACCTCTATATACAGTAGATAACACGGGATCCACCATTCACAATAGGTGATGGCACAGCTCACCTCCTCCTGTACAATGACTGATAACACCTCTATATACAGTAGATAACACAGGATCCACCATTCACAATAGATGATATCACAGCTCACCTCCTCCTCCTGTACAATGACTGATAACACCTCTATATACAGTAGATAACACAGGATCCACCATTCACAATAGGTAATATCACAGCTCACCTCCTCCTCCTGTACAATGACTGATAACACCTCTATATACAGTAGATAACACAGGATCCACCATTCACAATAGTGATGCCACAACTCACCTCCTCCTCCTGTACAACGACTGATAACACCTCTATATACAGTAGATAACACAGGATCCACCATTCACAATAGTGATACCACAACTCACCTCCTCCTCCTGTACAACGACTGATAACACCTCTATATACAGTAGATAACACAGGATCCACCATTCACAATAGGTGATGGCACAGCTCACCTTACCTTTCCCTCTCATGTACAATGACTGATAACACCTCTATATACAGTAGATAACATTATTCACATATGCAGGTCTTTATGTTCCTGGTGGCTTCCATAACGCACATTTCTATACGCGGTTCTCCTGACTCGCAGCACGCCGTATGTGTTTCCATCCGGAGCTGTATTCATACACCTGCTCTGTTCTGTGGACCTCTGTGGTCAAGCACCAACCACACACCCGTATTTATTCAATGTTTTATTTTCTAGTTCAGTGAAATCCGGTAAAGTAATTAGCGCTTTATTTTTAGCCTCGGAGCCGCTGATGACAATAACAGGGTTGTGCTCAGTTGTTTTTCTGCTTCACATAACAGGAGCGGAGGCTCGTTCTTACAGATAAATGGGTTCTGTCTGCTATCATTTAATAACTTCTGGATGAAAGGGTTAATTTAAAGGAGGCTGATAACTGCTATGTGAACGGTACGAACATAGTTATCATCAATAACCATTGTAAGAAAAAATCGTTAGAGGGGTTTTAAGATTTAATGGAAAGACTCTTTAGAATTCTTTTATTGAATATTAGGAATTCTGAGATCATAACGTCAGAAGCCAAGTCTGTATCCGGAGGACTCGGCTACATCCATGTATTATGTGGAGCAGATGATTGAACCCTGTGGGTTCCGTGTAATAATTCATATCTCCAGTGGTGGCGCTTCAGGGAAATTTCACACTTTTTTTTTCCAAAAAGGGGTCAGACAGCTTGTAATTGGTTCTTACGTATAATGAAGCTTCATAGAAAGAGACCCCATTATGAGGGGCAGCTCGCAGCTTCTTCTGCCATTCACCATGACGGCACAGATCCTGCAAATGGCCTCCAGGTCTGTCATGTACCCTAGGCTTTGCTGGAGGCAGGGTCTAATAGGCTGCCGGTCAGCGTAAACTGCCAAACAAGCAAAATCCACTGCACCACATTTGTCAGCGATGAAGTAAACAATGAAATGATCGCTTGTCCAAAGCTCCTTGAGCAACTGATACATTATTAAAGTCAATGTCAATTTAGAAATCACAAGTAAAGGAATTTTTTTTCCTCTAAAATGGCTTAAAAAATAAATTAAGTGAATGTACAAGTGGCATGCAAACGTTTCGGCACCCCTGGTCAAAATTACTGTCCCTAAAATGCATTAAAGATGACATATTTCCTTTTTTATTTTAGGCAATTTTATTTTCATCTCTAACACTTAAGAGTTATAAAAAATAATGGACCCATGCAATATTTTGGGCACCCTCCATGGTTAGTACCTAGTAGCACCCACTTTTGCGAGTATTACAGTTTGTAAATAAATGCTTTTAGTACCAGCCAAGAGTCTCTCAATTCTTGTTTGAGGGATTTTCATCCATTCTTCCTTGGAAACGTCTTCCAGATTCTGTGAGATTCCTGGCTCATCTTCCAGTTCTGTGAGATTCCTGCTCATCTTCCAGTTCTGTGAGATTCCTGGCTTGTCTTCCAGTTCTGTGAGATATCTAGCTCGTTTACCAGTTCTGTGAGATTCCTGGCTCGTCTTCCAGTTCTGTGAGATTCCTGGCTCATCTCCCAGTTCTGTGAGATTCCGGTCTCGTCTTCCAGTTCTGTGAGATTCCTGGCTCATCTTCCAGTTCTGTGAGATTCCTGGCTCTCTTCCAGGTCTGGAGATTCCTGGCGTCTCTAGGTTCGTGAGAATTCCTAGGCACGTCTTCCAGTCTGAGAGAGTTCCTGGCTCGTCTTCAGTCTTGGAGATTCTGCTCATCTCCCGTTCTGTGAGACTTTCTTCGTCTTCAGTCTGTTAGATTCCTGGCTCGTCTCCCAGTTCTGTGAGATTCCTGGCCTCATCTCCAGTTCTGTGAGATTCCTGGCTCATCTTCCAGGTCTGTGAGATTCCTGGCTCATCTTCCAGGTCTGTGAGATTCCTGGCTCATCTTCCAGGTCATTGAGATTCTGGCTCTCTTCCAGGTCTGTGAGTTCCTGGCTATTCTTCCAGGTCTGTGAGTTCCTGGCTCGTCTTCCAGGTCTGTGAGATTCCTGCTCATCTTCCAGGTCTGTGAGATTCCTGCCTCGTCTCCAGTTCTGTGAGATTCTCCTGCCTCTGTCTGTCTCCAGTTCTGTGAGATTCCTGGCTCGTCTTCCAGTTCTGTGAGATTCCTGGCTCGTCTCCAGTCTGTGAGATTCCTGGCTTGTCTTCCAGTTCAGTGAGATTCCTGGCTCGTCTTCCATTCAGTGAGATTCTGGCCGTCTTCAGTTCGTGAGATTCCTGACTCGTCTTACATGCTCTGCTCTTTTGAGGTCTTGCCACAGATTTTTATTGATGATAACATTAGGGGGCTATGAAGGCCATTGTGTAAAATTTTCATCTTGCACCTTTTGAAATTTTCATTTGTGGATTTTGATGTGCGTTTAGAATCATTATCCATTTGTAGAAGCCATCCTCTTTTCAACTTCAGCTTTCTCAAATGGAGTTATGTTTGTATTAAGAATTTGTTGAGATTTCATTGAATCCATTCTTTCCTCTACCTCAGAAATTTCCCCATTCCATTGGATGCAAGACAACCTCAAATGCATGATTGATCCACCCCATGCTTAATGGTTGTTGAGATTTTCTTTTCCTGAAATCCTGTGCCCTTTTATCTTCACATACCTTAGAACTTTTGGCCACAATAATCAGTTTTAACCTCAACGGTCCACAGAACTTGATCCCAAAATGCATCAGATTTGTTAAGTTGTTCTTTTACTTTTGATGTTGAATGTTAGGAGAGGTTTTGTTCTGTTGATTTTTCATGAAGGCTATATTTATTCTGGTGTCTCTGAACAGTAGTACAATGTACCACAACTCCAGATTTTGATAAATCTTCCTCAAGGTCTTTTGCAGTAAGTGCGGGTTCTGATCACTCTAGCAATCCTGCAAGCAGCTCTCGCTGAAATGTTGGTTGGTCTTCCAGACCTTATCTTGAACTCCACTATTCTTGATAACTGCCATTTCTTAATTACATTTCAAATTTAGGAAAGAGCAACTTTGCTATTTTCTTTATAGCCTTCTCCTGCTTTGTGGTCCTCCACCATTTTAATTTTCAGAGTCCTAGGCAGCTGCTTAGAAGAAACCATAGCAGCTGTGTTTTAGCGCAAGTTAAGAGGAGGTTAGGTTTTTATAAAGCAACGCCATTTGCATCACATGGCCTTTGACCAGGGGTGCCCAAACGTTTCCATGCTACTGTACTTAGCTGCCAATTGTGTCAGATTTCCTAAGACTCCTAAGCCAAAACTCTTCAAGGTGTAGCCTGGGGTGTGCGATTTCAGGATTGATTGGGATGGCGATTCCATAAGGGTCAAGGTTGGGTGCGAAACTGTAACATCCCCTGAAGTGTTGTCACTTACAGTTCTATCATATTTTTTTGCTGCATCTCTAATGAATCAAACTACAAAAATGATCATAACATTTTCTCCCACATGGTAAATGTTGTAAATAAAACTAAAATGTCGAATTTTGTTCATTCTCGCCAGGAAAAGGAAAAAAAAAGATCAAAATGGTTAATGTCATCACAACTCCACCAAGAGGAGAAAAATGGGGACGTCCACGCGTCAATATTGCGTGCAATCGTACGAGCGATGTAATTTTAGCATATCGCTTGATCACAGCCCAATTATCGCAACGCAGTTGTCAGATGGGAAGATTTTTTGCCAAGCGACTGTCCGATCAGGTGATGGGGCGATCGCAAGTGCGATCCAGCGACCGGATTATTTCAGTCGTCTGTCTAGCGTCAATGCAGCTTTCGCAATGATCTGTTGAGTCAATATGGGCATAAACCATCAGAACCATGGAAAATAGGCGGTCCATAGTTGTGTGGGTGACACCTCCTCCTCACACTATGACTGGTGTTCGTTAATGCGTTGCTATTGGTTCTCCCTGCGCTCCTACCATAATATATACATTCGCACGGTCACTCATTGCGCTGAACTAATGTCTTGCATCATGTCCCTTGTGCGATAGAAAAGTGTCACACTGTAGTGTCTTTATTTGTGCGCATCTGTGCTCATTATTATGTCGGCCTGTGTGTATGTTGTAAAGAAGGCTGTAATGTGAAGCCACACACTATATGAGAGACGCCATAGTAAATTCACAATATTGAGCACTGCACAATAGGAACGCAGATGAAACCTCCAATCGGTTTTACGATGCGCGCACAGGCAAACCCCTCGCCACGCCTATTAAAAGATTAGCTGCATCACACGCAATCATGAAACTGGTCCTTACACAGATGTCATATGCGACGATGTGCAAATAACACTAGACGATCGTTGCTAGGTTTTTGGTCTTGTTCAAAAACCTGCAACCTGCGATCAGGCGACTGATCGCGGGACGGATCGGCTGTCACACGCTACGATGCGATGAAAAATCTTGGTCACATCAGCGATATTGCACGCGATATTGACGCGTGTGACGTCCCCATAAAGGTATGGAAAAAAAAAACGGCTTGTTACACCCAAATTGCTATCATTAGGGGGTTAAAGGTAAAATGAAGGAGCCCAGAATCCACGTGCCGACACTGTTTATACCGGAGTAAATCATTACCAGTAAGGTTCTACGTTCACATGGTGCGTATTTACTGCATATTCCTGCGTTTTCCTGCATTCACACAGCGCTTTTTTTACGAGCATGTAAATGCAGTGAAACACAATTCTGGATTTGCAGTTCAGCAAAACCTATGGGTTTGTCTGAAACCCATTCACATGTTGCGCTTTTGCGCGCTTTTTTAAGCACACGCTTTCACTGCAAAAGCGCGTGCGTAAAAAGAATAGACATGTCAATTGTTTGCGCTTTTTTTCTGTGCTCTTTTCCCATAGCCCACATGATAAAATGGGCTCCGGAAAAGTGTGCAGAAAAAAAGCGCACTGTATGAATGCAGTTGCGCTTGTTTGCCCGTACGCGTGCAAAAAAGAGCAACTGCAAAAAAAGCACAAAAAAAATACGTACCGTGTGAACTTAGCCTAAGTGTTGGTCTGAATCCAGTAGTGGAAATTAATTGGTTAATTGTGGAGTTTACAGTACTCTCTCCGAGCCCCCAGTATGTGGAATAATGGCGCCATTGTGTTTGGATGGGGGAATATCCGACACACGAGTTCAGAGACAGAATTGATTAAATTAAGTAGTTAATATGATTAAAATTACACCAAGCTGCTTACACAACAAGGTTATAGAATGACGGATGCTGCAGCTAGAGTAGCTTGGCCGTATACACCACCTAGAGGAGCGTGGCCATATACGCCACCTAGAGGAACGAGGTTGTAGGTACCACCAAAAGGAGTGCGGCCTGTATGTACCACCTAGAGGAGTGTGGCCGTATAGGACTGGAGGGACAAATTACTCCAAGCTGCTTACACAACAAGGTTATAGAATGATGGATGCTGCAGCTAGAGTAGCTTGGCCGTATACACCACCTAGAGGACTTTGGCCGTATACGCCACCTAGAGGAGTTAGGTTGTATATACCACCAAAAGGAGTGCGGCTGTATGCACCACCTAGAGGAGTGTGGCCGTATAGGACTGAAGGGTCAAATTACACCAAGCTGCTTACAGAACAAGGTCATGGAATAGCAGCTGCTGCAGCTAGAGGACCGTGGCCATATACACCACCTAGAAGAGCATGGCCGTGTATATCGCCTAGAGGATCGTGGCTGTGTACACCACCTAGAGGAGCGTGGATGCATACACCACTTAGAGGAGCGTGGCCGTGTACTCCACCTAGAGGAGCATGAATGCATACACCACGTAGAGGAGCGTGGCTTGGTACTCCACCTAGAGGAACGTAGATGGCATGCACCACCTAGAGGAGTGTGGCCGTGTGCACCACCTAGAGGAGCGTGGCCGTGTACACCACCTAGAGGAGTGTGGCCGTGTGCACCACCTAGAGGAGCGTGGCCGTGTACACCACCTAGAGGAGCCTGGCCGTGTACACCACCTAGAGGAACGTTGATCCATACACTACCTAGAGGAGCATTGCCGTATACATCACCTAGAGGAGCGTGGCTGTATATTCCACCTAGAGGTGCATCACTGTATAGGACTGGAAGGACATTTTGCGGTAGAGTTGGAAGTTTGCTTCATTATCCTTGATTTTATTTATTGGGATAAGCGGCACCTTCTGGGTCTCACCTCCACTTCTCTCTCTTGCAATATAGTGTAGCTAATGGCTCACCTGACCTGTTACGGTGATCACTCTGACTTTGTACTTCAAACTTGTTGAAGGAAAATGAAAATGTCAACCCATGAGCCCAATGTTGGCTATAAAAAAGGGGTTATTTCTAAACTTCCAAGGCAAAGTTCCCAGAAACCGTAATGCCCAGATGTTGTACTATCAGGTGGAGTCCGAGCATCCAAGAGCCCATTGTAAGGGGGCTATTGAATGGACATGATCTGGACAATGGGGACAAGATCCTGAGATTCATATAAATCAAGCTAGTGAAGGATTAACCGTGGCTGATTAGGTAGCACCCAGCAGGGGATTAACTGGAGTCCTATGGCCACAGAACACCTTTTGGGCCTGTGTCCTACCACACCACAGTCAGCTCAGCCATCCCAGTGACGACGCTAAAGTCTATATATGTCCCATCTGCATAAAAGAAAAAAATAATTAGAAAATAAAACCAAATGCATAGTCCTGGCTGAAAGTGTTGATACCCTGGAAATTGTCCCCAAAAATGAAGCATTTCTTCAAAATATTTCATGGAATTACATGTGTGTATTTTTTTAGTATTTGTTTCCCTTTTGGAATAAATCCCTGTGATCAGTCGCCTCCTGTAACCTCCACAAGCTTCTTCCCCCCTGGAGTTTCTCCTCTCCTTTATAATCTGCTCCTGGTCTCTCATATTTGAGGCGTCTTCTCCTAATTTTTCAGATCTCTCCACGGGTGATCAATGGGATGCAGACTCATTGCTGCCAATTCAGATCTCTCCTGTGCTTTGTTTCCTCCATTTCTGTGGCTTCTTGATGTTTGGGGTCATTGTCCTGCTGGAAGCCCCATGACTTAGGACACCCCCATCTTTTTGACACTGGGCTCTACATTACAACCCAAAATCCTTTGGTAGTCTTCAGATTTCATGATTTCTTGCACACAGTCATGGCACCCAGTGCCAAAGGCAGCAAAACAACCCAAAACGTTTTTGACCTCCCCCATATGTGACTGTAGGTCCTGTGCTCTTTTCTCTGACCTCCCCCATATGTGACTATAGGTCCTGTGCTTTTTCCTCTGACCTCCCACCATATGTGACTGTAGGCTCTGTGCTCTTTCCTCTGACCTCCCCCATATGTGACTGTAGGCTCTGTGCTCTTTCCTCTGACCTCCCCCCATATGTGACTGTAGGCTCTGTGCTCTTTTCTTTGACCTCCCCATATGTGACTGTAGGTCCTGTGCTCGTTTCTTTGTCCTCCTCATATGTGACTGTAGGTCCTGTGCTCTTTCCTCTGACCTCCCCCCATATGTGACTGTAGGTCCTGTGCTCTTTTCTCTGACCTCCCCCATATGTGACTGTAGGTCCTGTGCTCTTTTCTCTGCCCTCCCTCATATATGACTGTAGGTCCTGTGCTCTTTTCTCTGACCTCCCCCATATGTGACTAGGTCCTGTGCTCTTTTTTTCTCTGACCTCTCCTATATGTGACTGTAGGTCCTGTGCTCTTTTCTCTGACCTCCCCCATATGTGACTGTAGGTCCTGTGTTCTTTTCTCTGACCTCTCCTATATGTGTCTGTAGGTCCTGTGCTCTTTTCTCTGACCTCCCCCCATATGTGACTGTAGGCTCTGTGCTCTTTTCTCTGACCTCCCCCATATGTGACTGTAGGTCCTGTGCTCTTTTCTCTGCCCTCCCTCATATATGACTGTAGGTCCTGTGCTCTTTTCTCTGACCTCCCCCATATGTGACTAGGTCCTGTGCTCTTTTCTCTGACCTCTCCTATATGTGACTGTAGGTCCTGTGCTCTTTTCTCTGACCTCCCCCATATGTGACTGTAGGTCCTGTGTTCTTTTCTCTGACCTCCCTCATATATGACTGTAGGTCCTCTGCTCTTTTCTTTGACCTCCCCCATGTGTGTCTGTAGGTCATGTGCTCTTTTTTTTGCAGAACCCATTCTGTAAAAAATAGAATGATGCGCTTTACCAAAAAGCTCTATCTTGTCTCATCTATAAACAGAAAGATTTTAGTTACTCACGTGCATTTTGGCTTTTTGGCCTCCACACAGAACAAGAGCAATGTGAACAGGCGCAAGATGAGAATTCAATATAATAAAAAAAAAAAATTACAGCAGCACTCTGAAATGCTATAACATGCAAACATTGAATATAGGAGTTTGGAACTGAATTACTGCTGTTGAAATAAGTTTAAAGGGAACCAACCACCAAAAAATCCCTATCTAACCTATAAATATCTGTCCCGGGAGCCTAAAATTGCTATTCTAACCATCCCTGACTGACTAAATCTACCTAACTACATGCACAATAAATCACTTTTTATACTTACCAAATTCTTGACTGATGGGCGTTCCTCCAGGGTCTTTGTCAGCGAGGCGGGTCTCCTCGCCGCGCTCACACCCACCTCGCTGCTGTCCATCTTCTTCTATGATTCAAATTACCCGCCCATCGCGTCCTCACAATGGTCACGTGCTGCAGGCCCCGTCCGCCGCGTCGCTGGGTCTATGACGCGCCCAGCCTGGCTTCAGCATGCCATCTGCGCATGCTCGGAAGCCGGCCCGGGTGTACCAGTGACGCGGGCGGGCGGAAGTGACGTGGGGCGTGCAGCACGTGACCCGCTCATTGCAAAGACGCGATGGGCGGGTAATTTGAATCCTGGAAGAAGATGGACAGCAGCGAGGCGGGTGCGAGCGCGGCGAGGAGACCCGCCTCGCTGACAAAGACCCTGGAGGAACGCCCATCAGTCAAGAATTTGGTAAGTATAAAAAGTGATTTATTGTGCATGTAGTTAGTCAGTCAGGGATGGTTAGAATAGTAATTAAAGGCTCCAGGGACAGATATTTATAGGTTAGATAGGGATTTTTTGGTGGTTGGTTCCCTTTAAAAAATGATATACTTCGTGCACAAATTGGCCAATTCATGAGAGCCCAACAGCCAGCAACAAGGTGTATCTTTTTTGGCACTCGAACCTAATATGCCTCTATCCAGGCTAAAAGACTACAATTTTATTGGCTGGTAGGATCCATCTTAATTTAAAACACCCTAAGCTGAAGGGAGGAGCGCTCAGACAGTGGAGTATACTACAGATATAAAAGACCAGCATCTCCACAGAGAACAGGGCAAATGTGAACAGGCGCAAACTGAGAATTCAATACACTGTAATTTTTTTAATATTTTGATTATGTTGAATTTTCAGCTTACACCTGTTCATCACATTTTGTTCCATTTGGATGTGCTGGTCAGTCTTTTATATTTGTAGTACACCACTCTCTGACTGAGCGCTCTTCCCTTCAGCCTAAAACCATGTAATTGTAGTCTTTTAGCCTGGATAGAGGCATATTGGGTTCGGGTTTCAACAAAGAGATACACCTTGTTGCTGGCTGTTGGGCTCTCATGAATTGGACAATTTGTGCACAAAGTATCTCATTTTTTAAACTTATTTCAATAGCAGTAAAGCAGTTCCAAACTCCTATATTGAATTCCCAGCTTGCACCTGTTAACACATGTCTAGTTCTGTTCAGAGGTGCTGGTCAGTCTTTTATATTTGTTGTATACTCCTGGGAGATCCTTGGGCTCCCTAATGTGCGTAGACGGGTCCTTCTACCCATGTGATCACGTGAAGAGATTCTGGCTAACTCTGGACTTGCCCTGACTACTGAGCAGGCCAGCAAGACAATAGTGTTACTTCTAATATGAAGACAAAACTGGCAAAGAGAGACAAACAGGGGAAGAGATACAATCAAAGCACACCAGTTCTTTTCCAGAGAAGGACTCCATGGCTGGTAAAATCACCACAGCTTTCTCCAGAAACACCACCTTTATTGGTCAGCATAGAATGAACTAATGCTGGCATTGGATAGGGCAAGAGTGGGTTTATATAGCGGAAGGGAGTGGCTGTAGCTGACATTACAACTTCATGTTAATCACAGCAGGATACAAAAGGAACCTTAACCCCTTCAGCACCAAATGGAATTAAATAAACTCCTACTCAGAAAAAACAACGAACAGGCACTAAAGAGGATCTGTGATCAACTAAATGTTGTGACCTTCTGATCCCAAATCACCCTGAGATAGTAGCTTAACTTAGTTTGTGGGCCCCAGTGCGAATACTCCAATGGGGCCCTTAATTACTGCAAATCTTTAATAGCAATTTTTCTAATAGTCTTTTTCTATAGGCCAAAGGGACTTTTGGGACACCTTAGGCTACAGGGTCCAAGTGCGATTGCAACCCCCTGCACCTGTTGTAATAACGCCCCTGCACCCGAGGTGTCATCAGTTCATGACACACTTGTGACAGGAGCAGCACCGTCTATATTTGTCATCCTGTTCCTCCCAACTCCTTTTGGCCTTGGCTCCTCCTTCTCTGTTTACTTAAGTAGGCAGATGTAACCTGATTCCTCAGTGATCTGCCAGATTAGTTGTGTGTTTTGTTTTGTTCATGGTAGATTTTAGAGTGAATGAGGAGGAGAAGAAGCTCATAAATGGAGAAAGAAGCATCTTTTTCAGATGTATTACATTTCTTATATTTTTCTTTTAGTATTTATGGAAAGTTTGTTGAACCGTCGGTAACGTTTGAGTTTCCTACCCTCATGATACATGAGCGCCGTGAACGCTGCCTCGTGTAGAATATCTAAAGAGGTTAACATAAGTTTCATAGTGTATTTCTGGAGCAGGTGAGGTGATTCAGACTGCAGGCGCCGTGTTCATCCAGCGATCTGCAGACATTATGGACACGCGCATCGTAGCGGTGTAATGGATGTGTTGTGATGAGAACATACACCACCTGTGCACATTTACATTATTGCGCCGACCTGCGAATTTGACGGATATTTATGGCACCTTGACATTTAAGGAAGACACGATATAAAACATTCGGGCAGGAGAAGCAGAACATTATTCAGCTCCATTTAACTTTGTTGCCCGGAGCACACCGTGCTTTGTAAAACTGTCCAACTTTTAGGGAAGAATACTGCAATTTATATGTCAATTATGTAATAAAATTCCGACAGGATCTCAGATTATGATTGGGCTGTTTGATATAAAAGCTGCGCTAAATATTTACAGTGTCATAATACGGCACCGTCTAATCCTGACCCGAGAGGGGCCGATGGGTTAATGGCTTTCATCAGAGATATTAAACAATGAATCATTGAGTGGCTTAAAGGGAAAAGTTTTAGGGAGATATTATTATTATTATTCACCTGGAATGATGCAGCTTCTCCAGCTCTGAGAGCTTATATGAACTTTAACATTGAGTGGTTATATTTCTGTAAGGAGAGCAGTATTATAGTAGTTATATTCTTGTACATAGGAGCAGTATTATAGTAGTTATATTCTTGTACATAGGAGCAGTATTATAGTAGTTATATTCTTGTATATAGGAACAGTATTATAGTAGTTATATTCTTGTACATAGAAGCAGTATAATAGTAGTTATATTCTTGTACATAGGAACAGTATTATAGTAGTTATATTCTTGTACATAAGGGCAGTATTATAGTAGTTATATTCTTGTACATAGGGGCAGTATTATAGTAGTCATATTCTTGTACATAGGAACAGTATTATAGTAGTTATATTCTTGTACATAGGGGCAGTATTATAGTAGTTATATTCTTTACATAGGAGCAGTATTACAGTAGTTATATTCTTGTACATAGGGGCAGTATTATAGTAGTTATATTCTTGTATATAGGGGCAGTATTATAGTAGTTATATTCTTGTACATAGGAGCAGTATTATAGTAGTTATATTCTTGTACATAGGAGCAGTATTATAGTAGTTATATTCTTGTACATAGGAACAGTATTATAGTAGTTATATTCTTGTACATAGGGGCAGTATTATAGTAGTTATATTCTTGTATATAGGGGCAGTATTATAGTAGTTATAGTCTTGTACATAGGAGCAGTATTATAGTAGTTATATTCTTGTACATAGGAGCAGTATTATAGTAGTTATATTCTTGTACATAGGGGCAGTATTATAGTAGTTTATATTCTTGTACATAGGAACAGTATTATAGTAGTTATATTCTTGTACATAGGGGCAGTATTATAGTAGTTATATTCTTGTATATAGGGGCAGTATTATAGTAGTTATATTCTTGTACATAGGAGCAGTATTATAGTAGTTACATTCTTGTACATAGGAGCAGTATTATAGTAGTTATATTCTTGTACATGGGGGCAGTATTATAGTAGTTACATTCTTGTACATAGGAGCAGTATTATAGTAGTTATATTCTTGTACATGGGGCAGTATTATAGTAGTTATATTCTTGTACATAGTGGCAGTATTATAGTAGTTATATTCTTGTATGTAGGATCATTATTATAGCAGTTATATTGTTGTATATAGGAACATTATTACAGTAGTTATATTCTTGTACATAGGGGGCAGTATTATAGTAGTTATATTCTTGTATGTAGGATCAGTATTATAGTAGTTCTATTCTTGTATATAGGAACAGTATTACAGTAGTTATATTCTTGTACATAGAAGCAGTATTATAGTAATATTATTGTACATAGGGGCAGTATTATAGTAGTTATATTCTTGTACATAGGGGCAGTAGTATAGTAGTTATATTCTTGTACATAGGGGCAGTAGTATAGTAGTTATATTCTTGTACATAGGGGCAGTAGTATAGTAGTTATATTCTTGTACATAGGAGCAGTATTATAGTAGTTATATTCTTGTACATAGGAGCAGTATTATAGTAGTTATATTCTTGTATATAGGAACAGTATTATAGTAGTTATATTCTTGTACATAGAAGCAGTATTATATAGTTATATTCTTGTACATAGGAACAGTATTATAGTAGTTATATTCTTGTACATAAGGGCAGTATTATAGTAGTTATATTCTTGTACATAGGGGCAGTATTATAGTAGTCATATTCTTGTACATAGGAACAGTATTATAGTAGTTATATTCTTGTACATAGGGGCAGTATTATAGTAGTTATATTCTTGTATATAGGGGCAGTATTATAGTAGTTATATTCTTGTACATAGGAGCAGTATTATAGTAGTTATATTCTTGTACATAGGAGCAGTATTATAGTAGTTATATTCTTGTACATAGGGGCAGTATTATAGTAGTTATATTCTTGTACATAGGGGCAGTATTATAGTAGTTATATTCTTGTAATAGGCAGTATTATATAGTTATATTCTTGTATATAGGACAGTATTACAGTAGTTATATTCTTGTACATAGGGCAGTATTATAGTAGTTATATTCTTGTATATAGGGGCAGTATTATAGTAGTTATATTCTTGTACATAGGAGCAGTTATTATAGTAGTTATATTCTTGTACATAGGGCAGTATATAGTATGTAGTATATGTTATGTACATAGGGCAGTATTATAGTAGTTATATCTTGTACATAGGGCAGTATTATAGTAGTTATATTCTTGTACATAGGCAGTGTATTATAGTAGTTATATTTTGTACATAGGGCAGTATTATAGTAGTTATATTCTTGTACATAGGGCAGTATTATAAGTAGTTATATTCTTGTACATAGGGGCAGTATTATAGTAGTTAATTCTTGTACATAGGAGCAGTATTATAGTAGTTATATTCTTGTACATGGGGGCAGTATTATAGTAGTTATATTCTTGTACATAGGGCAGTATTATAGTAGTTATATTCTTGTATATAGGACAGTATTATAGAGTTATATTTTGTACATAGGGCAGTATTATAGTAGTTATATTCTTGTAATAGGGGCAGTATTATAGTAGTTATATTCTTGTACATAGGGCAGTATTATAGTAGTTATATTCTTGTACATAGGACAGTATTATAGTAGTTATATTCTTGTACATGGGCAGTATTATAGTAGTTATATTCTTGTACATAGGCAGTATTATAGTAGTTATATTTTGTACATAGGACAGTATTATAGAGTTATATTCTTGTACATAGGGCAGTATTATAGTAGTTATATTCTATGTACATAGGCAGTATTATGAGTAGTTATATTCTTGTACATAGGGCAGTATTATAGTAGTTATATTCGTATAGCAGTATTATTAGAAGGACAGTATTACAGTAGTTATATTCTTGTACATAGGGCAGTATTATAGTAGTTATATTTGTACATAGAGCAGTATTATAGTAGTTATATTCTTGTACATAGGGCAGTATTAAGTAGTTATATTCTTGTACATAGGGCAGTATTATAGTAGTTATATTCTTGTACATAGGGCAGTATTATAGTAGTTATATTCTTGTACATAGGAGCAGTATTATAGTAGTTATATTCTTGTACATAGGGGCAGTATTATAGTAGTTATATTCTTGTACATAGGGCAGTATTATAGTAGTTATATTCTTGTACATAGGAGCAGTATTATAGTAGTTATATTCTTGTAATAGGAGCAGTATTATAGTAGTATATTCTTGTACATAGGGGCAGTATTATATATTCTTGTACATAGTGGCAGTATTATAGTAGTTATATTCTTGTACTATAGGAGCAGTATTATAGTAGTTATATTCTTGTACATAGGGGCAGTATTATAGTAGTTATATTCTTGTACATAGGGGTCAGTATTATAGTAGTTATATTCTTGTAATAGGAGCAGTATTATAGTAGTTATATTCTTGTACATAGGAAGCAGTATTATAGTAGTTATATTCTTGTACATAGGAAGCAGTATTATAGTAGTTATATTCTTGTACATAGGGGCAGTATTATAGTAGTTATTATTCTTGTACATAGGGCAGTATTATAGTAAGTTATATTCTTGTACATAGGGCAGTATTATAGTAGTTATATTCTGTGTACATAGGAGCAGTATTATAGTAGTTATATTCTTGTACATGGGGGCAGTATTATAGTAGTTATATTTCTTGTACATAGGGGCAGTATTATAGAGTTATATTCTTGTACATAGGACAGTATTATAGTAGTTATATTCTTGTACATAGGAACAGTATTATAGTAGTTATATTCTTGTATTAGGGGCAGTATTATATGAGTTATATTCTTGTATTAGGAACAGTATTATAGTAGTTATATTCTTGTACATAGGAGCAGTATTATAGTAGTTATATTCTTGTACATAGGGCAAGTATTATATAGTAGTTCATATTCTTGTATATAGAAGCAGATAGTATTATTTGTAAGAGTATTATATTCTTGTACATAGGAGCAGTATTATAGTAGTTATATTCTTGTACATAGGGGGCAGTATTATAGTAGTTATATTCTTGTACATAGGGGCAGTATTATATAGTTATATTCTTGTACATAGGGGCAGTATTATAGTAGTTAATTCTTGTACATAGGAGCAGTATTATAGTAGTTATATTCTTGTACATTGGGGCAGTATTATAGTAGTTATATTCTTGTACATAGGAGGCAGTATTATAGTAGTTATATTCTTGTATGAGGATCAGTATTATAGCAGTTATATTCTTGTACTATAGGGAACAGTATTACAGTAGTTATATTCTTGTACATAGGGGCAGTATTATAGTAGTTATATTCTTGTATGTAGGATCAGTATTATAGTAGTTATATATCTTGTACATAGGGGCAGTATTATAGTAGTTATATTCTTGTACATAGGAGCAGTATTATAGTAGTTATATTCTTGTACATAGGGGCAGTATTATAGTAGTTATATTCTTGTACATAGGAGCAGTATTATAGTAGTTATATTCTTGTACATAGGGGCAGTATTATAGTAGTTATATTCTTGTACATAGGAGCAGTATTATAGTAGTTATATTCCTGTATATAGGAGCAGTATTATAATAGTTATATTCTTGTACATAGGGGCAGAATTATTATAGTAGTTATATTCTTGTACATAGGGGCAGTATTATAGTAGTTATATTCTTGTACATAGGAGCAGTATTATAGTAGTTATATTCTTGTACATAGGAGCAGTATTATAGTAGTTATATTCTTGTACATAGGGGCAGTATTATAGTAGTTATATTCTTGTACATAGGAGCAGTATTATAGTAGTTATATTCTTGTACATAGGGCAGTATTATAGTAGTTATATTCTTGTACATAGGAGCAGTATTATAGTAGTTATATTCTTGTACATAGGGCAGAATTATAGTAGTTATATTCTTATACATAGGAGCAGTATTATAGTAGTTATATTCTTGAACATAGGGCAGAATTATAGCAGATATATTCTTATACACAGGGGCAGTTTTATAGTAGATATATTCTTGTACATGGAAATTGATGGGTGTAAGAAAATGATGACACTGGAGAGGTTTATGCTCTGTGTATGTAAAGTTACTATTGTAAGGGTTAAGATTTCTTGTAATTCTTGTGAAGCCTTTGTTGTCCATCATGTTACTTCCCATCTTCGGATGATGCCTGAGTGTAATTGTAGGGGCTGTGATCCTTCTATTGGACATTATCGGGCCCCCATTATTTATCTGGCGGTGTTGTGTATCACCTCATTCTTGTATTTATTGTGTTCTTCCTGTGCTGTTCTGTTACTTATATTCCGCCCTTTTCCATCAGTCAGATGCCAAGTGGCAGTTTCTATAGCAACCCGTCATCTATCACCTATTGTGGCCATTACTATGGTGCCAGAAATCAAAATAATAGAAAAATCAACTTTAATAAAGTCCCCGTGAAGAAAATTCAGTTAGCAGTCAGGCATTACATCTACAGGGTTACCGAGGAATACAGATACTTTATGTTCATTGCAATATTACGGTTCGATGCTTTAAAGGAAAAAAAGTCATTAAATCCGGATAGGGACAAATAAGCTCCTTATCCAACCTCTCACATATAAAAATAGTTTAAATTTCCATTCTAAATTTAATAATCAAGTATCTTATGACATGACAGGATGTCAGATATTTTTGTTGAATTTAATATGATTTATTTCTTATTATTTTAGTTGAGGCCAATAAATATAAGAATATATAATAGAATATAATAATACTAGATGGAGGCCCAATGCTATAGTATCTAGAGAACGGTGACATCATAATGGGGGCGGGTTCTGTGGCGTTGGCGGCCATCTCTACTCCCCGTGGGCTCTTCCCCTATGTGCTATGATGTCACAACACCCCACTATGATGTCATAATGCCCAGCTATCTACTTATATAATTGCCTTGTGGCATCTGTAATTGCCTCCTGTGTCCGGTTGTCCCTATAGCACAGTGGGGTATCATGACATCACAATGAGTATTATGACAGAGATTTGCTGCAACACTAAACATTAAATGAATATGGATAAGCTAAATGGCTATCAAATGAATAGCAGGGCTATGTGTACAACTAGGACAATGTGTATATGGCAAAAGGGACACAGTAAATACTGTTTTGGATTATAAAGAAAATTGAGAGACATACCATTCCAGCTGTATTTAATTGCACTCAGAGGCATATAAACCCATATTACCAATTTTATACTGCACATAGTGACAGCGTTAGGACTTAGTAGGATGAGAGCACCTTGTCGTGGTTACCAGGCTTTTCCGCAGTGGCCAGTGTTGAAACTAAGTCTCACAATTTTCTTTTTAATCCAATACAGTATTTACTGTGTCCCTCTGCCATATACACATTGTCTTAGATGTACACATAGCCCTGCTGTTCATTTTATAGCCATTTATCTTATCCATATTCGTTTAATGTATAGTTTTGCAGCAAATCTCAATTATGACATCACAATGGGGTATTATGACGACATAATTGGGTAATACCCCATTGTGATATAATGCCCCATTGTGATACGGGGTCAACCGGACTCAGGAGGTGATGACAGATGCCACAAGGCAATGATATAAGTAGATAACATAAAGGCCAGTTTACACACACAGATAATTGTGCAGAGATTGTTCGCAGATATTTGGTTGCAGTGAAATCATGGACACATTGTTCCATTTTGTGGCCGTGTACAAATGTAACAATGTGTCCGTGATTTCACTGCAACCAGAGATCTGCGAACAATCTTTGCACAATTATGTGTGTGTGTAAACCAGCCTTAAGAATCTTTCGGAAACTTATTGCAATACCATTCTGGACCACGTGGTGTGCTGTGATAAAACACTTTCATTGATTTCAGAGTAGTGCAACACTCCACCTAGTGGGGAAAAGGATTATTGCAAAATCTGAGTGATTGCAAATATTGCATAATGAAATTATTTTATTTCATGCTAAAATCAGACTTCCTGCAGATCGAAGCCTCTATTTGTGTTGGGTATCATAAAGTAGAATCTTAAAAAAAAAAAGAAGCCCAATGCATAAAATGTTTTATGCTTCATTCCTAATAAAATGGAATAGTGTTGTGCGGTGCTCTTTGTACAGAGCTGTTCCACTTCCCACGGCAGCCCGGTATTGTAATATTCTGCATTCCGCTCCTCTTGAACATATGCATTAATACCTCTGCATTCCTGGAGGACATGTTCTATTATGAACAGAACGAATAATACATGTTGTTTATACTCGCAAAGACAGAACTTTCTGATGTTCTCCTCTGCGCCCAACTCCCAATTTGCGCTCTCGCAAACCAAGGTTAAACTTTTCCCTTTGTTGGAATGACGGCTCAGATTGACTCCAATTGTTGTTTAGTCATGGAAGTCTTTTGTTGGAATTGGGTTTTATTTCCAGACGACGTGAGGAAGGGAGAGGGATCCGTCCCCTGTGATGCACCATTTGCTTCATGGAGAGAACCTTGATAGGAAGAGACAACTTAATCATGTATTTTATTCTGTCACTTCTGACTTTATTAGCGACTTACTGCAGAACATGAATTCTGTCTGGATATGTTCTACGCACTTTAGGACTCTATATGGCAGTGAAACCTGGACGAAAAGGATCAAGATAAAAGAATCAATGCCTACAAAATGTGGAGCTGGAGAAGGATGTTTTCAATACTGTGGATAGATAGCAAGAAGAACAACAAACAAATCAATACTGGAACAAATCAAGCCAGATATGTCACTGGAAGCAAAGATCATAAAGACCTTGGTGACCCTGGAGGACCTATCTAGGCTTGGAGAAGACCTTGGTGGACCCATCTAGGCTTGGAGAAGACCCTGGTGGACCCATCTAGCCTTGAAAAAGACCTGGGTGGTCCTATTCAGACTTGGCGAATGCCCTGGTGGCCCTACCTAGACCTGGAAACGACCCTGGTGGAACTATCTAGGTTGCACAAGATCGATCTTCCTACAGAGCATTCATTCATCAAGTCGCCATGGGTTGAGATCGAGCAGAAGGCTGGTAAATAATAATCTGTTTGGTCAGAAATAATGATCATGCGACCAACCTTGTGCTTTGACTTGTCCACTATTTTAATTCCCTGAAAAGCCTATGGAATCTGTCTGATACTTTTATCTCTGCAGGAGTAAATTTTTGCTCCATCTAGCACCTTAAAGTTTCAGGAAACCCAGCAGGAAGCCTGAATTGTGACATGCACACATATCTTCTACCACTAGATGACACTGCAGAGTGTTGTGATACAAAGGTTTTAACTAAAGTGCTTACATCACAGCACTCCTTATGGTCAGGCATGGTACTGCAATAGCTTAATAAGGAAATACTGTTATTATTACATCAATCTAGTTATTTCTTCTAAAGACAATCTTGAGCCATACACAGAAATATATACAGCAGCACTCTAAAAAGCTGAAATCATCTGCCAATTTTGAATGTGAGAATTCTGGTATTGCATTACTGCTATAGAAGCTATTATTTGAAAAAAATTGACACACTTAGTGTGTATTGGCCAAAACATGTGAGCCCGATAACCACTACAAGGTGCATCTCTGTATCAGGACCCAAACTTAAAATGCCTCTATATGGATTAAAAAATCTAATATCTGGGCAAGCAGGATCCAGCTATAAAGGAGATGGCAACCACCCTGGCTAAAGGTCTGAGTCCGCATTCAGAGAGGAATGCAATACAAATATATAAGAAAGATAGAGGCATTTTAAAACATGGTTCAGATGAGGAGATACACCTTGTCGTGACTATTGGACTCACTTCACTTATGTATTGGCCAATCTATGCATCTCCATTTTTTTCAAATATAGTTCCTATAGCAGTGATGCAATACCAGAACTCCCTCATTCAATGTTTGCACATTTTAGCTTTTCACACTGCTGCTGCTGTTTACAAATTATATTGTGTTTTCAGCTTGCACCTGTTCACACCTATTGTAGGTGCTGGTCAGTCTTTTTTATATATTTGTATTACATTCCTCTCTGACCGAACACTCCACTTTTAAGCCAGGGTGATTCCATCTCCTTTTTAGCTGGACCTACTTGCCCAGAATTGAAGATATTTTTAATTCAGATAGAGGCACTTTAAATTAAGGTCCCGATAAAGAGATACACCTTGTCATGGCTATTGGGATCACATGGATTAACCAATATATAAACGAAGTATCTTTTTTTCAGATATAATTCCTATAGCAGTAATGCAGTACCAGAATCCCCACATTCAGTGTTTTAGCTTTTTAGAGTGCTGCTGTATATATTTTTTATAATTATGGCCTATACAGAGTGCTCGTTCAGAGAAGAATGTAGTACAAATATATATAAAAGATAGAAACATTTTAAATTAAGGACCTGAAAGAGATACACGTTGTCATAGCTGATGAGCTCACATGGATTGGCCAAAACATAATCTAAGTATCTAATTGTTTTTCAAATATTCCTATAGCAGTAATGCAGGACCAGCATTCCCACATTCAGTGTTGGCATATTTTAGCTTTTTAGAGTGCTGCTGTATATTTTTGTAATTTGGCCATGTGTATAGGAAGACCTTATAGAAATCATAAAGTTACTTTTGTCACTCAGCTTTCCCCTCCTTGAGTTACAACAGAGAGTCGCTCTGTAAGTGTAAGAAGCAGGTTATTATTGTGTTACAATGCAGAGGCATCTCAGTGAATTAGAATATCATCAAAAAGTTAATTTATTTCAGTAATTCAATACAAAAAGTGAAAGGCGTATGTTTATATATATATATAGAGTCATTGCAAACAGACTGATGTATTTCAAGTGTTTAGTTATATTAATGTTGATGATTATGGCTTACAGCCAATGAAAACCCAATGGTTATTATCTCAGAAAATTAAAGTAGGGAGGATGAAGGGTCTGAGAGAAAAAATATGACCTAAATAGGTATCAGAGACTTCACCTTGTGTGGTTGTGACAGTCACAACCACTATAAAAGTAGATCACGGCTGCTGCAGTCCCCAGTGTAGCAGTTGGAAGGACCGGGGTACTGGGATGGCTGATGCAGGCTGCCTCTGTCACAGTGGCAGCACCCAGGAGCCATGACCCTGACCAGACATGAAAAGAGGTTATTTACAGGGGTTTAAGTTTATGGATAGTTTGTGATACCATCTGAGGTATCTGATCAAGGGTGACCAGTGCTGCAGATGTTGGGGAATAGATGTTATAGTGACTCGCCCAGGGCAGGGACCGTGGGGTACTCTGACCCGGGCCCTCTGTCATCTGGGCTACAGGATGTCATGGTGGAGTGACCTGGTCCGTGATCCCCCTCGTTGGGCGATCAGTAAAAAAAGGAAAACTGAAAAAAAAGGATAAAAGAAAAATATAAAAATAAAATAGCTTTGTTGTGATGGCACTCGTGGAAGGCGGCCTGTAGGGCCGCTGCTGCAATCGGGACCTCTGGGAATGACGGAAGTAGCAGCGTGAATGGTTTAGCTCTCCACGGGAAGAGTGGGTCCCCAGGGCAGTCGTATAGTGTGTGGATGTGATGAATTCATTGGGGGTGCAGGACTTGGTGTATGAAATAACCGACAGACACAGTCTCCTTTACCCATTACTGAAGTACGTAGCAGGTTCATCCAGGGCACAGTTCACAAGTGGTGTTAGGGGTCCGGAGCCTGGAAGCAAGTTCAAGTTTTCCACACCTGGCAAGTTCTGAGGCCTCCCTATTGTGCTCCACGCTCCGTGGGCTCTGGCTGCTTAAAGCTGTGCTAAGACCCTCTCATCTCCTGCTGTGCTGTCTTGGCTGTATGACAGGCGGCTTGAGCCCTTTTGTGTTACGTTCCTCTGGCTGTGTCTCCCTGAGCTCTTTGGTGCAGCTGTGTCTCCTGGCCTTTTAATGGGTGAGCAACTTGGAATCAACCGCCCTCTGGTGTTGGTTGCTGGGCATAAAGTCCCTTGCAAACTCAGATTCTGGTGTCCATCCTGCGCTCGGTGCTGGGGCGAGATGGCACTGCTCCACTCCCCACACCTACTCCTCCACTTCCTCAGACTCTCACCACGGGTCAATCTTGATCCGCCTACCGGGGCAGTGGGGTACTCCGAAATGGGCCCTCTCGTCGTCGTTTGGGGCCTGCGGGTTGTCAGTGTCGTGACCCGTGGTCCTGGGCGGTCAATAAAAGGGGGAAACCGTTTTAGAAAATTGTTGTGACGCCACCCGTGGTCTGCGGCTATGGGTAGCCACTCCCCTGCAGTCAGGATCTCTGGGGATGATGTTGGTTAGCAGCTGAGATGTTGAGCCCTCCACAAGTAGGGCAGGCCCCCAGGGCAACCGTGTAGTCAGCATAGGTGTAGTGCAAAGTTCTCAGTACCATCAGGCAGCCTCCTTCTTCCGGCTCACGGAAAGTCTGTCCCCTCTCAGGTGCGGCAATCAGAGTCTCAGCTTTAACCCGGTTTACTTTCCTGCTCGTCAGATGTTTACATCACAGTCAAAACAGTAGCGGCTCCGGTGTCGTCTAGCAGCTGGGATGGTTCCTCTGCAGCACCCCCTTTCGTGTTACTTTCGGGGTTTTTTGGTCTGTTCCGCATGTTAGCTACAGTCCAGCGGTCAGCGTCATGGGCTTTCAGTGGGTGACTTCTCTGGTCCCCTAGCCCTAATATTACAACCTTCCTTTCACTGCATCAGAGGTTTGGTCTCGGAACGTAAAGACCCTGCACCCCACTGGAGTTAGTGGTTGGGGCACAAATCTTCCCTGCCACTTCTGCAGAGTCGGCACTCTGGTTCCGGCCCAGTCCACCAGTATCCCCGCTGACTCGGGTACACCTGAACTCATTCTGTCACTGACTATGGTTCTCAGCCTTGGATCTGGGCTAGCCCCATGGTGGCACAAGCCGCCGGGTCCGGGTTCTCTGTCTGTTCTGGCTGGCTGACGGGCTCTCTTACTCCTCTACTCAACTTCACCACTAAACCTCTCTCCTTCTTCAACTCCCCTCGAACTTGGAGTTGCGCGTTCCCTTTTGTTGTTGTGTTCCCACCCCTAACCGGGTTCTGTCCTAACATTCCACCCTCCACCTGTTTCCTCCCGCTATCCATTTGCTAGACATAGGGTAAGTTAGACTTGGGATCAGGAGTTTGTTGGGTGTGTGTGTGTGTGTGTGTGGGGTGACCGACTTACCAATCCCAGCTGCTGTGCCGTCTAGTGGAGACTGGTCTGCAGGGGCCCCACACTCACACTGGCTAGTTAGTCTCCTAGAACGAGCTTAGCATGGCTCCCGTCCATAGGATGTCTTCCACAGACCTCCTAGGAACTGAACTGCCTAACCCTGGCCCCAGACCAGAATTTATAGGGGACCTGCCCTTAACTCTGATTTTAGAGCTCTTCCTTCTGGCCTGGGGTTATGAAGGTGGTGTGTGTGTTTGTGTTTTACCTGATGTGGTTACTTTTCTCTGCTTCCAAGCTTAATATTGTGGCAACCGGAACCTGGGGCACCACAGTAGCAGCAAGGTGTATTACTCCCCTCAGCAGGAGCAGGCCCCTAGGTGTTGTAATAGGAAATGGATGGAGGAGATAATGGTGTAAGTTGTAGTGAAGAGAGGTGCAGAGAGGTCGCAGAAAGGAGGCAAGGAAACAGTCTCTTTGAAGTTTCTTTACCTTTTACTTGTAAAGCAGCAGTCACAAGTTCAACATACTGTTCACCGGGTACATCGGGGTCTGACCAGTCTGGAAAAGATTGAATGCCGCTTTGCTGGGGTGGTTGTGTGGCCTTCCGGCCGACTTCTCCCTGGGATGAGGTTCTATATACTTTTGGCTTCCCCATGCACCTCTTGCTCCCATGTGGCTAACTACCAGACAGGCAGGCAACCCGGGCTCCATGAGAGCCTGGACCCACACCGATTCTCTAGTTCTTTGGCAGTTGCTGTACCCCTGCATAGTCCCACAGTATGGCTACTGTGCTTGCAGCCCTCCACTGCCAATCTTTGAGATTGTCTTTGTCTACCCCCTAACTTGTACAGCACCATGTACTCTAATAGCGCTATATAAATACCTAATAATAATAATATAATAATAATAATAATCTAACAGCTAACGCCTAACCCTTTCCACTCCAACTAACCCCTCCGTCCATCCAGTGGATGAGACACTGCCCCAAATAGGCCTCTAAGTACTATATCTCCTACATCAGTGGTCCCCAACCTATTTTGCATCGGGGACCTGCTCCATGCAAGACCACTTTTCTGAGGCTTGGCAGGGTGGGGTTGCACAGGGTGAGGCTTTGATCGTAGGGGTGGGGCCATGGAGAAGGGGTGGAGTTTAGTATCCTGTTTTCCCGAAAGATGCGCTATATCTTATTTTCAGGGGATGTCTTATTTTTCCATCCCCTTGCAGCCCCCAAATATGGTATCCCCATCATCCCCTTGCAGCTCCCATCTATCCCCTTGCAGCCCACAAAATCCCCATCATCCCTTTGAAGCACACAGTATCCCTATCATCTCATTGCAGCCTCCATCATCATCTTGCAGCCAATAATATCCCCATCATCCCCTTGCAGCAGTCCCCAATATCCCCACCATCCCTTTGCAGCCCCCAATGGGATATCCGCTGCTGCAATCGGGACCTCTAGGGATGATGGGGGTAGCAGCAAGGATGTTGAGCCCTCCACTGGCAGGGCTGTTCCCCAGGGCAGCCGTGTAGTAAGTGTGGTGCAGTGGATGCAGGATTCATCATCACAGGCAGTCTCCGCTGCCAGTCCCCAAATCAGTCTGTCTCCTCTCAGGCGCAAGAAACACAGTCTAACAGTATCAAGCTTTAACCGGGTTTACTTACCTTTCTCGATAGATGGTACAGCTTACAACAGTTCAGTAGCGGCCCTAGTGTGGTTTCAGCAGCTGGGATGATTAATCTGCGACTCCCCCCTGTCGTGTCTCTTTCGGGCCTTTTCAGTCTGTTACATATGCTAGCTACAGTCCAGCAGTCACAGGCTTTCGTTGGGTGACTTTCTGGGTCCCGTAGCCCTAATTTGACGGCCTTCCTTTCATTGCACCGGAGGTTGGGTCTCAGGACATAAAGACCCCGCAGCCTGCCGGAGTTTGTGGTTGGGACATAAAGCTTCCCTGCCACTTCAGCAGAGCCAATGGTTAATGTAATCACTGCACATGTACAAGTTAAAGATATGCTTAAGGTGAATCTTTATTTATAGGGTTTGGTGTTGCGACAGACAATATTGTCGAAACACCAAACTCCATAAATAAAGATTTACCTTAAGCATATCTTCAACTTCTACATGTGCAGTGATTACGTTAACCATTGACTGTGGAACTCTTGGCTCCTTTCACTAGCACAGTAATTAAGGTTGAGTGTTAGCTATTGTATTCTACTTCAGCAGAGCGGGCACTCTGGTTGCGGCGCAGTGCACCAGTGTCCCTCCTAACTCTGACACACCTGAACTCCTTCTGTCCTTCACCAAGATTCACAACCTTGGACCGGGCAAGCCCCATAGTAGCACAGGCCGCCTGGTCCGGGTTCTCTCAGTCTCGTATGATGGTCTTGCCTCTCCTTCTGACTGGTCTGGTTCTGTCTGGGTTGGTCTAGTCTTGCCTAGTCTCCTACTACTCCTCCACTCACTCAACTCTTCTCCTCTATCCTCCTCCTCCTCCCTCCCTGGACTTGGTGTTGTGTCCTTTTTGTTGTCTTGTCCCCACCCCTAACCGAGTTCTGCTCTAACTTTCCACCCACCACCTGGCTCCTCCCGCTATCCCGTTGTTGGACATAAAGTACCTAGACTTGGGATCGGGAGTGTGTAGGATGTATGTGTGGGGAAACCGACTTGCCAATCCCGGTTGCTGCACCATCTAGTGGCCACCGGTCTGCAGGGGCACCACATAACGACTATATAATACCGTATATACTCGAGTATAAGCTGAGTTTTTCAGCACAATTTTTGTGCTCAAAAGTGCCCCCCTCGGCTTATACTCGAGTCACTATACAGCCTGAGTGTGGGGGGGTGTGACCGGGGGCTGGAGGAGGCGGGGAGAGACTGCAGAATGAGCGGGCGGTCATGTGGATATGCACTGCATCCCCCTGTCAATCAGCGGCAAGGGGAGCAGTGCATATTGCATATATACTTGACTCCCCCCTGGTAGGGCTCCCCCATCCTTTGTTATGTGCCCTATGCTGCTGCCACCATAAATTAACAAATGTTCTTACTCACCCTTCTGCACTGTCTGCGGGCTCCGGGTGTCCTCTCTCTGATCTACCGGCTTCTAATCATGTGACCGGCACTTCAGTGACGTCATCGCTGCTGCGGTGCGGTCACATGATTAGAATCCGGCAGACCGGAGGGAGGACGCACGGAGCCAGCAGGCAGTGCAGAGCGTCGGAAGGGTGAGTAAGAATGTTTGTTATTTTATGGTGGCGGCAGCATGGAGCACTTAACAAGGGATGGGGGAGCTGTGCCAGGGATGGGGGAGCTGTGCCAGGGATGGGGGAGCTGTGCCAGGGATGGGGGAGCTGTGCCAGGGATGGGGAGCCCTGCAGGGATGGGGGAGCTATGCCAGGGATGGGGGAGCTATGCCAGGGATGGGGACTATATACTAATAATGGAAGCTATGTACTGTGATGGGGGCTATATACCAGTAATGGGGGCGCTATATACTAGTGATGGAGGAACGATATTATGAGGGGCTATATACACCATTTTGAAGGGCTATCTACAGTGATGAGGGGTTATATACCAGGACGGGGGAGTGCTGTATTTCTCATCCTAGGCTTATACTCGAGTCAACAGGTTCCCCCAGTTATTGGGGGTAAAATTGGGGGCCTCGGCTTATACTCGGGTCGGCTTATACTCGAGTATATACAGTATATGTACAGTTAGGGCCAGAAATATTTGGACAGTGACACAAGTTTTGTTATTTTAGCTGTTTACAAAAACATGTTCAGAAATACAATTATATATATAATATGGGCTGAAAGTGCACACTCCCAGCTGCAATATGAGAGTTTCCACATCCAAATCGGAGAAAGGGTTTAGGAATCATAGCTCTGTAATGCATAGCCTCCTCTTTTTCAAGGGACCAAAAGTAATTGGACAATGGACTCTAAGGGCTGCAATTAACTCTGAAGGCGTCTCCCTCGTTAACCTGTAATCAATTAAGTAGTTAAAAGGTCAGGGGTGGATTCCAGGTGTGTGGTTTTGCATTTGGAAGCTGTTACTGTGACCAGACAACATGCGGTCAAAGGAACTCTCAATTGAGGTGAAGCAGAACATCCTGAGGCTGAAAAAAAAGAAAAAATTCATCAGAGAGATAGCAGACATGCTTGGAGTAGCAAAATCAACAGTTGGGTACATTCTGAGAAAAAAGGAATTGACTGGTGAGCTTGGGAACTCTGAAAGGCCTGGGCGTCCACGGATGACAACAGTGGTGGATGATCGCCGCATACTTTATTTGGTGAAGAAGAACCCATTCACAACATCAACTGAAGTCCAGAACACTCTCAGTGAAGTAGGTGTATCTGTCTCTAAGTCAACAGTAAAGAGAAGACTCCATGACAGTAAATACAAAGGGTTCACATCTAGATGCAAACCATTCATCAATTCCAAAAATAGACAGGCCAGAGTTAAATTTGCTGAAAAACACCTCAAGAAGCCAGCTCAGTTCTGGAAAAGTACTCTATGGACAGATGAGACAAAGATCAACCTGTACCAGAATGATGGGAAGAAAAAAGTTTGGAGAAGAAAGGGAACGGCACATGATCCAAGGCACACCACATCCTCTGTAAAACATGGTGGAGGCAACGTGATGGCATGGGCATGCATGGCTTTCAATGGCACTGCGTCACTTGTGTTTATTGATGACATAACAGCAGACAAGAGTAGCCGGATGAATTCTGAAGTGTACCGGGATATACTTTCAGCCCAGATTCAGCCAAATGCTGCAAAGTTGATTGGACGGCGCTTCATAGTACAGATGGACAATGATCCCAAGCATACAGCCAAAGCTACCCAGGAGTTCATGAGTGCAAAAAAGTGGAACATTCTGCAATGGCCAAGTCAATCACCAGATCTTAACCCAATTGAGCATGCATTTCACTTGCTTAAATCCAGACTTAAGACGGAAAGACCCACAAACAAGCAAGACCTGAAGGCTGCGGCTGTAAAGGCCTGGCAAAGCACTAAGAAGGAGGAAACCCAGCGTTTGGTGATGTCCATGGGTTCCAGACTTAAGGCAGTGATTGCCTCCCAAGGATTCGCAACAAAATATTGAAAATAAAAATATTTTGTTTGGGTTATGTTTATTTGTCCAATTACTTTTGACCTCCTAAAATGTGGAGTGTTTGTACAGAAATGTGTACAATTCCTACATTTTCTATCAGATATTTTTGTTCAACCCTTCAAATTAAACGTTACAATCTGCACTTGAATTCTGTTGTAGAGGTTTCATTTCAAATCCAATGTGGTGGCATGCAGAGCCCAACTCGCCAAAATTGTCACTGTCCAAATATTTCTGGCCCTAACTGTATTTCACTTTATGTATTGAATTACTGAAATAAATGATCTTTTTGATGGTATTCGAATTCAATGAGATGCAGCTGTAGTTGTATTTTATGAAATATTCAGACCTGGCTGCTCGTCATCATGAAGGGTCAGTAAAGCCTCCGCAGATCAGCGGGTGCCTGACGGTTTCTGTTTTAATGAGGATTATATTTGCAAGACATAAATGAGTGTAAATTTGATTATGTCCTTTATCTCTTAAAGGAGTGACCCTAACTTATTTGTGGATCTTTTGTCCTAAGGCTAAGTTTGGTGGTGACGTTATGGCTAGAAATTGAAAAGCGAAGCGCTTTGGTGGCACCTGTGACTAATACATGGGGATCTTAATTGTCAGTTTCGCTCGCTATTAGACCTCTGCAGAACAGGCGGAGGACACTTTCCAGCAGAGGCTTTTAATCCTAGAAATCCTTTTTTCCATCTTACTCCTAGGCGAGAGCAGCAGTCCCGCGTCTAAGGTATAAATTAATGTGAAATCTCATTTACTTTCGTATTCATTGGTATTTAATTATTAATAATGAAAATTGTTTCATTTCTTCAGGCACCTGTGTCCAGCAGCAGAAAAGATCCGCTTCATTTACATAGCGGAGATATATTTAATACTTCAAATAAGAAAAAAATTAAATGCTTACTAAAATATCCTAGACACAGTTGGGACAGCAGAACTAGAAAATAAACTGAACTGAAGCAACCAGTGCCAGGCAGCTGCTGCCAAAGCATAAAGCAGATGAATTACTGGGTGATCTTAAATAATAAATGCACAAGATAAAAACATAGTTCTACCCCCAAACATACCATTAGTCAGAGCCCACGTGCAACACATTGGGGATATGTCTGAGCAACAGGGTTCATGCAATAAAAAGGCTGGGTAAACTAGTACCCAAAATTGAAGTGCTTTCAATTATAGTACACGTTATTTACTTATCTTATACTGATCCTGAGTTACATCCTATATTATACTCCAGAGCTGCACTCACTATTCTGCTGGTGGAGTCACTGTGTACATACATTACATTACTGATCCTGAGTTACCTCCTGTATTATACTCCAGAGCTGCACTCACTATTCTGCTGGTAGAAACACAGTGTACATACATTATATTACTGCTCCTGAGTTACCTCCTGTATTATATTCCAGAGCTACACTCACTATTCTGCTGGTGGAATCACTGTGTACATACATTACATTACTGATCCTGTACTGATCCTGAGTTAGATCCTGTATTATACTCCAGAGCTGCACTCACTATTCTGCTGGTGGAGTCACTGTGTACATACATTACATTACTAATCCTGAGTTACCTCCTGTATTATACTCCAGAGCTGCACTCACTATTCTGCTGGTGCAGTCATTGTGTACATACATTACATTACTGATCCTGTACTGATCCTGAGTTACCGCCTGTATTATACTCCACAGCTGCACTCACTATTCTGCTGGTGCAGTCACTGTGTACATACATTACATTACTGATCCTTAGTTACCTCCTGTATTATACTCCAGAGCTGCACTCACTATTCTGCTGGTGCAGTCACTGTGTACATACATTACATTACTGATCCTGAGTTACATCCTGTATTATACTCCAGAGCTGCACTCACTATTCTGCTGGTGCAGTCACTGTGTACATACATTACATTACTGATCCTGAGTTACCTCCTGTATTATACTCCAGAGCTGCACTCACTATTCTGTTGGTGAAGTCACTGTGTACATACATTACATTACTAATCCTGAGTTACATCCTGTATTATGCTCCAGGGCTGCATTCACTATTCTGCTGGTGCAGTCACTGTGTACATACATTACTGATTCTGTACTGATCCTGAGTTACCTCCTGTATTATACTCCAGAGCAGCACTCACTATTCTGCTGGTGCAG
Organism: Allobates femoralis; assembly: GCA_033576535.1. Lineage (NCBI taxonomy): Eukaryota > Metazoa > Chordata > Amphibia > Anura > Aromobatidae > Allobates > Allobates femoralis. Next base: position 55,091,177 of record JARQOC010000010.1, on the reverse strand, counting down.
TCACTGTGTACATACATTACATTACTGATCCTGAGTTATATCCTGTATTATACTCCAGAGCTGCACTCACTATTCTGCTGGTGCAGTCACTGTGTACATACATTACATTACTAATCCTGAGTTACATCCTGTATTATGCTCCAGGGCTGCATTCACTATTCTGCTGGTGGAGTCACTGTGTACATACATTACATTACTGATCCTGAGTTACCTCCTGTATTATACTCCAGAGCAGCACTCACTATTCTGCTGGTGCAGTCACTGTGTACATACATTACATTACTGATCCTGAGTTACCTCCTGTATTATACTCCAGAGCTGCACTCACTATTCTTCTGGTGCAGTCACTGTATACATACATTACATTACTAATCCTGAGTTACATCCTGTATTATGCTCCAGGGCTGCATTCACTATTCTGCTGGTGGAGTCACTGTGTACATACATTACATTACTGATCCTGAGTTACCTGCTGTATTATACTCCAGAGCAGCACTCACTATTCTGCTGGTGCAGTCACTGTGTACATACATTACATTACTGATCCTGAGTTACCTCCTGTATTATACTCCAGAGCTGCACTCACTATTCTTCTGGTGCAGTCACTGTATACATACATTACATTGCTGATCCTGAGTTACCTCCTGTATTATACTCCAGAGCTGCACTCACTATTCTGCTGGTGCAGTCTCTGTGTACATACATTACATTACTGATCCTGAGTTACCTCCTGTATTACACTCCAGAGCTGCACTCACTATTCTGCTGGTGCAGTCACTGTGTACATACATTACATTGCTAATCCTGAGTTACATCCTGTATTATGCTCCAGGGCTGCATTCACTATTCTGCTGGTGCAGTTACTGTGTACATACATTACATTACTAATCCTGAGTTACATCCTGTATTATACTCCAGAGCTGCACTCACTATTCTGCTGGTGCACTTTTCCTGGTTACTTATCCTGTATTGAAATTGTTACTGCTGCTGAAAACACAGGCATCTCAATAGTGAATGAGTGTAAAGATTTGGCTGGTTGATAGGCGTAATAACAAGGAAAAGAGATAGAGGTCAGGACCACATTAATTTCAAAGCTTATTGTGGTATTTTTCAGTGGGTGGGGTTTGATATTGGTTCTGCGCCTGCTTAATTTACACATTGCAGAGGAAATGAGTAGAAAATAAGAACGTAAGAGGCAATTACTTGATTTTTAGTTAAGATTTTTATTCCTCTTATACATAGTCCCACTGTTCTCTACAGAGCCCTCCCCCTGTTAGGCGCACGCGGACCCTCCCCCTGTTAGGCGCACGCGGACCCTCCCCCTGTTAGGCGCACGCGGACCCTCCCCCTGTTAGGCGCACGCGGACCCTCCCCCTGTTAGGCGCACGCGGACCCTCCCCCTGTTAGGCGCACGCGGACCCTCCCCCTGTTAGGCGCACGCGGACCCTCCCCCTGTTAGGCGCACGCGGACCCTCCCCCTGTTAGGCGCACGCGGACCCTCCCCCTGTTAGGCGCACGCAGCCCTCCCCCTGTTAGGCTTAAAAACCAGTTATGTGCAAAATAAAGTCTCTTTATTTGGACTCAGCATAAAGAAAAATATCCGACGTTTCGGCCAACTGGCCTTTCTCAAGGATTTATCTATACAGATTTAAAGAATGAACAAAAAACATAAGAAACATGCCATAATTCCAATGAAAGACATACATCATGTTGACATGAAAAAAGGACCATACAATGAACATTTCAGTTGCATGTGAAAACATACGGTATAGTATACAGTCTTGCACAAAATAACAACATATTAGGTAATATGTATACATGGGGAGAGATTTCTTTTATTATTATTAGACCGAGGGGTTTACCTCGATGCTGGTGGTCCGTGCCTATGGATAAGGTGTTACCGGAATGACGTCCGTTGTGCGGGAGTGCTGTATTATATGTGGAGTATATAGTAAGAGACCAAAGTTAGTATGGAACATCATAGGTACAGACTAATAAAGGGATAGTGACTAATGGGAAGATTAATCCCTAGTGGAGGAGGGATAGACCATAATAAAGGTATAATTAATGATATACTGATAGTAGAGATCGGGAGGAAGAGTCCATATGAAGACAATTGTTAATACAAGATTGGAACCCACTTCTCTGTTACACATGGGTGCCTGTTGGAGTGTTATATACCTGTTTGGCTTGAAACAGCGGCTAATGGTGAATATAATGCATCAAATTACATAGTTGGCATGCTTATATGTTCCTTCTGTGTGAGAAAAAAGGTCCTAGGTAAATAAGGTAAATGATAACCTAGTGAGATCTATATGTAAAATTGTTCTTGAACAAATTACCTGAAGGAATGTAAAAGCTGTGCCTGGTAGTGGTGTCAGTGTCCTATATTTCAGCAGCTTCCAGGGCTATTAGACACTATTTCTAAGTAATGATATAAAGTAAACCTTAGCAAGTGCTATACTGTCTTGTCTCACTCATTATTGTATTGTAAAGCAGGTTCAATTAGTGAGGTAAAGTATTGCATACTTACTCCTGTGGGAAGTTAAAGGTGAAATGGACAAAGTCCTATAATGTGCAAAAATATATTTTACAAGAGGATATAAGGAACCAAAAGAGTAGGAGAGAGATTGTAAGAGTTAGGTAGAATCAAGGAGTTAAGTATGTGCATCAGAGGTACCTGTTGTGCCCATGTGCTTCTGTGCTGAGGTCTCCCGCTGTAGTGCGGTGTGTTACGGCGATGTTTACAGTTATATGAGCGGCGGGCGGGGTTAATCGCCCGAGCGTTTCCGGTGTCAGTGTGATTGCTTCCGGCGTGTGGACCGCATGGAGAAGTGGAACGCATGTGTAGTGCGCATGCGTGGTACTTAGTCGCGCATGCGTGGTGATCGCTCATTGCCTTAGGTTATGGGAACGAGTGCAGATCCTTGTGCACAGTACTGTTACCGGTGACAGTGGAAGGTGGTCACATTCTAGAGATCGGAGTGTCACGTTCTCTGTGAGAAGAGAGAGAGAGACAGTTAGTAATGTTATACAACATATTTGAAAAGTAGAAAATCCGGATTATTGTATATTACATTGCCCCATTAGTAAGAACTAGAGTAAATAGGGTATTCTCATATGTTCATATAGGGTAAGGGAATATACATTACATTACTGATCCTGAGTTACCTCCTGTATTACACTCCAGAGCTGCACTCACTATTCTGCTGGTGGAGTCACTGTGTACATACATTACATTACTAATCCTGAGTTACATCCTGTATTATGCTCCAGGGCTGCATTCACTATTCTGCTGGTGCAGTTACTGTGTACATACATTACATTACTAATCCTGAGTTACATCCTGTATTATACTCCAGAGCTGCACTCACTATTCTGCTGGTGCACTTTTCCTGGTTACTTATCCTGTATTGAAATTGTTACTGCTGCTGAAAACACAGGCATCTCAATAGTGAATGAGTGTAAAGATTTGGCTGGTTGATAGGCGTAATAACAAGGAAAAGAGATAGAGGTCAGGACCACATTAATTTCAAAGCTTATTGTGGTATTTTTCAGTGGGTGGGGTTTGATATTGGTTCTGCGCCTGCTTAACTTACACCATGCAGAGGAAATGAGTAGAAAATAAGAACGTAAGAGGCAATTACTTGATTTTTAGTTAAGATTTTTATCCTCTTATACATAGTCCCACTGTTCTCTACAGAGCCCTCCCCCTGTTAGGCGCACGCGGACCCTCCCCCTGTTAGGCGCACGCGGACCCTCCCCCTGTTAGGCGCACGCGGACCCTCCCCCTGTTAGGCGCACGCGGACCCTCCCCCTGTTAGGCGCACGCGGACCCTCCCCCTGTTAGGCGCACGCGGACCCTCCCCCTGTTAGGCGCACGCGGACCCTCCCCCTGTTAGGCGCACGCGGACCCTCCCCCTGTTAGGCGCACGCGGACCCTCCCCCTGTTAGGCGCACGCGGACCCTCCCCCTGTTAGGCGCACGCGGACCCTCCCCCTGTTAGGCACACGCGGGCCCTCCCCCTGTTAGGCGCACGCAGCCCTCCCCCTGTTAGGCGCACCGGGCCCTCCCCCTGTTAGGCGCACCGGGCCCTCCCCCTGTTAGGTGCACCGGGCCCTCCCCCTGTTAGGCGCACCGGGCCCTCCCCCTGTTAGGCGCACGCGGCCCTCCCCCGTTAAGCGCTCCGGGCCCTCCCCCTGTTAGGCGCACCGGGCCCTCCCCCTGTTAGGCGCACCGGGCCCTCCCCTTGTTAGGCCCCTTTGCTCTTTGCCTTATTGCTGGTTCTGCCACCTGCTTCTAGGACATGCTGATTTGTTGAGGAATTTGCTTTTGTTGGAATCCCACAGAGAAGGGAATAAAAGCTGCTGATGAAACCTATTAAATCTGAAACCTCCAATGGTATTTGGGGCGAGCGGTGCGGCTCTTCTACATAGACTTCTCACTCTTCTCTCCATTCCTACATTTTACTCTGGGACAAAAAATAATTCACTCTGACATTTGGCTGCAAAGTGATGAACTGTATCTCGATAGATCTGTGATCCTCAACATGTGGACTATAACTCCCATCAATAGCAGGGCAGACGGCACCATGGATCCAGTCTGTACATTACCATCTGCCGTCAGCAAAAAAACTAGAAGTGAGCTGTTGATGCTTTTGCAAATTTTTGCAGTTTTATCCTCCCACGGACAGAGCTGATAGATAAGACCAGAAATACTGATTACTGTTACAATGGGTAATCCAAACTATATTCCTATATACTAAATCAGCAAGTATCCCACACCGGTCACCGATGATTAATACCGCAGCACACCAGCTCTAAGTGCAAAATCCTTCAATATGATTAGAAGCCGTGAACAAAAGGCACAAATCCCACGTATGACCTGGTAATGGTTATAAAGCACCATCACTGGGATAAGGATGTGGTAATTATATACACACAGACTGCAATAAATATTACCCCAATGTGGTGCGCAAATACTACCATAAGTCACAGCATGGATGACATACACAGACAAAACACTGACGTGCACTCAATACATAGAGCATTACATACATACGTGCACATTCACTGTATACTGTTCATAAATAATAATAATGAATCTTTATATATCGCCAACATATTCCTCAGCGCTTTACAATACAGAGGTTTGTTTACGATCGGTCATAGGTAACAATAAAAAATATACAATACATTAATTAAAGTAGAGAATCAATGAAAAAAAAATCCAATACACTAAGCAGAGAATCAATGTAAAAGTACAATATTTAAAGCAGAGAAACAGTGTAAAAAATAAAGCAATTAGATACAATAAGTATAGAATCAATATAAAAAGTACAATACAATAATTAAAGCAAAAATAAAGGTGACCCTGCTCAAAAGAGCTTACCATCTGCAACTGGATTGGGGTTACACAGGGTACAGGGGTTTATTACACTGATGGTCCAGGCATCTTGAGGAAGAGCGAGATAGAATTAAAGTTACATGAATGGTCACCAGACAATCTGTGTGGAGCTTTTTGGGTTTGGTGGAGTTTGAAGAAGAGATTATGTCCAAAGAGTTGGTACTGTACATAGCCCATTCACTAAGGACATCTGTTAGGGAGCATGATAGGCTGCCTTAAAAATATTTGTTTTTAGGGAGCGTCTGAAGCCATGCAAGTTTTGGATGGTCCTGATTTCTTGGGTAGAGCTTTCCAGAGAATTGGTGCAGCTCGGGAGAAGTCTTGGAGGCGGAGTGGGAGGATCGGATTAGTGCAGATGTTAGTCGAAGGTCATTTATAGAACGTAGAGAACGGGTGGGGTAATAGACAAAGATGAGGGAGGAGATGTAGGAGGTGTTGCACTGTGAAGAGCTTTGTGGGTGAGAACAAGTAGTTTGAATTGGATCCTGTAGTGTATAGGCAGCCAGTGCAATGACTGGCACAGAAAGGAAGTATGTCGCCCCAGGGTGTGGGGTACTTGGTATCAGGCGGCAGAAGGGTTAACTGTGTCATGGGAATGGCGGCCGCACCTGATCCCGTGTCCCGGGGGACTATTCTCTTTAAAAAGGGGAATTATGTACAAGGGATTGTTTACAAAGTTAGTTTGTCGTGATGCCACCTGCAATTCCTGGTGAAGTAGCACCAGCGCCGCCACAGTCCTCCGGAGGTCGGTGGTATTGCGGCTGAGATGTTGTAGTCCTCTGCAGGCAGGACTGGACCTCCAGGGCAGCAATCCCGTCGGGTTACCTTCTGCTGGCCGGCCGCCGAACCATCAAGCGGTGCCCTCCGGTGCCTGGTAAGCTGCCGGGGTTGGACTCTCTGAAGTCCCTCTCTTCCCCCAGGCTGGCTGTCTGCGCCTGGGATCTGCCTTTAATCCTTGCCGGGTCCCTCAGCCGAGACACCCTCCTTGCTCCCTCAGGCTCACTGCCTGGCTGCTACCAGGCTCCAGCTCTAGCTAACTCTTTAGTTCCCCCTGGAGGTGGCTTTTATTCCCTCCCGGGTACCTCCCACCATGTGATCTTTTGTGGGGTGCTTGTGTGTAGGTTCCACCCATCAGCCTGAAATCCACTTGCAGCTGGAGTATCTGCACCGCTTTTATGGGTGCAGTACCCCTCTGTGACGCCTGCTTTGCGGGGGCCACAGAAGCATCTGAGTAACGATTGGCCAGGTAGGTGATCATGGCTGCTGCATTAAAGATGGCTGGAGAGGGGAAAGTTTAGACAGGGGGAGGCCGATTAGTAGACAATTGCAGTAGTCAAGGCGGGAGTGGATTTAGGGCCATGGTGAGGGTTTTCGTTGTTTCCATGGTGAGAAAGGGTCAGACTCTCTAGAGATGTTCTTCAGGTGCAAGCAACAAGAGCAGATGAGAGATTGTATATATGGGGTGAAGGCGAGATCGGTGTCAAACATAACACCCTTACAGCGAGCCGTACACTGAGAGAGAGATTTGTCAGATTTAGGGAGGTAAGTGGAGGTTGCACATGCTTAAATATGTACACTCCACCCACATGTGCATAAACGCCGGCACTGTCGTATAGGCCAGTGTCACACATGCCCACGCGCTTTTTTAAGCCCTTAGAAAACTGTATCTGGTTTTCTAAGGGTGCCAGTGTCCCCTGAGGTCCTGGACGTTTTTGGGAATTTTTTGGACTTAAGTAATTTTTTCACAAAAAACGCATGGTGCCTATATGTACCATACGTTAATGCATGCGTCTCCCATAGGGCCCCATATTAAAAAAAAGCATGCTTTTTTACTGTACCCAAAAATGCTGCTAGCAGCGTTTTTAGGGATGCTGCACAAAAACACACAGACACATGCGTTAACACATGCGTTTTTGGAAAAGGCCAAAATGTTCCCAAAAACGGATTTAAGCCCAAAACGGATGGTATGTGTGACCCTGGCCATATATGTATGGGTAATGCCTGTACATGTATAATAACCGCTACTTATCTGAGAGTATGTAGGGAGGTGGCTTATACCAGAGAGGGCATAAGTGTTGCTTTTTTATATTCTCTTTCACATGATGTATATAATTGTGATATGTTCTATATCTAGAAATGGGAGCAGTATTATCAGTCACCCCTAGGTATCACTTGTGTTAGCGGTCTTAGTTGTGGTGGGAACCTAGAGCAAAAAGAAAACAGAGCTGGAAAAGTTAAAGAGGAACTCTGGGGGGAGAGAACTTTTTAGTACATTTCCTGCCCTCCTATATGATGAAGCAGTGCTGTACACTGCAGTTCTAGGATCTATAGATCTCTTATAAATCAATGAAAACATATGTGCTCCTTTGATCTCCCCCCACCCTCATGGGACATAAAATTTCAACTTGATAGCTTCATGCAGGAGCAGAGAGCAGGAGGTGTGTCAGGGGCGTGTGTGATACTCGCTGTTGAGGTGCACCTAAGGCTACTTTCACACTATGATTTTTGAGGGAGCCGATGCTGTACAATAAAATCGGTCAGCATCGGCTCCTTCTGATGCCTGGAATCGGATGCCAAATAGGCATCCGATTCTGACAGAAAATCGCTCCCTCCGGGCTGATAAAGAAAATAAACAATGTATGCTCACCTGTCCCCGAGGCCCCCGCTGTCTCCCGCACTGTTCCGCAAGCTCCCGGTGTCTCCCGTGTCTGCAGAGGTCTTCTTCTGAACAGGACCTGCCGTGATCGTCGGTTACACCATGTTAACAGGCGGTCACGTGATTGTGACATCACGGCAGGTCCTGTTCAGAAGAAGACGACCTCTGCAGACACGGGAGACACCGGGAGGACACTGGGAACCTGCGGGACCGTGTGGGAGATGGTGGGGGCCTCGGGGACAGGTGAGCATACATTGTTGTTTTTTTTTTTATCAGCCCAGAGGGAGCAATTTTCTGTCAGCATCATAAGGGAGCTGATGCTGTCCGATTTTATCGGACAGCATCGGCTCCCTCAAAAATCGTAGTGTGAAAGTAGCCTAATACGTAAAAGTGTGACACTGCTGTGCCTAGTGTGCGTGTGTGATATTTTGTTCTGCAGTGTACCTGATTCAATCTTGTGTGATACTCTTTGCTGAGATGTATCTAAGGCGGCCGTCACACGCTACAATATCGAGAGCGATATTGTAAGCGATCACGTGCACGCGCGATCGCTTACAATATTGCTCACATTGCTGGTGAGATGTCACACAGACAGACTCACCAGCGATGTGGACTAGCGGAATCGCTGGTAACTATGGTACACATCGGGTTACTAGGCGCCGCGCGGCGCTTAGTAACCCGACGTTTACCATAGATACCATCTCCCAGCATAGGCTCTGCCGCTGGGAGATCGTTCATCGTGGTGTCATACACCACGATGAAGCAGATTGATCAAGCGATTATCGCTTGATATGAGCTCCGGCTCCCATATCTGCGATGTAACGATCAAGCGATTTTACATTGTAAAATCACTTGATCGCACGCAGCGATGCACAAACGATATCGTTTAAGCGATCAAAAAGCAGATCGCTTAAGCGATATCGTGCATTAAATTGAACCATGTGACGGCCGCCTAAGCCTATCATGTATAAAACCTCTGAGATGTATCTAATCTAATATGCACTATGCTCTCTGCATAGGTGTATTCAAGAGATATATATATATATATATATATATGTGTGTTATATGTATATTATATACATATATATATATATATATAATATATATATTATATATATATATATATATATATATATACATATATATGTGTATGTATATATATATATATATATATATTATAAAAATATGTATGTATATATATATATATGTGTAATGTGTGTGTATATATATATATATATATACAATATATATTATATATATATTATATACAGTGCCTACAAGTAGTCTTCAACCCCCTGCAGATTTAGCCGGTTGACACATGCGGAATTAACTTGGCATTGTGACATTTGGACTGTAGATCAGCCTGGAAGTGGGAAATGCACTGCAGCCAAAAAGATTTTTTACACATAGAACAATGAGCTTCACATGTGTGGAGTAATTATCTCTTTTGCCAGTCTTTTCTGACTATTTAAGAGCCTCCCCAAACTTGTGAACAGCACTCATACATGGTCAACATGGGAAAGACAAAGGAGCATTCCAAGGCCATCAGAGACAAGATCGTGGAGGGTCACAAGGCTGGCAAGGGGTACAAAACCCTTTCCAAGGAGTTGGGCCTACCTGTCTCCACTGTTGGGAGCATCATCCGGAAGTGGAAGGCTTATGGAACTACGGTTAGCCTTCCACGGCCTGGACAGCCTTTGAAAGTTTCCTCCCGTGCCGAGGCCAGGCTTGTCCGAAGAGTCAAGGCTAACCCAAGCACAACAAGGAAGGAGCTCCGGGAAGATCTCATGGCAGTGGGGACATTGGTTTCAGTCAATACCATAAGTAACGTACTCCACCGCAATGGTCTCCGTTCCAGACGAGCCCGTAAGGTACCTTTTACTTTCAAAGCGTCATGTCAAGGCTCGTCTACAGTTTGCTCATGATCACTTGGAGGACTCTGAGATAGACTGGTTCAAGGTTCTATGGTCTGATGAGACCAAGATCGAGATCTTTGGTGCCAACCACACACGTGACGTTTGGAGACTGGATGGCACTGCATACGACCCCAAGAATACCATCCCTACAGTCAAGCATGGTGGTGGCAGCATCATGCTGTGGGGCTGTTTCTCAGCCAAGGGGCCTGGCCATCTGGTCCGCATCCATGGGAAGATGGATAGCACGGCCTACCTGGAGATTTTGGCCAAGAACCTCCGCTCCTCCATCAAGGATCTTAAGATGGGTGTAATTTCATCTTCCAACAAGACAACGACCCAAAGCACACAGCCAAGAAAACCCAAAGGGCCTGGTTCAAGAGGGAAAAAATCAAGGTGATGGAGTGGCCTAGTCAGTCTCCTGACCTTAACCCAATTGAAAACTTGTGGAAGGAGCTCAAGATTAAAGTCCACATGAGACACCCAAAGAACCTAGATAACTTGGAGAAGATCTGCATGGAGGAGTGGGCCAAGATAACTCCAGAGACCTGTGCCGGCCTGATCAGGTCTTATAAAATACGATTATTAGCTGTAATTGCAAACAAGGGTTATTCCACAAAATATTAAACCTAGGGGTTGAATAATAATTGACCCACACTTTTATGTTTAAAATTTTTTAAAATTCAACTGAGTAACATAACTTTTTGGTTTGTAAGATTTAGGGTGTGTGCCCACATAGTGGTTTAGTGTCGGTTTAGCAGCGAAAACCGCCGGCAGTTTAGCATATGTTTTATTTAAATTTATGTGAATCCTTAGCAGCTTTAGGACTTACAAGTAACCTTATGTAATTTAGAAAACGCTGTGCACACATAGTGGGTTTATGTGAGCGGATCTGCCAGAGGGTTGAGCGGTTTCCTAGCGGTTTAGCAGCATACAGCATGTCAATTCTTCTCAGCGGTTTTTGAGCGTTTCAATGGACAAAATCCTCCATGGAAAACCGCTGGAAAAACCGACTGTAAAACGCTGTGCACACGCTGAAAAAAACGCTGAGAAACCGCTGGAAAACCGCTGGTGACTTCTGAGCTCCTTGAATTTTCCAGCGGTTTACTGACGATTTGAACGTCACTAAACCACTATGTGGGCACACACCCTTATGCTTCTGTTAATAAATCCTACTCTCGTTTATAGTTTGAAGGCTCTAACTTATTGGCATCTTATCAAACCACCTAAATCTGCAGGGGTTGAAGACTACTTGTAGGCACTGTATACGGTATATAATATATAATATAAAGTGTGTGTGTATATACATTGGTTCTTCTAACAGTCTGTATAACATAAGCCTATTCTGTCTGTTGAGACGTATCTAAGCCAGACATGTGTGATCAGTGGTGTAACTTCAGGCCCAGGGGCCCCGATGCGAAAACTCCAATGGGGCCCCCAATTATTGCAAATCTTTAACAGTATTAGTCTTTTTCTATAGGCCAAAGGGACTTTTGGGGCCCCCCTAGGCTGCAGGGTCCGGGTGCGATCGCAACCCCTGCACCTATTGTAGTTACACCCCTGTGTGTGATACTGTTGCATGCCGAGTCATATATCTGGGCATACTATGTGTGATGCTGCCTGTTGAGGTGTAACCTTGGGAACTCCACAGACACTTTCACTTAGTAGTTAGGTATAGATACAATTTGGAAGATTGTGTGCACATAATTGGCTTGGGTACTATTTAAGAGGCTGTATCGCACATGATGGGCTTAAATATATAGAATGTGTGATCATGCCTTCATGAGGTGTTTTAAGCCTTTTTTAACATAATACTGTCTGCTAAAGAATATATCTAGGTCTATCATGTGCAATACTGTCTTCCATAGTGTATCTAAGCCTATCATGTGTAATACTGTCTACCAAATTGTATCTAAGCTCCCCATGTGCAATATGGTCTTCCATATTGTATCTATGCTTATCCTGTGCAATACTGTCTCCCATATTGTATATAAAACTATCATGTGTGCTAGCTACAGTCTGCTCAGTACTTTACATAAGCTTATCATCTGTAAAGCTTGCTGATGAGCTGTGTATCTAAGCTCGTCACATGTGATACTCTATTTAAGAACTAGGCAGCCCGACATTGTGTTCTTTTTCATTATTTTAAAGCGCACTGGTGTCGTTCTACTCCTGTAAATTCCTGCGCCGCTCCTTTAAATAAGTCTATTTTCGTTTATTCTCGCTGTTGGTCCTCAGCAAATAATAATGTAAATCTTTCTCGCACTATGAAATGAGCATAGTGTACTGACGACTGTTCCTGGCACTTTGAAGAGCGGCAACGCTTGTGGGGTTAATTCTCATTGCCAGCCGGCGCTTTGTACCTCGCCTCTGCCGAGTGTCGCCTTTTAATTAACTAATCAATTTCTTTAATGTTGCCAGTCGAACATTCCTTAAAGGGCCAGCAACGCATGTGAGGATTAAGTGCGGCTGATAAAAGCTTCACTTTTTTTTTTTTTTCTTCTGTTTGATAACAAAATTTTGCTGCAAATTATTATTATTTTTTATCTTATCGCAACTGTGAAATCCCAGTATACAAGCTGCAGGCTTCAATAATTGAACTTGCTGAGCGCAGCGTTCTCCGCTCTTTAATATTCCTGAGCTGCGGCTCGTTGCCGTATCACAATTTTCACATTAAAACACAAACTTTTTTTTTTCCCTCTTTTTTTGCATAAAGACGTTGAAGCGACGGCGACCGTCGACGAGACGTGGAACAGAGTCCTGCAGCAAAGCCCGAGCCGTTATCTAAATTGGGTTTTTATTCGGCGCTGAAGACGGTGGAGATAACGGGACGTCTCTAAATTTACACAAGGAAAATTGGTTTTCTTTTGAGCAGTTGAAACATAAAACGTAAATGAATTCTAAGCTGAGAATCACTTTGATCTTAACCCGTTCTTGTGATCATCCAGTTGTGTAGGGGGCGGTTGGCCCAAAGTATCCTTGGGAGGTGGGGGGGGGACCATGCATGAAATTACCTTATTCTGAATATTTTCCTACTTTAGCATTTCATCCAAAGTTACTTTTAGAATCTTATTAGTTTCCAGCGTATTTCAGGAGTAATTATCCAGGGTTTTGCTCTCGGTGGCTACTCCGCCACCTTCCTTTGCCGGCCTCCCCTAGGGCTCCTGCTTGGATGTATTTTACAAGTAGATGCCTGAAAACATCACTGGACGCCCAAGAAAAAGAAATTGAAAAGTCAGAGAAACTCCTATCCCAATTGAGTTCGCAGCATGAATGGCATACCAGTTTCTCTGACTTTTCAATGTCTCTCTAGTCGTCCATTGGTGTTTTCAGGCATCTAATTAAAAGTGATTATAACTTGAATCCTGTCTATTTTTCTGCTTATCTGTAACTCTACTGAAGACTCCCACCTAATTCTGCTACATATCTACAGGTATAATTTTGGATTGCAGCCACCAATCCCCTACAATAGGTGTCTTCTTTATTAAAGAATGCTCAGCTTTTGTGTCTCCCAACGGTCCTGGATTCAGTGGGACGTCCCCGATTTGAAGGCTCAGTCCCTCCATTCCGGCAGTCAGGGATTTGTCCTGACTTCATCTTGCTTATCTGCGGCTCTGTACTCTCTCTGCACTTATGTAAATTAAATAGAGACAATTCTCCTATCTGATCTCCCTGAGAATCAAACAGGTGAACTCTGTATCCATAGGCAGTAGTTCTAGCTGTGAGCCCTTACTTAAGAGGATAGGAGAATTTGGTATACTTGCTCATCATTGCTAGCAGGGAACCCAAAAGATTGCCGTGTACAGGTACATAGAGATACATCTGTACACAGCAGTGAATCTCTATGTCCCTTTATTCTAGAGGGGAAGATGAAGTCAGGTTTTTTTGGTTTTGTAAAATGGCTAAAAATAATGAAAAACAATTACAGACCTTTTATTTTTCCTTTTTTATGCATTTTCCCCTTCGGGACTCGTGCTGACAGTCTACAACTTTTCAGGCAAGAGCTAAATCCTAGAGCCACAGGTTCTCCTGATGACACTGGGAGGATTTAGTATATTTGAAGCTTCATTGCAGCCTCTGACTCAACAGGCAGATTATACTGGTACAGTACATAGAGATACATTGTACACAGCAGTGTATTTCTATGTTTGTGTTTTCTACAGGGAGAATAAAAAAAATGTTTTGTCTCCCTATAAACTAACTAAAAAATAATCGAAAAAATGAAAAAACAGCACAGTCTACGCCATACAGTGGATCTTTATTGCCTGTGGTGTGGCGACGTTTCGGACTTTGTGTCCTTTTTCAAGCAATGATTGTGTCAAACTAACAGCTTCTTATAGGTGCTCACATACAATCTTTCAATCAACAAATTATATAATAATGTATAAAATGTAATATATATAATTTGTTGATTGAAAGATTGTATGTGAGCGCCTATAAGAAGCTGTTAGTTTGACACAATCATTGCTTGAAAAAGGACACAAAGTCCGAAACGTCGCCACACCACAGGCAATAAAGATCCACTGTATGGAGTAGACTGTGCTGATTTTTCATTTTTTCTTTCTATTTGGATACCTGGATAGGTATTGGAGAAAACGTGCACCACTGTAGGTAAAAACGTAAGTGCTGTTCCTTTTTTATTCAACTAAAAAATAATATAAAACAATAATAAGTATCACAAATAAAATGGACATATTTGGTGTCCCTGTAATTGGAAAGATCATCACAACACAGTGATCCGATTATTTATGGTGATCAGTAAATGCTGTAAAACAAGGGTCCCCAACTCCAGGCCTCAAGGGCCGCCAACAGTGCAGGTTTTCAGGATCTCCTTAGTATTACGCAGGAGTTGGAATCATTACCTGTGCAGATGATCACATTAGCACCTGTGCAATACTAAGGAAATCCTGAAATCCTGCACTGTTGGCGGCCCTTGAGGCCTGGAGTTGGGGACCTCTGCTGTAAAAGAATGGCGCAACTGATTATTTTTCTGTGTTGTATCCACACAAAATGTAATAAAAAAGGTAATACTGAGGCCGTATTCACATGTGGAGTAAATGTTGCATTTTTTTCAGTTTTATTTTCTGCATGCTTTCTGCAGGTATCTGCTCCGCATGACTCAATAGTAATCTCTGATTATGTTGCAGTGTACCGTATTTTTAATGTGTTTTCCCTCTTGTTTGATGCTTTTTTGGTGCACATGTGAATCCGGACAACAGAGCTATCACTATGCAGATCGCACAGCGAGCAAGGAGGCATAGAGCAGCCCTGGTCACTGATGACACTTACCGTAGTTTCAGCAGGGCTGTGAAAGTGTCTGCTCTGATGACGCTTTGTTTGAGTATTCCAGCATACACTGGGATTATCAAACAAAGCATCATCAGTTACAGTATGGACATTTTTTTTTTTTTACAGCCATACTAGAAATTAGTATAGAATGGGGCAATAAATAAAGATTTAGGTTGAAATTTCTTCAGCCTTCAAAACACTCTGTTAATACCAGTGTCAAGGAAAAAATCCCAAATTTATTGGTGAGCAATTGTACATTATTTCAAAAAGTAAAGCGGCTACAAAAAATGACCGTCACATTCTGATTCAGAGAAACACTGGAAGGTGAGAGATCTGTGCCCCGTGAATCGATCCTCTCATCTCTAGTCCCAACCATCCTGAATACAGAGGACAGTTCTGGATTTAGGTCCATACCCTACAGTTTCAGATATCTGCTGATTGTCTCTCATTGCCACCACACCTCTGACATCTCCTCCTGCCAGGATAGAAAGAAATGACAAATGGGTGAGACTTGAGGTGTGGCAGTGGTCAGAATTTGCCACACCCTATATATCCCTTTTACTGTTCTTCAACAGTTGGGAGGTACGTTTACACTAACATCTCATAAATGTTCATTATGAAAAACAACTTTCTTATTACAGTGTATCAGTGTTGCACAATGCATTACTTATACTCCAATTACATGCAAAGCTTCATTCCTGAGTCCTAATGTCTTAAGTTAAAGGGAATCTGTCAGCAGTTGTTTGCTGTTTAATCTGAGAGCGGCTTAATATAGGGCAAGAGAGCCTTATTCCAGTGATATATCACTTGTTAGGCTGTGTGCTGTAGTGCTAATGCAATCAGTGTTTTCTCAGCAGGTGATTTTCACTGCAGGACAAGGTGTCATGTGCAAACCAGTCCAGTTATTCTGTGTAACCCCCACCCACTGATTGAGATGTTGGGAAGGAAAGGTGTATCACAGTCCGCGCTGCCAGGTCCACTTACTCCAAAGAACACACGGGGTGGTGATGTTCAAACAATTTCCTTTATTCTCCGACGCGTTTCGGTGCCCTCCTGGCACCTTCCTTAGAGATCAGGGTTCCCTGAGGAAGGTGCCAGGAGGGCACCGAAACGTATCGGAGAATAAAGGAAATTGTTTGAACATCACCACCCCGTGTGTTCTTTGGAGTGAGTTGACCTGGCAGCGCGGACTGTGATACACCTTTCCTTCCCAACATCTTGATTAGTGATGAGCGAGCACTAAAATGCTCGGGTGCTCAGTGCTCTGGCCGAGCATCTCAAGATACTCTTGTACTCGGCCAGAGCACCGAGCCCAATGTAAGTCAATGAGTGACAGGCTCCGCCCACAGACTTCCGGTTATAAAACGAGTAATTCCGGAAAAGGGCGGGAGGGGGGGCTTTTTCAAATCGCCGCAGCATATAACACCTTGCTGTGGCCCCCAGAGGGATCCTAACAATGAATCTGCTCCCTGTGTGGTGCCAGCTCACTGTGTGCACTGAAGGGAGCTGTGTATGTGTCTCAGATCGCTATTTATTACCGAGCGGTCCGAGCATCTCGGCAGTACTCTGTGCTCGCCGAGCACCCCGAGTACCGAGATACTCGTGCGAGTACCGAGTAGCGCCGAGCATACTCGCTCAGCACTAATCTTGATGTGTCTCCACGAGTGAGTGGTCGGTGGAAGTCCAGCAGCAGCCATCAGGGTATTATTACCATACGCCTTCTAACCAGTTGTGGGTCTCACAGCTGGCATAGGTGAGTGAAATACTTGTACACCACCTTGATACTTAGTGTCACAAGTGATAGGGCACTATTTCGCCTCTTGTTCCCCCTCCTTTTCTTTTATTGCCACCCACTGATTGGCAGCTTCCTGGATACACTTTAAATGCAGCCAATCAGGGATGTGGGCAGGGTTATACACAGCACAGGATTCTGAGTACTGCTAATTTTACATCCGAGAAAACAGGGATTATATCAAAACTGCACATCAGCAGTAAGTGACACATTACTGGATTCAGGCTCTCTTCTCTTTATTCATGCTATTCATTATTCTGTTGTGCAGATTTCCATTAAAAATTTCTTCTACCCCCCTATTATTAAGGGGTTCTTGAAGGAGTCCTGCTAGAATCCAAAGCCAGCAACTTCTCTATATTAGGGTGATCTCTGAATATGGATAGGTGATAGATTAGTGAGGTCTTACTGGTTGGTGAGCTGGGCTCTCCTGAACATAGTGGGAATACATACACCACCTCTGTTACATTCATTGTGTATTGGAGAAAGTCAACTTTGGGATAATTTTTGAATTTTGGATATAACCCTTTAACAATGGGTGATCAATCGGTGCAGCAGTTAACAGAGTTGCGATACAGAAAAAATCTTGGCATAAGGAATGGCTCATTGGCTTCTATGGGATAATGTAGTGAAATGCTCCATGCCGAGAGTGGTGGAGCAGACGGGACACCATCGCCTACAGTCAGCGGTGCACCCTGCCTTCAGCTTCATCATAGAGATCTCCCTTGTATTCTATCCCTCGTCTAATATCCGCTGATCCTGCCCCCAGCAAGCACAGGACAATCTGAAAAGCATCACCGCCCAGAGTGGTGTCAGGGCCCTATAACTTCTCATCATTTTAGGGATTTTCTGAGTTGCAAAAAGTGAAGGATCCTCTCCACAAGAAGCATTTTCCTCCAGATCCGCAGGGATCATTTCATATCATTTCTTTGTATCATCTGATTTTCCAGTGCTGCAGCCTGAAGATTGACAGTTCTGCTTTTCGGCAGCGTCTGTAATGAAACTTTTATATAGCCGGATAAATAAATAAAATGAGAATAGAGACGTGCCGGAACCTCTCTACTTGAGTTATCTCCGTGCGGCTCCTACATGTGGCAGATGGTGCGCTGCTTGAGAATGAGGATAGGGAGCAAATCTGACTTTGTTTTCAGTCTCATATGGAATGGTAAATTTCTCGGGAGGGAAGGTCGTCCTTTGTTTGGGTAAATTAAGATTCTGGAAATGGAGACAAGGTACGTCCCATGCTCGACTTACTGTGTGCTTATGAAATAATCAGATCTAACCCTCCTAACTTTATCCTCCAGGAGCATTTCTACCTTCTGGATGTTTTGCAGTTAATATCAGCAAATGTCTGAAAAAACCTCATTTGGTGACAGCCAGGGTCTAGGCACGTGGTGGGGGGAAAGGACCTGCTTAGGGCTGTTAGTGCAGGAAGGGACACACTCAAGCCAGTGTTGGGTGTCCCGATCCCCCACTCCATACTGTTCGGGCCTTGCTTCCCTCTTTCACTCCAATGTCCCTTTCTGTTACTCCATTCACTGGATGTTCCCTTGTCCAGCGTGACAAGAAGCTGCTGGAGTCCTGGTGTTTGCAGTCCTGGTGTTGGGCTTCAACCTTGGAGTTGGAGTTTTATCCCTTTTTGCCGATGTTCCTCGAATTTGTCTTCCTTCCCCTGTTTTTTCAATTATTAGAGTGGTGAAGTCTAGTGCATTCACTGGCCTTTGCATTAGCCAGGGTGAGTGTAGGTGACAGCTAGGGACTATGCACATGAAGGTTGCTGGGGAAAAGACCCTCTTAGGGACTTTAGGGGAGCTCAGGGGCCAGACACGGGTTAGTGTCAGGAGATGTCCCATCCCCCACTCCATATTGTTAGGGTCTTCAGCTCTCTCTTCATTCTGTTATAACCTCTGAGTTGCGATGTGCACTGGATATCCCAGAGTTAGTTCGTGACACAAAGGTACAATTTTATAGAGGGAAGAAAAAAATATTTTCCAAGTTCTTAAAAAAATAGTGGGATTCTGAGGTCAGCTGATGGATGTGCCATGTTGGTATTCCATAGCCATGTATTTTGGTCGAGAGGTATTGCAATGAGTTTAGGTTTTTCATTGTCTTTTTATTTTTAAATTGGAATAAAAAAATATACACAAGTCAAAAGTAAATCCAAAAGTCAACATTCATGTGTGAAAAGGTTTTCAAATATATTCAATGTATACCGGTATGTATATACCAGTATACAGTGGGTAAGGAAAGTGTTCAGACCCCTTTTACATTTTTCAATCTTTGTTTCATTGCAGTCATTTGGTGAATTCAAAAAAGTTCATTTTTTTCTCATTAATGTACACTCTGCACCTCATCTGGACTGAAAAAAACAGAAATGTAGATATTTGTGCAAATGTATTAAAAAATAAAAACTGCAATCTCACATGGTCATAAGTATTCAGACCCTTTGCTCAGACACTCATATTTAAGTCGCATGCTGTCCATTTCCTTGTGATCCTCCTTGAGATGGTTTTACTCCTTCATTGGAGTCCAGCTGTGTTTAATTAAACTGATAGGACTTGATTTGGAAAGGCACACGCCTGTCTATATAAGATCTCACAGCTCACAGTGCATGTCAGATCAAATGAGAATCATGAGGTCAAAGGAACTGCCCAAGGAGCTCAGAGACAGAATTGTGGTGAGGCACAGATCTGGCCAAGGTTACAAAAGACTTTCTGCAGTACTCAAGGCAGTAGGGAGATGGGAGAAAGTTCCGCAAAGTCAACTATCACTGCAGCCTCCACCAGTTGGGCCTTTATGGCAGAGTGACCCCACGGAAGCCTCTCCTTAGTGCAAGACATATGACAGCTTGCATAGTTTGCAAGAAAACACATGAAGGACTCCCAGACTGTGAGAAATAAGATTCTCTGGTCTGATGAGAGAAGATAGAACTTTTTGGTGATACTAAGCGGTATGTGTGGAAAAAACCGGGCACTGCTCATCACCTGCCCAATACAATCCCAACAGTGAAACATGGTGGTGGCAGCATCATGCTATGGGGGTGTTTATCAGCTGCAGGGACAGGACGACTGGTTGCAATTGAAGGAAACATGAATGGGGCCAAGTACAGAGATATCCTGGATGAAAACCTCTTCCAGAGTGCTCTGGACCTCAGACTTGGCTGAAGGTTCACCTTCCAACTAGACAATGACCCTAAGCACAAGCTAAAATAACAAAGGAGCGGCTTCACAACAACTCTGTGACAATTCCTGACTGGTCCAGCCAGAGCCCTGACCTAAACCCAATGAAGCATCTCTGGAGAGACCTGGAAATGGATCCACCAACGTTCACCATCCAACCTGACAGAACTGGAGAGGATCTGCAAGGAAGAATGTCAGACAATCCCTAAATCCAGGGGGAAACTGCATCATTCCAAGAAGACTCATGGCTGTACGAGCTCAAAAGGTGCAAATACTCAACACTGAGCAAAGGGGCTGAATACTTATCACCATGTGATAGTTCAGTTTTGTTTTTTTTCTAATAAATTAGCAAAGATTTCTACATTTTTGTCTTTTTCAGTCCAGATGGGAGCAGAGTGTACATTAATGAAAAAAAATTACCTTTATTGAATTTACCAAATGGCTGCAATGAAACAAAGAGTGAAAAATGTAAAGGGTCTGAATACTTTCCGTACCCTCTGTATATTATATTTTTTTTCTCCTGATGCAATACTTTCTAACGTACAAAATACTTTAAGCCCAGTCCTTGGACATTTTAAGGTAAAACAAGGACATAGAATGCTTAGTCCAAACTGGACAACCCCTTTAAGTATCATCTTTGTTATGTAGTACAGCTGCCTCTGTTCTTCTCTTTTATCATCTGACCTGTCATCTGTAGAAAATATTGAATGGTGTCAAGGGTTAATTTAACTTTGTAATCTTTGCAGCGCTCTCTCCTGGCCTACAGTACACCCAGACCTTTTAACTAAGCAGAATAAATCCAAATTCAATATTTCTCTGTTTCTCTCGGCTTTGATGTTTGTGTTTATGGATTGAGAGGTGGAATTTCCCAGAAACCATCGACTGATATGTGTGAAAATGATGACAGCGCAGGATCTTCAGTTTTCCTTTGATGCGTTTTATAAATAATGGTGATTTTGTTCAGATTGTGAAATGATTTATAAAGTTTTGTAAACATATTCCCCATCTCTTAAATTTCAGCACAGATATAATCTATCTAATCTATGAATTAATCTTTCGAGAGATATCTGTGACCTCAGTAACCTAAGAGTGATCAGATCACCCACCAGGTCCTTGGACTCGCTCCGTAATAGCACCTGTAGTGAGTCCAGATCCATTGGGCCTTAAAGAAAAACTGTCAGGTCATAAATCCACATGAAACTGATATCATTTTTAATTCCTCCCTCTAAATTCTCTCTATTTGATGTATTTCTTTTATGTATATTTCCCTCCTATCTTCTGTAACCTTCAAATAAAGAGAATCATTTCATCTGTCACTCACAGTGAATGATGCACTTAGTTCTCTGCTATCCACTCCCATATGATGAATATGCATGTCACATACTCACACCACATCACAGCCCAGGACATCTGTGGGGGACTGTATTATCCTCTCTGCTATGTGCAGCATCACAAGAGGTGAAATACAACACAGAAACTGTCACAGCACAGCAGGGTATCTGCTTTACAGAAACAAATGGAGTCTAGCTAAGGCAGACCTGCAGTAGCTCTCCCTCTGTGGTGATATCAACTGAACAGACCTATAAGTGAAACCTGACACTGCACTGTTAGCAGCGGAAGGAGGAAGGAGAGAGCTGCTGAGGGGGAGTGCATAATTACATGACAGTTTATAAAGCACAGGACTATCGTCTCTCCTTATAATGGGACAGGACGAATGCAGCAGCTGACTGCAGGGTCTGACAATGGTGATAACATGGAAACTACAAACAGTACAATAATGATTTTACATGTTTTAAAAGGTCTGCCTAGGCCCTATTCAAGGGTAATATTAGTATCATGCTGAAAAATAACCTGACGGTGTCCCTTTAATTACTCCTGGACGTCTAGGAGCCCTCGCCAGCTCCACTCTGACACGCTTGTCTCGTGCCATGTGGACCAAACAGGAAGTGCAGGACCTTGCTTGCATCAGTCATGTGCTCAGGAAAGAATCACATTATATGCCACCTGTTACATTCACAGGAGAGGGGTATTCACTCACACCCACATACATGCATTAACTCTTTTCTGTAATGTTGCCAATCACAGTGAAATCATTCACATTTATATTGCAACTGACCTCCGCCTGTGCGATGTTTACCAGCCATGTACATTATTGCTGGTGTATACCTCACAGTGCATGTAGTGTGGATGTAGCAGAGCTGTATGTGCATGTAGCAGAGCTGTATGTGTCGTCTGTAATGTGCATGTAGCAGAGTTCGTATGTGTGTATGTATGTACATGCAGTGGAGTGGTGTGTGTCTATGTGCATGTAGCAGAGTTGCATGTGTATCTGTACCTGCATGTAGTGTGGATGTAGCAAGGCTGTTTGTGTGTCTGTGCATGTAGTGTACATACAGCAGAGCTGTGTGTGTCTATATGCTCATGTGGTAGAGCTGTGTGTGCCTATATGTGTGTGTACTGTATGTCAGTACAGTACAAGTAAAGAATCTGCAGAATTTAATTAACATTCATGTTATAAATATGTGAATGCAAGAATATGAAAGTGACCTGAAGAAATAAAAAACCTGCAGGAAAAACTTTTATTCTAACTTCTGGGATGTGAGTTCCATGACTTCACTTACTGTTAAGGCTCAGTATATGATGCCTGGATCACATTCACAAAAAACGTTTCTCTGGCCGCTTTCATCCACCGTACTGTGCCGGGGCCTTGAGGCGGCAGACATGTTGCCCTCACAGTCTGCTTTATCAGTTCCTTTTCCTGAGGATGAAGGCAGAGGCTGAACATAATATGTGGATGATTGGAGACTGTTATGTCAGGAGTGGCACATACTCGTTAGAATCCTTCTCTTTTGAGCCGCCAAAGCCACATTGCATCTAGTTCAAATACATTTAGTGAGATCTGCAGGAAAAACAGTCTAGTAACATAAATGGATCAGTACTTCCCATTGTCAGTCCTGTAATGCCAGCGCCTACACTATACCATAATACTTCATACAAGAATATAACTACTAAAATACTGCCCCTATGCACAGGAATATAACTACTATAATACTGCTCCTATTTACAAGAATATAACACTATAATACTGCTCCTATGTACAAGAATATAACTACTATAATACTGCCCCTATGTACAAGAATATAACTACTATAATACTGCCCCTATGTACAGAATATAACTACTATAATACTGCCCCTATGTACAAGAATATAACTACTATAATACTGCTCCGATGTACAAGAATATAACTACTATAATACTGCCCCCTATGTACAAGAATATAACTACTATAATACTGCTCCTATGTACAAGAATATAACTACTATGATACTGCTCCTATGTACAAGAATATATCTCTATAATACTGCTCCTATGTACAAGAATATAACTACTATAATACTGCCTCTGTACAAGAATATAACTACTATAATACTGCTCCTATGTACAAGAATATAACTACTATAATACTGCTCCTATGTACAAGAATATAACTACTATAATACTGCTCCTATGTACAAGAATATAACTACTATAATACTGCCCCTATGTACAAGAATATAACTACTATAATACTGCCCCTATGTACAAGAATATAACTACTATAATACTGCCCCCATGTACAAGAATATAACTACTATACTACTGCCCCTATGTACAAGAATATAACTACTATAATACTGCCCCTATGTACAAGAATATAACTACTATAATATACTGCTCACATGTACAAGAATATAACTACTATAATACTGCTCCTATGTACAAGAATATAACTACTATAATACTGCCCCCCCCTATATACAAGAATATAACTACTATAATACTGCTCCTATGTTCAAGAATATAACTGCTATAATACTTTCCCCTATGTACAAGAATATAACTACTATAATACTGCTCCCTATGTACAAGAATATAACTACTATAATACTGCTCCTATGTACAAGAATATAACTACTATAATACTACCCCCTATATACAAGAATATAACTACTATAATACTGCCCCTATGTACAAGAATATAACTACTATAATACTGCTCCTATGTACAAGAATATAACTACTATAACACTGCTCCTATGTACAAGAATATAACTACTATAATACTGCCCCTATGTACAAGAATATAACTACTATAATACTGCTCCTATATACAAGAATATAACTGCTATAATACTGCCGCTATGTACAAGAATATAACTACTATAATACTGCTCCTATGTAGAAGAATATAACTACTATAATACTGCCTCTATATACAAGAATATAACTACTATAATACTGCTCATATGTACAAGAATATAACTACTATAATACTGCTCCTATGTACAGGAATATAACTACTATAATACTGCTCCCTATATACAAGAATATAACTACTATAATACTGCTCCTATGTACAAGAATATAACTACTATAATACTGCTCCCTATATACAAGAATATAACTACTATAATACTGCTCCTATGTACAAGAATATAACTACTATAATACTGCCCCTATGTACAAGAATATAACTACTATAGTACTTTCCCCTATGTACAAGAATATAACTACTATAATACTGCTCCTATGTACAAGAATATAACTACTATAATACTGCCCCTATGTACAAGAATATAACTACTATAATACTGCTCCTATGTACAAGAATATAACTACTATAATACTGCCCCTATGTACAAGAATATAACCATTGTATTGCTTTTTAAATACAATTATATGATGTGCTGTCTGACAGCAGTAGGGCTTTGTATTTCCCCTTTGTGGGTATGGATATATGTATGACTTGTACGCTGTTCTGGATATTCTACTTGTGTTTACCACTTGAATATCTATGGCTGCAAAAATTATTAAAATTTTTTTTTTTTTTTTTTTTTTTTTTTCCTTTTTTAAGCATCACTTGTAATTTTATGTTTGTGTCTCTGTGAATGTGTTCAGCTTCATGTCAGGTTTCCCATTGTTAAAAGGAATGTAAAAATCAAGCAGAAATCTCAATGTTGCATTATTTTCATCACAATGAGCTAACCTGGTAAGAGTAAATGATTGAATTGCACGTGTGGGTCTATGATAAGTCAGGGAGGCCATGGTCTCGCCATCTGCACAGGGCTCTCACGTGTGCCGTTTACTTGCAGTTTTTTCTTTTTTTGTCCTTTAGGGATATTTCACAATTTTGTTTTGTCTGTTTCCTAGGATTTATGAGCGAGTGATTGATCCTCCAGAGAGTAACCTGTCACCTGGCAGCACCTTGTGGCTTGGACAACGAAATAGGAAACATGGGTTTTTCAAGGTAAGAGCATAGTCCAGGAATGTCTACTGAGGTTTTAGAAAAGTGTCTCCCCATTTGCCGATCTCTTGAAAAGCCTGACCCTTTGATTACTGACAGTATGCACTACCGGCGACTGAAACTGAATACTGGATTTATGACTTAGGCTTTACAATCCTGTACTCTGTAACATTCCCTAGTATTTGTAAGACCTACAGCTTTTGGATGAGAAGGTTCCTGTTGACTTTTATGGATGAAATGTATGAGGCGACACAGACTTTCTCAATGCATGTCGTGGGATAATGTTCTTAATTTTTCCAGACGTTTGGTCTTCTGTTTGCTATGTCATTGTTTCTTGCCAGTCTTTTTCAGGGCCTTTATTGTCTAGGTTTGTGTATTGCTAATTTAATGTAATTTTCCTCAGCCCCCTTCTGTCCACATTAAAATTTCAACAAATAAGAGCACATCCTTATTCCACTAATCCTGTAAAAGCACAATACCCTAAGTTGAGTGATCAGGATTCACAATGTAGATCCATAGTTTGCTTCATTACTGATGATGATAATCATATTGACTATGATGGTGACTCACAATACACAATTGGCTTGCAGCACCCATCTGATGTCTTTATTTTCCCAAGCAACATTTCAACCTCTCCATGAGGTCTTTATCAAGAACAATTATGATTCATCCAGTCCTTTTTTTTTTTTTTACTGGTTATCCTGTTCTTAAGTGACCAGGTCATGACCTTGTGATGGTCTTCATCCATCTTGTCGACGTCAGCCCCCCTCCTCTTTCAGTTTTTTTTTTTTTTTATCATCAAGTGGTCACTGTCTAACAAACTTTCTATAAATTCAATAGTACAAGCAAATATAAGAAGCTGTTATTATGTTCTTCTTTCTCCACTTATGACTCCCTCCTACCCCTGTCACCCGAACTCATTAATTACTTTGAGATCAGGGGGGTAAGATTCCTCTTTGGAGATTGGCATGATGGTATAAGGAGACTTAAACACTACAATGCTCCTCTGGGAATATGTAAATTTGCTCTTCAGAGAGAAAGAGGACTTGAACTCTAGCTCCACCTATTGAAAGTAGCAATCCTAAAAGTCAATATTGACCCTTTACGAGCCTTTTCGTATGACTTAGGATAAAAGCGAAACCAGGACCTTAATTTGCAGACAGTGTTTCAGAGTTTTTGTTCATCATCAGTGTAAAATATGAGATCTGATCTGATTAGTTGAGAGGCTAAGACTGCGGATCTAAGGGGTAAGGTTTCTCCTTCATGAGAGTGATGAATGTGGAGGTCTAGAATGCCAGTATGAGGAGACTTAAATGCCACAATGCTCCTTTGGAAATATGCAAATTGTCTTTTCAAGGAGGAAAAAGACCTAGTCTCTCGTATAGCCAAATCAAATCTCATACTTTGCACTGACGAGGAGCGATACCCTAAAATACTTTGTCTGCAAATTGTGATTCTGGTTTCGCTTTTTTATCCCAAGTCACATGACAAGGCTCATTAAAGGGTTCTTAATGACTTTTAGGATTGCTACTTTTCAGTAGGTGTCCTCTTCCTCTCTGAAGAGACAATTTGTGTTTACTCTGAATATTGCTAAATCTGCCTTGATCAAAACAGCACAGACTGCATGACCGCTCGAGTATCTGGTATATCTCCTCTTAAAACTGACAGAGAGGAGATGAAATAGAGGATTCAGGAGCCATTGCACAGTGAGGGGTAAGCCTGACACTGCCTAGAAACGCCTAGCTGTTGCTTCTACTAATTGTTTAATTTCACTTCAGTGCTGGATTCACAGCCGCACAGCTTGTTGATATTGTAAATTATTATCTATTCCTAGTGTTCCCATACTGCTGCTGGTTCTGGACATGTGCTACATTAAGACAGGAGAGCTGGAATGCCTCATGTCTGTGTGTGCTGTGTAAGGAGACATCATAGTGAATACTCTCTACCCACTAGCTCAGAAGCAACAAAAATGAGAGCTTACAGTGGGGAAAACTGGTGATTAATTACAGGATTAAAGTCATTTAAAGGCCAGAAAATAGTGTTATTCATCATGTACACAGCCAGGACAACTTATTGTATAACATCCGGTATGCTTTAAGATTATTGTTTTCCCCTATGAGCTTAGTCTTCTTGCGTGCAGTGACACTTCTCACCAGTTTTCTGTGCTTTAAATAGAAGGTCATTCGCATGTCCGAATATCTTCCATATTCTTCACAATCATTTATAAGCACCAAAATATCTATGGTTGTAAGTCATAGATATTGTTACATCTGTTACCTGCACATATTTGCCATTTCCCTTTGATCCTTTCCTCAGGAACTTACATGTCACGACCAAAGGGTCTTACTTGCACGAGTGACAATGTCAATTAAACTAAAGAACAGTCCCCATTTGAAACTCAGACCCCCTCTGTGACAAACCATTGCTGACAGGAAAAGTGGTTTACCAAGTCTGCTGTTTGTGAAATATAGTCAGAAAAGCTGCTATTCTCAGAGAACTTCAGATAGTTATCAGCCTCACTGATGCCGTGATTTCATAAGGAATTATGGAAGTACCATATATCCTAGCCCTACACCTATTATATTCTCAAACTTATGAGAGTACGCTGCACACACTCCTAGGTCCTGGTTCTTTCTAGCCCCCTGGGTTGGGGAGATATAAATAACAGATAGCAGATGCCAGGTTGGGAACCAGTGTTTGGTCTCCGAATGTAGAGGAGACCCAGTCGGACCCAATGGCACCAGAACCACTTTCTTCAGACCTCCTGATGAGAAGCTTATGACCCATCAGTTTGGGATGTTTCAGCTCAAAACACAAGGGGACAGAAATCAGTGACAGCCCAGGGGCAGAAAGGGAGTCACCATTCAAGGGGTTAAGTTTCCTGCCATATTTCGTCAGTGTTCACTGTCAAGTAGGTCACGTCATGTTATGTGTTGGGAGTAACCAAGAAACCACTGTTGATCTACACTACCTCTATGTGGCTGCCAGCAACAAGAAACTGATAACGGACTTACATTTGACTGCATACCTTTTGTATTCTACGGTACTACATTCATTCACATATCTGACTGTGATATCTGTTTATCCATCAGGTAATTATTATCTCTAGTGTGCCCATAAGGTGATTAAATATATAATTTAATCCTGGGTTGCTCTTTTATCTCGATCCACGAACTTACATGTTCCATGTCCTCGGTTTAATATTATACGCTACAGTGGGCTCGTTTCTGGCCCAGTATAATTTGTAAAGGACCATGCTTATGATAAACTGATAGCAAGCTCTACCAATCTGCCAAGACTCCATTTCATTGGGCAGTGAAAGGGGTCACCAGCCTGTCAGTGTTGTGAGCGAATGTGGTGTCATGCCTGTGGATTTTGTGCCTCTGTGCCTTTGTTGGCAGGGGGTATCAGTGTAAATCTACACCAAGATGACCTTTGTACCCCTGCGAGTCCTGAATGTCACATGTTGGTGGAAGTGACAAGACCGTAACGCCATGGCTCTAACATCTGGGTAGGGCTGCGAGGTGCAGGGATTTATCACGGTCTTGTTCCTCCATAACTTACCAACTTTGCAATTGGCAATTCCAGACTTTTGAGAGTTCAGTCAAGAATCTACATTTTATTAGGAAAAGCCCAACTTTAGTTAAATCTTTTCAGGTATTTTGATTTTTACTCTCTTTTTGCTCCTTTTGTTTCTTCAGAGACAAGTAGCACTAGAGATATTTAGTCACCGCTTTCTTCATCTTCTCTTAGAAATTGTACGTTAATAGAGGCGGCCACCAATTTTTGCCCCAATTTCATAGCTTTAGCTTTCATAAAATTGTTTTTCTCAGCTCTTTCTCCAAGGCTTCTTTTTTTTTGTTAAAGTCTCCGTGTTTGCGGCAGGTAGAAAAGGAATGAGACGCCATAGTCCGTCATACTCGTTATGTTCTATGTAAAATAATTTTCAAAAATGAGTCTCTCAAGCCGTCCCTACCGAAGCTCCAAGACGAGATCTGAAGTCCCAAACATCAAAACATTAGTCATTTCAGAAAATTGTCCAAGTGACAGTAATATTCCTGGTGAAATTGTCATGAATTTCCATAATCAATGTGGTCGGCGACTCACTCAATTTCCTCCTTAATGTATTCAGTACATAAAAGATTACACTGCCACCAGTTAGAGGAGAAGAAGAATCCCGATCATGCGGAGACAATATGAAATGGAGTCTTCTTTGATGGCACATCCGGAATAGCGGAGCTCGGGAGCACGCCAGTTATTTTTAAATACATAAAAAAAGTCATTTTAGCAGCCCGTCCGCTTGATGCATCGGCCCCCCGCTGCTTCCCGTCTCCGCCCGTCATGTCTGCTAAAGCAAATGAGTTATCGGGACAGAACGAAATTGATGATATATTTTATAGATCACATCTGCTATTTCATCTCGTCTGTTCCGTCGTCCGCAGATGGTGAACATATGTCAATCGTCACAAAGTATCAAACAAATCGACTGGTTTACCCCTCCCCCACATGCCTAAATCTCTTATTTTATTCTTGATGCAGTTGGGTACGGTTACTGAATATTTGGATGCCTTCGCAGCTGCTGGATACTCACCGATACTATGCTGATTGCAGGGAAAAATGGAATTTAAAGTGCACTTGTAACCTGTTTTGGGGGTTCTAAACACTACTGTTTAACATGATGTAATTGGGGTTCCTGTAATCCCTTTATATCCCAGACATTCCCCTACATACCTCAGAAAACAACATTTAATCTGTCCTCCGCTGTATGCAAATTACTTTTTAACGATCATGCGGGGGTCTGTACACTGCAGTCATCGCTGCCCCCTGCATGGACAAACCACCCCTCTCCACGCCAACACCACCCTGCTGCTTGGAAAACCCGCCTCACTCCACGCCAACACCACCCCGCTGCTTGGAAAACCCACCCGATCCCACACAACACTGCCAGCTGTTTGGAAAACCCGCCCTCTCTACGCCAACACCACCCCACTGCTTGGAAAACCCACTCCATTCCACAACAACACTACCCCGCTGTTTGGAAAACCCGCCCCTCTCTATGCCAACACCGCCCCGCTGCTTGGAAAACCCGCCCCTCTCTACGCCAACACCACCCCACTGCTTGAAAACCCACTCCATTCCACAACAACACTACCCCGCTGTTTGGAAAACCCGCCCTCTCTACGCCAACACCGCCCCGCTGCTTGGAAAACCCGCCCCTCTCCATTCCAACACCACCCCACCTCATGGAAAATCTGCCCTTCCTGAGGTTATGCAAATGAATGACAGCACAGTGGAGCATATTACTCTGCCCTATTGAAGAGCCGATGTTTCCACTGCACAGGTTTGAGACTTCGGTTCTCGCATTCGCCGCACAGCGTCTGAAGTCTGGCGCCTGCGCAGTGGAATCACTGGCTGATCCATAGGGCACAGTCAGGTGTGCAACTGCACAGGCGCGAGACTTGTGAATAACGCTGCTGTGTCATTCACTTGCATACACTCATGAGAGGCGGGTTTTCCATGCAGCAGGGTGGCGATGACCCCAGTGTGCAGACTCCCATATGACCATTAAAAAGTAATTGGCATACAGAGCGGGACAGATTAAAAGTCATTTTCTGAGGTATGCAGGCGGACGTCTGGGGATATAAAGGGTTACAGGAGCCTCATTTTCATCATGTTAAAGGTGGTGGACACCGTTTATAAGCCCCAAAACAGATGACAGGTTCCCTTTAATGGGAGAAGAACATAGAGTTTGAAGAATAAATGATCCAGACATCAAGTCTATCTAACCTCTTAGATATATGTATCTGACCAACTATTAAAGGAAATCTGTCAGCAGGATTTTGCTACGAAATCTGAAGACAGTAGGGGTTAACACAGTGATTTTGCAGTTTTGATGTTTTTTTTACACCAATTTCAGGACAAGGGTGTGATCCTACAGGTAGTCTAATTCTTACTTCAGTTACTGACTAGAGTAAGATTTCTGGCACAATGCACGGCAGGGAATGCCACCTGTCAGTTACTTCTGATTCATTAAGAAGCATGGGATTTTTCATGACTCCTGCATATGTCCTCATCAAAAATGACGTGAAAAGAACCAGTCTTGATGAATCAAGGGACTTGGTGTGAATAAATAGAAACCACTTTTTTAATTGAAGAAGTAATCTGCCTTTTTTTTCTCCCTTGGATTATCTATTATGGAAAACTCCCTAAAAGAGGGCAGCACTCCAAAGTCAGATGGTGGAAAAATTGGATTTTAATAATTTCGTCTAAAATTGGTAGAGCCGTTGAAATGCAAGAAAGCAAGATGGGGAGATATCAGCTCGCCCATACGCCCGATGGATCTACCAGTGCGCAGACTACAGTAACTGGCGTACACAGATAATGAAAAGTCCAGCACTATGTTCTTCCATAAAAAGGAACGTTACTCAGAATTCATAAACTATTGATATTTTCAGACTAGCATAGCCCTGCCTTACGCGTTTTGGGCCATGACCTTTCTCATTGTTTTTTAATGGATAAACATAGTGTGAGGTTCAGCTGTGGTGGGTTGTAATAATAATCGGGTTAAAGATGCAACAAGTTTTATTTATATCCCTACAGGGTAATTTCAGCAACTTCAGGTAGATGGCCACAATGCAATGCCCTCAGTCCACAAAATAGTCCATAGGATAATTCCTAAAATCCAAAAGGTGGATCTCATGTCCGTAGCATGTGAATAAAGCTCTGTGTTCTATAGTCCATCCATGGGTTTCTAGATCTGCTGTAGCTCTGATCCTGTGGCTTTCAAATCCCAACACCAACTGTATAGTCCATTCACATGCTCGGGACCTGACCTCAGCGCAGATCCTTTCACTTCCAATTCCCAGCACCAACTGACTTTCAAGCAAGTCTCTTCTACATTCTTCTCTTGGAAACAACCCCTTAGTTTGGCAACAGACATCCCCCTTAACCATATGTACATTCAAATTAAAACAATTAAGTCTCTGTCCAGCCTGCAAAGCTGTGTATCCAGGTCATCTTCAGATTTTTTTTCTATATGTCAGAAGTGCTGGTGATGACCTTGATGGCTTTACAGCCATCTTTGTTTGAAAAAATGCTGCTTTTATTGTCCCCCTATCTTCAATGTTATGTGCTTTTTTTTATCCCCCCCTCATTATTCCAGTCATATACCATCCGCCACCCAGCAAGGTATTTCCATCCACAGCAGGACCTCCCTGTGCATTTTAAGGCAATTTGTTTTAGTGTTTCGGCACCAGGCGGGAGGTTTCTGCTCTCCATAGAATAATCAAGAGTCGGACACAATGAGGGTTCAGTAGCAGCAATGGAAGGAATCGCTTTGTATTACAGACATACATTTCTTATCCCGTAAAATACGGGGCAATTCATAGAGCCTTGATGTATGTTATTCCTTCGAATTAAGATAATAAGAGATTGTTTTGTTATTTTTTTTTCCCTTTTTGCTTATTTTCAATTTATTTTATCTGGCTCTCGTACAAGAAAGCGGAGTCTGTGCACAGAAAGTCTGGAGGTTTCTTTAGGAGATGAAATCTTTTTTTTTCTGCTTTGTTCTAAGGCAGCCTTTTGCCAAACAGCTGAGCAAACTCGACACATAATGTCTCCGAGTAGACGGAATCAAAACATGCATTAAGACAGCCGCCGATATCCAGCCGCTTTTCCATTATCTGCAAATCTACATCCAGATCTGTCCATATCCACAAACAGAAAATCATCCATGAGCAGAGCACGGATTTAATAGCAGCTTTCTTATATTTGGTGGTTATAATAAGATATAATAAAACTATTTTATATAATGTAATAATTATATATTTATGTGTATCCACATTCAGCAAAGTATCAGATCTTACCCACCTCTTCCAACAAACCTACAACCTGCAGTAATAATAATAATAATAATAACCAGGGGCGTAACTACAATAGGTGCAGGGGTTGCGATCACACCCGGGCCCCAGAGCCTAGGGGGCCCCAAAAGTCCCTTTTGCCTATAGAAAGACTATTGTTGTTAAAGATTTGTAATAATTGTCGGCCCCGTTGGAGCTTTCGCATCGGGGCCCTTGAGCGTCAAGTTACGCCACTGATAATAATAATCTTTATTTATTTGGTGCCAACATATTCCGCAGCGTTCCACAATACAGAGGTTCATATTTAAACAATCATAAGAAAGTTATCAGAAAATACAATACAATATAAAAAAAAAACAATACAATACAATACTAAGCATAATGCAGTACAGTAATTAGAGCAAAAATAATGACAGCCTGCTCATAAGAACTTATAATGTAATTGTCTAATCTAATCGTCAGTCCATAATACAGCTGCACAACAAGCTCTATCTTCACCTACTGTATCCTCACCCATCCCTTGTAGACTGTGAGCCCTCACTGGCAGAGTCCTCTCCACTCACCTACTGTATCCTCACTGATCCCTTGTAGACAGTGAGCCCTCGTAGGCAGGGTTCTGTGTCCTCACCTATCCCTTGTAGACAGTGAGCCCTCGTAGGCAGGGTTCTGTGTCCTCACCTATCCCTTGTAGACTGTGAGCCCTCGCAGGCAGGGTCCTCTCCCCTCACCTACTGTATCCTCACCCATCCCTAGTAGACTGTGAGCCCTCACGGGAAGAGTCCTCTCCCTCCTGTACCTCTCTGTGCCTTGTGTGGCCCATGATTATTGTACTTGTTATGGTACCTTTACACGCCGCTACCGAAGGTAGCAACAGGTTGGCACCGCACGTGCACGCGTGCGTTTACAACGGTTGCTAACGGTACCTGATACCGCAATTACACGCCGCCACAAGGTGCTCCACAGACGGTATTTGCGTTCCCCGGAAGTGCCGACGAGTGCCGCAGGTTACCTTCTGTGAAGCACCTTCCCTGATTTACACGCCGCTACCACAAGGGAATCTGGGCATACATATTGTGCGCCGTAACTACATAGTTGTGTATTACGCGATGCTCGTACGGTTATTGGACAAAGCTATAACATCATGATTGGCCAGCCAGCGCAGGGAGGCTGGCTAATACATGACGCTATAGCAAATGTGTAGTGTGACTGGTCAGATCGTTAAATATGCCGCCCTGTGCAGGGACAGCCAATGGGTACACAGTAGCCTCCACCAATGATAGCTGATGGGGCGTGTTATACATGACGCTCAAGCATGCCCCAGGTGACTCAAATACCGTACCTGTGTCCCGATTACACGCCGCTACCATAGGGGCTATACCTGCTTGTTTTTCAGCACGGCTGAAAGACAGGTAGCCAAAGAGACGGGAAGGTACAACCTGAATTACACGCCGCCACTTCGCGGTGTTTTGAAGGTAAAAGGTACAATTGTCTCCGACACCTGCCGGTTTCTACCTTTCGGTAGCGGCGTGTAAATGTACCATTATGTATACCCCTTTTCACATGTAAAGCGCCATTGAATAAAGGGAGGAATCATAATATAGCGGAATGGCTTCAAATCAAACCAACAGGAGAGCTTTGCTCATCATAGAAAAGAAAGCAGCTGTCACATTACAACAGCTCTTTCCAAAATAAAGACAAAATAATAGCCATCTTCAATTTTTGTACAGGTTGGTATTCATGCCTTTAACTGTAATCCTGATTATCCAATAATATATAGTAAATGATGATACCTCAGAAGAAATCAGCGATGGGTAACAGCTGCTCCTTCCTAAAAGGCCAAGATCACATGAGCGTATAGAAAATAGTCCAAGTTTCATCCAAAAAAACCTGTTTGCTTATTATCCATATGCAAACAGTTTGGCATTTGGTTTTATGCATCAGCAAATATTAAAATGTTGAAGACCAAATATATACAGCTGTTGTAACTAGATACCAGTCCAAGTCCAGTTCAAGGCAGAACTTGGATAGCTGAAAGGTCTGATACCATCCTCGTGTGTGGCTTTCTTTACATGTTCTGATTAAGATCCCTACCTGAGGCTGGAAAGGTAAAACTATAATGTATCTGAGAATAATAACTGTTACCGTTAATTAGTAGGCGTTGAAGGCGAAGCTATAAATCTATTTAATGGAATGTCTGTAGCGTTAAAGTGACTAATTAGGTATATATAGCAATAAATTCTCCTGCCGGGATGATTCCATACAGGTTAATCCCAACAATTACATTAATCAAAATATTTAAGTTAAGAAGACACAACCGACCGAGATCCCGCACAGGCCACTCCGCCATCTGAAGAAGAATGTATCAAGGAACTTCAAGAATAAGTGGTGACACTGGTAGGAGCTTCAGAAGACAGGTAGCATACTCAGATTATTTTCTGACCTTAGTTGGAAAGCATGGAAACGAGGAATGCTTTAAGGGAGAGCATTCTAGAAGACAAGTGCAGCACGAGAGAAAATTGGGGTTGTGTCGAGTTGGTCCTCTCCATACTATACCTACCACATGATTTATTAACCTTAATCCACCAGATCCAAAATAGCAAATGTGTCTTAATGATGAATTTGGGGGGGGGGGCAAATAAGAAACCTCAAGATGAGACCCCTGACTGGCGGCTGGTTAAGATCTTTATTCTCAAGCGTACAGAGATCAGACTTTTTCTTATTACCTTCTCCATCTCTCTTAACCTCTTCTGATTCTCCGCTTCAACCAGCACTTGATAGAAAAGGACATTTCCCATCCTTCACTCTTCTTGACCTCTTCTAAGAGGACTCCCTTATTTATACATTCAGGGTCGCCTCCAGGTGAGGACCCTTGGTCAACAGAGATGCCATGGGGACCTGCTTTGCCTTTGATTTTTTTTTTAACCTCCTTGAGTTCCAAGACTATAATTTTTTTTAAATTATTTTTTAATAATTATTAATATTATTTACCAGTCATTATTCAAATCAAGGTTTGTTTTTGTTTTTGGAAGCTGTTTTTATCATCGGCATTATGAGGTTCATGTGTAAATAATTACATAAATATATATATACACACATCTACTACATACTT
Source organism: Allobates femoralis (assembly GCA_033576535.1). NCBI lineage: Eukaryota > Metazoa > Chordata > Amphibia > Anura > Aromobatidae > Allobates > Allobates femoralis. Next base: position 55,054,690 of record JARQOC010000010.1, on the reverse strand, counting down.
GGACTATAACATATTTATTTTTATTCTTGTAATCCATACCGGACTTGAAACTGGGTTCACTTGTAGAATATTTCAGACTATTAATTTTTCAGTGCATTGTAAATTGCGTCCTTGTTGCAAGAGACCAATGTGGGTCTGATGGGACTCCGCCAGCATTTACAATCTCTTAAAGGTGTTGTAACTTGTTTGGAAGTTATCACCTATCAGAATACGAATAGGGGATAACTTCCCAATCATTGGGGCTTTAACCACTGGAACCCCTTCTGATCTAGAGAGTCAGGGCTTTCCTTTTTGAATGGAGCGGTGGTCGATCTTGAGCACCGTTGCTCCATTTATTTTTTTATATGACCACCAAAGATGGTGGCTGGTCTTCAGCACTCCTAGAAGAATGAATGCCGGCATACAAAGGCAGAAGGGAATGGGTTAAATCCGTGCTGCTGATGAAGGACCGGTTGAAACATTCATTGATGTTATTGGTCAACGCCTTTTAGAGCTAAAAGCTCCTTCCTCTGGACAAATCACATTACCTGAGGAAGGAACTTTTAGCTCTGAAACGCGTTGAATATTAAAATCACAAAGTTTCCAGGTTGGTCATTCAACGGCGGTGCGGATTTAACCCATTCCTTCTGCCTTTGTATGCCAACATCCATATCGATCTGTTGCAGCTGCTTACATATTCATATAGTCAACACGAAACGAATAAGAGTAATTTGGGTTAATAAAATATATATTTTTTAATTACATATGTTAAAAAAATTATTTTTTACCGTAATATAAAAACATTAAGGTTGCTGAATTAATGTAAGGACATCTATTCTAGTACAAAAAGACATAGATTGTCGATTGGTGTACTTTCCTATCTTGTATGCGAATATGAATCTAAGTATTTAAAATATACATTAACGCATGGACAATATGAGGTTATATCGAAAATATATTTGAGCCTTGTTAATTATATTTAAAGCTAAAATAGTCTGTTGAAAGTTTGAAACGTGCGTTGGGGCGGCGAGTGACTGAATAGTAAGTGCGGATTGTATACCATTATTGTGGTTTTCTTTCTTATGCTTCTCATTTTTACTTTATTTCTTCATATATCTATCATTATACCTCTATGGGGCAGAGAGGTAATACTTATGTACGGTTGATTACATAAGCCTATAGTCTCTTTATACACTGCAGTTTTTTTTTGACCATAAATACAGAAGAGTGCTAATAAACAGGTTTGAGTTATATGTTGTAGAAAATATAAAAGGGGTGGGGGACAAGAGGCACAATAGTGCCCTATCACTAGTGACACTGAATCAGGGTGGTGCTATGAAGCCACTCACCTGGTGTGGTTGTGATCCCCACAACTGGTTTGAAAGTGTGAAGCAATAATGAGCTGCTGCAAGACCTCCACCGACCACCAACCAGTGGTGAAATCCAGAAAGAAGATGGGAATACAGGTGTGTCACGGTCCGCGCTGCTCTTAGGCTTAAAAACTCACCAAAGAGTCAAACTTTCCTTAAGCAGATTTCCAAGCTTTATTCTTTCTCCTCCTACGCGTTTCGGCGCCTATCCTGGCACCTCCATCAGGGATATCTGATGCCTTGATATCCCTGATGAAGGTGCCAGGATAGGCGCCGAAACGCGTAGGAGGAGAAAGAATAAAGCTTGGAAATCTGCTTAAGGAAAGTTTGACTCTTTGGTGAGTTTTTAAGCCTAGGAGCAGCGCGGACCGCGACACACCTGCATTCCCATCTTCTTTTTGAGTTATATGTTGACTTATAAGTCAATACTATTTGGATATCTAAGTGAGTAATCTCTTTTTTCGATAATATATTCATAAAGTGGTTGTGACTCTCATGACCCTCAGAGTGACTGTTTCCCCCTTGATCTTTACATTCTGTATATTTCAGAAGAGTGAATAAAGCAGAGATATGCATTATCGACCACCGTTCTATTCACAAGATGCTCCTTAGCAGTGACGCAACTTAAAGCTCATGGGCCCCGATGCGAAAGCTCCAACAGGGCCCCCAATTATTGCAAATCCTTAATAGCAATAGTCTTTTTCTGTAGAACAAAGGGACTTTTGGGGCCCCTCTAGGCTCCAGGGCCTGGCTGCGATTGCAGCACCTGAAGCTATTGTAGTCATACCCCTGCTCCTTAGATACTTGAAGGGGGTCCATGAGATCGAACCTCCAGCGATTGAGAAGATATCCCCTATCCTGTGGACAGTGGTGTAACTTGAAGCCCATGCGCCCCGATGCAATAGCTCGAATGGGGCCCCTAATTGCTGCAAATCTTTAATAGCAATAGTCTTTTTCTATAGACAGGAGGGACTTTTGGGGCATCCTAGGCTCAACGGCCCGGGTGCAATTGCATCCCCTGCACCTGTTGTAGTTATGCCCCTTCCTGTGGATAAGGAATGACTAAAACACTTGGCATAACCCCTTTAAATGACACAGTCAGGATTGACCGCAGCATCTGAGATGCTATGATTGGAGCTCGCTCAGACTGCAGTAGTTTGACTTGGTTGGCAACTGTATGACACAGCCAGCACCCACGGTGCATGGAGCTGGTATACCGGGCCCACTCAATACACTCAGTATACAGTAGATGTCACCAGTTGATTCCTGGGCATAGAGCGCCTGATATTTGCCCGGCTTTGTTCGATGCTGATGCCGGCTTTCTATGCAGCATATTGACCATGCAAAACCCTAGGAAAGTTGGTAACTCCCTAAAATGACCTGACTGTTGTTACATTGTTCTGTATGAGAAAATGTGGAGGAGGTGGAAAAATGTCCTTTTTTGTCCTTGTTTTACTAAAAGTACTTCAGATATTTTATTGCTATTCTATAACTCTTCAGACAGAAAAATGTCCTTTTTTAAGATTTGGTGTTAACTCGCTCAGAAAAATTGTGTTCCATAAAGCTGTAATTTAGTGTGGGTTAACGAGTCCTCAGATCGTCCTGTGAGCACAAGATGGAGAGCAGAGAACAGCTGCGCTGTGTTCTAGAACATTTATTACAGAGACCACAGAGAACATTCATCACAACTGTCTAAAAGAAAAGCGATGATGTCCGGAGCAACCAATAAGAGCGCAGCTCTCATTTTACCAGAGCTGGTTAGAAAATGAAAGCTGTTCTGTGATTGGTTGCTATGAGCAACAAGGACCGTAAGGCCTAACAATTTCAAGGGATCCTCCCAGAGGCCCAGAATATTGCAAGTCGGCCTTATTAAAGTTATAAAACACCAACTTGTCTGCAGGGGCGTAACTACAATAGGTGCAGGGGTTGCAATCGCACCCGGGCCCTGGAGCTTAAAAATATTTTATTATTATTATTTATTTATAGGACAACTACGCTTACTCTAGACAATCAGGACATACAGGTACAGGAGGAGAGGGGGACCCTGTCCACAAGGGCTCACAGTCTGTGAGGGGCGGGTTAGGATACAGTAGGATGGGGGAATGTCAGTCATGGGGTGGTCGCCTGGGTCTCATGGCAGGTTGTAGGCTTGGCAGAATAGGTGAGTCTTCAGGTGACACTTGAAGGTTCTCAGGGTCGGAGAGTGTCTGACGTGTTGGGGCATTTGTCCATTGTCCAAAATCCATTTGTCCTATAGAAAAAGATTAATGCTATTAAAGATTTGCAATAACTGGGGCCTAGGAGCTTCAAGTTACACCTCAATCTGTCTTGAATGAACTTTCTCTCAAATATTTTGCTTTTTTACAGTATTGTTTCTAAAAATTGACCTAAAATGAGGAGGGCTTGTGTAAATGTACCAAAAAATTGAGGTTTTGTTAAATGCTGTGCACAAAACATCTAAGTTCCTTAAATTCTCCCTTCTCTGTTTTGCTCTGGGTCACTCTATTGCAGAGATACTCACATTAGTTTATTCTAGAGTGCAGTATGTGAAAGCTCTGCTTTTCAGTCAAATGTTTTTTTTTTGTTTTTTTTTTATTGGAGATGTGTGCTTTCATTCCTCCCTCCAACATGCTGCCAATCCCAGCCAGGCGGCTGATCTAGCGGGCTCTGATGCTCCCAAGCTGTGAGATGAAAGTCTCCAAGTAAGGGTGACGAAATGTCTAGTTGAACTAGAAAAAGAGATTTCACAAACTGCGCTCCAAAAGCAACAAATGTGAATATCTGTGGAATGGAGCGGTGCCGCACGAAATGGAAACGTGTGTCAGAATCAGGCGAGCATGGGGATTTTTAGAATGTGTTAACTTGTGATCTGTCACAGTTTTACATCTCCCAAAAGGGAATTTAATTGTTGTAAGGTATAGACAAAACTTCCTTTGGTCTTATTTGTCCTTGAATATTTTTGTTAAAGGGAATCTGTCAGGTTAAAAATCCATATGTAACTAACCTAATCTTCTAATTCCTTTCTCTAAACTCTCTCTATTAATGTATTTCTATTATTTATGCTTTCTTCCTATCCTCTATAAACTTCAAAATAAATGATTAATTCCATCTGTCAATCTCAGTGAGTTCTATGCCGCCCACTCCCCAAGGACTGAATATTCATGCATCATTACACTGCCCTGCCCTCCTCTGATCTGTATGCTGTGTGACTCACTGCATTATTGCAGAGTCTGCAGACAGCGCAGAAAAGTGGGGGGAAGGTGTGTGCTTAGCTGAAGCTCTGAGCATTTCATGTCATGTGTATGAGGGATGTGTGCAGTCTGAGCTATTTCTATGTGATTATAAGAACATTCGAGCATTTGCTCAACAGATGCACACATTACATGTCTGGAGGAAAACCATTGCCCTTATAATAGAAATCTCTTACATAGTGGAGCACAAAACACCTTCCCTCTCCCCAGCACAGAGGGGATGGACAGAACACCAGCTTGGGTCGGTGTGGATATTTAAATAACACTTATACAGCAGCAGGACTAATCCTCTGTAAAAGTAATGGAGAGGACTAATATACCAGATCCCTGCAGGGTCTGAAAATGCTTATAGCAATGAAACTACAAATAGTACAATAATGATTTCACATGTTTTTAAAAGGTCTGCCCAGGCGCTATTCAAGGGTAATATTAGTATCATACTGAAAAATGACCTGAGAGAGTCCCTTTAACTGACAGCATAGGAAAATGAACAAACTGAAAATAAAGGAGGGAATCTATCTACCCCTCAGTTTCCAGGTGAAAAAGTTAAAGAAAAATTGCACAAGGAGCATTCGAACAATTTGGTTTTACATTTTTTACAAAAGCTCCAGCAAAAAAAAAAAAAAAAGCGGTTGGACAGTATGTCCATTCCTAGGCCATGTCCACACTGCGTGTGTTTTCTGATCCATTTTTTATGCAAAAAAAACGCTTTCTGTGATTCCCAGCAAAGTCGATGAGTTTTCAGAATCCTATCCCGATGCTGCATTTTTTTCTGGTCCGTTTTTGGGCAGAAAATGCATCCAGAAAAAGAATGAGTGTGAATTATTGATCTGTTTTATTTCCTCTTCCGATTATTCCCTTGAAACCATTATTAATGGGAAAAAAATGGCAGCCCAAAAAAAACACGGATCAAAAATGGACCAACAACTATGTTATAGTAACTATATATAGGATAATGCGTTTTTTTTTTTTGTTTTTTTTTTTTGCAAAAACGGATCAAAAACGCACTGTCCAAACTTAGCTTAAGTGCAACAAATTTACTATGTTCTCCAAGATTTGATTTCCCGATGCACACAGCTGACAGTTTTGTTCCAGAATAGGGTTTGTACAACTATGGAAGCAATTTATTTTTGTATATATATTTTTTATATTTTAATTAAATGCTTGTATGAAAAAAATCATTTTTGCATTTGGATTTCATTAAAAAATCACTGTTTGGATTTTACATTCTCCTTGTATTCTTGCACATTCAACTGCGACTTGGTCAGTGGTTATAAATCTGAAAAAAAGGCAAATTAAGGGTACCGTTACACGTCGCAATATCTTTCCGATATTGCATACAATGTCACGGTAGCGCGCACGTTTTTGGCACTTGTCCAAGATCACATAGTAGATATCACACAGGGAGATATCGGCAGGCAACGCAACTACAATGTTGTACGCAACTTTTTTGCGCTGGGTATGAGCAACCCGGGGACCGAGCATTAACATTGTAGTGAATAGGGGAAGTTGCATTCAAAATCGTAGTCACAAAGCACGATCCTGCCAGATCGCATATGCAATATCGTACGGTTGAAGGGCTTGCACAATCTTTGTGCAATATCGTAGCTGCGATTTTTTATTTTTTTTTCCCGTCACATTGCCCATTTACACGACACAACGCACCAACGATATCAACTGCAACGACCATACCACCTGACTTTTTGACGGTTGGATTGCGATATTGCGACGTGTAACGGTACCCTTAGAGTTACAAACTCCCCATTGGGAAGCCAGCCTGAGCTCACTGCTGGATTCTTAATAAACTCATTGTACAGCCTGCAATAAACAGGGGTTTGAAAGGTAAACTATGCAAAATTATTTATGATACCGGATTTTGAAAATGATTTTTAGGCAAAAATACGTGCATTTAATGCTACGTTCACAGGTTCAGTTTTTCACATCCGTGTTTGTAGCCAAAACCAGGAGTGGGTGAAAAATACAGAAGTGGTGACGTGTTTCTATAAGGCCACGTTCACACGTTGAGGATTTGGTCAGTATTTTATACAGTATTTACAATCAAAGGAAAAGTATAATAGAAACATGTAGTTCACTTCTGTATTTATCACCCACTGCTGGTTTTGACTACAAATAGTGATGAGGAAAACTGACCAAAAACTGAAAAATGTGAACATAGCCAAAGCGGGTAAAAAAAAACATTTTTTATTTTACTTTATATTAGACACCATCCATAGTTTAATCCACGTAATACGTCATTTAGACGTCAGTGCTTCATGTTTGTATTTTATCCAGTTTTTTTTTATAGATACAGCCTCGTGAATCTTTTTGTTGTGGACCCAGGTCTCTCCGTAAATGAAAAACCGCCCAAAAACTGAGACTTGTCAATTTTTGATTTCAGCTTTGGATCAATCTTTTTTTATTCAAATTGGCAATGTTAAAACAAAATCCGCACATGGCAGCCATCCATCCGTCATCTGAGTGCTGTCCATTTTTTATGCTTTAATGAGTAGGACAAGCTTGGCGATTTGTAACTTATATGTTCACTTTGCATGAAGACCGAATAAAGCTGCGTTCACACTTGTTCATGTGTGATCAGGCTGAAAACGCGTCTGACCACATAGGGTTCCACAAACAAACCTGGATAACAGCAGCGGTATTATGCCTGATCCGAGTGTCTGCAGTTGCATCAGTTTTTTTTGTCTGATCTGTCTGAAAGTTGAAACTTTTACATAGGACACACCTAATGGGAGGGGCTCTGGGCTCGCTCATTGTGAAAGGCACATCCAGCCTGGCCGGATCCGGCCCCACTTAAGCACGTTGTATTTTTTTGCTGCAGTGCGCCACATCCGGTGACATCAGGTTTTTTAATGAGCTGCAAAACTGCAACTTGGTCCTGTTATGGAAATCAATATATATTAATATATGAAAATATCCAAAGATTTACTAAAGTGCTTGTTGTATCCTGTATTGTACTGCATATCTAGCATATGTGTATCCCTTAAAATACTTGCCTTTAAGAGAAATAAGTAGCGTTTTCATATCAAGTATTGATATGAAACGGCAAGACTGTGTTTAGAGGAATGGTGAAGGCCACCTGGTCTGGGAGTGAAGCCAATGTCTAACATGTTTTAAGACTGGTTTCACACGTCAGTTTTTCCCCTGATCAGGTTCCATCCGGTTTGTGTACCCAAAACCAGAACCAGGACAAGAACTTGCAGCGAAAAAGTATAATTGAAAGATTGACACCTGTTCTGAGTTTTGGAGACTCTCCTAGTTTTGACACACAAACCTGATCGAACCTAATCAGGGAAAAAACTGCAGTGTGATACCAGCCTTAGGCTGGCTTCACACCACGTCAGCGTCCGATCCGGGGCTGTCAGGGATGAACCTGACAGCCCCGGACCGGATCAGCACACAGAACCGGAGGGCTAATATGCCCTCCGGTCCGGTGTGCAGCTGCAGGTGTCCGGTTCCTGGATCCTCCCGGACCGGGCAATCTGGCCTCATAGGCTCCCAAGTTAGGGAGTGCCGGATTGCCCCGGGAGACAGCAATTTGGGGCGATTATTCTCCCCGGACACAAAAATGTTGCAAGCAACGTTTTTGTGTCCGGGAGAAAAATCCAACTTCTCCCGGATTCTTCTGGAGAGATGGAAACCGGATGGCAGAGAGCTGCCATCCGGCTCCATCCGGCCCCTTAGGATACTATGGGGCTAAAATCTGGTCCGGGGCTGCCTGGTTTACATCGGCTGCTGTGGTGTGAAGCCAGGCTAAGGCTGGTTTCACACTGCAGTTTTTTCCCTGCAGTTTTTAGAATAGATTAGCATAATCCAATCAGCTCTCGGCTATTAGTGACCGATGATTAGTTATGTTTAATATTTTGTAACCAAATAATGAATGATCTTTTTCTGGGGTTACCCCCTCCAGAATTGTCTATAAATGTATGTGCTCCCTAATAAACTTAGAATTCTCCCATATTTGCACCTGAATCCAGTGTGGTTATCATCCACGGGCATCTTTTATTATTATTAATTTGGCAAGCCGACGGGGAGGAGGTCAAGAGGATGCATTTGTAAGGATCCGGCATAAAAACCTGACGCCATCGCATGTGCCTGTGTCCCCATTCTAGGTCTATGGAGACAGGCCTGATGAGGGACCATCAGGTTCGGACTGGAATAAGACGCTGGATAAAAAGTGGGAAACCACCCAAGACCAAGACTAAATAGTGCATTGCTATTGGCTCTTCAGGGTGGAGTTCCCCTCTAAGTCTCTGCTCTCGTGTCCTGCCAGGCAGCGTCGCTCGTAAAATCGCCGGTCTAAATGAAGCTGGGACTTGCGAGCGGCAGCATAAATAATCCGGCCTTCCCGCCGTCTCTGCAGTTTTATTTCATGGCTTCTATTCTTATCAATATTTGATTCACAAATAAATGGCAGGCGCTTGTGTTAATTATTTTCTCATGTTGCAGGGAATGAATACATTGAATACATTGCAGGGAACGCGCCTCCATTTTCCAGGCTTCCACTCATGCGGCATGTACATATTTCATTTACACATCTGTATGCCTTGCATTTCTAAAATGAGTCGTCGTCCCCCCCCCCCTTATTATTTAATGGCGGGGCGTGCAGAATTTTGCAACCTGCTCGCTTAATGAAACTGTTAACTCCTCGGTGCTGCAGGCATCAGCACCTTCCAGGATTACACAGTGAATAGGGCGATTTATCAGAGCCAGAGACCTGTCTGTTAGGAGGATTTCCAACCATATTTATTGTACAAGATCTCTGCTGACTCGCAGTGAATGAGCAAATGATGATGATCTGCATTCAGCTGAGGGTATGGTGCAGTGTAATGCGTTATAAGCGGCCTCATTCCATTCATTAACTGCAATCAGAGATCCTGAAAAAAACAAACAATAATCCAAAGGAAAGGATTCACGGCAGATTTGGGACTAGTAATGATTTACAAACCTGTGAATAAAAGAGCAAAATATGAAGGCGCCTATAAGCACAATGTTATATGAAACCCCCACAAAAATAAGTGCAAGGCAAAGTCAGGTATACAATAAAATGGTGTATTTTTATTGTCCGTTTAAAAAATTAATAGAGCACACACAAATACTGACACAGGAATACAAGACTGGCAAATGAGAAAATGATATACAAATAAATGCAATAATTTGACAGATACATAAAGTAAAGGTGTTGCAATCAGATACTCAATGTATAAGAGATAGTTAATATTTATTGCATACAGATAATCACAATTGTCACAGGGTCCTTCTCCGGTATCCCACAATCAACAGAGTAAGAGATGCGTTGAACAGCTTAAGAACCTTTATTGCTTGAAAAACATCAAAATCCATAAAACAATCCCTCAGAAAACTGTATATCCAGGTAATCCAGGTGGCTCTCCCATGCCTCTGGAGAGCTCAACACGGCGTCAGCATCCCACACTGTTATGGCAATAAATAGTTAATAATTTATTTGAATAATTGAAGCCATTCAGAACCCTTCCAAAAACATGGTTATGTGAATCGTTGCTCTTTCCTCTAGAATTTTCTCTGTCTCAGAGGTTATATAAATGTTTTGATTTAGAGGTAGCCGTACTGAAACTCTTATCAGAATGTCTTCGGACTAAATGTACACTTCAAGGCTAGTTAAACTAACTAAGACGCAGAGAATATAATTAAATGTTTTTCAGAATAAAGTGTATATTCAGTATAAAATGATGCAATTACCTAGAACCACCCTTAAGAAATGCCCCTTTAATGATGAGTATAAAACTGCTAACCACTCCCTTAATAAAAGGTCTTTGTCATTAAGCACTACATTGACAAGTGGGTCAGCGTGGTTTCTTACAGTGACGTGCACGCACCCAGACAAAGCATCCAATTTGGCAGCAGACAATTAAGATGACAGCCTCACCCGAAAGGTGTGGGGGGCATCCATTACAACACAAAAGACTGAATCACACTCCTCCTCCTCTTCCTCCCCCAACCACCTCCCAAATCCCAACCAGGTCTATTGACACACTCCATGGGGGTGAATACAAACATTTACAGGCAGAAGACTAGCATGACCATGTAAGGACATGTCTACAGTAATTCAAGGGGTCTCAAACTCCAGGCCTCGAGGGCCGCACACAGTCCAGGTTTTCAGGATTTCCTTAGAGTTTGACAGTTGATAATTTGATTACCAACTGTCAAATGCCATGGAAATCCTGAAAACCTGGACTGTGTGCGGCCCTCTAGGCCTGGAGTTTGAGACCCCTGCGTCTGGAGTATAATGAGTACATATAAAGTGGGGAAGAGGAGAATACACAGTATAGGAACAACACTTGTAAAATGCAGTGAAATATAACCCACCATATCACATCATCACAACAAAATATAAAAAATGTGATTGAGGATCCAACATAATGCAAAATCTTGCAGAGAAAAGTAATACTAAAGGGTCAAAAAGTCAAAGTGGAACTGAGTCGCTCGTCAGGGTAGGGGGTACTCTGGATACCGGAACAGGTGGTTACTTCGGTGCCGGGATCACGGCTGGTGGGTTCCCAGTTCCGTGCCCTGGACCCACAGTTGCGGGGTGGGGGTGATGATGATAGGGGAATGGTAATGTGACGCATCCTGTGGTACCTGGTAATAGGGTTACCAGCGCTGCTGCCGGCCACTGAGTTGATGGGAATGCAGCTTTGGTAGTACAGCTCTCTACATGTGGAGCTTTACCTCGGGGCAGCGGGGTGGATGAGAGTAGTAGTAGTAGCGGTTCTGCTGTGAACGCTGCAGGCGGCGGTGAAGCAGGCACACACACACAATAGTCTTTGTTTCGGTACCTTTTTACTGATGTCTGGTAACAGGCACGATCCAGGAGGGTAACCAGGTTTCAGTGCAGCTTGGGACGTCCACCTTGGAGAGTTGTGAGGCCTCCTCTGTTAGTGTGTGCGGTAATTGGGGTAAGTTCTGCCTGGAGCTAAACCTGCCGCTCTTTCTCCCTCTCAGGGTGCTGTTCCACAACAGACAATGAGGACCTTTCTGTGGGGATCCCTATTCTCCTCTTGGGCCCCTGGTCCTATGCTTGGTCAGGTTTGGTGTCTTGCTTTCTTTAACTTCAGGGGGACTAGATCCTCCTTGATCTGTCCGGGCTTTCTCTGCTACTACTAGATTAATAGCAGCTTCGGACTCCGGTATCCAGGTGGGCTAAAGGAATCTCAGATATGTTCTCTTCTTCTGTCTCCCTACCTCTCCCACTGGCCTCCGTCCCTCTCCCTAGGGCACTGCACATCTGGGTCAGGTTTTCTGGTTCTGGGCCTGGCTTGATCCCAGCAACCAGCTCCTTCCAGTCCTTCAACTCACTTCTCACTGACTAACTTCAGTACTAACTGTTCTCTTCTCTGCAGACTGCAGACTGAATGACTAGAGCTAACTAACTGGCTGACTCCTCCCCTCAGGCCTGGATCTTTATAGGGGATCTGGCTTAAAGACAGCCAGTGGGGCTCCCCCTCCAGGTCTGGGGTGGAAGGTGTTGTGTGCTGTATGTGCCAATGTGTATATCCTTCCTTGCACTGATGGGTCCTGTGGCAATCCCCCGTAGGGGTGCCACAGAACCCTGGATACAAAATAGATAAATAATGAGAAGTAATAAGTAACCAATCAAATTAATTGTACTGTAAAGTGCACAGTCCGGAAAAATGCACCCGATGCATATTTCACATGTAGCTGCTTTCCAGACTTAATAATTGATGAACGTTGTGCAAAATAGGCCATCAATATGAGATCTTGAGATCCCGACACCTCCAGCGATCAGCTGATATCCACTCAGACAGCTTCTGGATATCAATAATGTACAGAACATGAAACAATAGCACAATACATAGCTCAGTGGCCACCTGTGAGTAGTTTTAGCTCCTCATTAAATTAAATTGCAAAATACTGTTCATCTTACCATGGCAATGCTGGGTGTCAGACTCCCCCTGATATATTGATGACGTATTGTAAGGATAAGTCATCAATTAAAGGGATTGGCCACTACTTTGTTGCCAGCGGCAGCTGGACGTTCTGGAAAGCTTACAGAACACAGCAGCTCCATCATTCCTGTAGTGGCCATGACCACTATGGTTTGGATGGAGCTGCTGTGTTTCAACAGCTTTCCAGAACGTCCAGCTGCCGCTGGTAACAAAGTAGTGGCCAATCCCTTTAATTGATGACTTATCCTTACAATAGGTCATCAATATATCAGGGGAGTCTGCCACCCAGCATTGCCATGATGAGATGAACAAGCCTGCTGGGTTCCGGCAGCGTCTCAGAACGTCCGGCCACCCCAAGTTGGTGCGAAGGTTTCACAACTCTGCCGATCATCTGTGGATGGTCTATCCCAAGAATAAGCCATCAACAAAATAAAGAATAGCCAACCTCTATAAGTCACATGCAACCCCTTTAAAAATATAGGGCTGTGAGAAGCATTAGCTTTGTCCAGGGTTCTCCTCTTTCCTCCTACACACTGCAGAAAACTAAAGCTGGACGACCATTAAATTGACCCCACTATATCCGAGGAAAATTAGATTGTGAGCTTCTGAGGACAGACGTATGACTGCAGATGCTTGTACATCTCTGTGGACTGTGTGGCCTCTATTCCATATATACTGAGTATGATGATAAGAGGATGCGGTTTCCCCTCTCCAGGATATCAATCTTCTCTCCTTTTGCTGTATATCTTCTCTGCCCCGGTTCATGTTCCCGTCAGTAATTTTGCTTTCTAATATTTTCGACAGCAGGATTTAATAACGGGACTATTGATTTTTCCATGAAATTACTTGTTATCTTCATAATTGCGATGGTTTATGTAACAAATTGCACAATCTTGTGATTCCCTGTGAGCGGTTTGTTGCTTTGTATCTCAGCCACTATTATGAAGGATACTTGTATCTCATCTTTGGATTCTTTCTTAGAGTTAGATTTTAAATGAATACAGCAATCCTCTACCTGCCGCTATCCACAGGCCCCTGGAGCATGCTGAGAGTTGTAGTGTTGTCGCAGCTGGAGAGCCATTGCTAGGAAAGCACTGATCTAATAATGATGCAAATAAATACCCAGCGTCCAAACAGGTAGAAGGAGAAAAAAGAAAAATAGAAAAGCATATTTAGTCCTCCTTATTCATAATGGTGTTATAATAAAAATCTATAATGGGTCAAAACGTAGCTATTATGTATTTGGTGGGATATTTATCTTTTCTATTTTACATCTTATTACCCGTTTGGACACTGTCTTTGCCAAATTAGATTCCTTGGTTTGTGGACTTTGTAAGAGTGAATAGTGCTGCTGATCTAATAGATCACAGGGGATTTCATAAAGGTTCTACTATAGAAAAGCCCTAACCAGTAAAGAGACTGGACTCATAAAGGGGGGATCTGCTATACTTCACAGTTATTGATTAATCATAAACTATAAACATTTGAAGCTTTACAGGCTGAACACCAACTGCCAAACACGGCTCGCTTCCGGTACATCCGGGTTCAGCATGCCTATGGGCGTCAAGTACGTTTGGGCGCTTTGACAGTGCAGAAGGATATTGTTCTGGATTACATCTGCGTGGTGGGATCCACGAAAGGGGTTATTTCCACTGTGTATAAAGATCTTCTACATACTTTTGATCCTATTTGGACACGAGGAAAATGGAAGGAAAAAATAGGTGTACTTGATGATATAGTGTGGGAGTCCGTTTTGGAATACATTCCCAAACTGTCGTTAAGTGAACCGGGAAGAATGTCGCAGCTATATACTATTCATAGAGCTTATAGATCCCCTGAATTCTTGTATAAGGTTGGTGTGAGAGATACTTCTGAATGTCCGAGATGTATGACTGAGGGAGCGGCGGGTATTTTACATATGTTGTGTGAATGTCCGAGACTGCAAGTGTTCCGGGTAGTAGTACTTAAGGCCCTGTCACACCATCCAACATCGGCTGCGATGTTGGATGCGATGCCGCGGGTGTGCGCTCGCTTCAGACATCGCAGCCTAGCTGTCACACGGCAAGATGTTACTGGTGACAGCGCTGCGATGTTGGCGCCGCGATCGCTCTCTGCGCTGGGATCAACCCAGCGAGCAATCCGCTGCAATGCAGCAAATAGGCGGGATCGGCTGTGACATCGCTATTGTGGTGTAACAACGAATGATCCCGCCCGTTGTTTAAGTGGAAGTTGACAGGTTTTCCTGAGTTTTCAACTCCGACTTGAACAACTATCGTTGTTGAATTGTGCGTTTACACGCAGCAACGATGTCGTTTCAACATCGTTCTTGACGTCACTTTTGAACAACGTCGGAAACGATGTTGAAAGGTGTGACGGTACCTTAAAGGGATCCTGACCCCGAAAAATGAGCCCCTAGCCCCTTAATACCTTGCCCTGCAGCATGCTAACACCTCTGGAGCCATCCCTTTGTGTGGCCAGAGCGTTATTGTAATGTTAATAAAAGTGCTTTTTATACCTTATTTCCAGTGGCTTCTCAGCATTTGCGCCATCCCGGCTTTACCGCCCCTTTTATGACGCGCACAGGCTCTTGGATCTGTAGCACGCCCATCTAGCCATGAATAATAACCTGGCAACCGCCAACATTTGTGCATTATTAATATTTATTTCTTCTACATACCCCAATATACACACCAGTGGAGTCCGCAGCACCACACATCCATACCTTCCTTCAATCAAACTTAAAGGGATCCTGACCCCGAAAAATGAGCCCCAAGCCCCTTAATGCCTTTCCCTGCAGCATACGAACACCTCTGGAGCCATCCCTTTGTGTGGCCAGAGCGTTATTGTAATGTTAATAAAAGTGCTTTTTATACCTTTTTATACTCTGAGCTGGTGGGAGGAGATTAGCTGCTATGTTCTCTCCTATACACAGTACACATAAATAGAGGGATTCTTGTTTTATTCCCTTTAGTAGTACACAGACAGAAGCAGAAGAGGCACGAATGACATTAAACCGTCCTGAGCTGAGCAGCTGTGAATCCAGCACGGGGATAAGCCAGCAGGACTCTGTACTGTTCTGTTTCTCAGCTTCTCCTTCTGCTCCTCTCCCTCCTTTCACTATATGTTTCAGTATGCTGTGTAGCCTGACCATCTCTGTGCGGCTAGTCTGTCTTGTGCTGAGCAGACAAAGCTGAGTTGGGTATTTTTTTTCCCAGAATGAATGATGGGTTTAGGGGAATGGTGGAGGGTAAGAAGTGGCTCATAAGTGAAGAAAGCGGATTTCTCTGATAAGATATATTACAAAGTTTCTTATATTCACTTGTACAATTGATTTGTGTAGAGTTAGTTGAAAGTATGGTTTCCAGTTAAGAAAACTGCAGACCCCGCCCAGTGTCATAAGTGACATTTTTTCTTGTCCAATACTGGACAACCTCACTAAATAAGAGTTTGCTACAATTGTATCCAGTCCAAACAACGTGACTCCAGACTAATACATTGTAACAAAACATTAAAGGGAGCTTTTTATTGCTGGTGTATTTGGATCTGAGCAGTAACTAGAATCCGAAGGGCCCCGGTGCGAACTTTGGTCGTGAGCCCCCCCTTTTCCCCGCGCGCCTATATTGGTCAGATGTATAGGCCCCATGTAATGTTCTAAATCCTATAAAGACTCACAAATTGACCCCTCTCCCCTTCATTATGTATTAATGTCCCTCATCCTGCTATATATGGTCCACCTCCTGGAATATGCCCTTATCCTGCTATACAGTGGTGCACCAAGCCCCTCTGCCACCTGAGCCACAGGCTGAGGACCGGGGGGTGCTATCAGAGCCCAGCACCGCCGCCCCCTATAGCCTGTGGCCGTGGTTGAGGACTGGGTCGTACCTGACCTGAGCCGCCGGCGCCATGACAGGGGGGCACTGTGTGCATATGGTGCCTCCCCCTTCTGCACAGCCGCTCCCCCTGCCTGTTGCCGCCAATGGACGGTGCGGCCCTGGTGCTATATATAGTCCTCCATTATAGTATAATGCAGCCTCATAGTCCTCCATATAGTAAAATGCAGCCTCATATCCTTCCACATAGAATAATGCAGCCTCATAGCCCTCCAGATAATATAATGCAGCCTTATAGCCCTCCATATAGTAAAATGCAGCCTCATATCCTTCCATATAGAATAATGCAGCCTCATATCTCTCCAAATAATATAATGCAGCCACATAGCCCTTCAGATAATATAATGCAGCCTTATAGCCCTCCATATAGTAAAATGCAGCCTCATATCCTTCCATATAGAATAATGCAGCCTCATAGCTCTCCAGATAATTTAATGCAGCCATATAGCCCTCCATATAGTAAAATGCAGCCTCATATCCTTCCATATAGAATAATGCAGCCTCATAGCCGTCCAGATAATATAATGCAGCCTTATAGCCCTCCATATAGTAAAATGCAGCCTCCTATCCTTCCATATAGAATAATACAGCCTCATAGCTCTCCAGATAATATAATGCAGCTTCATAGCCCTTCAGATAATATAATGCAGCATCAAAGGCACAGCCCTTGATATAATATATTGCGGAGTCACAGCCCTCCAAATAATGCAGCATCACAGCCCTTCATGTAATATACTGCAGCCTCACAGTCGCCTATATAGCATACATCCTCCCTACACAGACTCACTGCCCCCTGTACAACCTGCCCCACTCACACAGTCACACTGCCCTCTGTACAGCCCTCCCCCACACACTGCCCCCTGAGCAGCCTCCCCCCCCACACACACTGTGCCCTCTGTGCGGCCCCCCCCCCACACACTCTGCCCCTATTATTCTATGTGGAAAGATATGAGGCTGCATTTTACTATATGGAGGGATATGAGGCTGCGTTATACTATAATGGAGGACCATATATAGCAGGATAAGGGCATATTTCAGGAGGAGGACCATAGGATAAGGGACATTAATACATAATGAAGGGGAGAGGGGTCAATTTGTGAGTCTTTATAGGATTTAGAACATTACATGGGGGCTATACATCTGACCAATGTGGGTGTGCGGGGGGAAAGGGGAGGTCCAGGGCCAAATTCCGCACCGGGGCCCTTCAGACTCTAGTTACGCCACTGCATACAGCAGTAAGTCATATATGATCTGTGCAGAATATAAACAAAAATAAGTTGTTCTTTAATGACTGTAAGTAGAAGTTTGAAAAGGTGAGGAGTTAAATGAAATCTTTCTCAGCATTTCACAAAGTCTTTCTGTAGCACTTTCAAAGACGAGTCCAGCAATACCTTAACATGGCTGGTCCGTTTGACAATCACGGAGAAATCAGCATATGAAATTACATGCAAGCGAGTCTTAAGGACTATGGGAGATCTGAAACCTAAGTCACTCCAGCTCTATTCTCTTCCCAGTGCTGCCACCTCTTCCTTCTACTTGACCAACATCTCTGTTGCCTGAGGTCACAGAATAGAGGCTGTTGGGCAAGCAGGAGGCGGTGCCGGGCAGGGAATAGAGCTGGAGTGACACAGGCTTCAAATCTACCATTGACCTTTAGAATAATTTTCATATCAATTCAAACACTGATTTCTCAGTAATGGAGGATTGGATTGGCCTTTTTAAGGTATTGCTGGACTTGTCTTTCAAAGATCTAAAAGTGCAAATAAATAGTTTGGGGTGTGAAATCCTCCCGCTGACAGATTCCTTTAAACAACAAAGTATGCTAGAAATGTAAAAAGCTTGGAAACTCCTTCAGTATTCAGTTGTATAAAGTCCTCCTGTAGTGCTCAGAGTTGGTGCCAGTTTGGGCATTGTATACAGGGAGCAGTGACACTGGTTTGCTGCAGTTACCTGGTGCCGCCCTTCTCCTACCGGCGATGTGTATTACTTAACATGCAAACTCCTCTGCTGCCAAAATCCTGTTCTGAAGGCAGCTGAGCGATTGATCTGCATTACATGTGAATTTTGTCACTGACCGCAAATTCTCTGCTTCGTTCCCCAGGGTGTGATTCAAGACGTGAAACTCATCTTTATGCCGAGCGGATACATAACACAGTGCCCAAACCTAAATCGCAGTAAGTGGATGCTATTCTTTACAGGCGTTGTAATGCTGGATCATTGGTAATCCTGCAATGGTGTATTAAAGGAAGTTTAAAGGGGTAGTCCAAGATAAGGAACCTTGTAATCAATATCAAATTAATATGGGCCTCCCACACTAATCAGCTGTTACTAGTTTCCAAAACTGAATTGTAAAGCCCTGCAGAATATGTTGGCGCTATAATTATGAAGATTATTATTATTATTATTAATAAAACTACACAGTGTACAGACATAACAGCCCCGCTCCTTACCCGGTGTAGTGGCTGTTATTAGTACTGCAGCTCAGCTCCAATTCACTTTAACTGCCTTACCAAGAATGGCCACTACAGCGTGTATGGCGCTGTGCTCTTCCTCTGCAGACACTGTCTTCCCCCCTGGTGGATGCAGGATCTGGGGAGGGTGGATTTTTGGGGATACCCCAATATTATATCTACAACCCCTTTGTTGGATATACCTATTTAACAGAACTCAGTTAGCATTTTCTGGGGGTGGAGGGTTCAGTATTTATTTTCATTAATTATCATTGCAGAAGAATAACCAAGTGACAATATCTGCCACATCTGTATAATTATAGCCTTGGTACAAGACAATTGTAATATCTGGAGCAGTATGATGAGGACAGGGAGACACAGCAGCCAGTGACATGTGGTGTGATAGTGTTACAATGTATCACCCTGATTGATGATTAGATACATTTGTTTCCCTTAGTAGCAGATGAAGTTGTGCGCTTGTCCCCATATTGATAGAGATGTTGGTATTAGTACGTAGCGGCTTAATATCCTCATTTACATGTAAATGGTCTCTGCTGTCTGAATGCATCATGTTTAATACGAGGTTTTTACACGGCTTCTCTTGTCTTGTCTTATGGAGCATGCCCGACCTGCAGCGATTTCCTGAGTCTTGTGCAAGGAATCATGGATTTACAGGAGCTGCTGGCAAAACTCACAGCGAAGGTAAGGAGATATGGGGGTTATGAGGAGGTGAAGCATGCTACCCTGTCAGGAGGGGCCAGGGGTGTAGCTACAATAGGTGCAGCCAAGGGTTGTGATCGCAGCTGGAACCTGGAGCCTAGGGGGCCCAAAAAGTCCAATACTATTAAAGTCTTGAAATAATTCCTGTTGGAGCTTTTTGCACTGCTGCCCATGAGCTTCAAGTTATGTCACTTGGTGGGGCCCTGACAACCACTGATTTGTAGAAGTGGGGGGTAGTTTTCAGTAATGGGGTATATAGGATGGTGGGCACCCACACAAATGTCTGATGTGTAATGTGAAGGGATAACGTGTGGAACAATAATCAGCGACATCTATCAAGCACCAGTGAAGCTTCTGCACTGGGCATATGTGATACTGTCTGCTGGTGTATCAAAGCCTGCTTAGCATCTGAACTGTTGCATCTGATCTCATCATTTGTATATCTAATGTAATCATGTGTGATGCTGTCTGATAAGAAAATGTATCCAAGTTTGTCTGCTGGGATACAGTATGTTGATATAAAGTACCTGAGCTTATCATGGTAGATAAAATAGATTAGCAGATAGTATCATGGATGATATTGTCTGCTGAGCTAGCGTATCTAAACCTATGATATGTTGTGTCTGCTGAGCTAGCGTATCTAAGGGCTAGGTCTCACATAACGATATTGGTAACGATATCGTCCTATTTGTGACGTAGGAACGATATCCTTACCGATATCGTTGCGTGTGACTGATAGCAGCGATCAGGCCCCTGCTGTGAGGTCGCTGATCGTTGCACAGGGCTCCTGACCATTTTTTGGTCGTTGGCCCCCCCGCTGGTCACCACACATCGGTGTGTGTGACCGGCGGGGGCAGCGATCAGCGACCTGTCAGGATCCCCCGCCATGTCACAGCGCCGCACAGCAGCGCTGTAACATGGCATCCAGGGTGACAAGCGGGCTTAGAGACCCGCTTGTTTACCATGGTTACCGGCACCCGCCCGCTTCCGAGTTGCGGGGAGCGAGCGGGTGCCGACCTCTCCTATCCTGTCCCTCACTATTCTCATCTCTCCCTGCTATTTCCCTGTTCCCTACTCTATCCCCTATCCTAAACCCTAATCCTATCCCTCTCCTTGTTCTAAATAAAGAAATCCCCCCCCCCGAGGCTCACCGGCATCAGAGGCTCCCATACCGGCATCTCTGTAATGGAGATCTCAGGGGTAAAGGACCTGTGATGAGGTCACAGTCATGTGACCGGCCTATACTATATAGTATAGGCGGGTCACATGACTGTGACCTCATCACAGGTCCTTTACCCCTGAGATCTCCAGAGATGCCGGTATGGGAGCCTCTGATGCCGGTGAGCCTCGGGGGGGGATTTCTTTATTTAGAACAAGGAGAGGGATAGGATTAGGATTTAGGATAGGGATAGAGTAGGGAACAGGGAAATAGCAGGGAGAGATGAGAATAGTGAGGGACAGGATAGGAGAGGTCGGCACCCGCTCGCTCCCCACAACTCGGAAGCGGGCGGGTGCCGGTAACCATGGTAAACAAGCGGGTCTCTAAGTGCAGGAGAGACCCGCTGTTACCATGGTTACCAGCGTCCGTCCGCTCCCAGGATGCAGGGAACGAGCGGACGCTGGGTACCAACGATCTGGCTGCCCAGAGGTCGCTGGTGAAGTCTGTCAGTGTGACAGCTCACCAGCGACCTGATAACGATGTGTCAACGATGCATCAACGATGCTGATCATTGTCGGCATCGCTGACACATCGTTATGTGAGACCGGGGCTTAACCCTATGATGTATGGTGGCTGCTGAGCTAGTGTATCTAATACAATCATGCTAAAGTTTGCTAAAGTAACATGTTCAAGTCTTTAGAGAAGGTAACTAACCAACTTAATTAGGATAAGTTAATATACTTCATTTAGGGATTGGTTGTACTACCATAATCATCAGAACAAGCTATATCCCATATGGACGGGACTAATCGCACCTTAATTGGGATAAGGTTAAAACAATCTTTGTTATAAACCTAAAAAGGTCTAAAGGGCCTGTCACACGCGTCAATGTCGTCAGTGAGATGATCGCTGACGACATTGACGGCTGATTGCTGGTGAGCTGTCACACAGACAGACTCGCCAGCGATCAATTGACCAGAGACATCATGGAAACGATTTAAATATCGTTTCCACGATGTCTTGCTCCCGCTGCCAGCCTGCGGGAAGCGGGAGCAGGCTGGTCTCCAAGGTAAACTGCGGGTATCTAGGCAGCGCGCGCTGCCTAGATACCCGACGTGTACCTTAGTTACCAGCCTCCTCCGCTCTCCGGCTGGTATCTAAGGTACACAGCGGGTAACTAGGGTCCCTAGTTACCCGCTGTGTACCTTAGATACCAGCCGGTGAGCGGAGGAGGCTGGTAACTAAGGTACACGTCGGGTATCTAGGCAGCGCGCGCTGCCTAGATACCCGCAGTTTACCTTAGTTACCAGCTCCCAGCGCTTGTGAGAGGAGCTGGGAGCTGGAATATCACTACTCCCGGTGTCACACGCAGCGATGCTGCGTGTCCACCGGGCGACAATCGCACAATTATCTGTGTGTGTAACTGGGCCTTAACAAGGCAAGTCCTAAACTCGTCTCTGTCTTCTGATGAACCCCATAACATAAAACGGGGGGAAACACGTAAAGCCTGGAGATTGGATCATTTATCCTCACTATGTTAAAGTAAAGATGACTGGCACACCTACATGTGAAGGTGCTAGCAAGAAAAAGACAATCTGCAATAAATAGTTATCCGCTGCACACTAAACATTACAAATGACATATTGGCTAAAGAATGAATGACTAGCATAAAGGAAACAAATGCAAATTTGAATGAGGAAAGGGGTTACATACAAAATTATAGATCTGGTTTACAGTAAACAAATTAACAATGACCGACTGGTACAGAGAGGAGAGGACCCTGCCCTTGCAGACTTACATTCTACAGGATAATGGGGAGGAGACAGTAGGTCAGGGGTGCAGCAGATCTTGTGGTGGTGAGGCGGCAGCTGTAGTGGCGGTGGGGTGGCGGTGGCTCGGTCATTGCAGGCTGTAAGTTTTCCTGAAGAGATGGGTTTTCAGGTTGCGTCTGAAGGATCCAAGCATGGTGGATAATCTGACAAGTTGGGGCGTAGAATTCCAGAGGATGGTGGTTATTCGGGAGAAATTCGGGAGGAACAGATAAGTGTAGAAGGGAGGAGGAGGTCTTGGGAGGATCAATGATTACACGAGGTAAGATAGTGGGAGATTAGTTCAGAGATATAGGGAAAGGACACGTTATGGATGGCTCTGTAGGTCAGTGTTAGTAGCTTGAACTGCATTCGTTGGGGAATTGGGAGCCAGTGGAGGGATTTGCAGAGGACAAGATGCAGGGGAGTATCGAGGAAAGAGGTGGATTAGTCAGGTAGCATAGTTGAGGACAGACTGGAGAGGTGCAAGAGTGGTAGCAGGAAGGCCACAGACGAGTATGAGAATGTTGGAGTAGTCAAGACAGGAGATAATGAGGGCATGTACAAGAATTTTAGTAGATTGAGGGCTGAGGAAAGGACAGATTCTGGAAATATTCTTGAGCTGGAGGTGACAGGAGGTGGCAAAAGTTTTGATGTGTGGTTTGAAGGACAGTGTCACGTCCTACTGAAGGACCCCACACGTGGACCCACTGGACCGCGTAGTGCGGATGCTGATACCGGGATGATAGAGAGACGGACCAGTACAGTAGAGTCAACAGGTTTATTGAACAACACAAGAACCCACGCCCCAGGGGAGGGCCACACGGCCACAGCACCGGAACACCACCGAAGGAGGCCCCGGAGTGCTTGATCCCTATACAGGGATACCGCCGGTACCAACCTCGGAAGGACCAATGACGCGGACACGGGTGTTAAACCGACCCAAGGCAACATGGAAACAACACAGCAACCGGGTATAAGATAGGACACGGAGAACCGGAAACACGGAGAATCCGGAGCAGGACCTGAATCAGCAATTTCAGCTTGGAAGAGATCCAGGTGGAAGACCCAGAACACGGGAGTCGGCAAGGAGCCGGCAGGGCAGAGATCTGCAGGAAGAAACACACAAATCAGATAACAAGCAAAATAAGGAACAACCTGACCAGATCAGGAATAGCAACTCCACTAGGTAGAAGTTGCCCTGGCAAAGACTGACAGGAAACAGGAAGTTTATATTACAGCAGGGCACTCCTGATTGGCAGGACACAGAGGCTTGGTGATTGGCTGAGGGGAGGAGCATGATCCCTGGAGCTTCTCCAGCATTCACTGATTTGGAGATGGAGTTTCATGCGCTCAAGCAGTAGCCCCGGGAGTGAGGAGATGAGCGGCGCTATTCAAGCAGAGGGCGCTGGAGCCCTGCGGCAGACCCCCGAGTGGTTACAGACAGGGCAGAGTAGAGAGTTACTCCGAGGCAGCAAATTTGAGGTGTGGGAGAGATCATGATGCCATTTACAATAATAGATAGATCAGGTGGTGAAGATGAAAGATGGGATGGAGGAAAGATGATGAGTTCGGTTTTATCTACATTACGTTTTAGGAAGCAAGAGGATAAGAAAGAATATATGGTTGACAGACACTCCGGGATTCTGGACAGCAGAGATGTGACATCTGGGCCAAAGATGTAGATCTGAGTGTCATCGGCGTCCAGGTGGTCCTGGAAGCCATGGGACTGTATGAGTTGTCCTAGGCCAAGGGTATAGATGGAGAAAAGTAGGGGCCCCAGGACAGTGTCTTGTGGGACTCCAACAGAGAGAGGGCAGCATGAGGAGGTGGTGTGGGAGTGGGAAATGCTAAATGTGCAGTTGGAAAGGTATGAGGCAACCCAGGACAGGGCAAGG
The DNA here is from genome assembly GCA_033576535.1 of Allobates femoralis. Classification (NCBI taxonomy): domain Eukaryota; kingdom Metazoa; phylum Chordata; class Amphibia; order Anura; family Aromobatidae; genus Allobates; species Allobates femoralis. The sequence goes on along the minus strand of JARQOC010000010.1, from coordinate 55,030,204 downwards.
TCTTTGATGCCAAGGGAAGAAAGAATCTGAAGTAGGAGGGAGTGGTCGACTGTGTCAAAGGCAGAGGACAGGTCTAGAAGGAGGAGGATGGAGAATTGTCTGTTAGCTTTGGCTGTGAGTAAGTCGTTGGTAATTTTGGTTAGTGCAGTTTTGGTGGAGTGGTGGGGCTGGAAACCGGATTGTAGATTGTCAAGCAGAGTGTTAGATGAGAGGTGGAAGGACAGTTGAGCATGGACGTGCTGCTCAAGGAGTTTGGAAGCAAACGGGAGCAGCGGTATGGGGCGGTAGCTCGTCCTAGCATTCGGGTCAAGGTTTGGCTTTTTGAGGATGGGCATGATGGTGGCATGTTTGAAAGCTGAGGGTAGGTCCTGGAAGATAGTGATAGATTGAAGAGGTGGGTTAGGGCTGGGATGAGCGTGTTGGTGAGGTTGGGGAGGAGGTGGGAAGGAATGGGGTCAAGTGCACAGGTGATGAGATGTGATTTGGAGAGGAGACGAGTAAGCTCTCCTTCAGTGATGTTGGAGAGGGAGGTTATGAGGGAAAGGCAGAGGTTTGGTATTTGGGGTGGTGGTTGGACAATGTCGCAGTGATCCGACCAATGATCCAACTTGGCCTGGATCGCTTGAACGTCGTTCATTGATCGCTAGTGAGGTGTCACACGTACAGATGTATTGAACAACGCAGTAATGATTCCATGACAAACGAACGATACTCGTGGTTGTTTGGTCGCCTACGTGCTTTAGTTCTGAATAGGCGAAGTCGTAAACGAGATTGTTGGAAAGGTGTCACACACAACGATGTTGCAGGTTGAACGAACGATGAACGACAGATTTATGGACATGTTCATAAACCTACGATCAACGATCTAATGACTTATCGCTGGTCATATCTACGTGTCACACTCAACGACGTCGTTACAACATTGCTGCACCGCCCCGAAAGCCGTGACGTACCAACGATATTGTTAATGATATCGTAGAGTGTAACGGGCACTTAAAGGTTTGCCTTGTTTGGATAATCTTATTTTTGAAGTATGTGGTGAAGTCCTCAGCAGAGATGAGGGAGGTCAGAGGTGGAAGTGGTGGGCGGAGGAGAGAGTTAAAAGTGCTGAACAGTTGTTTGTGGTTGTAGGATAAGGAAGATACAAGGTTTGTGAAGTAGGTCTGTTTAGCAGACGTGAGGACTGATTTGAAGGCAAGTGTAGCTTGTTTGAAGGCAGTGAAGTCTTCTGGCAGGTGTGTGTTCTTTCAACTCCGCTCCGCAGCACTGCATACTTGTCGAAGTTTTTTGGTGAGATTGTTGTGCCAGGGTTACCTATTGATTCGTCGCACCTGGCGATGAACGAGAGGGGCGACTGAGTCTAAGACTGATGTGAGGGTGGTGTTGTAGAAAGCGGTGGCACTGTCTGTGTCATGGAGTGAAGATATAGAGGACAGAGGTAGAAGAGAGTCTGAGAGTCTGTGAATGTCTAGGTGTGCGAGATTTCTACGAGGATGAACTAGTGGCTGGATATGTGTCACACTTGAGCAAGGGAACAACCGACTACCGTGTGTGAGCGTGGCGCACAGACCACCAATGTCCGGCACCCAACAGGACCAGGTTTCCCAGCCGGTCACCAACACCGGCATGAGCCCAGCCACCACCTGCGTTGCTGTCACCATAACCGGTGTCCCAGCCAGTGTGAGTTCATCACCAACAGCAGCCGGTCTCCCATAGTGGTACTAGCCCAGACACTTCCTGCTTAGCTAACACCAGCATCGGGTTCTCAGGCAGCAGATAAATCTATCTAGCCTTTTACTGTTTTTGTCTCTGAGCCATTATATTTCAGACATCGTCTGCAGATGCCTTCTCACAACTGATGCAAACCATCACTGGTCTGCGGCGCTGGTGGTGCAGCAGCTGCAGCAAGTTGTGGGGGTATCAGACCTTGGCTCAAGCCCAGGCCATTCCTTAACCCAAGATATCTCTTTCTGGGGAAAGAGATAAATTCTTTGTGCTCAAACAGGCCTGTAAACTTTATTTCAGGCTTCGGCCCTGTTCATCTGGGAGCGAGGAAGAGCAGATGGGGATTATAATCTCCCTTCTCAAGGGAAATCCCCAGACCTGGGCCTTCTCCCTCCCTTCCGACTCACCATCCCTGCGGTCGGTGGACGGGTTTTTTGCTGCGCTGGTTCAGGTGTACGGTGAACCAGATAGGGTGACTCTTGCTGAGTCAAAGCTACGTAAACTCAAGCAGGGGTCACAAGCAGTGGAGGAATACTGCTCAGAGTTTTGGAGGTGGGCGACTGACACCCTGTGGAATGACCCTGTCCTCAGGAGTGAGTTCTGTCTGGGTTTGTCAGCTAGACTGCAAGACACCCTGGTTCAGTACGCCGCGCCTGAGTCATTGGAGGCTGCGATATCAAGCTGTTCATTAATTGAAAGTTTGTCCACATCGCTCCTGAACAAATACGCAGTCTTAAGGTACCGTTACACGGCACGACGTTGGAATGATGTCAGCAATGATGTCGTGGGGCGCGGTCGTTTCCAACATTGTTTTGACATCGCTGGTGAGATGTCACACGTCTAGAGATCGTGGACAACTCACCAACAATGTTGTGAGCAGGTATCGTTCGCACAAACCAGCGAATGATCCCTGCTCGTTGCTGTGAATGGACGAAGTCGTAAACTACATCGTTATCGCAGTTTCACACACAACAATATACAAGGCTGGCTGATTGCTGATCGTGTGGTTTGAGAATATGTTCTCAAACCTGCGATCAGTGATCCAACGATTTTTCATTACAACATTACAGAGTCACACGCAACGACGTCCTAACGATGTCGCTAGAATGACTCCAAACCCGTGACATTTAAACGATATCGTTAACGATGTTGTGCCGTGTAACGGGGCCTTTAGACGCAGCCTACCCCAGGTTGTTCGGAAGGAGACAACCAGAGGGTTTATATCTCCTTTGTTTTCTAAGTCTCTGTTTAGACTGTCTGCCAAGGTGCTGGTAGATGGAAAAACGGAGACTGTACCGGTACTACTTGATAGCGGCGCGGGAGTCGCTCTTATGAATTCTCGCTTTGCGCAGACTCATGGCTTCGTCTGTAGCGCCTTAGCGAGACCCATTCCCTTCTCCGCCATTGACTCAGCCAGAAGGTATTATCCCACGTTGTGCATAATGTGAACTTGAGCATAGGAACTCATCAGGAGTTCCTCTCTTGTTACATCTTGGAGAATTTACCAATCCCCATTGTCTTGGGCCTCCCTTGGCTGAGAAAACACAACCCAGTAATTGACTGGCGGGCCCGGGAGGTGGTTCGCTGGGGTACTGCCTGTGAGGGTACTTGACTGGGTACTTCCATCTCCGCTGTGCTGGTGACGGCTACACCAACTTCTTCGCTCAAGGTGGTTAGGAGTTTGCCTGGGGGAGGGGGTGGAGTGCACGCCAGGCTCCGGACTCCTAGTGCCTCTTTGTGTCATCCTAGGAAGAGGGGCAAGGGAATAGTGGTTGATTCTACTGTGTGTCCCGAGGGAGGGAGTCCTGGGGTCTAGAGAGACACGCCTGGTACTTGACTACCTAAGACTGTCCCCTCTGTCTGCGCCCGCATGTGTGGAAATAAAAGTACAGGTCCAGACCTGAGTGTGAATGAGTATGTGTGGGTGTTGTCCAAGTACGTCAGGTGGAGGTGTGCTACTGGGGCTCCGAGTTCCGGGATTGTAGGACCTTGTCGGATATCGGCCATTTGCAATCCTGTGCTGTACCGACTTAACCTACCCCCAGGTTTGGCAAACCGTAACGTCTTTCATATCTCGTCACTCAGGGGATATGGACTTATTTCAGTTGTGTCTGATGTTGAGTCCGGAGGCCTCTCTTAAAAGAGGGGGTACTGTCACGCGCTTAGATGGCACTGACATCGCTGGATGCTGCTGTGTATGTTTATTTTTAAGAGCTGCATGTGTATTGGTGTGAAGGTCTGTGCCTCCTGTGTTGTGTTCCAGAGCTGCATTCACTATTATGAATTATTATGTTCGGCTGCTGGTTGAGGGGTTGATGTGTGACTCACCTGGAATCTCCTCCCCCTGGCTTTAAATCGCATTCCCTCTCCTCTGTCAGAGGCTGCTGATAGTTATTTGCTGTAGGTCTTGGTGATGTGCTGTTTCTTAGCTACTGGCCTGAATTCTTTGCCTTGGGAGTAGCTGTGGTCCCGGATCAGTAAATGGAGGTAGGGCCCCTCAACCTACGGCTATTCAGGAGCCAAGAAATAGGGCGGAGACTCTGACCTCCTCACCATCAGATGTACCTCCGAGAGCAGGGCGAGGTAGGGATTTTGCCTCTGCGTGGCCCGGTCGGTAGTTCCCCGCCATTGGAAAGATCAGGCCTCGCCTTCAATTTTTGAATGGTATACTGAAATGGAATCTCTGTGTAGACTTGAGGAGGTATCGGTCGGGCTCGAGCAGACTCTGCCTCAATTCAATATTGTTTGGTCTTAGTGGATCCTCTTCAGGGATGCCCCTAACTTTAGAGAGATGTTCTCTTGAACCCTACCAGACTTGGGAACATTTTTTCTGTCCATGTCACATTCCAGACCAGCTGACTTGTAATCCATGCATTTTATATTCTAGTTTCCATTCAGACTCCTTTTTCACCTAGCTCTTTCCTTTCTATCTCTACCCCCTCACTCACCCCCTTTCCCCTCCTGGACGGCCGATTGGTTGTGTATGTTTGTTTCTTTTTTTTACCTTCCCCCTGTACCTTTGACAGGGGATTGAGAATCTCTTTTATAGATTTTCCGAAAGGAGAATCACAAACACTACTCCGCATGCCCAATTCTCATGTGTCCTAAAGGACAATTGGGGTGAATGCTGTATTGGGACTGGGGGATGATACTTCATATTCCTCTCTGTTACTCAGCCTCCCCGGTTCCAATTTTATGGATGTTAACATTGTCTATTTAATTTTTCTGTGATAAAGCCTATTTTTGTTATCATATAATTCAATAAAGATAAATTTAACAAAAAAAAAATAAAATTTGAGATCCTGACCTCCAATCTATCGTCCGTCGTCCAATTAACGTCCTGGGAAGCAGCGACATCGTTCAGTGTGACAACTTTTTGAATGTTGTCGTTCATAATTCTCCTATTCCTGCCGCTGTTTTACATCGTTCAATCGATCTTCTCCAAATAGCTGGAGCGTTGCCAAATTTAAGAATCGTTAACGATATCCACATGCGTGTGACAACGCGACTAATACTTCGTTCTGACCAGTGTATCTAATCCTATTGTGTGGTACTTCGTTCTGACCAGTGTATCTAATCCTAGTGTGTGGTACTTTTCTGACCAGTGTATATTAATCCTATTGTGTGGTACTTCGTTCCGACCAGTGTATCTAATCCTATTGTGTGGTACTTCGTTCTGACCATTGTATCTAATCCTAGTGTGTGGTACTTTCTGACCAGTGTATCTAATCCTATTGTGTGGTACTTCGTTCTGACCAGTGTATCTAATCCTAGTGTGTGGTACTTCATTCTGACCAGTGTATCTAATCCAATTGTGTGGTACTTCGTTCTGACCAGTGTATCTAATCCTAGTGTGTGGTACTTTGTTCTGACCAGTGTATCTAATCCTATTGTGTGGTACTGTGTTCTGACCAGTGTATCTAATCCTAGTGTGTGGTATTTTGTTCTGACCAGTGTATCTAATCCTATTGTGTGGTACTGTGTTCTGACCAGTGTATCTAATCCTAGTGTGTGGTATTTTGTTCTGACCAGTGTATCTAATCCTATTGTGTGGTACTGTGTTCTGACCAGTGTATCTAATCCTAGTGTGTGGTATTTTGTTCTGACCAGTGTATCTAATCCTATTGTGTGGTACTGTGTTCTGACCAGTGTATCTAATCCTAGTGTGTGGTATTTTGTTCTGACCAGTGTATCTAATCCTATTGTGTGGTACTGTGTTCTGACCAGTGTATCTAATCCTAGTGTGTGGTACTTCGTTCTGACCAGTGTATCTAATCCTAGTGTGTGGTACTTTGTTCTGACCAGTGTATCTAATCCTAGTGTGTGGTACTTTGTTCTGACCAGTGTATCTAATCCTAGTGTGTGGTATTTTGTTCTGACCAGTGTATCTAATCCTATTGTGTGGTACTGTGTTCTGACCAGTGTATCTAATCCTAGTGTGTGGTATTTTGTTCTGACCAGTGTATCTAATCCTATTGTGTGGTACTGTGTTCTGACCAGTGTATCTAATCCTAGTGTGTGGTACTTCGTTCTGACCAGTGTATCTAATCCTAGTGTGTGGTACTTCGTTCTGACCAGTGTATCTAATCCTAGTGTGTGGTACTTTGTTCTGACCAGTGTATCTAATCCTAGTGTGTGGTACTTTGTTCTGACCAGTGTATCTAATCCTAGTGTGTGGTACTTTGTTCTGGCCAGTGTATTTTATTCTATCATTTTAGATTCTGATGGAATAGATATCCCTTCCTGTATCATTGTCTGTTGAGCCAATGTATCCAATCCTATCATATATGGTATCTAATCTGTGTGTAACCCTCCGATCTCTCCATGTGCCTGGTATTTTGTGGTCTCGGTGCGTGTGTGCATATTACCACACCGTGTCTATAATTAGTGTCGCCCTGCCTTGCACCCAGCGGGATGATGACTCGGATGCGCGGGATAATCCGGGGTTTATGGCGCTCAGGTTCCATCCAGTAAACAGATTCTGCGGGGATCCTGGCAGTAATATCTGCGCATTACCTTCATGTTTAATACCGCTGATATTCTACCATCAGACATTTACTCCTAATGTCACATCTCCCGGGCTCCTGGCGATTTGTCAGTAATTCCATGTTTGCCTGAATTCAATAACGATAATGGTTCTTCTAAATTACCCAATATTAACCCCTTCCTGCCACATTCCATGTTTTATCTTTCTTTTTTCATTCCTGTTTTGCCCATAGAGCCAGAGGCGGCTCAGTACAAATATGGAGACTTTAGTTTTTTAGTAAGTTTTACTACTTTAATTTCACAATTTTTTTATCTTTTTTTTTTGTAGATTATTAGCTGTAGAACTGGGCATAATTACCATATATGGTCGTAATGCTCATAAATGGCAATATTGCCCATATATGGTAATATATGTGTGTGTATGTATCATAGCCCCGCCCCCTCTCGGTAGCCCTGCTCCTTCACAGCTCTGCCCCTACACATAGCCCCACCTCTCCAGGTAGCCATGCCCCTTTCATAGCACCACCCCCATGTATAGCTCTGCCCCTTCATGCATCCAGCCCTCCGCATAGCCCCTCCCCTGAGACTGTGGGGAGGCAGAAATATGTGGAGATGCAAGATGTGGAGTGGGCGTGGCTATGTGGAGTGGGCAGGGCCACACAAGTGGGCTTGACTATGCAGCAGCAGGGAATAGGTGGAGAATGCAGGGTGTGAAGTGGGGTGTGGCTATGTGGAGTGCACGTGGCTATGCAGTGTGGGCGGAGTTAGTGTGGGTGTGGCTACATGGAGTGGGTGGGGCTAAATATAATATATATATATAGTACATTTATACACACATACGCTCAGCTTTATATATTCAATATTATGTCAAATGTTCTGCGAGTAAAAACTTTTCTTTTTTTTTTTTTTTCCATCAATGGCAGTATTATACAAGAGGCTCCTTTTTCTCACGGTGCGATGTAGCTTTTAGCAGTAGAATTATAGAATACTTATAACTTTAGGTCACTTTGTTTTTTGTTTTCTAAGCTGACCAAAAAACAGCAATTCAGACACTTTTTTTCTACTTTGTTCATTTTGAAGCATAGATAAGGTGATGTTTTAGGAGTTTGACCTATTACAGAAGTTGCAGATTATTATTTTTTGTGTAACACATGGCATAGGTTTCATTTTGTTGCTTTTTTTAGTTAGTTTTTTAACTTTACTCTGCCTTTCCACTACATGACATACTATACAAGACTGACTTCATAGGAGATCGTGATGTGGACTACATACTGCAATAACAAAGTATCGACTTGAAAAAAAGATGGTAAAGTAAAATAATTAAAAGTGAAATAAAAAAATAAGTAAAATGAATGAAAGTACAAAACATAAAAATCTAATTATCTCCCCTTTCCCCCCCCCCCCCCCCCCAAGTTAAAAACAAAGAAATAATCTATGTTCACACTGTGCATTTTTGATCTGTTTTTGCAGTGAACGCATCACTTGCTTTTCCCATTGATACTATTACTATTGTCTATGGGCTAAAAAGACGCACCAGAAAAAACACAGCCAAATGAATCAAAAACTGATCCAAAATAGATGATCCTTTTCTGATCTGTTTCCTTGAAAAGCCGATCCAGATTTCCAGCTGGAAAAGAGAAAAAAACGCATCAGAAAAAAATGGATCAAAAATGCACAGTGTGAACATAGCTTCAGTTGTTCTTATTTTCTTAATCTTGTTTGGTACTAGCTGTAGAGCCTGGCATTGCTTGGGTATAATGCCCAATATATAGTCATAATGCTCATATATCGTAATGGCCATGTATGGTCATGATACCCATGCATGGTAATATCGCCAACTAGCCCTGGCCCCTCCACATAGCCCCACCCCTTAATAGCTCCACCTCTTCACATAGTCCCAGGGGTGTGGCTATGTGCAGGGGCAGGGCATGAAAGGGTGGGCTATTGAGCGTGGGTGAGGTTATACATATATACATATACACTCAGCTTTATATATTAAACTTACGGTGTTGAAATAACATACATGTGGATACACTCCAGTTTGCTGCAGTGGCCATTTTTACACTTATTAGGTGATTTATGGTGTCAAAAACGTTGCCTGGACATAATAACTAACTGTTCTTAGTTATGGAACAAAACAGTGATGTCACAATAGAATGCAGCCTATAACATTCCAAGTCACGTCACTATTTGTATTCGGTATATATGTCTCCTGAGTTCTACTTGTGGATTTGCATTTGATTCATTCTATTGTGACACGCACATATACATACACGCACACACATGGAAATGCCTGGCCGTGATGCCCATATATGGTCGTAATGGTCATGTATGGTAATATCGCCCATATATGGTTATGTATATGTGTTTCATAGCCCCTCCCAGTAGCCCCACCCCTTAATAGCTCTGCCCCTACACATAGCCCTGTGGAGACCCGGGGGTTAGTGGGTGCTCTCGTCCGCTGGCCCATCCACCTTTAGCAAGGCAACGTGGACCAGGGCTCATCCCCAACTGAACGCCAGAGCTCCTTAACCGTGGGCGGAACACTACTCAGACAACACAGGGTGAGGGAACCACAATATTAAGGCTTTATTGAATCCTTCAACAGTTTTATAGCATATAACACACAACCAGCAAAATACAACAATGTAACAGGCAACAGAGTCTCACCCTTCCGCTGGCTCACCAGGAATATGAATATAGCACAGCAAAGTCTGTAGCCAGGTGACTGGATTGTCCCAATCTGCGCGGCTTCCTTATGCAGTCTTTGTCATCACAGCCGAATCCGATAAGTCGATGCTGAAGTCCTTGTGGTTTTATAATCCAGGTTCTGATCCCCTCGGTCGGCACCAAAATGCCTAGGCCTGGGGTGATGGCCGGCCATTCGGATCCAAAGATCCTAGATTAGCTGCCTGTATCCAAACCAGTGTACCTCTAGCTGGGACCGAAATCCCTAGACTGAGGTCACTAGACAGAATCTAACTAACTCTGGTTAATGAACACGTCTCCTTATATACCTTCAGCCCTCATTGCATGATACTGGAGACTTCATGATAGGTGGAATAACAGTGTCTTTTCATTGCCTGGACCTCAAGCCTCATTTAACATATATTTAGTAGTATTAAGTCTTGTGAAGGGAGAGCCACATACAGATGGTTTACCTAGCATAATTATGTTTTCTGAGCCTCTGTCCCTCTGACCTTCCTAAGACAAAAAGTTGAGATGATTACATACACACGGTCAACATTTCCAAACATCTTCAAGACTGGTAAAAAACAATGAGTGTCCCCTCACAAGGTAGGAATTAAATCACAATACAAAGAGGCAATATAATTACCGTATATACTCGTGTATAAGCCGACCCGTGTATAAGCCGACCCCCCTACTTTTGCCCCCAAAACCTGGGAAAATTTATTGACTTGTGTATAAGCCGAGGGTGGGACCCCAGCACAGGTATACAGCCCCCAGCAGTGTGGTATACAGGCCCCCCCAGTGGTATATACAGGCCCCAGCAGTGTTACAGCAGCAGCCCCAGTGGTATATACAGCAGCAGCCCCATTTGGTAGTATACATGCAGCCCCAGTAGTATATACAGCCCCAGTGGTAGTATACAGCCCCAGTGGTAGTATACAGCAGCCCCAGTGGTATATTCAGCCCCAGTGGTAGTATACAGCAGCCCCAGTGGTATATACAGCCCCATTGGTAGTATACAGCCCCAGTGGTAGTATACAGCAGCCCCAGTGGTATATTCAGCCCCAGTGGTAGTATACAGCAGCCCCAGTGGTATATACAGCCCCAGTGGTAGTATACAGCCCCAGTGGTAGTATACAGCAGCCCCAGTAGTAGTATACAGCCCCAGTGGTAGTATACAGCAGCTCCAGTGGTATATTCAGCCCCAGTGGTAGTATACAGCCCCAGTGGTAGTATATAGCCCCAGTGGTAGTATACATACAGCCCCAGTAGTAGTATACAGCCCCAGTGTAGTATATAGCCCCAGTGGTAGTATACATACAGCCCCAGTAGTAGTATACAGCCCCAGTGGTAGTATATAGCCCCAGTGGTAGTATATAGCCCCAGTGGTAGTATACAGCCCCAGTGGTAGTATACAGCAGCCCAGTGGTTATTCAGCCCCAGTGGTAGTATACAGCAGCCCCAGTGGTATATACAGCCCCAGTGGTAGTATACAGCCCCAGTGGTAGTATACAGCAGCCCCAGTAGTAGTATACAGCCCCAGTGGTAGTATACAGCAGCCCCAGTGTATTCCCCAGTGAAAATTAACACCATGATTCATATGGATCGACCGTGGATCATACTCAATAACAAGTCTCCAGATTGTAAAAAAGATGGTAAGTAAAATAATTCAAAAGTGAAATAAAAATATAAGTAAAATGGTGAATAAATATAAACTAATTACTCCTATTACCAACCCCCCCCAGTAAGTTAAAACAATGAAATAATCCTGTTATATACATGACAGCCATTTTTGATCTGTATTCAGACGCATCATTGTATTCCCCATTGGTATATATACTATTGTCTATGGTAAAAGAGCACCAGGAAAACACGCATAATGAATCAAAACCTGATCAAATAGCACCTGTTATGATACTGTTCCAAAAGCCGTAGATTACAGCCAGTGAAAGAGAAAAAAACGCATCAGAAAAAAGGATCCAAAAATGGCCCCAGTGTGAATTTGAGCTCTCAGTTCTCTATTTTCTTGCTTGCTCGCGTACAGCGCTGCTGCTACGTTGCTTGGATAATGCCCATATTCATCGATGGCTATTCGTCTGGCCCGATGGTCCATGATCCCATCGTGTTTCTCTAGTGACCGTGGCCCATAGCGAATAGACCCATCCCTTATGCCGCCTTTCACATGACACAGGGGTGGGCATGTGAGGGCAGGCATGAAGGGGCGGGTTTGGAGTGGGGATTCGCCATATATAACTCAGTTTATATATAGATTTACGGTATTGAAATAACTATGTGGATACGCTCATGCTGCAGGTGCCCATTAAAGTGATTGGGGTCATATCCAGGGTTCTGACTCGTAATAACCTAACGGTGGGCTTATTATAACAAACATGATTTCAGCAAAATACCTTAACATTCCAGTACTCTGTATGTATTGATATATTAGACCACTGGTTCTAAAATTCAGATTTGAATTTTATACATCTTAATCCGTGACATCATATATACAGCGCACACAAAACCGAATGCTGGGGTGTACATAAGATCATCTATTACATTGAAGGGTATGTATTCGCCAAAGGTCATGTCTAGTAGTTAGCATTAGCCCCTCCCAGTAGCCCACCCTTCGCCTGCGCAAACATAGCCCCTTCTCCATAGCCTGCCCCTTTCCAAGTGCTGCCCCCATGTATAGCATCGCCTTCATAGCTCACCTCGTCTATCTAGGGCAAGCATTGGAGTATGGCTGAAGTGGGATGCTTATGTGAAGTGGGGGGCATGTGAAAGTGGGTGTGGTATGTGTATGTGGGGTGGGATAAGCTATACACAACCACATACCCAACACTCATTACATGATCAGATTATGGAAGGATTGAGCGCATTCAGCTATGATAGGCTATAAAGCTGCATTATGCCTTATGCAGGAATATAAGTCTGCATTATTACTATAAAGATAGCCATGCCCTTTAGGGTCATGGCAATGTGGAGTGGGGTGGTTGGAGGGTTTACGATAGTTTTGGGACATTAAAAATTGAAATAAAAAAAAATGTAATAACAATTACTATTGTCAATTGCAATTAGTCCACCTTTCAAATTACAATACTTTATAATCTGGACATAGGAAATGTGATGGTATAGGTAAATGTACATGTAAACTTCTTGCATTTTAAATTTTAAAGTGAAATTCTCCTAATTGTTAGAACTTGATTTAGGTTAAAAGTGTATACTCTTTGTTTGCTTAAATGTTTGTAATTCATAACTACATATTCTCAATGATAAAATTGCCTTGTCTGCAGCCACCACTAGGGGGAGCTTGAGAGCACACTGCATACTGTTTCTACATTGAGCTCAATATTAACTATACTATAAGTATGCCGACAGCTCCCCCTAATGATGACTGCAGGAAGGAATAACTATTACATAGGTTGGAAAAGAGACCTAGGTCCATTTGAGTTCAACCTTCCTCCATCAATAATCCACTTTTGTCACGAAGTCATTTATAACTGACAATGTTACGTACTGAGGAAATCATCCGGCCCTTTTTTGCCACTTGAGTTAATCTGTATAGCATAAAACTATGTGAAATTTGAAGGATGAGTTTTTACTCTTTTTTTTCTATGCTATATTCATTAACCTGCAATACCATTTTCACCACTACTGTAGGCATAGCTAATAATATCCATAAACTGTAATGAAACAGCGCCCCCAATACTCTAATTATTCTGCCTACTTGCTTTTTCAAAATGTTAATTTTCAGATTTTATTCTCTCTTTGGGAATACAAGGGTAAATGCAAATTCTGGAAATAATGATATATTTGAAGGTAGAAAAGGTTGTTGATTTTGATGAATATGTTGCATTCAGGGAACCTAATATCGCATTAAGGACGTGTGTTGGTGATGACCGCTGTGTGTCTTCATTCAGATCGTGCCTTATTGTCGGGGAACGTTTTTTCTGTATTGATCTTCCCTCATTCCTCCTAAGTTATCCATGGCTTGAAGTGGCATTTTATATTTGTGTCCTAGTGATATGGGAGGTATTGACAAATTAATCATTTATCAATAGTGGGTTCCTGCCTGCAATTATGTATATAAATGTTTCTATTCTGCAATGAGAAACTTCATTTATTCAGCAGACAGGAGATTTCAGGATAACCCGCTGGCCCCCGCCGCTGGCCGCATTTTAATTTAGAATGAATCTCTTGGCTGAAACACCAGATCATGTTCAGATATCGATCTGCGGCTGATAAGTGATGGAGAAGATAAACGTCCCCGGCCAGAGCGGGAACATATTAGCATGCGGCTGCTTCAAACACAAACAGATGAGCTTGTCTTCTATGCAAAGACCATTCATTGCATGTTTTATATAAATTCCCTATAAAATGAATGTGAAGAAATCCTATTGTAAATGGAAAATGTGTATACGTTACAGAAGACAGGACGGCTCCAAGTATCCAAACAACATTGTGTATTCACATATGATCAGCAGCTCATCTTCCCCTTCAGTCTAGATCAGGGATGTGCAACCCATGGGCCACATCTGGCTCTTCTAGTTTGGCCCGCCAACCGAGACAGCCAGAAGGTTAAAAAGAGTGGACTGCGGGTCGCACCATGCTCTCGTGCCACCCAATATCACCCCTATCTGAATCCTTGGATGTGGAGAGCAGCGAATACGTTGGGTGAGGCGAGGACCGCCAGCTCCTTCTTCCACCAATCATTGTGTGACAGCAGATGCAATGACGTCGCATTGGTGCGTCCGCTGTGCAGAGGGTCAGCGCAACTGCGCATCGGGGGAGCTATGCCCGTATGTAGTGATGGTTTCTTTTTCATATGTATATAAGAGGCTATGTGGGGGCTCCTACTGTATATAGAGGCTATGTGATGCTCATGCTGTACATAGAGGTTATGCGGGGTTCATAAAAGCTATAAGCGGCTATGTGGCGCTTATGTATATAGGATATGTGGCACTCATCTATAAAAGGAAGCTATGTCAGGGCTCATAATGTATATAGGAGCTTATATGGGGATGATACTATATGTAGGAGGCTATGTGGGGCTTGTAATATATAGGAGGATATGTGGGGTTTGTAATGTATATAGGAGGATATATGGGGATGATGCTATTGTCGAGCCCCAGGCCCTGGGGTACTCAGGTACCAGGCTCAGTGGGTTGTATCAGGAATGTCATGGGTGGCAGCGCCTGTTCCCGTGGCCTGGGTGACACTTCAAAAAGGGTGTATTTACAGGGAATTAGAGTTTTTGTCATGTGACACCACCTGTAGTACCTGGTGATGGGTCACCAGCGCCGCCACAGTCTGCTGGAGGTGGATGGGATTGCGGCTGAGTTGGCAAAGCCCCCTACAGGTAGGGCTGTTCCTCTGGGGCAGCGTTCCTGCAAGGGAACAGATTGATGTAGGAAAACACACGCAGAGGCAAAGTTACTTTCTCCCAGGTACTCTCCTGTCAACTCGTAGCAGCATCAAACAAAGTTCACAGTTCAGCAAGATGTTATAATGACAGGTAGCTCTACAGGTGGCTGCAAGTGGATCCCAGGTGGTATGGTGGAACCTGTGGTGTACCATCGTTGACAAACCCGTGTCCTTTCTTCCCCGCCTAGGATGGGCCTATGCCCAATCGCTCCGTGTAGGTAGTACCGGGGGTCCTCTCCCTTGTGGTGAGGAAGCAGTCAGACCGCTCCATCTGGCAGGGTGCTGTGGCTGATGAACAAGCCACAGCAGCCGGTTGCCGACTGCAAAGATGAACTCTGACCGGATCCTCGGGTCCAGCGTTCCCGTGGTGGACTGCATAATATCCCCTGGAGTATGGTCGCTCCACTTTGGGGATCTCCCTTGCTCTCTAGAGCCCGGACCTCTCGTATCGGGTGTTCTTTCAGGACTTCCTCAAGGCCCCTTCTTCCCTCCGGTTCGGCTTGAAACCGTCCCGGGTTGACCTTCCGCCTTGTTCCACTTAGCTAAAGACCTCCTTGTTCCCCCTAGAGGTGAATTTATTCCCTCCCAGGTAACCTCCCACTGCTGAACTAATGTGAGAGTGCTGGGAATGAGTCCCACTCACCGACCTAGGGTCCACTTGCAGCTGGGGCAATTACACCTCTTTTACAGGTGCAATACCCCTCTGTGACGGCTGAACATGCGGGTCGCCACACTATATATAGGAGGCTATGTGGCACTCATATATATAGGAGGTTATGTGGGGCTTGTAATGTATATAGGAGGATATATAATGGCTCATATGAGGGCTCATACAGTATTTAGGAGTCTGTAGGGGATAAGGCTGTATTTATGAGGCTATTTAGGGGCTCACACTGCGTAAAGAGAGGTTATGTGTGGGTTCACACTGTATATAGAGGGGCTATGAAGGGGCTCACTATGTAGAGGAGCTATGTGAGGGTTCACACAGTTTAAAGAGGAGCTATGTGAGGGGCTCTTATAGTATGTAGAGGTTTGTGTGTGGAGCCATACTGTGTTTAGGGGGTTATGTAAGCGCTCAAGCTGTATATAGGGAGGCTATGTAAGAGGAAGATCCAGAGAGGAGAAACATACCATGACCCAGAGAGGTGGAATAGACCACAACCCAGAGATGAGGGAACAAGCCAAGGCCACAACCCATTGATGAAGCAACTTACTCTAATCCAGTGACAGGGGGCAAGCCACCATGAATAATGTTTGCTTCTCCTCTATGGATTATTTGCCCCAAATTCTGGGCCCTTATCTCCTGTTGGCTATCATCATGGTTTGTCTCTCATGACTGGGTCATAGTGGCTCTCCCCCTGTCACTGGGTCATGGTGGCTCTCCCCTGTCACTCGGTCATGGTGGCTCTCCCCCTGTCACTGGGTTATGGTGGCTCTCCCCCTGTCACTGGGTCGTGGTGGCTCTCCCCCTGTCACTGGGTCGTGGTGGCTCTCCCCCTGTCACTGGGTCGTGGTGGCTCTCCCCCTGTCACTGGGTCGTGGTGGCTCTCCCCCTGTCACTGGGTCGTGGTGGCTCTCCCCCTGTCACTGGGTCGTGGTGGCTCTCCCCCTGTCACTGGGTCGTGGTGGCTCTCCCCCTGTCACTGGGTCGTGGTGGCTCTCCCCCTGTCACTGGGTCGTGGTGGCTCTCCCCCTGTCACTGGGTCGTGGTGGCTCTCCCCCTGTCACTGGGTCGTGGTGGCTCTCCCCCCTCTCTCTGGTCTCTGCTTTGTCCCCCCTCTCTCTGGTCTCTGCTTTGTCCCCCCTCTCTCTGGTCTCTGCTTTGTCCCCCCTCTCTCTGGTCTCTGCTTTGTCCCCCCTCTCTCTGGTCTCTGCTTTGTCCCCCCTCTCTCTGGTCTCTGCTTTGTCCCCCCTCTCTCTGGTCTCTGCTTTGTCCCCCCTCTCTCTGGTCTCTGCTTTGTCCCCCCTCTCTCTGGTCTCTGCTTTGTCCCCCCTCTCTCTGGTCTCTGCTTTGTCCCCCCTCTCTCTGGTCTCTGCTTTGTCCCCCCTCTCTGGCTCCTGGGTTACACTAAGTGGATAGGTATAAAATAGTCCACTATTTTTGCATTCTAATATTGTTGCTCCATCTTCATTTGTATGGTTTTGCTAGAGACAAATCCTATATCTCCACTTTATATACTACAACTTGCAAAAATAAAATAAAAAAGTAGCTGCCTACAGCACAGCAGCACATTTCATTGATTTGTGGACAGTCGATGTGCCTTATTCTGCAATGTATCTGTCTTTACAGCTGAACTATGCAGAGACGAGACTGAGCCAGCTGGAGAACTGTCATTGTGAGAAGACTTGTCAGGTTCAAGGTGTGATCTACAGGGACCGGGACTCCTGGGTGGATGACGACCACTGCAGGAACTGCACATGTAAGGTGAGATGACCCCTAATACCGTTATTTCGGGGTGGCTGAGCTCATCGTGCTGAGATATTGCACATTTTGTAGCATTCTGCGAGCGTTGAGGGAAATTACAATCCATTATGTGCTACACGCCGTCCCCTCCCCCAAAATGGGTTGCGCATTTGTAATAATTATATCCTTGAGAAATAGAGAATTTCCAGGAATTCAGCTTATCGACTGGCGTTTGGCAGCCCCGCTGAATCCCGCTATAAAGAAAATGAGCATTATAATAGAGGGGAACTATTGGCAATAGAGCTTTTCTTAACAGTCTACACATGTAGATATTAAAAAGCCTGGAAAATAAAGAGAATTCAGAAAGAACGGAAAGGTGTGTTTATATACAGGTGCGACATTATAATATGTATATAGGAAGCCGATCTGATAGATACTTATAGCAAAGTCTTCCTATCCCTCCTATACTGTGAAAACTCTTTCTATAATCTGATATTTCTCTTATTTCTAGAATGGCGCTATTGAATGCCGACATATGTTGTGTCCCCCTGTCAATTGCTCTCCGGATTATTTACCCATCCATATTCCAGGTCAATGTTGCAAGATCTGCCGACGTAAGTCCTCTCATTTTCAATCTAACTTTTTTTTTTTCCTTACATTTTCTGATTTATATAATTGAAAAACTGCAACTGAGCCAAGGCACAATGTGAACGGGTCTGTAGGACTGCGTACACACCACCAAATAACTAGACCACAGCAAAAACAGTATAACAAACGTGTGGAAGTGCTCTGCTATAATAAAATAATAATAAAAAGCAAGTGCTTAGTAAAAAACAGTATCAAAAACAGGGAACTTGGTACGTTTTTTGCAAAAAATGTACATAAGCCGTTCTACCTCGCCCTTATCAGAACGGTCCTATCCTACTAATTTTAAGCCTGATCCTGTATGAATATACCTCATGGATGCAGGGAGAAGACGGGCCAGAGTCCAATATGGACACAGTGCAGCAGACAGCACCTTATGTGCCTGGCTCAGAATAGGAGGGGTGGGGCACTCCCGGTCTTGCTAAACAAGACTTTATAATTTTACACAGGGAGCAGTATTATAGCAGATATATTACTGTACATAGGAGCAGTATTATAGTAGTTATATTCTTGTATATACGGAGCAGTATTATAGCAGTTATATCTTTGTACATAGGGAGCAGTATTATAGAAGTTATATACTTTTACATAGGAGCAGTATTATAGTAGTTATATTCTTGTATATAGGGGCAGTATTATAGTAGTTATAGTCTTGTACGTAGGAGCAGTGTTATAGTAGTTATATTCTTGTACATAGGGGCAGTATTATAGTAGTTATATTCTTGTATATAGGAGCAGTATTATAGTAGTTATATTCTTGTACATAGGAGCAGTATTATAGTAGTTATATTCTTGTACATAGGAGCAGTATTATAGTAGTTATATTCTTGTACATAGGGGCAGTATTATAGTAGTTATATTCTTGTACATAGGAGCAGTATAATAGTAGTTATATTCTTGTACACAGGGAGCAGTATTATAGTAGTTATATTCTTGTACATAGGAGCAGTATTATAGTAGTTATATTCTTGTATATAGGAGCAGTATTATAGTAGTTATATTCTTGTACATAGGAGCAGTATTATAGTAGTTATATTCTTGTATATACGGAGCAGTATTATAGCAGTTATATCTTTGTACATAGGGAGCAGTATTATAGAAGTTATATTCTTGTAGCATAAAAAGGAAAAAAGATAGCGGCACTCACCGGGCGTGTTTCAAAGGTGCTTTATTTGGGTACCCTCATTCCAGGGTCCCACTCGGAAGGGAGGGGGTGCAGAGACAGCAGAGATGACGGATCTCCGTTTCGGGGCTCCTACCCCTTCCACGGACCTCAATTTCCTTTTTATGCTATATTGATGTGATATATAGCGGGCACCCAGAGGCGGTCAGCATTGCCCCACCTCGCATATACCCATATGATGAAAAATAAGCACTTCTCCTAACTTAGCAGTGCCCAGTGAACGGACTCTTTTTTGATTACTGAAAGTTATATTCTTGTACATAGGAGCAGTAATATGGTAGTTATATTCTTGTACATAGGGGCAGTATTATAGTAGTTATATTCTTGTACATAGGAGCAGTGGTATAGTAGTTATATTCTTGTACATAGGGAGCAGTATTGCAGTATTATAGTAGTTATATTCTTGTACATAGGGGGCAGTATTATAGTAGTTATATTCTTGTACATAGGGGCAGTATTATAGTAGTTATATTCTTGTACATAGGGGGCAGTATTATAGTAGTTATATTCTTGTACATAGGAGCAGTGGTATAGTAGTTATATTCTTGTACATAGGAGCAGTGGTATAGTAGTTATATTCTTGTACATAGGAGCAGTGGTATAGTAGTTATATTCTTGTACATAGGGAGCAGTATTATAGTAGTTATATTCTTGTACATAGGAGCAGTGGTATAGTAGTTATATTCTTGTACATAGGAGCAGTGGTATAGTAGTTATATTCTTGTACATAGGGAGCAGTATTATAGTAGTTATATTCTTGTATATAGGAGCAGTATTATAGTAGTTATATTCTTGTACATAGGAGCAGTGGTATAGTAGTTATATTCTTGTACATAGGGAGCAGTATTATAGTAGTTATATTCTTGTATATAGGAGCAGTATTATAGTAGTTATATTCTAGTACATAGGAGCAGTATTATAGCAGCTATATTCTTGTACATAGGAGCAGTAGTATAGTAGTTATATTCTTGTACATAGGGAGCAGTATTATAGTAGTTATATTCTTGTACATAGGAGCAGTATTATAGAAGTTATATACTTGTACATAGGAGCAGTGTATAGTAGTTATATTCTTGTACATAGGAGCAGTGTATAGTAGTTATATTCTTGTACATAGCGGCAGTATTATAGTAGTTATATTCTTGTACATAGGAGCAGTATTATAGTAGTTATATTCTTGTACATAGGGGCAGTGTATATATGTAGTTATATTCTGTACACCATGGGGGGTAGTATTATAGCAGTTATATTCTTGTACATAGGAGCAGTATTAGTTATATTCTTCTACATGGGAGCAGTATTATAGTAGTTATATTCTTGTACATAGTGGCAGTATTATAGTAGTTATGTTCTTGTATGTAGGATCAGTATTATAGCAGTTATATTCTTGTACTTAAGGGCAGTGTTACAGTAGTTACATTCTTGTACGTAGGAGCAGTATTATTATTTTCTGGTCATCATAATGGGAGACCCAGACAATGGGGTTTAGGGCACTGCCCTCCGGAGGTCACACTAGGTACTACAAGTTTGTAGACACCGCCCCCTCCGCTTATAAACCCCTACCGCAGGGAACATCCTCAGTTTTAAACTTAGTGTGCTCGGAGGATCACGCTTTGCTTGCACTTCACTGCATTCTCACTACTTTCGTGATGGCGTCTGAAGACAAGGTAATAAGGTCCCAGTCGGGACCGGTGACAGCCTCCCCGCTCACCCTTAGTGGCACACGCTGGTGGAGGTACCGGAGGGCCTAGGGCCTGGACACCTGGTGTTCTCCCGGTACGCTGTTACACTCCTCTCCATCCCTCTCTGGGGGGCTCTGGTGAGTGGGAGATGGGAGCCTTGCACAGCTCCGCTCCGTCCGAGGCCTCCCTAAATGGTGCTTACACTCCAGACTGGTGCTGCACCCCCGTCCGAGGCCTCCCTGAATGGTGCTTACAGACCGGACCGGCACTGAGGCACTCTGTGTCTCCTGTGTGCCTGGGGGTAGTGTCTGGCACTTTTTGTGTTTCATGACACTCAGACCGCGCGTTGCCCTCGGGCCCGCGGTTCTGCGGGTGTACCCTGTGCTGGGGTCACCCTGGCTGACCGCCCTGTGTGTCACAGGGGCTGAGGCCGTAGGCTGCGGATGTGTGATATGTATTTGCAGTCTGTGTACAATGTATTTTACACTGTTTCCCGCCCTGCGGGCTCCAGCTCCCTCATGAGAAGGATGCTTGGAGGATGGGATGCAGCCCGTGCGGTGACGTCACCGCGGGGCGTGTGCGTGTGTTTCCCGCGTGTCTTCGGCGCCGCCCACAGTTTCTCTGTCGGCGGCCATCTTTACCCTCACTTCCCGGCTGGGAACTGTATGCAGCGTGCGTCTGCACTCCAAGAGGGGAGACCGGAAGACGGCGCGGAGGTCACACACACACACCGCTCCCTCATACCGCTTTACAGCGGTCGGTAAGCCACCGGGATCTCCGGTTTTATTGTCTGCAATTGGGCTTATCTACCCCTACTGTGGCCATGTCCTCAGTTAGGAAGCTTGCTGCTAAGGCGGCCGAGGCCACCGTTACATGTGCTACGTGCAATGGAACACTGGTGGAGGGGTCCTGCAATAACTGCGGACGCCCAGAGGCCCGGGCTGGCACTGCTGAGTCAGCAGCTCCGGTGCTATACCCCGAGGTTCAGGTGATCTCAGGGCCTTGGGAGACTCAGAACAGGATCAATGAATCTCTGTTGTCTCAGCTGTCCTCCATGTCGCAATCCCTGGAGGCACTTAATAGGAGACTGGATAGCCCAGCTACTCCTTCCAGTTACCCCCGGGTGTCTCCCTCTTCTGCTGTGAGACCCCTTAAGCGGCCTCGTCGTGAGGCTTCACCCGAGCTCCAGACTCTATCTGAGGAGGAGCGTTCCTCTGATGGTGAGGAAGATGATGGGGGTTCGACTTTCGGGTCTGTATCTGTGTCTGAACCACCAGATGGGGTGGAGGATCTGGTGTCCTCTATCAACGAGACCTTACGTCTCGTGACACCCCCTGAGGAGGTGACGGTGCACCCGAAGGAGGTCTATCAATGGCTGCGGCCGGAGGCTAGACCAAGTGGCTCCTTTATGGACCATACTAATTTTGGAAGGGTGATTAGAGCCCCCAGGTTACATCCTGGGCGGCGTTATGTCCGCAAACCCAAGGACAATCGCTTCCCCTTTCCCCAGGAGGTGCTTCAGGAGTGGTCGCAGTCCCCGAAGGTGGATGCTTCCATGACCAGGATTGCTGCACGCTCCCTTTTCTCTGCCTCTGATAGCTCCTCACTGAAGGATGCTACTGATAGACAGGTCGAGCAACTCGCCAAGTCTTCCTATGAGGCGGTGGGGTCGTCATTTGCCCCTAACTTTGCCACGGTCTGGACCTTACAAGCGATTACTACCTGCTTGGATGGTATCACTGACCTGGCAAGGTCCAGTCCAGAGGTCCTGGCACTTACCGAGAGGGCGAGAGCCTATGCGGACTACGCCAGAACGGCGACTCTGGAAACTGCCACTCGCTCAGCTGTGGCTTCGGCCAATGCTATAGCGATCCGCAGGTTGTTGTGGCTACGTCTTTGGGACTCAGATGCCACGTCTAAGAAGATTCTGCAGAATCTTCCGTTCTCTGGTGACAGGCTTTTTGGCACAGAGCTGGACAAGCTAATTAAGGATTCTGCTGAGTCTAAAATACCGCAGAATAAACCTAAGCCGCGGTATACCGTTAAGAGGAACCCAAAACAGTGGTCCTTTCGGTCCAGCTCACAGTCATCAGCACCGTCCGCTCGCACGGACCGAGGGGGCAAGCCCGCTTCTCAGTGGCGCTCTAAGAGTCGTCCAAAGAAGCCGGCGGGGGCAGCAGCTGCCACCCCCAAACCCGCCTCTACATGACTCGCTCTCTCTTCCTGCCTCCCCACAGGTGGGGGGCCGCTTGTCTCGCTTTCAGGACGAGTGGCTACTTCACGTTCCAGATCAGTGGGTTCGAGACGTGGTCTCGCGAGGTTACAGGATAGAGCTGACGTCAAAACCGATATCCCGATTCCATCGGTCGGTCCCCTCCCCAGAAAAAGCTCAGGCCTTTTCTTTGGTGTTGGAGGGACTCCGCAGGGACGGAGTGGTGGTCCCGGTGCCTTCCGGGGAGAGGTTCAGGGGTTTTTACTCCAACCTCTTTATCGTCCCAAAGAAGGACGGATCCTTCCGCCCGGTTCTGGACCTGAAGTTGTTCAACCGCCACGTGCTGGTTCGGAAGTTCCGTATGGAATCACTGCGCTCAGTGATCGCGGCTGTGTCACAGGGGGACTTCTTGGCGTCCATAGATATCAGAGACGCTTACCTTCACGTGCCCATTGCACCGGCCCACCAGCGATGGTTGAGATTTGCAGTGGGGGAGGAACACTTCCAATTTGTGGCGCTGCCGTTCGGCTTGGCCTCGGCACCGCGGGTGTTCACGAAAGTGATGGCCTCTATGATGGCTCTCCTGCACGTGCAGGGCCATGCCGTCATTCCCTATTTAGACGACCTGCTGGTCAGGGCGCCATCGGAACACCTCTGTCAAGCGAGCCTAGATGTGACCATGCGGTCTCTGGAACAATTCGGTTGGCTCCTCAATGTCCAGAAGTCAACCTTGGTTCCGACCCAGTCCTTGACGTATTTGGGCATGGACTTCAACACGTCCTCAGCCCTGGTGTCTCTGCCACAATCCAAACAGGTGGCGATCCGATCGGGAGTGCAAGCAGTGCTCCTGTCACCACAATCGTCCCTTCGTGGGTTGATGAAGCTGGTGGGTCGCATGGTGGCGGCGATAGAGGCGGTGCCGTTTGCACAATTTCGCCTCCGTCCTCTCCAGCTGGAGATACTACGCAGGTGGGACAAGAGGACGATCTCACTGAATCGGCTGGTGACACTGTCACATCCGACCCGAGATTCCCTGCAGTGGTGGCTTCAACCACATCACTTGTCGCGGGGCCGGTCCTTCATCAAACCGTCATGGTTAGTGGTGACCACCGACGCCAGTCTGAAGGGCTGGGGTGCGGTGTTCTTACACCACAGGGCCCAAGGCCTCTGGACTCTGTCGGAGTCGGCATTACAGATCAACGTGCTGGAGATCAAGGCGATCTATCTAGCACTCCTGGCCTTTCAGAGATTCCTCTCAGGACATCCCATCCGGGTTCAGTCCGACAACGCGACGGCCGTCGCTTATATAAATCATCAAGGAGGAACCAGGAGTGCAGAGGCTCTGGCCGCAGTCCACCGCATCCTATCCTGGGCGGAGGACAACAACTGCCTGATCTCCGCAGTTCACATCCCAGGGGTCGAAAACTGGGAGGCCGACTATCTGAGCAGGCAGGGGATGGACGCCGGAGAGTGGGCCCTTCATCCAGACGTCTTTCGGGACATCTGCAGCAGATGGGGCACTCCGGACGTGGATCTGATGGCCTCACGGCTGAATCATCAGGTTCCGCAATACATGGCGAGGTCATGGGACCCCCAGTCGTTGGGAGCGGACGCCCTGATCTTGACTTGGTCCAGATTCAATCTACCATATGTGTTCCCTCCTATGGCTCTGATTCCCAGGGTGCTGTGGAAAATCAGGTCGGAATGCAGGGTAGCCATTCTAGTGGCGCCAGACTGGCCCAGGAGGTCCTGGTATCCGGACCTGTGGCAACTGTCAGGCGGACACAGGTGGGCTCTTCCAGAACGCGCAGATCTTCTCGCGCAAGGCCCATTCTTCCACCTCAATTCCAAGGCCCTCAGATTGACTGCATGGCTCTTGAGGCCTGGCTGCTGACATCCAGGGGGTTCTCCCCTACAGTGGTTGCCACTATGAATCGGGCTAGAAAGCCAGTTTCCAGGAAAATGTACCACAGGACGTGGAAAATCTTTTTTACCTGGTGTGCCTCTGGGGGCCGGTCCCCGTGGCCCTTGTCCATCCCGACATTGTTGGCATTCCTACAGTCGGGTTTGGAGTTGGGATTATCCCTTGGCTCCTTAAAGGGTCAGGTCTCAGCACTTTCTGTGCTGTTTGACAGACGATTGGCGCTTCTCCCGAAGGTCCGTCAATTTCTGCAGGGGGTGTCGCGGATGGTTCCACCCTACAAGAGACCTCTGGATCCGTGGGACCTTAACATGGTCCTGGCGGCATTGCAAAAACCGCCATTTGAGCCTCTGAGGGAGGTTTCCCTTTCTCGTCTGTCCCAGAAGGTGGCTTTTCTGGTGGCGATTACATCTCTGAGGAGGGTCTCAGAATTGGCTGCACTATCGTGCAAGTCTCCCTTTCTGGTGGTTCACCAAGACAAGGTGGTGTTGCGTCCACGGCCGGAATTCTTGCCAAAGGTGGTTTCAACGTTTCACCTGAACCAGGAGATTGTTCTCCCATCATTTTGCCCCGCTCCCGTTCATCAGGTTGAGCGCGACCTCCATACTCTGGATCTCGTGAGGGCTATACGCATTTATGTGTCCAGAACCGCCTCCTTTAGGAGTTCGGATTCTTTGTTTGTTCTTACGTCAGGTCGCTGTAAGGGGTCCGCGGCTTCAAAGTCAACCTTAGCCAGGTGGATTAAGGCTTCCATTCAAGAGGCTTACCGGTCTTCTGGTTTGCCTCTCCCGATGGGATTGAAGGCTCACTCTACCAGAGCCGTAGGTGCCTCATGGGCCTTGCGACATAGAGCATCTGCTCTACAGGTGTGTCAGGCGGCCACTTGGTCCAGCCTACACACTTTCTCTAAGCACTATATGGTGCATGCCCATGCCTCTGCGGATGCAAATTTGGGCAGGCGGGTTCTACAGGCGGCGGTTGCCCACCTTTAAAGGGGAACCAGGTTATCCGTCTTGTTGAGGAACTCTTCCCGCCCTGGGGTATTGCTTTAGGACATCCCCATTGTCTGGGTCTCCCATTATGATGACCAGAAAAAAGAGAATTTTGTTTACGTACCGTAAATTCTTTTTTCTTTAATCATCAATGGGAGACCCAGTACCCACCCAGTTGTTCCTTTGCTTGTTTTGCATTGGCTCTGTTCTCTGTTGAGACAGTGTTTGCCGGGTTGTTGAACCGTTTGTGCACGGTGTTCTTCCCGAGGTTTCGGGTGTGGTTTATTTTCCTCCTCGCAGCTTATGGACCAAACTGAGGATGTTCCCTGCGGTAGGGGTTTATAAGCGGAGGGGGCGGTGTCTACAAACTTGTAGTACCTAGTGTGACCTCCGGAGGGCAGTGCCCTAAACCCCATTGTCTGGGTCTCCCATTGATGATTAAAGAAAAAAGAATTTACGGTACGTAAACAAAATTCTCTTTTTTTCTATTTTGTATTTGTAGTGGTGACTTGTTTTTCTTTGTGTAGAGTGGTTTGTGCTGTTTCAGTCTTCTCTGCCTGTCTGCGGTTCTTTACATTAATCGTTGGATATGTTTTACATGCTTCAGTCGGTGTTCTCTCTTCGGG
The DNA here is from genome assembly GCA_033576535.1 of Allobates femoralis. Taxonomy (NCBI): domain Eukaryota; kingdom Metazoa; phylum Chordata; class Amphibia; order Anura; family Aromobatidae; genus Allobates; species Allobates femoralis. Next base: position 55,003,713 of record JARQOC010000010.1, on the reverse strand, counting down.
GTCTTTCCTGGATAACATTCATGTTTGATCATCCTTCATCTGGATTTTTATGCTTCACAGGCTGTATTGTATGTCGGACACTGTGATCCTTCCCAGAGGGCTTCAGAAACATGATTACATGCTGTCGATGTTGCAGTCGTCCATCCTTCCTTATGTAATGTGGAGGATTAGGTGTTGTAGTGTCTGCAGTCACGTATATGGATGGAGCCTTGTTCAGCTGATGGTCGGTCCAGGACTCTGGGACCTCGGACATCTGGCTGTAGGTTATAGTATAACTACACTGCCTCCATATTTGTTGTCAACCTTCATTCTGGAGCAATGGAAAACTGAAATATCAGACTTGCCCAAGAACTAAATACAATATAATCTTTACTGACTTAATAGAAGAGAACAAAATAAGAATCTGCTGAGGATGTTATGAGTTTGGACACCTTACTCTAGAAATTACCAGTAACTGTGACTAATACTTATGTCTTCTGTAATATATTATAAAGTTTTCCAGTGAGATATCTTTCGTATTATATTTTCATCTCGTTTCCTGCATTTTTTTACCTATATAATTTTTTTTTTCCTCTGGTGAATATCTGCTCGCTCAGCAACATTTAATTCCCCGTGACATTCCCACATGAATGATCCAGCAAATAAAATGATCCAGTAATTGTATAAATGTATCGCAGACCTCGAGATATAATAATAGGGTATTTTTTATGGGCTGTGAAAATTAAAGCGAAGAGAATTTAAGTAAGTTGTTTTAAAAAATATCAGCTGAAATTGGCAATAGTGTTATGGTCTGCTGAGCGAGCTGTGCCTTCCAATGTATGAGGTTGTCATCACGGTCACCTTAAAGAGGTTTATATATCAATATATGACTCCCAAGTACGGAATAGCTAACAAAAATTAGAAAGATATACGTTTTATAAAACAAATTACATTTAAGCCAAGATTTCGAAGATCTAATAAAATATATCCTGTTAAAAACAAGGAATGGCCTATCACATTATGGCCTAAGTACATACAACATATATAATGAATTCACAATTTAGTACAAAAAGGGGTTAATAGGCTTGTACAAGTAGACCATACAAATTATTTAATGAAGCATCTGCTTATGTAATCAGACAAGTCTGGTAAGTTTAACAGGAGTTTAGTCCAAAAGATCTATGATGCCCCTTTAAATAAATTGCAATAATGTCACGGGTGGCACGGATGACAGGGTGGAGGCCACGCGCAGACGATCCCAGCGTTTGGCCCACCAGCCATAATGGTGGAGGATGGTCCGTCTCTTTTAGGGGCATTTACCTTCTGTGTTGATGGAGAGAAGGTGTGATGAGATCTCTCTATTATGGGGAGACGGCTGTGGAGGTCTTGCGCTCGGTCTGGTTTTATCCACCAATGTTGTAGGTCACTAGGACCCAGCAGACTCCTTCCACCTTTATAAGGAGGTTCATTACCCTTCCTCGGTGCAGGTGATAGTTCCTTGTGCACACTTTATCCTTGCTCCAGCAGAAGCTGAGTTGTGGAGGTTGCTGTGTTCTGCTGTCAGATAAGTGTTTCCTTTTCCCAAATGTCTGTCTTCCCTGGTGTTTGTCTTTAGTTGATAGTGGAGGGGTCTAGTGAACCTCTCCATCTGATCCTTAGATAAGATAGATCTAGGATCAGAGAGGGACGAGGTTCGTGGTCGGCGACAGTTGAGGAGACTGTATAGGGACGTTAGGGCAGACAGGGTCAGCTCTAGGAAGTATAGGGGTCACCGTCTCCTTCTTGTGCCCTTAGCATTAGGGACTCCTGATTCCCCCCCCCGTCGTTATCCTACGCTGGGTGTCTTCCCCACTCCCAGCGTGACAAATAACAACAGGACTGAATCCAAGAGATAAATATTGACCATATACAATAAAGTGAAAAGTACAATGCCAAAATTACCCACCAGAGCGCACCATAGTAAATGTGCCAATAGAAAGACTGTACTGCCTAGTACCCCAACGCACGTTTCGCCTACAGCTTCGTCAGGAGGATAATGTTTCTTACATACCGTAATCACTTTGTATGTTGTACTTATGCAAGCCTATTGACTCTTGTTGTACTATCTAATTTGTGAATTTATTATATGTGTTGCATGTATTTATCATACCATAATGTGATACGCCATTGACCACACTGATTTTTCCTTGTTTTTAATGGGGTATTTTTTATTGTTTTTTAAGAATCTTGAAATAAATGCAATTTGTTCAATAAAATATTTTTATTTGTTAACTTTTCATTATTTTTTATTTGGAAGTCATATATTGGTATGCCACCTCTTTAAGTCAACAGCGCTCCAAACCTCATATATTGGAAGGCGCAGCTCGCTCCTCATATCATAACACTCTGTACATGTTCTTTGGGGACTCTAGTAAAATATGATATTTAATATTTTCAGAGCTTTTTCTGGTTGGTTATTAATTGCCCTAAAGGGGTTGTCTATAATCTAGATGCTATATTAAAGTAGGGGAAGGCTGCCCAGGTATTTACCTCTGGTGTTGGGTTCCACCGGGGACTCCAAGCTATGTGTTGGCTCAGGTCAAATGGTTACTTCCGTGTTGGGCAACTTATTGAACCTAGTATGACTATATTGTGCTACTGGAGAATATTTTACTGAAGGGGAATCCTAATTTTGGACTTCCTTCTATTAGTCATACAAGAGAGCACCCTGCACTAATCTCATCCAGGTATTTCACAAGGCGACCATCATGAGGTGTCGGGAATGCTGAATTTCAGGGAATTGCTTCCTTCTGATTGATTCCTATCTGCACCTCCTCTATGGTTGCGTGACGTTAAGGGTAATGTAGAAAATCCAACAAAGATCCAATCTTCATAGGTGATTTTGATAAAAGAAAAATGTATTTACAAAAAAAATTACACATAAAATGCTTACAAAAAAAGAAATAAATTTGTATATGGGCTCCCTATGTACGCAAGAGAGGGATGTGACTTGTTGCAAAAGTTGCAATATTTAAGGAAAATCTGTCAGTATTATATACCCTCCTAAGCCATCTATATGGGCAGGTAGATCATAGGAAGCTGATAATGATACCTTGATATCTGCAATCTGATAGTCTCATTCCAGTGAAATGCACGGTATTCTTAATATGTAAATGAGCTGTTAAAATCTGTGGGCAGGACATAGAACTCCCTGAAAATCTGCCTCCAGAGATTATTTTCAATGAAAGATCATGTAGATAAGGAGAGCAGACTGTCGGTCATTACATGTCTCACACTGGTAACCCCCCCTGTTTGGAGGCACATTCTCGGGGAGATCTATGCCCGACCCATACATCTTAACAGCTCATTTACATATTAAGAAAAACGTGGATTTCTCTAATGTAAGACATTTCAGATATCAAGGTATCCTTTTACTCAGCTTTCTATGACCTTCATGTCGATATAGAAAGCTTAGGAGGATTGATCCTACTGATACATTCCTTTTAAAATGAATTTCAGGTTCTCAGCCTTGGGGTTTCTGCGTCTTCCCAGACCAGAACATGTTGAACATCAGTATGAAACTATTCAGAATCAAAACGCAGTCACTAGTTTTCAAGGATAATTCTGTCAGAAAAGACTTGGAGATGTCTTCTTTTTGCGAGTTCATCTTATCTATAGAAGAGCTTCTTACAAAACGTTCTGACATCTGCAGGACCAGCCTTGGCTTCTTTTTAGCGGAAATAAAACCAGATTTTATAAAGCCACTCTATAGCAAGTGATATCACATATTGACCAATGATGGTATATAATAGCTGCAGTGATTACCGTATCTCATTGGTCAAGGCACCCCATAACTATAAAGGCGTTGTGTCAAGTGGACATCCCCAAAAGCAATTTAAATGGCGAGAAGAATAATTAATATATTTTATGAATCAATATATAACCTGAATATACTGTAGAGTGAAAAATGAATCGCCCATTTATATTATAGAATACTATTTTAGTATATCACATTATGTGAAAAGGGACATGCATAGACAAGTACAATATGCATGAACAATACAAGACACAGACAAGTACAGGAAGAGAGAGGACCCTGCCCACAAGGACTCAGTTTACAAGGGATGGGTGAGGATATAGTAGATGAGGAGAGAGGACCCTTTCTGCGAGGGCTCACTGTCTGCAAGGGATGGGTGAGGATACAGTAGGTGAGGAGAGAGGACCCTGCCCATGAGAGCTCACTGGCTACAGGGGATGGGTGAGGATACAGTAGGTGAGGAGAGAGGACCCTGCCCATGAGAGCTCACCAGCTACAGGGGATGGGTGAGAATACAGTAGGTGAGGAGAGAGGACCCTGCCCATGAGAGCTCAGTGGCTACAGGGGATGGGTGAGGATACAGTAGGTGAGGAGAGAGGACCCTGCCCATGAGAGCTCACAGGCTACAGGGGATGGGTGAGGATACAGTAGGTGAGGAGAGAGGACCCTGCCCATGAGAGCTCACAGGCTACGCGGGATGGAGGAGGATACACTAGGAGATGGTAGGATTGGTCGTATGGCAGTTTGTTGGACTGAGGATCACTGTTGGTTATAGGCTTGTTGGAAAGGTGAGTATAGACAAACATTTTTATTTTACCACAAAGTTTTGGGTTTTAGAGCAACATTTGATTATTCTGCGTAATAAAGAAAGTTGTGGGAAATCATTAAAAGAAATCTGTCATGAGGTTTTACTGATGTAGGGGCTGAGACCCTGATTCCAGCGATGTATCACTTACTGGGCTTAATGGTTGTTTTCCTTCTTCATTAAAATCAGTGTTTTTTTTTTAACAGGAGATGATCAATAAAGGACTGACTGTCTTATGCCTTCTAGTCCAACCGCACACCCCACACTGATTAGCAGCTGTATACAGTGTACACAGAAACCTGTGGTGTGGGCCACATTATACACAACTCAACAGCTGAGCTCTGTTAGATCTGCAACAGAAAAAAATGGTGATTTTGTCATAATAGCTGCACCCAGTGAAGAACATGATACATTGCTGGAACTGAGGTCTTTGTCCCTACCTCAAGAACCAGCTAGTCCTGTAGTGATAATCTCCTGCTGCTAAAACAGTGATTGTATTCAAGCTGCAAAACAAGTGTAGTAAGTGACACATCCCTGGAATCAGTCTTTTTGCCCCTACATCATGCTGTCCTCAGATTACAAAGCAAAAACCTGCTGATAGATTACCTTTAAACTTCAGCTTTATTCTACTTGTTTTTACTATAGATGATAATGAAAATGGGAGAAAGGAACAGCAACCAGAATATTTTACCATTTTAGCAATGTCCAGTCTATGGTAAAATGCATAAACTGCTTCACTTTCTTAAATTATTTTTTAACACTGTAGCAGTGCATGGCAGCAGTGTGTGTTCTGTGAGTTCTTCTGAAACTATAACCCTCAGCATGCTCAACCAGTCACAGCAGTCTTTCTCTAGCTCCCATAGACTTTAGTGGAGATGGACCAATCCATTGACATCTATGGGTTGGGCTGCCAATCTGAATCCATTAAAGGGGTCACATTGCTTCTACCTTAAGGCCACATGCACACAATGGGTATTTGGTGTGTTTTTTACCTCAGGATTTGAAAGCCAAATAATAAATACAGAAGTGGTGATGTGTTTCTAGAAGACCGGGGTCAGACCACCATATAACATGGACAACAGACGCATCAAAATGCCCGGACTGGACATTGCTTTCTTGACCTGAGTGTGGGAGATGCTTAGAAATATGGGAAGCTTTCACACTCAAGTCAGCAGTGCCGCGGCCAGTCCTGACATTTTCATGTAATCGTCCTCCATGTTATTCGGAGGTCTGACCCCGGCCTTTTACTTTTCCTCTCATTGTTCCACTCCTGGTTTTGGCTACAAATCCTGAGGTAAAAAAACTCTCCAAATACTGAACGTATGTATGTGGCCTTAAGCTTCTCAACCCCCCAGGCGTTGTGCACACATTGAGTATTTGGTGAGTTTTTTACCTCAGGATTTTTAGGCCTAAACCAGGAGGGGGACAATCAGGGGAAAAGGAGTTTCCCTGGCATTGGAGTGCGCGCCTTGACGCAAGAAGTGACTGTCATGTGCTGCCCCGTCATGGTACCGCAGACGTCAGCTGTCAGCCACAGTTTGGCCATCAGCGTGTATCACAGTGCAGGAACCTAACGGGTCGCTGCACCACAATGTGCTTCCGCTTGATGCGTGTCCTCGGATGCACATCCAGCAGCAGTATGCTCTGGGGTCGCCCGGGCCACTGTATCTCCAGGCCTGGTCGTGACCTCTAACCTTACAATTATGTAGATACTGAACATAAATAGTTTATTCTTTTATTAATGTTGTGAAAAAAAAATTCCCAAATTTTGCAATAAAAATACATTTTTGCTTGTGTCATTTTCCAGAACCTGTAACGTTTTCAATCTTTATGATCTGGGCTGTGAGTGGATGTTTGTTGTGCCCTGAGCGGACATTCTTACTGATGCCGTATGGCTTCAGACCATGTATTGATTGGCTATTATATGCCATTTATCGCAATGTTGAGGAGCAAAAAATATATATATAATTCTGGCGCTTTAATAGTTTTTTTTCTTGTTACGCTGTTTACCAGTCACATTAATTTATTTTGGATTTTGATAGGACTTTTATGAATGCAGTGATACCAAATATGAAGGGGATTTGTTTTTGTTTTGTGTTTTTTTTATGGGAAATAGGGGTTGGTTATAAATTTTTGTTGTTTTTTCCCACATTTTTAAAAACACATTTTTTTTCTTTCTACTGTAATTAATATTCTCCTTAGGCGAGCTGAAGCTGTATCTTATTGCTTGTCCAGAATGCAGCAGTGCTACAGCCGCTATGTATAGTGAAAATCATGTTCTCCTATGAACACCAGATAAACGCTGGCCCTCAGACGAGAACCGTCATGATAGGTATGGAGGTCTTCAGCAAACCCCTGGCTGTCATGGGAACCCACCACGTCCTCAGACCTCACAACGTCTGTCGTCCTGCCGGGACTGATGAGGCCAACGTCCCCTTCAGAGATCGACATCTCCTGCCGCGGCCGACGTCTTCCACCCCTTCCCCCCCCGCAGTGTTCTCCTCCAGCAGACAGAGCTGCACACTACATCCACAGCTGCTCTGTGTTGACAGGACCTGTGATGATGTCACTTGTAGGGGAGGAGTCAGGGGTCACATAATCAGCTCCTCAGTGCATGCAGGACTCTGCTGTGCTGGTTGTCATGGTGCTGGAAGAGGTGAAATTAATGTGTGGGGTTGAGAGGGATTTACAGTGTGGATGTAGCAGTGCCGAGATTGTACTAGGTGTATGGGAAGAGCCGAGAGTGTACGGGGCGTACGGAGTGGAACCGCATGTGTACAGTGAGTATGGAGCGGAACCGCATGTGTACAGTGAGTATGGAGCGGAACCGCATGTGTACAGTGAGTATGGAGCGGAACCGCATGTGTACAGTGAGTATGGAGCGGAACCGCATGTGTACAGTGAGTATGGAGCGGAACCGCATGTGTACAGTGAGTATGGAGCGGAACCGCATGTGTACAGTGAGTATGGAGCCGAACCGCATGTGTACAGTGAGTATGGAGCGGAACCGCATGTGTACAGTGAGTATGGAGCGAACCGCATGTGTACAGTGAGTATGGAGCGGAACCGCATGTGTACAGTGAGTATGGAGCGGAACCGCATGTGTACAGTGAGTATGGAGCCGAACCGCATGTGTACAGTGAGTATGGAGCGGAACCGCATGTGTACAGTGAGTATGGAGCCGAACCGCATGTGTACAGTGAGTATGGAGCCGAACCGCATGTGTACAGTGAGTATGGAGCCGAACCGCATGTGTACAGTGAGTATGGAGCGGAACCGCATGTGTACAGTGAGTATGGAGCCGAACCGCATGTGTACAGTGAGTATGGAGCGGAACCGCATGTGTACAGTGAGTATGGAGCGGAACCGCATGTGTACAGTGAGTATGGAGCGGAACCGCATGTGTACAGTGAGTATGGAGCCGAACCGCATGTGTACAGTGAGTATGGAGCCGAACCGCATGTGTACAGTGAGTATGGAGCGGAACCGCATGTGTACAGTGAGTATGGAGCGGAACCGCATGTGTACAGTGAGTATGGAGCGGAACCGCATGTGTACAGTGAGTATGGAGCGGAACCGCATGTGTACAGTGAGTATGGAGCGGAACCGCATGTGTACAGTGAGTATGGAGCGGAACCGCATGTGTACAGTGAGGATGGAGCGGAACCGCATGTGTACAGTGAGTATGGAGCGGAACCGCATGTGTACAGTGAGTATGGAGCGGAACCGCATGTGTACGGGCATACGGAGCGGAGCCGCGTGTGTACTGGGCATATGGAGCAGAACTGCGGGCGTACGGAGTGGAGCCGTGTCTGTATGAGGTGTACGGAGCGTGCAGAATCTGCTTCTCTGGTACAGTTTTTAAGGCCATATTAATAGGTGTCCCCATTGACTACAGTTTAGGTGAAGTCAGGACTACATTAAAAGCAATGGTTGTCTATTTACTTTTGAGCAACAGAGGTGCCCCAAAAAACATCCAATAACCTAGGGTTAGAGGAAAAGTACAAGATGCCATAACCCCATATATTATTTGTAACCAGTGCTGTCTCATCTTCCTGAGTCCGTGTCAATTCCAATACAATTATCACAATCTAGTTTAAACAGGGGTTTTATCGAGGAGGAAACGGGGAGAAAGTTTTAGGGCTAAAATAGTCTTGGACAAGTAGGACCTGGTTGAGATGATTGTACATTTGTGGCTTATGTCTTCAGCCCTTCATTCACCCTTGAAGAGCCTTAATACAAATAGTAATAATCTTGCGGCTCAAGATTGTGATGTTTGATCTCCCAGACTTCAAGGTTTTGTTCTCATAACATTGCAGTAAAACCTTTTAGAAGTTGGACCTCCAACTTTGCCCGAGGGCGGCTCCATGCTCTGCTGCTTCATCTTGGGAGCAAAATTTGATTGACAAATTGTTGTGTTGTAAACTAGAATTATGAACAGCATGCGCTCACTTCTATTATGTACCGGCTTTTGTTTGCAACGTGGTATCTGAGCACTGATGGAATTTTCTAAAGGAACCATGTTTTGAGACCATTAAAAGAAATCCTCCAACCATGTGGTTCTAGAGCGGTGCTTAGAAATAACATAGAAGGGAAGTCTGATGGCAAAAAAATCCACATAATGTCATTCTGAATTTCACCTAATGGCAAGTTATATTGACGACCCCTTCTTACAAAGGAGCCCTGCCATCCATTGTTTTTCAGCAATGTCATTTAATGGAGAGCTGTACTGGGATAACTCCTCTATAGTTTGTCAATGGCCTAAGAGGGAAAACAGGAACAAAATATATAGAGGGCTGTACCTAAGGAAATTTGAGTGCTCCAACTTATCTAAAATTATTTTTCTGGTATACAAACTTAATGTATGGGTGTGTTTCTTAGTTCTCGATTGTTTGTTGTCCTTTTTTCTACTAAGAGGATATTTTGACTTGGGATTATCTGATGGGACGACACCTTTAAACAGTCATAACCTGCAATGGTCCAGGTATCATGGCTTTGCTTTTTTGCCAGGGTCTTCACGCTGAAGAGCTGGCGGTCTCAATAAGGTTACAGTGAAGGTTCATCTTTGACATATCAGTTTATGATGGTCTTCACTCCCATGTTTTAAGTTCTTCACCAAGCAGAAGAACAAAAAATTGTGGGGAATCTACTGGTATTATATCTCAGTGCTAATATTAATTTTAATACAGTGCAAAGTAACTCCTCTAGACAACTGTATGTGTAGTTCCATCTATTAAATGTACAGTCATGGCCAAAAGTTTTGAGAATGACTCCAAAATGATATTTTCACATGATCTGCTGCCCTCTGGTTTTTATTTGTGTTTGTCTGATGTTTATATCACATACAGAAATATAATTGCAATCATATTATGATACCAAAAGGTTATATTGACAGTTAGAATGAGTTAATGCAGCAAGTCAATATTTGCAGTGTTGACCCTTCTTCTTCAGGACCTCTGCAATTCTCCCTGGCTGCTCTCAATCAACTTCTGGACCAAATCCTGACTGATAGCAGTCCATTCTTGCATAATCAATGCTTGCATTTTGCCAGAATTTGTTGGTTTTTGTTTGTCCACCCGTCTCTTGATGATTGACCACAAGTTCTCAATGGGATTAAAATCTGGGGAGTTTCCAGGCCATGGACCCAAAATCTCTGTTTTGTTCCCTGAGCCATTTAGTTATCACCTTTACTTTATGGCAAGGTGCTCCATCATGCTGGAAAAGGCATTGTTGGGCGCCAAACTGCTCTTTGACAGTTGGGAGAAGTTGCTCTTGGAGGACATTCTGGTACCATTCTTTATTCATGGCTGTGTTTTTAGGCAAGACTGTGATTGAGCCGATTCCCTTGGCTGAGAAGCAACCCCACACATGAATGGTTTCAGGATGCTTTACAGTTGGCATGAGACAAGACTGGTGGCAGCGCTCACCTCTTCTTCCTTCTCCGAATAAGCTGTTTTCCAGATGTCCCAAACAATCGAAAAGGGGATTCATCAGAGAAAATGACTTTACCCCAGTCCTCAGCAGTCCACTCCCTGTACATTTTGCAGAATATCAGTCGGTCCCTGATGTTTTTTGTGGAGAGAAGTGGCTTCTTTGCTGCCCTCCTTGGAACCAGGCCTTGCTCAAAGAGTCTCCACCTCACAGTGCGTGCAGAAGCACTCACACCAGCCTGCTGCCATTGCTGAGCAAGCTCTGCATTGCTGGTAGTCCGATCCCGCAGCTGAAACAGTTTTAAGATACGGTCTTGGCGCTTGCTGGTCTTTCTTGGGCGCCCTGGAGCCTTTTTGACAACAATGGAAGCTCTCTCCTTGAAGTTCTTGATGATGCGATAGATTGTTAACTGAGGTGCAATCTTTCTAGCTGCGATACTCTTCCCTGTTAGGCCATTTTTGTGCAGTGCAATGATGGCTGCACGTGTTTCTTTAGAGCAGGGGTCTCAAACTCGGCTGGGTTGGTGGGCCACACATAGAGAAACATTTATAGCGGGGGGCCGCATCCCTTGTTGGACTAAGTGATATTTTTACTAATACCAGAATTTTTTGCTCAATGTAGTAAAGTACAAATCCTGATCCCTGTCTTGTACTAATGTCCCCATTCTGTAGTAATGTCCTTTTCTACTAATTTCCCCCATACTGATCCCCTTTTCTAGTGATGTCCCCCATCCTGATCCCTTTTTCTAGTGATGATCCCTATCCTGATTCCTTTTTATAGTGATGTCCACTATCCTGATCCCTTTTTCTAGTGATGTCGCCCATCGATCATGATCCCCTTTTGTAGTGATGTCCCCATACTGATCTCCTTTTGTAGTGATGTCCCCCATCCTGATCCCCTTTTCTAGTGATGTCCCCCTCCCTGATCTCCTTTTCTAGTGATGTCCCCAATGTCATTCCCCTTTAGTAGTGTTGTCCCCATCTTGATCCCCTTTAGTGATGATGTCCCCATCCCGATCCCCTTTTATAGTGATGTCCCCCATCCTGATCTACTATTATAGTGATTCCCCCCCATCCTGTTTTACCTTCTTTTTACACACTCAAATACACACTCTATCACACTCACAAACAAACCCACACACAAACCCCCCACACACATACTCTCACACACACTCTCACACATCCTCATACACACTCTTACACTCACACACACACTGAAACTCGCATACACTTATACACATTTCCTCACTCACCCTCACACACACACCCTCTCACACACACTCACACTTTTCTCACTTTAATGATGCATCGCTCCAGTGCAGGGGGCCGCCGCGGTCCCCACTGTGCTGGCTTCCGGCCTCCACTGTGCTATGACTTTCTCCAGCCGCTGCGCAGACAAGCTCTGTTGCAGGTGACATTGATCTTGCTGAGTGGCAGAGCTTTTTAGTGCTGCGGACAGAAGTCATCACACAGCGGGGACTGCAGCGGTCTCCTGCACTGGGGCGATGCATCATTAAGCTGTCCAAGGTGCCGCGGGCCGCATAGTGAAGCCCCAGGGGCCGCATGCGGCCCCCGGGCCGCGAGTTTGAGACCCCTGCTTTAGAGATAACCATGGTTAACTGAAGAAAAACAATGATGCCAAGCACCAGCCTCCTTTTAAAGTGTCCAGTGGTGTCATTCTTACTTAATCATGACTGATTGTTCGCCAACCCTGTCCTCATCAACACCCACACCTGTGTTAATGGAACAATCACTGAAATGATGTTAGCTGCTCCTTTTAAGGCAGCACTGCAATAATGTTGAAATGTGTTTTGGGGGTTAAAGATCATTTTCTAGCCAAATATTGACTTTGCAAGTAATTGCTGTTAAGCTGATCACTCTTTATGACATTCTGGAGTTTATGCAAATTGCCATTAGAAAAACTAAAGCAGTAGACTTTGTTGAAATTAATATTTGTATCATTCTCAAAACTTTTGGCCATGACTGTAGCTACTCTTGGAGGTCCAACATTGACCCCGTGGCTTAGGATAGTTCACCAATTCAGAATCATCCACAGCTCTCTTGTAGCTCTTGCACCTTCTCCTTGCAGAATAGTGTGCTGGTTAGCTGAGGAAAAAAATCTTATAGCCCCAGAGATGATTGTCCACTGCTTGAAGATACCTATACCTTTGATTAATTGTGGAGAATAATGACCCATTCATTATAGCAATAGATGAAGTCTGAGCTCCATAGCCCACATTGATACTGTCTTCCCACATGATGGATTCGGGTGACCCTGCGGTGCCACAGACTGGACCAACCTCTTGATCTTTGTCTCCTTTACAATTTTATCTTTCATTCTAACCTTCCTTTGGGTAAGTCCAGAGGACAGTTAGATTTTTCCAATTCATCCTGGGCTCTTTATGCAAATATATTATCTCGGTCTCTTTTTCTAGGTTGCACTCCTTAGGGAGAATCGGGAAGCTAGTTTTGCATTGGTGATGCTTATTTTCTGGGAAATTTATGCAAATTATCCCTTTCAAAAGGAAGAGTTTCTTTAATTTTATTGCAGCTTCATAATTCTAAGTTCATTATGAGGAGGTTCATCTTCAGATATTTCTTTTTAGAGCAGGGTTATTTTGTACAACTAGAACACAAGAAAAAATCACTAGAGAAGGACATCATGGTCGGAAGAATAGAAGGTACAAGGTGAAGAGGAAGACCAGCAACCCGATGGCTTAACACTCTTAAGCCCCCGTCACACAAGGCGACGGGGCTTGGGATGTCGGTGGCGACTGGCGAGTGCACGCACGTTTTTGGCGCCCTGCCAGCTTCGCCGTCCCCCGTTTACACGGGGCGACACCTCCAGCCCCGTGCCGGCGAGCTGTCAGGTGGCATCGCCGCCGGGGTGTCTGACAACCCCAGCGGCAATGCAGGACAATGGGAGCCTATGGCTCCCATCGCTTGACAGGTCGTCGACGCATGGTTGCATGGGGCGATGTGTGCACATCGCCCCATGATGGTCGCCTGGTTTCAGAGCACTGCTCTGAAACCAGGCGACCTCCCGGCACCGCCGACATCGCCCCTTTACATGAGGCGACATAGGGGCAATGACGCCGGTGATAGGCCACGCCCCCACATTGCCTCTGTAATGGGCGGCGATGTCGCCCCATGTGACGGGGCGTTAAGGTAACGGTGGAGAAGACCCTGTTGGACCTTCCTAGGTTTGGAGAAGACTCTGGCTGGGCCCATCTAGGCTCACACAAGATCGATTTTCCTACAGATTGTTCATCCATCAATTCTTCATGGATCCAGATCGACATGAAGGCCGATAAATAATAAAGAACACAAGACATTAGAACAGTGTTCCCGCAACACATGCTCCCCAGACCCCAGTATTGCATATGGGGTTGTAGCTTTAAAACAGCTGGAAAGCCTCTTCATTAATCCTAGAAGAGTCCAAATCATGATCTTGGTGATCATACACCACACCAGTCCTATTGATTATATATGGTTTATTGGAACCAATAAAGTGGTGGGCTAATGTGCCCAGGATCATGGAGTCCTTCAAAAAGTTTATCATCACTAATATATACAGTTGTTTTCCTGCAGTTCTTTAGCTTAGTTCCCTCCTCGGAATTATCTGAGAATAAAACTATGTAAAGTTAATTTCTGTGATTATCGGATGAAGAACAGCTTTCTATAATCATGTATGGCTGAAGACTATAGAAATCCTTCTCCGAGGCTATTCCACTGTCAAGCTTTAGAGTATATACTATTTGTAGGATGTCCAGAAATCAGTGGTAGGAAGGGGAGCAAAACAAGTGACTATAAATTCTAATGTCTTCTCGTCTGTTGTTTTTCTCTCTTTAGCCAAATGCATTCATGGTGGAAAAGCCCTGGCAGAAGGTCAGAAGATCCTGACTACAACCTGCAAAGAATGTAAAGTAAGTTAAACTATTATTTTGGTTGATTTTGGCTCAACCAATGGGAATCTGTCATCTGATTTTTGCTACTCTATTTAAGTTCAGCATAATGTAGTTAATGAGACCCTGAATCCTGCAATGTATCACTTAGTTTACTGGGTGCAGCAGTTGTAAAACAATCAGAGTTCTTAAATGTTGCGGAGCTCAGAAAACGAATCCCTATCACACTACAGTTCTCTGTGTATATTGTGTATGGACTATGAGCTGCTATCACTGAAGGGGACGTAGTTGGGCAACTGCTTATCAGCAGCACAGTCCAGGTAATAATAATCACCTGCTGATAAAATCTTACATAAGTCAACAGCACACAGGTACTAATTGATACATCGCTGAATTCAATGTGTTAATCCCTTCTGCATGCTGCCCTCAGATTTGATAGCAGCAACCTGCTGACATATTCTCTTTAAAACAGGAAGATTATATCATCGATTCCTGATCCTTTTTTTTCTAAAAACTAATTGGTATGCTAAAATATTAATCATTCATACTCTCTAAACATGAGCAAAATGGTTCATACCGCTCCACTTCTTTCCAACCCATTAGCTGTGATTGGCTGCAGCGGTCACACGTCCAAACGACACACAGCGGGTCTTCATACATCCTATCCTTGCCATACTGAAGTGTGACCACTGCAGACAATCATTGGCTATATGTATGTATATATTTGTAAAAAAAAAAATAAATATTTTATTTATATATATATATATATATTATATATATGTATATATATATATTCTGGAACAACAACAGTGCAGCTAATGGGAAATGTTGAGAGTTGTAGGTCTCCAGCATTCTACTGACATAGAATCTGCTTCTCTTCTCTCTTACGCTTTCCCGGGTATAGATTTGATTGACGTTATTTTTTTTACAGACCTGTCCACCTAATAATGTAGAGAAATTGATTGTCTCAATAATGAAGGCTGGTGACGGCCTTGTTATATATTAATGGAGTTGTTTCTTTTGCCGGGCTCTCCTTCCCCTCCGGTCGTTCCTTGGTTAACGTCTTGAAGTGCATTGTAATTAACCTTCGCTTAGAATTGTGAAATGTGTTTGGTTTTTGGTGATTCGATGTCACCGCGGCTCGGATGGAGACAGTGTTGTAGATGAGTTGTCAGAATTTGCATAAATCTCATTGAAGTGTTTGCTCTCTTGGAAATTTTACACAGAGAGGTTAAAATGAGAGACCCTTAAATTATTGATGACTTTTTTTTCCCCCAGACATTGTGTGAGATGGTGAGTACTAAGACACCATAGTGATATATGCATACACACCAATGAGGTATTCTATAGGAGAACTATAGCTGGGGCCCTCATCCTCCAGGGCGCCTATCCTCCAGGGCACTATTTCAGTGGCCCCATCTTCTGGCCTCATCCTGGGGCCCTCATCCTGGGGCCTCATCCTGGGCCCCCCCCTGGCCTCCATCCTGGCCTCATCCCTGGGGCCCTCATCCTCTGGGGCCCTCCATCCTCTGGGGCCCTCCATCCTCTGGGGCCCTCCATCCTCTGGGGCCCTTCATCCTCTTGGCCTTTCTTGGGGCCCTCCATCCTCTGGGGCCCTCCATCCTGGCCCCACTTGAGGCCCTGCATCCTCCGGGGCCCTCTATCCTCCAGGATCCCCATCCTCCAGCCACCCCTGTCTTTCAGCAGCAGGGCAGAGAAAAAAAGGGTATAAATAAGGAAAACAGCACTTGAAAAGCAAATAAATTCAGTATGAAAGCTGTGCTGATATCTCCTAAATACCTCTGCATGCTGACCTCACATGCAACCTGTATTACTGGGAGGAAAACTCCTACAAGAAACAAATCTGAAACTTGAATCCAAGCTGCAAGCTACATAGCAAGACTGAAACTAGTACATTTTTATTACCTAAACCGCTGCCATATGTAAAAATCAATATTTAGTCCTTGTGTTTTAGCTGGTGTCCTTTTTTGCAATGTGACTTTCTTCTAGAGGGGGCACTTTCCTCGGGAATCTAACTGCTATGATTTCGCTGGGGGGGCTCTTCCTCCACTGCCTGCAGTCTAACAATAGGAGGACCTCTCTCCATTACACTTCTTTAAGGGCTGTGATTATTTTAGGAGTCCGCTCTCGCATTGAATGGCGGAGATGTCGATTAAAGCCGCGGTGACCTTTCCGTCTTGTCACAATGTGCCACACACAGCTCTTTTAATACTGATAATATCATTATTTGCCTACAGAATGGAGCTTTACAGAAGGTAGCAGAGCCTTGTCCGCCATTGAACTGCACAGAAGAGGATCGAATTCTTCCGGAGAACGAGTGCTGTTTTGTTTGCCGAGGTGAGGAGTTTTTGTATAATGTCTTTTTCATTGTACTTTGTTCAGTCCATCATTTGTCTGTATCCACTCTGTGCCTCATGGAATGAAAACCTCTCAATGGTTTGAACCCTTAGCTACACATGAAACCTCAGATAATCTGGGACTGGGCTAGAACAATGTCAAATTTTTGCTTTTTAAGGCTTGTGCGCCCACCTTGCAGTTTTTTTCTGCACCGAAATCTGCCTCTTTTTGCAGGAAAAAAACTGCATAAAAAACTCGGAGACCGAGTATAATGGAAGTCGATGGGAAACTCCGCATTTTTTTTCAGAACATTTTCTGGAAAAATGCTCGAGCTCTCTTTTTGTACTTCCATTATACTTGGTACTCGAGTGGTGCCCATCCAAGCATCAGACCTGCTCAATATGAGTACCAAGAATGGTGATGCTCACTCCTCACTATAGTTACAGTTTTTAATAATAAACAGCTCCATCTGAAACTCTAAGGTATACAAACATTAAATATAGGAATATGGACTATCTGTTACGGAGATGCATTGAAAAATTGAGATATTTTATAACATAAAAAAGGCCATGTGAGCCCAGCAGCTAGCGTCAAGGCGTATCCCTTTGCTGGGTCCCCATCTAATGCCTCTATCCGGGTTAAAAAAAAACACTCTATTTTTATTTACAGCAGATTTTTTTGGCAATATATCTTGTGTGCCACGTGTTTAGCAGATTATTTTGGAGTCCATCCTGCCTGACCTTCTGTTTCAGCTTCACAAAGAGATGCTTAAGCAAGTGTCTGCTTATGAGACTCTGTGTTAAAAACTGTGGGATCTTTTAAAACTGTAGGTGATGGGCATAGAAGGACCCCTAACCATAAATCAGTCATATGGTGTCCTGCTGTTGGGTCCCCTTTCTGTTTCACGGTTTTAATGATGTAACATAGGTGCCTGAGCTACCTCTATGCTGGTTCCGAGTCGATCATACTGATGTTCATTGAAGGTGTCACAGATAGTTTAATTCAACCACACAGACTTCATATTAAGAATCCAGAAGTGGAGATGCTTTTCATTGAAAATCTTGTATTGAAATACAATGTAGTATGTAAAAAGAGTGATTCTTCACAGAGCAGTAAAACCAGAGGTGTAATTACAATAGGTGTAGAGGTTGCAATCGCATCCGGGCCCTGGAGGCTAGGGGGCCCCAAAAGTCCCTTTGGCTGATAGAAAAAGACTATTGCTATTAAAGATTTGCAATAATCGCGGGCCCCATTAGAATATTCTTATCAGGGCCCATGAGCTTCAAGTTACGCCACTAAGTAAAACATATGTTCTTACTAAAATGGATGGCAGGCACAATAGATATGGAAGAACGGATGAGTTGCTGTGACATCACAGAAGCTACAGCGAGACAAAAGGGACAAAATACCAAAGGCAGTACTTCTGCATAGCAACACATCAATACACAGCACTAAGAACATTGTTGTGTCCCATGAATGAGAATTATTCAATCAGATATAATCAGGACCCTGTTATCAAGTGTTCAATTTCCCTGCAGTGCCCCCACAGGTGAGATGAAGTATTGAAGTATTGCTCAGTTTTAATTATTCTTATTATTTATTTATTTATATAGCACCATTAATTCAATGGTGCTGTACATGAGAAGGGGCCACATACAAAATTAGAGATATAGTTTACAGTAAACAAATTAACAATGACGGTGTCACGTCCTACTGACGGACCCTCACACGTGAACCCACTGGACCGCGTAGTTGCGGATGCTGATACCTAGATGATAGAGAGGCGGACTAGAACAGAGTCAAAAGGTTTATTGATTCCAACAACATAACAAAAACCCACGCCACAGGGGAGGGCCACACGGTCGTAGCAACGGAACAGCACCGAAGGAGGCCCCGGAGCGCTTAACCCCTATATAGGGATACCGCCGGTACCAACCTCGGGTGGGCCAATGAAGCGGACACGAGTGTTAAACCGACACAAGGCGACGTGGTAAAAAGCAAAGCAACAGGGTATAAGATTGGGTACGGGGAACCGGGAACACAAGGAATCCGGAGCTGGGCTGGAGACAGCAATTCAGCAGGGAAGAGGTCCGGGAAGCAGGCCAAGAACATTGAAGTCAGCGAGGAGCCGGCAGGGAAGAGATCTGCAGGAAGTAACAAACAGATATCAGAAATTATGCAAACAAGGAACAAACTGACCAGACCAGGAAAAGCTACTTCACTAGATAGAAATTGCCCTGGCAAAGAATGACAGGAAACAGGAAGCTTATATTACAGCAGGGTACTCCTGATTGGCAGGACAGAGAGGCTTGGTGATTGGCTGAGGGGAGGAGCTTGATCTCTGCAGGTCTCCGGCAGTTACTGATTCGGAGATGGATTTTCATAAGCAGTAGCCCCGGAAGTGAGGAGGTGAGCAGCGCTACTCAAGCAGAGGGCGCTGGAACCCTGCGGCTGGGAACGAGCGCGCGCACCCGAGGAGCATACGGCAAGGAAGAAGGAACTCTGGAAGCCGCAACCCGACCGACCCGTAGGCGGCGGTTGCCAGGGCCCCGAAGCCGTCGACTGACAGACGACACCCGGGATCCCTGACACCGGAAAGGAGTGGTAGGAGCCGGGAGAGTGGAGGCAGCAGGCCGCGGGGCACGGGCGGCAGACCCCCGGGTGGTTACAGACAGACTGGTACAGAGGGGAGAAGAGACAATAGGTCAGGGGTGCAGCAGTTCTGGTGGTGGAGAGGCAGCAGCTCCGGTGGCGGTGGGGCGGCAGCTTCGGTGACTGTGGGGCGGCGGCTCGGTCATTGCAGGCTGTAAGCTTTCCAGAAGAGATGGGTTTTCAGGTGCCATCTGAAGGATCCGAGCGTGGTGGATAATCTGACATGTTGGGGGGCAGAATTCCAGAGGATGGGGGATATTCGGGAGAAATCTTGGAGGCGGTTGTGTGAGGAATGGATAAGTGTGGAGGAAAAGAGGAGGTCTTGGGAGGATCGAAGATTATATGAGGGAAGATAGTGGGAGATTAGTTCGGAGATATAGGGAGGAGACAGTTTATGGACGACTTTGTAGGTCAGTGTTAGTAGCTTGAACTGGATTAGTTGGAGAATTGGAAGCCAGTGGAGGGATTTGCAGAGGGGGAGATACAGGGGAGTAGCGGGGAGAGAGGTGGATTATTCAGGCAGAAAAGTTGAGGACAGACTGGAGAAGTGCAAGAGTATTAGCAGGGAGGCCACAAAGGAGAATGTTGCAGTAGTCAAGGCGGGAGATGATGAGGGCATGTACAAGAATTTTAGTAGATTGAGGGCTGAGGAAAGGACGGATTCTGGAAATATTCTTGAGCTGGAGGCGACCAGTTGTGGCTAGAGTTTGGATGTGTGCTTTGAAGGACAGGGCAGAGTCGAGAGTTACTCCAAGGCAGCGAATTTGAGGTGTGCCATTTACCATAATGGATAGATCAGGTGGTGAAGATGAAGGATGGGAAGAGGAAAGATGATGAGTTTGGTTTTGTCAACATTGAGTTTTAGGTAGCGAGAGGAGAAGAAGAAGGATATGCCTGACAGACACTCTGGGATTCTGGACAGCAGGGAGTTGACATCTGGGCCAGAGAGGTAGATCTGAGTGTCATCAGCGTACAGGTGGTACTGGAAGCCATGGGACTGTATGAGTTTTCCTAGGCCAAGGGTGTAGATGGAGAAAAGTAGGGGCCCCAGAACAGAGCCTTGTGGGACTCCAACAGAGAGTGGGTGGGATGAGGAGGTAGTGTGGGAGTGGGAAACGCTAAATGTGTGGTTGGAAAGATATGAGGCAACCCAAGACAGGCCAAGGTCTTTGATGCCGATGGAAGAAAGAATCTGAAGTAGGAGGGAGTGGTCAACTGTGTCAAAGGCAGAGGACAGGTCTAGAAGGAGGAGGATGGAGAATTGTCTGTTAGCTTTCGCTGTGAGTAAGTCGTTGGTAATTTTGGTTACGGCAGTTTCGGTGGGGCCAGAAACCGGATTGTAGATTGTCAAGGAGAGAGTTAGATGAGAGGTGGGAGGACAGTTGAGCATGGACATGTTGCTCAAGGAGTTTGGAAGCAAACGGGAGCAGCGATATGGGGCGGTAGCTCGTCCTAGCAGTCTGGTCAAGGTTTGGCTTTTTGAGGATGGGCGTGATGGTGGCATGTTTGAAAGCCGAGGGGAGGGTCCTGGAAGATAGTGATAGATTGAAGAGGTTGTTTAGGGCTGGGATGAGCGTGTTAGTGAGGTTGGGGAGGAGGTGGGAAAGGATGGGGTCAAGTGCACAGGTGGTGAGGTGTGATTTGGATAGGGGACGAGTAAGTTCTTCTTCAGTGATGATGGAGAGGGAGGTTATGAGGGAAGGGCAGAGGTCTGGTATATGGTTGGGATGGTGGAACAATAAAGGTTTGCCTTGTTGGGTTTATCTTATTTTTGAAGTATGTGGCGAAGTCCTCAGCAGAGATGAGGGAGGTCGGAGGGGGAAGTGGTGGGCGGAGGAGAGAGTTAAAAGTCCTCAACAGTTGTTTGGGGTTGTAGGATAAGGAAAATATAAGGTTTGTGAAATAGGTCTGTTTAGCAGAGGTGAGGGCTGATTTGAAGGCATGTGTAGCTTGTTTGAAAGTTCTGAAGTCATCTGGCAGGCGCGTTTTCTTTCATCGCCGCTCCGCAGCCCTGGACACTTGTCGAAGTTTTTTGGTGAGATTGTAGTGCCAGGGTTGCCTATTGATTTGTCGCACCTTGCCATGGACGAGAGGGGCGACTGAGTCTATGGCTGATGTGAGGGTGGCGTTGTAGAAAGTGGTGGCACTGTCTGTGTCATGGAGTGAAGATATAGAGGACAGAAGTAGAAGAGAGTCTGAGAGTCTGTGAATGTCTAAGTGTGCGAGATTTCAGCGAGGATGAGCTACTGGCTGGATATGAGGGATCAGTGAGGAGGACAAGGATGAGAAGGTGAGTAGATGGTGGTCAGATAGGGGGAAGGGGGAGGTTGTGAGATTAGATATGGAACAGAGGTGGGTGAACATGAGGTCTAGTGTATGTCCGTCTATGTTGGTGGCTGTGGAGGACCACTGTGTAAGTTCAAAGGATGAGGTAAGTGAAAGGAGTTTGGAGGCCGCTGGCTTGTGGGTGTCAGTAGCGATATTAAAGTCACCCGTCATGATGGTGGGAATGTCAGCAGAAAGAAGGTGAAGAAGCCATATGGAGAATTGGTCAATGAAGGTAGTGGCGGAGGTCGGTATATGATGGCCATTTGAAGTTTGGAGGAAGAGTAGATATGGACGGAGTGAACTTAGAAAGAAGGGTGAATAAGGGAGGGTGGGGGTTGGATTGGGTTGAAGAAGCAGTTTGCAGAGGGGAGGAAGCCCACTCCTCCCCATGTCTGGTGCCAGGGCGAGAAGTGTGGGTAAAGTGAAGGTCGCCATAGCTCAGTGCAGCAAGGAAGGCAATGTCAGAGGCTGTCAGCCAGGTCTCAGTGAGGCCCAAAAAGGAAAGGTTCTGGGAAGTTAAAAGGTCATGGATCATGTGGAGCTTGTTGCAAACAGAGCGAGCATTCCAAAGTGCTCCAGAGAGAGGAAGCAGGAGGGTGGGGGTCAGGGGCACGAGTTTTACATGTGAAGAATTGCAGTAGTTTATCTTAATTTGGTGGAGGTGAGGATAGGTGGGATGTATGGGGTGGGGGGGACCAGGATTGGGAGATATGTCACCAGCCGTGAGAAGTAGTAGAGAAAAGGAAAGCAGGTGGGAGGAGGAGAGTGGCTGGCTTATTTTATATTTCAGCAGGAGAGGTCCGAGGTTAAGGAGTAGGTCTGCGGATGAGGTGAAGTGGGGGGTTAAGAGAGAGGGGGAGATAGTTATCTGTTAAGAGGGTGCATGAGTTTGGAGGTAGCGAAGGAGAGTGAAGATAAGTGGAGCAAATACTGTGAGGGAAAATGTGAGCATAGTGAAAGAGCAAGGTGAGAAAAGAAAGGCAGGTATAATCAGAAGATAGTGGTATCTCTCACCTTCTGTCCAATTTCTGGAATATTTTTGCTGTACACTTTAAAGATATCATTTAAAATGATATCACTTCAGATCAAGGTCATTCAGACCTGCCTCTCTACATTTGGGGACTTCTCTTTTCTCTGGATAATAGTCAAGGACTTAATAAAGGGAATCTAAGGAAAAAAGACTTTTAGGGCGGCTTCAGACTGCGGCAGCGTCCGGTCCGGGGCTGTCAGGAGTGACAGGCTGGAGCGGAGTTTTTCTGCATAGAATCCTGTCGGGCTGCACGGAGCTGGATCGCGGCGGGTGGTAATTAGCTGCTATCCGGCTGCCAGCTCGCCGGATGAATCCTGCAGAAGTGGGGATTTGTCTGCCGATTCCAAAAACGTTGCATGCACCGGTTTTGGAATCGGCAGACAAATCCCCACTTCTGCAGGATACATCCGGCGAGCTGGCAGCCGGATAGCAGCTAATTACCACCCGCCGCGATCCAGCTCCGTGCAGCCCGACAGGATTCTATGCAGAAAAACTCTGCTCCAGGCTGTCACCCCTGACAGCCCCGGACCGGACGCTGCCGCAGTCTGAAGCCGCCCTAAGACTTGAAAAGCTAAAGCTTTTTTTTACGTTTTTTTTTATGTCAGCAGGTTTTTGCCATCTCATTTGAGAGCAACAAAATGTAGGCAAAGAGACCCTGAATCCAACAATATATCACTTAAGACCCAGTTACACACACAGATAATTGTGCAGAGATTGTTGGCAGATCTCTGGTTGCAGTGAAATCATGGACACATTGTTCCATTTTGTGGCCGTGTACAAATGTAACAATGTGTCTATGATTTCACTGCAACCAGAGATCTGCCAACAATCTCTGCACAATTATCTGTATGTAACTGGGCCTTTAGATTATTGGGTGCAGCTGTTCTGACACAATTAAAGTTTTCTCCATGTAGCAGAGCTGGGAGAGCTGACCCCACCCACACCAGGCTCTCTATAGAGATTGTACATTGACAGTGAGGTGTCAATCTCAGCAAGGGGCGTGTCGAACTGCTGTGCACATGACAATGTAGTCCTGTAATGGTAATTACTAAGTGATAAAACCTTTACCTTACATTAACAATAGCACAGAGCATAATAAGAGAAGCACAGTTGTATTTAGTTTTTTAACCCCTATGGCATTGCTTACATAGCTAAAACCTGCTGACAGATTCCATTTTAATAGCTTTATCATTGTTATTTTTCCTGGAATTATCACTTTGTTACATAGTAAATCACCAATAAAATGGAATTAAGGACCAACGGACACAGAAAATATAAATAAATTGTGGATTACAGTGGCTCGCCGGCCTGTATTTATTGGGGATCGCTGACTTCTAATGAACAGACACCTTTGTTCCGCAGTTGCGGTATTAATCTTGGTTAAGAGTCCGTTTTACCTGTTGTCGTGTTTCCGCGTCAGTAATTGAGCCCAGGAGTCGCCTGAACAAGATTATATTTCTCCTGTTTTGTGTCTTCATCAGACAATTAATCTCGTTTTCTGCCGAAGGTTCAACTGAAAATATAGATCTGAGACTGAAAAAAAATATATAGAAGTGGCCGATTGGATAAAATGAAAAACATTTTTAGGGATGATCAAGGCAGTTTATACAGAATAATCTGAATCACAAAAACGACTGGGTAGAGCAGCAAAATGACAGCTGACAACTACAGCTCTATCCCAAAGAGTTTGTCCCAAGTGGTGGTCACTTCCTAATGGAGGTCATAAAGGGACCTGTCATTTAATTTATGATCACCTATCCATGGGCAGCATGAATCGGAGCCTGGCTGCATATTTGCACCCAGGTTTGCATTTCTCTGAAATGCTTTGGTTTTTCAGAAAAAAAAGAATAGTTTAAAGATGTAACCGGGGACTATGTGTACAGAGGAGACTAGTCCAGCTCTGCCCTGGCCAACTCCTTCCTGCACCGCTCTAGTTGATTCACAGGTTTCTTCTATGTGTCTATATCTGGCAAGACCTGTTAAACTCTTGGAGTGGTGTGGGGAAAAGCCAGCCAGTGGCAAGGTTGGACTAGTCAGGTTTTTCACTAAAGTGCCAAGTCGGCTTAGAGAACACATACCGTGATGCCGTTGTACAACCAGGCTCTAATTCATCCTCCCATAAATGGAGCAACATAAATCGACCATCAGGTTCCTTTAATAGGTTCCATTTAATTTCCCTCAGCGCTCCCTGGGTGAAGGTGGAAAGTAGAGACTTTGTGTAATGGATCAAAGACCTGATTTCTGGACCATGATCAAGTTGTTTTTAAGCCATACTTAAGGCTCCCATGCACATTATGCAGCTATCTCTCCTGATTCCGCCATCCACATGCTCAGATTCGAGTGTTCGCTTGTTCCCTATGACAGAGCCACTGTCAGACTTGCCTCTTGTAAAACAAAAAGATTGTCCTGTGAAGTTCCATTATTCTGGATCCTTCTCTTCCCTTACATCACTTATCGGAGGAGAGTCAATTGATCCCCATACACATTAAGCCCATGGCCCATCTCTCTGATATAGATGAGATCAGATAACTAATTTCAAGGGGTTCTCTATGAAATGTAATAAAAAAAATAACTGAAATAAAGTACATTTAAATATTACAGATTTTACAAAATACCTTTATCAGCCAAAAGTTTATCTTTAGTTATCTTTATCTTTAGTTATCTTTAGCTAGTCGGGATTTGAAGTATGTCAGTATCCAGCAGTTTCCCAGCCATCCACGTCCTAGGACGAACTGTATAAAGACATCTACTCATTACATATAGGTTGACGGCAGCGTTGTGTCTGGTATCGTGAACCCGGATTCCTCTGTTAATCAAACTTGATGGGACAAGCGGAGGAGCAGAGTACAGACTAAATATAACGATTTTAGCTGTAAGAGATTGAATAGTTATCTCCTCACCAAGACATGTTTATTGGAGGGAGGAGGAAGGCATGAAGCTACTGGAATAAACTATATAAAGTGTCTTTGTGCATGTACCTGACAGGATGCTGCACTCACCCTATCTGTCTCCAGCAGATGTCATTACACAGCCTGTTCTAAGATGTGGGATGGCTGGAAAACTGCTGGGAGCTGATATATTGCAAATCCAGATAGTACACTAACTAAAGATGAGCTTTTGCTACATTTTTGCTAATATGTAACATTTAAATGTTTTTAATTATTTATTTTTATTACATTTCTTGGAGTACCCCTGTAATGTTTTTGGGGACTTTTACCATTCAGGAGGCTGTTGGAGAAAGAGGCGAGCTTTTGGAAAAGTTGGCAAACCTCCTGAAAGCAGTGTTTCCAGGGGTTTCTTTTCACAATGCGGAAATACTCCTGCATTATCCCTAAAAAAAAATGCACATATTCTTTTCAAACTGTATAAAATTGAGATATTTGACAAAATATTGATCAATCTTTTGAGCTACCCTGCCACATCAATGCAATGTCATAAGGGTGTTCCTAATCTCTATATTTTTATTTTAGTTGTGCCATGACTCCAACATACACATAAAGTGGACCATAAAAAGCAGCATTTACCTGGTCCATCTCCAAGACCTGCTCCCGTGGTGCCAGACTGGTACAAGTGAATAAAAGCAACTCAGGCCCTCGCACCTGCAGCTAACGCCACATATGCCTGGGCTTTTCAGAATCAACCCTCACCGCAGCAGGCATAAACTTTATGTGCATGTTGGAGGCCGCATTACACAACTAAAATAAAAAAGTATAGAGTTGGACCACCCTAATGACATTGCCTTGACATGGCAGGGTGGCTCAAAAGATTGATCTTTTTTTGCCAAATATCTCAATTTTTATAATATTATATAGTGTGGAAGGAATATGTGCATTTGCACAATTTTATTGCAAGCAAATTTCTGGTGGTGCTGGCTTTTTTTTTTTGCTGATTTTTGTTATTGGTTTATGTGTGACCCCCACTGTGCCTTGCGCACTGGATTTTGCTTATTTCTCCATACGTATGATTAGTGGCATTTTTGGTAGCTGTTCACTCTGTTCTCATACCCTGCCCTCAGACTTAGTTTATTTCTAGCTCCATTTGCTTGAGCCTGCTCTGCCCTTATTCATGAGTGCTGGCCTGGTGCGGTGAGGGTTAGCTCTGAAAAGCTTAGACATGTGGCTTTAGCTCCAGGTGTGGGAGCCTGGTTACCTTTTATTCACTTGCACTGGTCAGGCCACATAAGAGCAGTTTGGAGATGCACACGGCAAATATTTGCTCCTTAAGGTCCACGTCAAGTGTATGTTGGAGGCCGCATGGCACAACTAAAATAAAAAAGTATAGAGTAGGACCACCCTAATGAGATTGCCTTGACGTGGCAGTGTGGCTCAAAAGATTGATCAATTTTTTGCCAAATATCTCAATTTTTATAATATTATGCAGTATGGAAGGAATATGCACAATTTTTATTGCAAGCATATTTCTAGTGGTGCTGGCTTTTTTTTGCTGATTTTTATCCCTTCTCATTCCAATGCACATTTAGGGTTTAGATTGAACGTAGAGGCGACATGGTCATGAAGGCCACTCATTATTAATCGCCCTGGACATCAATTCCTAAAGGTTAAATTATACATTTAAAAAATGATGCTTCCCAATGTGTACTGGCCCTGTCTGTTAGAAAGTTTTCCAAAAGTAAACTGGAACCCTCAACAATCCGCAGGGGAACATTGACCCAAGTGATCTTCCTACTGTCTGTACCACCAAGGAGAGTTAAAGTATTACATTGTGGCTATTCAAATCAATTAACATCCTATTTAACGTGATGGCATGTCACTAAGATAGTGGGGTCTGACCTCTGAGACCCCATCAATCCTCAAAGTGATGGGGTTCAGCTCTGCGCTCCTGTATTACTCTGCAGTCATCAGTTCTCCTGCCTGGATTTGCTGATAACATAGAGCAATAGATTGTTCCTCGCTCACAGCAGGTGTTTCTGTTACGGACGTTTTGTTTGTATCCTGCATTGATTGCCTTTTATGCCGGGAATGTTTCTTGCTGTATGAAATACCCCAAGGCTTCTACTGCACGGTAATGGATTAGGTACGAGGTGATCCTTATACCAGATAGTAGATCAGGATCTGTGTTGAGAATACATTACAGCCGGCGGGAAGTGAAGATGAAAACTGGTGCCAGGTAACTATGAAAAATAGGATGTAACCCAAAGTCATTCCTACAATCCCAAATTGTATTCTTTGCAGCAGTTTTATCTCATGCATTGTATGTCTTTGTACTTTAAAGTGCATTTATTCAGGACTTTTCTTGGCAGATTGCTCCAGCAGTACAGAGTATTTCAGGAGATGATTGTGTCTATCTTGTGTGAGCAGTGGATTCATGTGTTGGGTAGGGGGTACAGGGTGAGAAGGTCAAAGTTGTGAGTTACATTGGAAAGGGACTTGCAGCACAGAGGGGATAAATCTGATGAGAGAGATTTGAAGCTCATGGGTGTGATCATCATTGTGGAAGGTGACAGACTCATGGTTACATAGTAGGATTTTATGCAGTACAGAGTGTTTCAGGAGTGGAATGTTCACATCTTGTTGGAGGTAAGTGTTCCATAAAGTGAAAGAGCAGGATCTCCCGATAGCAGAGTTTTTCAGGATACAATCGTGCTGATCTTGAGGGAAGTTACTGAGAATTACAAAGTGCAGGGAGCAGCATCCAAGCAGCACAGAGTATTTTGAGGAAGGAGTTTGCTGATCTTGTGGGAAGAAGGAGGCTGAAATACATAAGAGAAGGAATGTGGACCCAGCAGCACAGAGTATTTTGAAGGAGGAGTGTGCTGATCTTGTGGGAGGTAAGAGGCTGAGATATGTATGAGAAGGAATGTGGTCCTAGCAGCTTTAGGAGAGAAGAATTACATAAGTAAAGGAACAGGATCCCAGCAGCACAGAGTATTTTGGGAAGGAGGCTGAGATACATAGAAGGAATGTGGTCCAGCAGCACAGAGTATTTCAGGAGAGAGAATGATATAAATAAAGGAACAGAATCCAGCAGCACAGAGTATTTTGGGGAAGGAGGTTGAGCTACATAGAAGGAATGTGGTCCCAGCAGCACAGAGTATTTTGGGGAAGGAGGCTGAGCTACATAGAAGGAATGTGGTCCTAGCAGCTTTAGGAGAGAAGAATTACATAAGTAAAGGAACAGGATCCCAGCAGCACAGAGTATTTTGGGGAAGGAGGCTGAGATACATAGAAGGAATGTGGTCCAGCAGCACAGAGTATTTCAGGAGAGAAGAATGATATAAATAAAGGAACAGAATCCCAGCAGCACAGAGTATTTTGGGGAAGGAGGTTGAGCTACATAGAAGGAATGTGGTCCCAGCAGCACAGAGTATTTTGGGAAGGAGGCTGAGCTACATAGAAGGAATGTGGTCCAGCAGCACAGAGCATTTCAGAAGAGTTATTACATAGTTAAAGGTAAAGAGTCCCCAGCAGCACAGAGTATTTTTTGCATACAGACTTTTATTGTTTTTAAGGGTAAAGAAATTGATTCTTGCAGTCTGTTAGTACAATCAATGATGTTGTCATTCCGGGTTACATTACCCTTTGGGTGAGAGTGTGGGGGGGGGGGGGGACCCGTTCATTAGTTTCTATCTTCCCATCCTGTCTCTTATAAGTGAATACGTATCTTTGATTCTGTGAGAATAATCCTAGACTTATAAGTCGGCTGAAGCACCATTTCCTGTTTTCACAACACAGATCCTGACGTTCTGTCCAGCGGATAAGCCTTGTGGGAGCCTGAAAAGCGCAAACTAACCGGAAGAATTAATGGGAGACTCCGCAGCGGAGGCTTGGATGTCACTCTTCGGCTAGGCCACCCAAGATACCCGGTGGACTCAAAGTCAATCTTATTTTCCTTTTCCTTTTTTCACCTTTATAATTTCCATATCTTGTGAAGGAAACTCTAAATCTACGTGTGCCAATTTACGAGACTACACCTCCCACTATCCCTTGTGCCTGGCATAGGATGCTGGGTCTTCTAGTTCTCTATCATTTATAGTGTCACTCGATGCCTCCCGCTTGTCTACACAAACTACAGAGAGACTAAACCACTAGTGACAATTGCAAGATCTTAACATTTTCTCAGGTTGTTGCAACTTTTTGTTTCTTATTACTTGTGTGTATGAACACCTCTAAAGATTGGCAGATACCGTGTCACCACCACCATGGCACCCAAACGGCTGTGGTCCAGGACAAGCTGCCCCGGACTCTTATCATCTATCATTTGTTCTCCAGGAAGCTTTCCTGATACATTGTAACAATCTGACATTTTATTTATGGAATGTTATTAGTTTTAGACTTTATTTATTGTGGAATTGCAATTTTGTACAAGTTTGTAACAAATAAAGATTAAGGTAAAGTGATATTTCTGCTTTGGGTCTATGTGACTGTAGCAAGGATCAATGTTGTAGATGGGTCCGAAGAGGAGGTTTGATGATCGGGAATGAGGGGCAGAAAATGTATCAGCAGCAATCTATGACAAAGGAGTAAAATACTGGAAAGACTCCTGTGATACAACTGATGTGCAAACCCTATGCAGAATAGAATCCTATGTTGCATGGAAAAAATAAATATCAATTATCTATGTACAATGTTGCCTTTTTATAAACTTTGAAGCCACATTATTATTATTATTTCATTGCCACTGAAGATGAACTTTTGAGACTTGAGCTACATTCACACCAGTGGTTTTTAAATCCGGCTCAGATCCAGTTTTTGCCCTTAAATCATACAGAACCGGATGTTACTGTATTGGTATTATGTAGGACCCATTTGCCTTTATTGTCCTGTTTTGGGTCTGTGCCCGAACACCTAGTTTGGGCATGGACCCCAAATGGTTTGGGTGTAAAAATAAATGATTAAAGCATTATACCTACCAGTCTTGACACTGCAGTCATTTCCCGCGCCCACTCTGTGACAGCGTCTGTGATTGGCTGTTGCACCCCATCCATTGTGTCTGCGATTGGTTGTCCAGTACAAATGGACAGATATGGTCCGCGCTGCTGGAAATAAAATGAAGGACGTCCAAGGTATGATAGGTGCCTTTACTCCATGTTCTATGCGTTTCAAGGCTGTCCCAGCCTCTTCCTCAGGAGCAACACCATCAATAATCCTGAGGAAGAGGCTGGGACGGCCTTGAAACACGTAGGGCATGGGATAAAGGCACCTATCATTTCTACCTTGGACGTCCTTTCCAGCAGTGCAGACCATATCTGTCCATTTGTACTGTGCTTTCACCGCCTCGAGCGGGGGTCCTGCAGCAGCTGGTACCAGGCTCTGATACCAGTTGTGGGTCTCAGAACTGCATAAGGTGAGCAGTTCAACTATTTTGTCTTTCCAGTATTTTGGGAGATTTGACCCATTGCGCCCTGGTCTACCCCATTTCTTGTGATTGGTTGTCGGCATAATGGGTGGGGCGCAACAGCCAATCACAAGCTACTGTATGCTACCAGACACCATTGAAAATGAGTGTGCAAAAACCAGTTCTCTACAAGATCTATTTTTTGCAGAAAAACTGTATCTCTGCCTGATTTGAAAAACTACTGGTGTGAAAGTAACATTAGTTTATACGAAAACTTTTTGGGGGGGTCCTGACACCATACAAGCAAAATTCTTCCTTTTTCTAAATATTCAGGGCTGCTAGGCATTGATGAGAGGACTCGCCCTTCACTTCTGAGAATATTAGAACGTTCCTTAAAAATTAATAAGTTCTTTAGTACTCTTACTTAAAAATTACAAAAAAATCACAATAATTCACTCTCAGATTTAGGATATAAAGAGAAAAGCCACTCCTCTTATTCTGAGGCTCAAGTAGATTCAAGATTCAAGATTCAAAGAAGCTTTATTGGCAGGACCAAATACACCTCAGTTTTGCCAAAGCAATAGTATAAAGGGAATAGTGATAGGGACTGTGGGGATGTTGGGTAGGAGCTGTAGGGAAGGTGGATGGGGCGGATCCGGGATGGGGGGCTATAGTCCATGGCATAGGGAAGGTGGATGGGGCGGATCCGGGATGGGGGGCTATAGTCCATGGCATAGGGAAGGTGGATGGGCAAGTCCAGGGTGGGGGCTATAGTCCATGGCATAGGGAAGGTGGATGGGGGCAGATCCAATGTGGAGGCTATAGTCCATGGCATCATAGTTATTTTTCTTGCAGTCTATGGCATTCGCTCACATACCGCACTGCTATCTCCACTGCTCTCTCTTCTTCTCCCAGCAGGATAGATGTTTTTTCTTCCTCCTTCATGGTGATGAAATCCGGGAAGAGATGTGAGAGTCTCCTGAAGTGAGTGTCCCTCACTGCTGAATATTTGGAGCAGTGTAGCAGGAAGTGGGTTTCGTCCTCCAGGGCCTCCTGATCACAGTGTTGGCACAGTCTTTCCTCCCTGGGCTTGTATCTCTGCCTGTGTCGGCCGGACTCGATGGCCAGACTGTGGGCACTGAGTCTATATCGGCTCAGGATCTTGCGGTCTCTGGGGTCAGGGAGTTTCTCCAGATATGGGGCCAGTTTGTAGTCTCTCTGTAGACTCCGGTACATGGTCAGTTTCTGTGAGCTGAAGATATCGTTCTTCCAGTCACTGACATACCTCTCCTGGCCGTCCTCTACCATCTTCCTGATTCCGTCTTTTGTCAGGTTGTGATTGGTGTTCTGGTTGTGTTGGGTTTGGCTCAAGTATCCGTAGGTTCTATATAATAATTAATAATAAGATTTATTCATCTATATAGCGCTATTAATTCCATAGTTCTTTACATACAATATTATAATAATATATGGGTCAAACTCTTAAAAAATTTATAGATATATAATTTTTTTTTTTTTTACCCTTGACAGTCCAAGACAAATCTGAAAACTGTGAACATCTTTCAATTTGTATGTTAAGCAGTTTCTGGCACTTTGGTGATGGATTTGGATTACCTGCTTCCTTAGATTGTCAGGGAAGGTAGGCGGATTAACTTCACAAAATATCAAAGAAAGGTAATAAAAGAACCTGGGATCCATCGGCCCCGCTGAGATGGCCGCTGGTATGAGGCACAGAATGGAGCGAATGAGCAAAGCGGTTATCTCCACTGCTGTCAGACTTCTATACATTGGATTTCAGGGTAATATTGGCTCATACCTCGCTTTTTTCTGTTTTTACAGTCCTGCAGAGGAAGAAAAACCAGAATTGTGCTCAGTATTATTATTATTAGTTTATTTATATAGCGCCATTAGATTCCATGGCGCTTTACATGTGCAAGGGCAGACAAGGAAAAGAACATTAAATGAAGACACAGTAGGGCAGAGGACCCTGTCCACGAGGGCTCGCAGTCTACAAGGGATCAGTTGGGAGACAGTAGGAGGGGGAGAGCCGAGCGCGAGATGGCGCGAGAATCAGGTCTCAGTGTGGGTTGTAGGCTTGATGGAAGGGGTGCGTCTTCAGATTTTCTTGAAGGTTTCCAGGGTAGGGGAGTGTCTGATGTGTTGGGAGAGAGTTCCAGAATATGGTGGATGCACAAGAGAAGTCTTGTATGTGGTTGTGGGGGGAGGAGATGCGAGGGGAGAAGAGAAGGAGTTCTTAGGAGGAGCGCAGGTTGCATGAGGGTAGGTATCGGGAGACCATGTCAGAGATGTAGGGAGGGGACAGCTTGTGGATGGCTTTGTATGTCATGGTTAGGGTTTTGAATCGGGGTCTCTGGGAGGTGGGGAGCCAGTGAAGGGCTTGGCAGAGTGGGGGGACAGGGGAGTAGCGGGGAGACATGTGGATGAGTCGGGCAGCAAAATTGAGGATAGATTTGAGAGGAGTGATGGAGGAATCGGGGAGGCTGGTGAGCAGGAGGTTGCAGTAGTCGAATCGGGAGATGCTGAGAGCATGGACAAGTGTTTTAGCAGTGTTGTGGTCAAGGAAAGAGCGGATTCGGGAAATGTTTTGAGCTGGAGATGGCAGGCGGTTGCAAGGGCTTGGATGTGGCGCTTGAAGGAGAGGGAAGAGTTGAGGATAATCCGAGACATTTAGCGTGAGGGATAGGCGCGAGTGAGCAGTCGTTGACAGTGATGGATAGGGCCGGTAGTAGGGGAGAGATGGCGGACAGGCATTGTGGAATTTTGGATAGTAGGGAGGTGATGTCGGGGCCGGACAGATAGATCTGGGTGTCGTCTGTGTAGAGGTGGTATTGAAGGCCGTGGGACCCAATGAGTTGGCCTAAGCCGAGGGTGTAAATGGAGAAGAGTAGTGGACCCAAGACTGAGCCTTGGGGAACACGAACAGATAGGGGGTAGGGTGAAGAGGAGGTGTGGGACTGGGTTACGCTGAAAGTCCGGTCCGTTGGGTAAGGGGAGATCCAGGAGAGGGCTACGTCAGAGAGACTGCCGAGAGACTGAAGAATTTCAAGTAGGAGGGAATGGCTGACTGTGTCAAAGGCGGCAGATAGGTCAAGGAGAGACGGAGTAGTGTCGCAGTATCAAAAAAGCTGCATAAAAGACTGGGATTTCTACATAATCCGCTACAGTCTGCACTGTAATGTAGTACAATTTTTCTACTAATTTGCTCCTAATAAATACAATGCCTTCTAAAGGAAGAAAACACCTGATCAATATGCCCAATTAAATGGTTATCCCTTCTTTCTGATTGCTGAAGGTCCAGAAAGACTATCTGTCATTACATGTCTCACACAGGAGAAAACCTGCTCTGTTATTGTGGGGGCGTGTTCTTTTTTGCCCTGTATGTTGCTGCCTGCTTATGATTGGTGAACTTTATGCAGGGAAAAAGTATACCCCCCTCCTTTCCCCCCCAGAGGCAAATGTCATAATAACAATTGAACTTAACATTAAATTATGACCTAAACTTTACAAAATAATATCTCTGCATGCAGAGGAAAAATAAAAGAACTAAGTTTTTCTCATCTCTGCAGCTACTGTCCTATGATGTGTCGTGTGTGACATGTTCAACTGGTAAAAGGTCCTGTTTTAAACCCAATGACTTAATTCTATGACATCCATGTGCCCTAATTCCCACAATTGAGAACCTCGTTTTAAGAGCAGTTTCTTCACCAGCAGATCAGACTCATGTGTGCGTTATATGGACTCTTATTGTTAAAATGACCACAGTCTATTACCCCACCTCCACTGAAGGGGAAATATCAGACCAGCACAACTGACCCCTGGTGGTAAGTTGGTCACTCACTGTAGAAGGCCTTTCTCATGTTGTAGATCCTGATGTTAAAGGGAATATATGCTCAGGAAAAGACCTTTTATTTAAATTAAGTTTAAAAAAGAAAATTGTCAATATAACTTTAAGAAAACAAAACCTAAATATCTACAATTTTGTTCCTTGCCACTGAGCCTAATGTACTCCTCTATAGGAAAGATAAAAGGAGACAAAACGAGGCGCAATAGTGCCCTATCAATATGACACGGACTGTGCACACAGATCACAAAGAGGTGCACTCACCTGATCTAGTTGTGTGCACCCACAACTAGTTTTGATGGCATGTAGTTAGAAGCTGCTGCAGGACCTTCACCGCCACGTAACACGTGTAAGAATATCCAGATCCAGGGATGGTCTATAGACGGTCCGCGCCGATTGACCGTCTATACACCATCCCTGCAGCGCGGACCGTCTATACACCATCCCTGGATCTGGATAATGTACTCCTCAGCAGACTTATCCTGTTTTGTAGTGATCACTTCTCGGCAGCCCCTTTTTGTTCTGTAGTGATCACTTCTCGGCAGCCCCTTTTATGTTCTGTAGAGATCACTTCTCAGCAGCCCCTTTCTGTTCTGTAGAGATCACATCTCAGCAGCCCCTTCCTGTTCTGTAGAGATCACTTCTTGGCAACTCCTTTCTCTTCTGTAAAGATCACTTCTCGGCAGCCCCTTCTTCTGTAGATGTCACTTCTTGGCAGCCCATCCTCTTCTGTAGAGATCACTTCTTGGCAGCCCCACCACTTCTGTAGAGATCACTTCTCGACAGCCACCTTCCTGTTCTGTAGAGATCACTTCTCGGCAGCCCCTTCCTCTTCTGTAGAGATCACTTCTCGGCAGCCCATCCTCTTCTGTAGACATCACTTATCGGCAGCCCCACCTCTTCTGTAGAGATCACTTCTCAGCAGCCCCTTCCTCTTCTGTAGAGATCACTTCTCGGCAGCCCCTTCCTCCTCTGTAGAGATCACTTCTCGGCAGCCCCTTCCTCTTCTGTAGAGATCACTTCTCAGCAGCCCCTTCTTCTTCTGTAGAGATCACTTTTTGGCAGCCCCTTCCTCCTCTGTAGATGTCACTTCTCGGCATCCCCTTCCTCTTCTGTAGAGATCACTTCTCGGCAGCCCCTTCCTCCTCTGTAGAGATCACTTCTCGGCAGCCCCTTCCTCCTCTGTAGAGATCACTTCTCGGCAGCCCCTTCCTCTTTTGTAGAGATCACTTCTCAGCAGTCCCTTCCTCTTCTGTAGAGATCACTTCTCAGCAGCCCTTTCTGTTTCTGTAGAGATCACTTCTTGGCAGACGTCTCAAATAAAACAGTCTCCACCATTCACTGTTGGTGATATCATCGTTCACCTCCTTCCCCTCCCAGCATTGTAACCTCATGGGTTATTAGCATGAATTTTTTATGGTTGGGATAAACCAAAAAAAGCCACACCTATGTTATTAAGGACAAAGACTTGTACATCATAAAACAAACAATTTTTGGAATTATTGATGACCATTTTACTGGAGTTACCCATTATTTGGGGTACAGAGGTTTTAGTATTGTATTCATTCATATAAGTCAACGTGAAGTTTCCGGTCTCCTAACATGACTGAAATGCTGACAGAAGAACATTCCTTCCATCATTGATTGTGTCTGGATGAGAATAAAGCGTAAGGAAAAAACCCTGATCTTTCCACCCTGAATACCACTTCTAGTCTCAAGAAATCCCAGTAGATGTGTCAAGGGTTATTAGATTCTGCTACTCGTCAGTACTGGTAAATAGGGAATGATGTTTCCATACTGCGTACATGACGGCCATATCAAGCGCTCAAATAAATCCCTATGTGCAAAAAAGAAAGTAAAAGTAAACAAAAGAATACCAATTACTTAATAAGTGACATTATTTGGTGCCTGAAATCTTATTTTAAGAATAAAATAAAATCATGAATAAAATGTAAAATTTGGATAGTGGAACGGGGACGCAAAATCAACTAAATTGGAATGAAAAGATAAAACATGAAAAACGAGATAAACATATATTAGATCTTTATTGTGGCGATGAAAAAAAGATGTATAAAAGGGAATACGAAACAAATAATGAAGGATAAAAAAAAGAATTTCTGAGCATATGGATCATATCTATTCATTTTATCTTTATTTCTGGCTGCAATATTTTGTGTTTCTGAATAAAAAGCAAAAAAATAAAAGCATAAAATTCACTTTGTGGAACGCGGTTTCCGTTTCCATTCTGATTGATTCCCCTCATAGGATTATTAATGGCCAGACAGGAGCGCAGCGCTGACGTCGCTCATAAAACTTTCCAGTTCAGGTCAGTTATAAATGGTCACGGTGCGGAGAGTTGGGCTATTTTCAATTTTATTCCTTTTTTTATCGTTCAGACTTTTATAGGTTTTAACACATTCAATGATTGGAGACTTGATGAAATCTAAAATAAACTAAAATCTTTATTTCCTTTTGGCACCTAGGTATATCACAGAGAACAATGTAACAAGGACAATGGAAATGTTTATATTCAACATTTATAGGATGCACATAAGTAGCTCAAATACAATAGCTTAATCCAACAGGAAATATTTTAATGTCATGCCTTTCTGTGTAGGAGTCAAATAGATTTGATGGGGTTACTATATTCTATAAATGCTAGCTCAACATCCTATATAATGGAAATGAATAAATCTGCAGGGGAGGGAGAGAGGAGCAGTCTGAACCAATGATGAGATGGGGGCGTGTCAAACTACTGTACACTCCCTGCTGGAACTATAGATGAACTCTATTGACAATTATGTTAACCCTTGTGCGATTGCATTTGTTTAATGAACATCTTTTAGAGCAGAGGTCACCAACTCCAGGCCTCAAGGCCCACCAACAGTGCATGTTTTCAGGATATCCTTGGCATTTGACAATTGGAATCACCACCTGTGCAGGAGATTGAATTACCAACTGTCAAATTTCTAAGGAAATAATGAAAACCTGGACCGTTGGTGGGCCTTGAGGACTGGAGTTGGGGACCTCTGTTCTAGAGGATGGTTGGGGATTTCAATATATATTCAATATATTACTCCAGTTTATTAATAAGGAGAGAAGTTACTGTAAATAAATGAACAAAGTATGGGCAAGATTTCTTATCAGGTTGATTAAATATTTGTGATCATTTGCTGTAAGAGAAAACTTTTATCATCTTAATTTATTTTTAGAATTATATGTGAAATAGTAATATTTTTTTTCCTATTTACTTGTCTACTTTGCTTCCCAGCATTAGAATATTAACCACACTCCATAAGTCCTATAGCTGGATAGTAGAGCGTCACTAGGGAGAGCTCCTTATTACCTGATCATTGGGTTAATTGTATAAAATAAGCTGGTTGCTATAAGTAGCAGGAATCTTATATAATTGGGAATATGTAAGAGATCCAGCTAGAACTTTGTTACAGAGATATGTTATCAAATTTGTGCCAAATTGTGGACTGATGTATGAAAGCTTTAAAATAAATCAGCTGAATATTCACTTATAATGAGTGAGTGTGCCCATTATATGCAGATCATTCAGATATATATATATGCGTGTGTGTGTGTATATATATGTATGTGTGTATATATATATATATATGATCCAAAAAACCAGGCAGCACTCCTTCATTTAGTGAAGTGGACGTTTATTTCACCACCCCATGTGATGCGACGTTTCAGAGCAAGTGACTCCTTTCTCAAGCATCAAGCCACTTGCTCCAAAACGTCGCATCACATGGGGTGGTGAAATAAACGTCCACTTCACTAAATGAAGGAGTGCTGCCTGGTTTTTTGGATCTTCTGTGTGGACGGCTGAGCACCGTCACAGGACTTTGCACCGATAAGTACTTATAAGATTGTGCTGATTCTATTTTTCTACTATATAAATATATATTTTCTGGTCATCATAATGGGAGACCCAGACAATGGGGTTTAGGGCACTGCCCTCCGGAGGTCACACTAGGTACTACAAGTTTGTAGACACCGCCCCCTCCGCTTATAAACCCCTACCGCAGGGAACATCCTCAGTTTTAAACTTAGTGTGCTCGGAGGTATCACACGCTTTGCTTGCACTTCACTGCATTCTCACTACTTTCGTGATGGCGTCTGAAGACAAGGTAATAAGGTCCCAGTCGGGACCGGTGACAGCCTCCCCGCTCACCCTTAGTGGCACACGCTGGTGGAGGTACCGGAGGGCCTAGGGCCTGGACACCTGGTGTTCTCCCGGTACGCTGTTACACTCCTCTCCATCCCTCTCTGGGGGGCTCTGGTGAGTGGGAGATGGGAGCCTTGCACAGCTCCGCTCCGTCCGAGGCCTCCCTAAATGGTGCTTACAGACCGGACTGGAGCCAGCCCAGTCCGAGGCCTCCCTAAATGGTGCTTACACTCCGGACTGGGCTGAGCGGCCCAGTCTGAGGCCTCCCTAAATGGTGCTTACACTCCAGACTGGTGCTGCACCCCCGTCCGAGGCCTCCCTGAATGGTGCTTACAGACCGGACCGGCACTGAGGCACTCTGTGTCTCCTGTGTGCCTGGGGGTAGTGTCTGGCACTTTATGTGTTTCATGACACTCAGACCGCGCGTTGCCCTCGGGCCCGCGGTTCTGCGGGTGTACCCTGTGCTGGGGTCACCCTGGCTGACCGCCCTGTGTGTCACAGGGGCTGAGGCCGTAGGCTGCGGATGTGTGATATGTATTTGCAGTCTGTGTACAATGTTTTTTACACTGTTTCCCGCCCTGCGGGCTCCAGCTCCCTCATGAGAAGGATGCTTGGAGGATGGGATGCAGCCCGTGCGGTGACGTCACCGCGGGGCGTGTGCGTGTTGTTTCCCGCGTGTCTTCGGCGCCGCCCACAGTTTCTCTGTCGGCGGCCATCTTTACCCTCACTTCCCGGCTGGGAACTGTATGCAGCGTGCGTCTGCACTCCAAGAGGGGAGACCGGAAGACGGCGCGGAGGTCACACACACACACCGCTCCCTCATACCGCTTTACAGCGGTCGGTAAGCCACCGGGATCTCCGGTTTTATTGTCTGCAATTGGGCTTATCTACCCCTACTGTGGCCATGTCCTCAGTTAGGAAGCTTGCTGCTAAGGCGGCCGAGGCCACCGTTACATGTGCTACGTGCAATGGAACACTGGTGGAGGGGTCCTGCAATAACTGTGGACGCCCAGAGGCCCGGGCTGCAACTACTGGGTCAGCAACCCCGGTGCTATACCCCGAGATTCAGGTGATCTCAGGGCCTTGGGAGACTCAGAACAGGATCAATGAATCTCTGTTGTCTCAGCTGTCCTCCATGTCGCAGTCCCTGGAGGCACTTAATAGGAGACTGGATAGCCCAGCTACTCCTTCCAGTTACCCCCGGGTGTCTCCCTCTTCTACTGTGAGACCCCTTAAGCGGGCTCGTCGTGAGGCTTCACCCGAGCTCCAGACTCTCTCTGAGGAGGAGCGTTCCTCTGATGGTGAGGAAGATGATGGGGGTTCGACTTTCGGGTCTGTATCTGTGTCTGAACCACCAGATGGGGTGGAGGATCTGGTGTCCTCTATCAACGAGACCTTACGTCTCGTGACACCCCCTGAGGAGGTGACGGTGCACCCGAAGGAGGTCTATCAATGGCTGCGGCCGGAGGCTAGACCAAGTGGCTCCTTTATGGACCATACTAATTTTGGAAGGGTGATTAGAGCCCCCAGGTTACATCCTGGGCGGCGTTATGTCCGCAAACCCAAGGACAATCGCTTCCCCTTTCCCCAGGAGGTGCTTCAGGAGTGGTCGCAGTCCCCGAAGGTGGATGCTTCCATGACCAGGATTGCTGCACGCTCCCTTTTCTCTGCCTCTGATAGCTCCTCACTGAAGGATGCTACTGATAGACAGGTCGAGCAACTCGCCAAGTCTTCCTATGAGGCGGTGGGGTCGTCATTTGCCCCTAACTTTGCCACGGTCTGGACCTTACAAGCGATTACTACCTGCTTGGATGGTATCACTGACCTGGCAAGGTCCAGTCCAGAGGTCCTGGCACTTACCGAGAGGGCGAGGGCCTATGCGGACTACGCCAGAACGGCGACTCTGGAAACTGCCACTCGCTCAGCTGTGGCTTCGGCCAATGCTATAGCGATCCGCAGGTTGTTGTGGCTACGTCTTTGGGACTCAGATGCCACATCTAAGAAGATTCTGCAGAATCTTCCGTTCTCTGGTGACAGGCTTTTTGGCACAGAGCTGGACAAGCTAATTAAGGATTCTGCTGAGTCTAAAATACCGCAGAATAAACCTAAGCCACGGTATACCGTTAAGAGGAACCCAAAACAGTGGTCCTTTCGGTCCAGCTCACAGTCATCAGCGCCGTCCGCTCGCACGGACCGTGGGGGCAAGCCCGCTTCTCAGTGGCGCTCTAAGAGTCGTCCAAAGAAGCCGGCGGGGGCAGCAGCTGCCACCCCAAACCCGCCTCTACATGACTCGCTCTCTCTTCCTGCCTCCCCACAGGTGGGGGGCCGCTTGTCTCGCTTTCAGGACGAGTGGCTACTTCACGTTCCAGATCAGTGGGTTCGAGACGTGGTCTCGCGAGGTTACAGGATAGAGCTGACGTCAAAACCGATATCCCGATTCCATCGGTCGGTCCCCTCCCCAGAAAAAGCTCAGGCCTTTTCTTTGGTGTTGGAGGGACTCCGCAGAGACGGAGTGGTGGTCCCGGTGCCTTCCGGGGAGAGGTTCAGGGGTTTTTACTCCAACCTCTTTATCGTCCCAAAGAAGGACGGATCCTTCCGCCCGGTTCTGGACCTGAAGTTGTTCAACCGCCACGTGCTGGTTCGGAAGTTCCGTATGGAATCACTGCGCTCAGTGATCGCGGCTGTGTCACAGGGGGACTTCTTGGCGTCCATAGATATCAGAGACGCTTACCTTCACGTGCCCATTGCACCGGCTCACCAGCGTTGGTTGAGATTTGCAGTGGGGGAGGAACACTTCCAATTTGTGGCGCTGCCGTTCGGCTTGGCCTCGGCACCACGGGTGTTCACAAAAGTGATGGCCTCTATGATGGCTCTCCTGCACGTGCAGGGCCATGCCGTCATTCCCTATTTAGACGACCTGCTGGTCAGGGCGCCATCGGAACACCTCTGTCAAGCGAGCCTAGATGTGACCATGCGGTCTCTGGAACAATTCGGTTGGCTCCTCAATGTTCAGAAGTCAACCTTGGTTCCGACCCAGTCCTTGACTTATTTGGGCATGGACTTCAACACGTCCTCAGCCCTGGTGTCTCTGCCACAATCCAAACAGGTGGCGATCCGATCGGGAGTACAAGCAGTGCTCCTGTCACCACAATCGTCCCTTCGTGGGTTGATGAAGCTGGTGGGTCGCATGGTGGCGGCGATAGAGGCGGTGCCGTTTGCACAATTTCGCCTCCGTCCTCTCCAGCTGGAGATACTACGCAGGTGGGACAAGAGGACGATCTCACTGAATCGGCTGGTGACACTGTCACAACCGACCCGAGATTCCCTGCAGTGGTGGCTTCAACCACATCACTTGTCGCGGGGCCGGTCCTTCATCAAACCGTCATGGTTAGTGGTGACCACCGACGCCAGTCTGAAGGGCTGGGGTGCGGTGTTCTTACACCACAGGGCCCAAGGCCTCTGGACTCTGTCGGAGTCGGCATTACAGATCAACGTGCTGGAGATCAAGGCGATCTATCTAGCACTCCTGGCCTTTCAGAGATTCCTCTCAGGACATCCCATCCGGGTTCAGTCCGACAACGCGACGGCCGTCGCTTATATAAATCATCAAGGAGGAACCAGGAGTGCAGAGGCTCTGGCCGCAGTCCACCGCATCCTATCCTGGGCGGAGGACAACAACTGCCTGATCTCCGCAGTTCACATCCCAGGGGTCGAAAACTGGGAGGCCGACTATCTGAGCAGGCAGGGGATGGACGCCGGAGAGTGGGCCCTTCATCCAGACGTCTTTCGGGACATCTGCAGCAGATGGGGCACTCCGGACGTGGATCTGATGGCCTCACGGCTGAATCATCAGGTTCCGCAATACATGGCGAGGTCATGGGACCCCCAGTCGTTGGGAGCGGACGCCCTGATCTTGACTTGGTCCAGATTCAATCTACCATATGTGTTCCCTCCTATGGCTCTGATTCCCAGGGTGCTGTGGAAAATCAGGTCGGAATGCAGGGTAGCCATTCTAGTGGCTCCAGACTGGCCCAGGAGGTCCTGGTATCCGGACCTGTGGCAACTGTCAGGCGGACACAGGTGGGCTCTTCCAGAACGCGCAGATCTTCTCGCGCAAGGCCCATTCTTCCACCTCAATTCCAAGGCCCTCAGATTGACTGCATGGCTCTTGAGGCCTGGCTGCTGACATCCAGGGGGTTCTCCCCTACAGTGGTTGCCACTATGAATCGGGCTAGAAAGCCAGTTTCCAGGAAAATGTACCACAGGACGTGGAAAATCTTTTTTACCTGGTGTGCCTCTGGGGGCCGGTCCCCGTGGCCCTTGTCCATCCCGACATTGTTGGCATTCCTACAGTCGGGTTTGGAGTTGGGATTATCCCTTGGCTCCTTAAAGGGTCAGGTCTCAGCACTTTCTGTGCTGTTTGACAGACGATTGGCGCTTCTCCCGAAGGTCCGTCAATTTCTGCAGGGGGTGTCGCGGATGGTTCCACCCTACAAAAGACCTCTGGATCCGTGGGACCTTAACATGGTCCTGGCGGCATTGCAAAAACCGCCATTTGAGCCTCTGAGGGAGGTTTCCCTTTCTCGTCTGTCCCAGAAGGTGGCTTTTCTGGTGGCGATTACATCTCTGAGGAGGGTCTCAGAATTGGCTGCACTATCGTGCAAGTCTCCCTTTCTGGTGGTTCACCAAGACAAGGTGGTGTTGCGTCCACGGCCGGAATTCTTGCCAAAGGTGGTTTCAACGTTTCACCTGAACCAGGAGATTGTTCTCCCATCATTTTGCCCCGCTCCCGTTCATCAGGTTGAGCGCGACCTCCATACTCTGGATCTCGTGAGAGCTATACGCATTTATGTGTCCAGAACCGCCTCCTTTAGGAGTTCGGATTCTTTGTTTGTTCTTACGACAGGTCGCTGTAAGGGGTCCGCGGCTTCAAAGTCAACCTTAGCCAGGTGGATTAAGGCTTCCATTCAAGAGGCTTACCGGTCTTCTGGTTTGCCTCTCCCGGTGGGATTGAAGGCTCACTCTACCAGAGCCGTAGGTGCCTCATGGGCCTTGCGACATAGAGCATCTGCTCTACAGGTGTGTCAGGCGGCCACTTGGTCCAGCCTACACACTTTCTCTAAGCACTATATGGTGCATGCCCATGCCTCTGCGGATGCAAATTTGGGCAGGCGGGT
This sequence comes from Allobates femoralis, assembly GCA_033576535.1. NCBI lineage: Eukaryota > Metazoa > Chordata > Amphibia > Anura > Aromobatidae > Allobates > Allobates femoralis. Next base: position 54,959,416 of record JARQOC010000010.1, on the reverse strand, counting down.
TCTCCAGGCGGCGGTTGCCCACCTTTAAAGGGGAACCATGTTATCCGTCTTGTTGAGGAACTCTTCCCGCCCTGGGGTATTGCTTTAGGACATCCCCATTGTCTGGGTCTCCCATTATGATGACCAGAAAAAAGAGAATTTTGTTTACGTACCGTAAATTCTTTTTTCTTTAATCATCAATGGGAGACCCAGTACCCACCCAGTTGTTCCTTTGCTTGTTTTGCATTGGCTCTGTTCTCTGTTGAGACAGTGTTTGCCGGGTTGTTGAACCGTTTGTGCACGGTGTTCTTCCCGATGTTTCGGGTGTGGTTTATTTTCCTCCTCGCAGCTTGTAGACCAAACTGAGGATGTTCCCTGCGGTAGGGGTTTATAAGCGGAGGGGGCGGTGTCTACAAACTTGTAGTACCTAGTGTGACCTCCGGAGGGCAGTGCCCTAAACCCCATTGTCTGGGTCTCCCATTGATGATTAAAGAAAAAAGAATTTACGGTACGTAAACAAAATTCTCTTTATATATAATATGAAAAAGATCCTTGCAGCACACAGCTACTACCAATGATGTACATAAGCTACCAGCTATATATATTTGAGGAGAAAGCTTAAAAACTTACGTTTTTTTTTTCCAAAAACTCAAAAATCTCCAATTTATTTAATTCGGAAGTTCTTGGTACATACATTGGCCAATGTATGTACCAAGAACTTCAGAATTAAATAAAAAATTGGAGATTTTTGAGTTTTTGGAAAAAAAAACGTACGTTTTTAAACTTTTTTCTCAAATATATATAGCTGGTAGCTTATGTACATCATTGGTAGTAGCTGTGTGCTGCAAGGATCTTTTTCATATTATATAACCCTGCAGCTTTGCTAGCACCAGTTCACATTTGTCTTTGAGTGCTGTGCAGTTTTTTTCTTGTTATATATATATATATATAGTTCTATATAGTGCTGGTGAAGTATCTTCCCAAGAATAAGTGTAACCTAATGAATATAACCTGATCAGTAGTTAAAGGGATGAGGTGCAAGATGATGCAGCGGTTCAATAGGACCTCTCAAGTGTGGAAGATAATAAGTGCCAATGTATAGTGTATTTTTGGCAGTAATGCTACCTTTGATGAATAGAATAAAGGTTCTGCGGTACCATGTCCTCCACCCCGACACCCGTATCGCTCTGTTTCTGCAAGGGCGTCCAAATTGACATAACAGGTGCTTTCTTTCTGTCTAGTTTGCTGCTCACTACCCATACAGACATAACAGGTGGGATTTGAAGCAGTGCATGCTGGTAATGATGTAAAGAGTGTCCTACCACCTATAATGCTGGCAAAATGCTGATGAAGATGAGTTATCCATGGAATACAGAGTGAATGGCACGTTACAGAGCTTGACAATCGGAAACATTCCAGGACTCATTAGACTTGTGTGCACTAAAGAAAAGTTTTAACTTGTTACGTGGGAAGAGAAAAGCAAGAACATACTTTACTATGGGTTTTATGTGAAAATGACAGGTATGCGCCAAGTTTTCCCTTCTTCAGTGAACACCCTGCTGAGATGAGATTTCTTTTCTTGCAGGACACGACTTTTGTGCAGACGGATATCCGTGCGGAGAAAACTCTGAATGTAGAAACTGGATCACAAAAGCCACATGTGAATGTCGGAACGGGTTTGTCCCCATTCAAGGTGACCCGACCTATTGTGAAGGTAGGAATCCAAACTGATCTGATATAATCAATGTCTATATACTTACCCCGCAGTCAGGACCTGAGAGGCAGAAAATGGTTGTGCCGGATGATTGTGTGGATACTTGTAGAAAATGATAGTGCCGGGAGAGTCCAAAAATAAATTGGATGTTAACCCGGAGAGAAATGTTGATGCTCTTGTAGAAGTACAATTGAAAATCTCTTCTTGGGAGGTCTGTTTTCTTTCAATAGTCTAATATCTCAGTTTATACCGGTACCTGTGTAATTACCAGGGAGGTCACCGCAGACTCAAAGATGATACTGTAGCCGAGTGCTGGAGACAAAAACTGTCATTGTTCTTTTCTTCTATTAAAGGGAACCAACCACCTCAGATGACGACTATAAGCAGTTAATACATGTCCCTGCACCCTACCTACACCATTCCAGCTATGTTTTTGCTAAGAATATTGATAAAAGCAAACCGAAATATGCACTTTGTAAACTTACATGCCTGCGTACTTGAGGGCGTCTCCCTCGGGCTCTCGTACTAGAGGGCTGTGTCTCCAGCAGCATGACTGGCTTCTCTAGCCCTCCCTCTTACTTTGCAGGACGTCACATGAAGGGACGGGAGCTGCCTTGCGTGCCCGCCCACTGATAGATAACATCACGCCCTCTCACTTTCTAAGAGTCTGGCCGCGTCATGAAAGGGGCGGGGCTAAATCGCGTCATTGAAAGGGGGCGGGGCTCGCCGCGATTTAGCCCCGCCCCTTTCATGACGCGGCCAGACTCTTAGAAAGTGAGAGGGCGTGATGTTATCTATCAGTGGGCGGGCACGCAAGGCAGCTCCCGTCCCTTCATGTGACGTCCTGCAAAGTAAGAGGGAGGGCTAGAGAAGCCAGTCAAGCTGCTGGAGACACAGCCCTCTAGTACGAGAGCCCGAGGGAGACGCCCTCAAGTACGCAGACAGTTTACAAAGTGTTTATTTCGGTTTGCTTTTATCAATATTCTTAGCAAAAACATAGGTGGAATGGTGTAGGTAGGGTGCAGGGACATGTATTAACTGCTTATAGACGTCATCTGAGGTGGTTGGTTCCCTTTAACTTGTAACATTGGAAACAGAAATGTGGCTTCATCACTGATAGCAGGAAGACGTGTTCTGTGTGTTACTTATATCTGCATCGATGAGCTGAAATATTGTAATTACTCACTGGAGAACGTTAATCATCTGGGAACAATGGCGCCTGTCAGGGGTGGGATATATTGGTGCCAAGTCAACAGTCAGTCCTCAAAGTTGTGTGTTGAAAATAGGAAAAATGTGCAAGAGTAAATGTGCATTGACACTGCACGATTATTGTGAACGAGTCCTCGTCATCTGGGGACAAGCACAACGCTCGCTTGTTGGTTGAAATGATTTTTTAGTTTGCCCAAAATATCATGGTTCTCAGCAGCGCATGTGCTGCCGAGAACAATCTACTGCACATCGTCCAGTGCGAATCTGATATCGTGGTCTACCTGATATTAAACAATCACAAATTGGCAAATGAGAAGCTGCTCTTTGGTGGTTTAGTGCTATCAGTTGGCTAGTGTAAACAGGACTGATATGATCTGTGGCGTTTTCTTGGTATGAAGGGGTTAGGACCTACTAAAAGTGGCTTAACAAAAGAAGACGAAGCAGCGTGATGGGGCAATTATCTGATGGGAAACCTGGGGTCATTGCAGAGATATGAATATGGCACGTACCACCTACCCAACATTATTTAGATACACTCCACAGGGCAGCGGCAATCCCTAATGGCAGAAGTCTCCTTATGTAGAATAATGCCCCTGCCAAATGCGATGATCTATGACTGGTTTGGAGAACATGACAAAGAAATGAAGACCTGCCTCCAAAATTGAGCAAGATGAGCTGGAAATCCTCACGACGTAACACATGTAGAGGTGGTATAGAGTCCTGGCCCTGACTCCTGAGAGCTGTTCTGGTTATATGAGGGGATCTTCAAAATGCATAATTCTGGGGAATCTTCTGGTATTGGCGATAATGTGATGTTATCTGCATTAGTAAATTTGTCACTGAAATGTAAAAGATGTGTTAAGTGAACAACCAATGTCTGATGGTCAGATCTCAGGTCATACTCTATATTGCGGCTCTGCTAGACCGCGGAGTGTTAGGTCTTTGTTTTCTTTCTCCATTCTTACCTTCCTTCTTACCCAGCATTTTATCCTTCCATTCATTATCCGGGTCATTTTATTGCTTTTCATTCTTTCATCTTTTTCTTTCTCCTGTCTATACTTTAACATTTTGTCATAAATATAATTCCCACCTTCTATTTCTTCTTCCTACCCTCCGTTACATTCATACTACCCACCGATCAGTCCTTCCTCCTTGACATTCGAGGGAGGATTCTCCGGTCGTTAATAGACCATCTTAATTCAGAATTAACTCCAACATAAGTTAAATAATGACACAACTGCTAGTGACTTGGTTAACAATTTTGGCCACAGCAGCCTTTATTGCCTATTGTTTACATACTAATAAACCAACGGGTGCACCGTCCAACGGGCGTCCCAACATAACAATAAGACTCTACCTCTCACACCTGGATAGATCCGGTCCAGAAGTCCCCCTTTAACTTTTTGTCCCTGGCCGCAACACACCGGCCCCAGGGAAAAGGTATTGCTACCGATAAACAGTACACCAGCCTGGCAGAACCCCGTGCCTGCCAGGTACTTAGAACCGGAGCCACTATATCTTAGAAGTGGCTCACCTCCCAATTACCATCGAAGATTCACTACCTCTGGACCAGACCTACCCCCGCTGCCGTGACATCTCCACATCACCAACCATCACCAAACCAACCTTCAATCCCGATCCACATACCATCATACACCACCTGAAACCCAACACAATCAGGGCGGGTGGGCGGGAAACTGCTCTGCACCCCGGAAATGGAGTGAGGGGTCACTTCCTCCCTCACTCCTATAACGTCCCCTATTGCTCCCCCTCTTCCTGCCCTAAGCACCCCCCTTAACCAATAGCCACCTACTGCCACATCCAAATCCCCTTTTCCTATTAACTCCCTACCTCCCCGAATGTCATGGGGTCTGTACACCTTATGGGTTCCCTGACCCTTCTTTCCATTGATTTCTCCTTTTCTGACATCATTCACTTCTTTTGTCATTCTCACCTTCTTGTACCTTATTCTCTTCCCACCTTCCAATCTGTTCTTTTCTCCTTCCTTATAATGTTTCATTCCTCTATATTCCATTTCCCTTTTTTAACATTCTCCATTTATTTCCCTCTTTATCTTCTTGATCTTCTCTACATATGTGCTTACATTTCTTACCTCCTTTATCTTATATCTCTTTTTGTTATTCACAGTAACGTCCTTCACTTCTTCTATTCCTTCCAATATTTTCTTGATCCGTTCCATTCTTCTTACACTTTCCCTTACATTTCATCCTTTTGATTTCTTATTTCTCTCAATACTTTCTACTCTCTCTTAATTTCATCTTTCCTTCCATACCCTTCTTTTTCTAAATCATTGTTCCTTTTCTTCTTTCTTACCCTAACCATTTCTTCTTTAGTATTCTGCATTAAATTAATTTTCACAACCCTCCAGTTCATAACAAGCTAAATTTCCTTCTTCCTTCCTTACCAGCCTACAGTCCTCTCTCCCTTCTTGGCACACTCCATTACTTCCCTCTCTATCCTCCAGTTCTTTCTTCCCTCTCCACACTCCAGCCCTTTCCACTCTCCAGTTCTTTATTTCTTTTTCTTCCTTTTCTATCCTCCAGTTCATCTTTGTTTATTTTGGGCCTATTTTTCCCACACACTTCCCTCTTTTTTTCTTCCTTCTCTAACCTTCAATCCTCCCTTTATTTCTTTCTTTTGGGCCTTCAGTCCCACTCTTCTTCCTTCTTTTCTTCCTTATTTCCTTCTCACCCTCTAGTCCAGGGGCGAGGAACCATTTTTCTTCCAAGGGCCATTTGGAAATTTCTACAATCCTTCAGGGACCGTGCACAATTATTAACTTGAAAATTACCTGCTATATTTGGTTAATCAATCACCTACTGTGGTGGCTGGAGCTGCTTCTCTTTGTCGCGGGTGATATTGGTCATGTTGCTCCTCAACTGCTTTTCCAGGTTTGCTAGAGCCCTAGACATCACAGGAGAGACTGGGAGCATAAACCTCACTGGGGAGGCCGAGGCTCGGGCACAGAGATCACTGGAGAGGCTGGGAGCATATACCTCACTGGGGAGGCCGCGGCTGGGGCATAGCGATCACTGGAGAGCTGGAGGTATATACCTCACTGGGGAGACCGAGGCTGGGGTATAGAGATCACTGGAGAGGCTGGGAGCATATACCTTACTGGGGAGGCCGAGGCTAGGGCATAGAGATCACTGGAGAGGCTGGGAGCATATACCTCACTGGGGAGGCTGGGGCATAGAGATCACTGGAGAGCTGGAGGTATATACCTCACTGAGGAGGCCGAGGCTGGGGTATAGAGATCACAGGAGAAGCTGGGAGCATATACCTCACTGGGGGGGCCGAGGCTGGGGCATACAGATCACTGGAGAGGCTGAGAACATATACCTCACTGGGGAGGCCGAGGTTGGGGCATAGAGATTACAGGAGAGGCTGAGAGCATATACCTCCTTGGGGAGGCTGAGGCTGGGATATAGAGATCACTGGAGAGCTGGATTTAAAGGGCAGTCGTCAAAATGTGTCTGCCAGCCTGAGCACTGTGGTCCCCAGGAATCTGCCCGGGGGCCACAAAAAAGGCATCGAGGGCCGCATTCGGCCCTGGGGTCTGAGGTTTCTCACCCCTGCTCTAGTCTGTCCTCAATTTCAGACATTTCTTCCCATCCTTGAGACCTTCCATACTTTCCACTCTCCATTTAATTTGATTTACCTTTCTACCATCCCTTTCTTCTTCCTTACCTTTTATTCTTTTTTTCCATTGCATGCACCTTCCATTCCTTTCTTCTTCCTTACCTTTTATTTTTTTCTTCCATTGCATGCACCTTCCATTCCTTTCTTCTTCCTTACCTTTTATTCTTTTCTTCCATTGCATGCACCTTCCATTCCTTTCTTCTTCCTTACCTTTTATTTTTTTCTTCCATTGCATGCACCTTCCATTCCTTTCTTCTTCCTTACCTTTTATTTTTTTCTTCCATTCCTTTTCCCCTTCTTTCCTCTCTTCCTTTCCACTCATGCTAGTTCTTTTCTACATTCCACTATTTATTCCTTTCTTCTTTTCAACCCTTCATTCCCTTCATCCTTTTCACACCCCCATTTCTTCCTTTCTTTCCTACCATATCATTTTTCCTTCCAATGGACCATTACCCTTGAATCCCTCCCTGTATGTATCTGTCTTCTTTTTTTTTTCTGCTTTTATGAGCTGTATTCTGCAGAACCTCTTTTGTCTTACACTTACTAGACTTTGTTTCAGTATTGTGACCTCTTGTTGCAGATATCTGACACCTTCTCTTTATACCGTGATGAATATATTTGGCACCGCGACTCTTGGGTCTTTGCCTTGAGTATGCACTTAGGGGCCATTTCTCAATGGGGTCTTCATATCTCTACCTACAGCTCAGTCGATTTCATTATTATCTTGTATTGTGTTTTTTTTTCATATTACCCAGAGAAAAGTCTTAATTTTTATTTCAAGATGCTTACAATGGTTCCCTATTGGGAAAATAAAGACTGAATAGAATTTTGTTTCCTGAGCCGATTGACTACAAGACACAATAGGTTCATGCGGAGAAATTATTTATGATTGCAGTACATGAATGGGAATTCTCTCTAATTAATGAGAATTAATGGCAGACAGTTTTGAGGCTGGAGCGTTTTTCACAATACAGACCTGCCAGAAAGCCTCCTGCACCAAGCTGCCAGGGAAGAAATGTATCACCGAACGTGTCAGAAAATGATCCGCTGTGTACACGTCTACGGCACCAGACCAAATATAGATGAAGTGCCATTGTTTCACACAATCGGCCCATGTGGCTTCCTTGCTGAGCTCCTAGGTTTCATTGTTCTGTGTAATTCTGCCTCCGCACAGCAAGCGTTCTGTGCCCAGACAACAGCACAGGGAAATTGTATCAATGGGTCACAGCTTCAAAATGGGAGCCCTGGAAAAGAGACATGTGCAACCACTTTATTGCCCTAATTCATCTGAAATTCAGAATCAGGCTACCTTGAAAATAGTTTTCCTTATCATACACACAGCTTTAAAGAGAATCTGTCACCAGGTTTTTTGCGACATCATCTGAGAATAGCATAATGTAGAGCCAGAGTTCCTGATTCCAGCGATGTGTCACTTACTGGGCTGCTCAGAGTAGTTTTGATAAAATCACTGATTAATCAGCTGGAGATTATTATTAGAGGACTACTTGTCCTGCTGCCAGGTAGTCCAGCATATTCATGAACAGAGTAAACAGTAATTGTATCAAAATGACAGGAAGCAGCTCAGCACTTGATACATCGCTGGAGTCAGGGTTTCTGTCTCTACATTATGCTGCTTTCAGATTGGTTACTGATTCCCTTGAATAAAGTTTTCCATGACTGCAGACTACAAGCACTAGTATAGTTGACTTGTGGCCCCAAAATGTCACCCTCCTTCCCTATTGTTGCTCTCTCACCAAACAGTGCAAAAGCGAGTGAGTGCCAGAAGGATAAAGCATTCAAGAGCTGTTCTGATATCTAGATCGATGCTCCATGTTCATAAGTAGAGTGCAGCAGTCATGATGGTCATCAACTGCTGTGCTCTGCCTATGTAGAGATGGAGATGATAAAGCTTTTAGTATGATGATGTGAGCTCAGTCATCTGGAGACAAATTTGTAATTTTGTGAGAGGAGAGATAGAGTCCTGCTAACATCAATTAATAAAAAAGTGTCCCCTGTAAAAAAAACAAACTATGTAATAAACTGTTTACATTTTGTCAACCTATCTAGACTTTGTCTTAAGGGGGTGTCACACGTGTCAATGTCGTCAGCGAGATGATCGCTGACGACATTGACGGCTGATTGCTGGTGAGCTGTCACACAGACAGACTCACCAGCGATCAATTGACCAGTGACATCATGGAAACGATTTAAATATCGTTTCCACGATGTCCTGCTCCCGCTGCCAGCCTGCTGGAAGCGGAGCAGCCTGGTCTCCAAGGTACACTGCGGGTAACTAGGCAGCGCGCGCTGCCGAGATACCCGACATGTACCTTAGTTACCAGCCTCCTCCGCTCACCCGGTGAGCGGAGGAGGCTGGTAACTAAGGTACACGTCGGGTATCTAGGCAGCGCGCGCTGCCTAGAGACCCGCAGTGTACCTTGGAGACCAGCTCCCAGCGCTTGTGACAGGCGCTGGGAGCTGGAATATCGCTCCTCCCGGTGTCACACGCAGCGATGCTGCGTGTCCACCGGGCGACAATCGCCAGGTTTCAGAGCTGGTTCTGAAACCTGGCGATCATCAACCAGCGACTTATCGCTGGTTGATGCAGTATGTCACACGCGTCAATATCGCTGCAACGTCACGTGCAGCCGATATCGTGCAGGCGATATTGACGCGTGTGACACCCCCTTTAAAGTTAGGGTAGGGAAGTAGAGATAGGTCTAGGGTTAAAACCAGGCATAGGGCTAAATATTAGTTAGGCTTTGTCCTAGGTTTAAGTATAGGACTGGGTTAGGGTTGGATTAGTGCTAGGTCTTGGATTAAAAAAGAATTAGGGCTATATTTTGGCCTAATGTTAGTATTAAGGATAGGTCCTACAGGATAGGGCTAGGCAATCATCTTGACTTAAAAATAGGGTTAAAGATTGGACTAGGGTCTGGATTAGGAATAGGTCTATGGATAAAACCAGGGTTAGGGTGGTTAGCAAACTCTGATTTAGTATTAGGGTTAGGACTAGGGTTAGATTGAATTTGGAATAGGGTTAGGGATTGTCTAGGGGATAGGGTTTGGGGTTAGGACTAGGGATGAGCAAAATGTGGCCCAGGGTAGGCATAGGAGTAAGGTTAGGATTAGGATAGGGTAAGGTTAAAACTAAAGTTAGGGCTATACTTCAGCCTACAGTTAAGGATAGAACTAGGTTTGGATTAGGTATAGCGTAGAGTTAAAACCAGAGATCGGTTAGGAATTAGCCTAGACTTAGGCCTAGGGTTAAAACCAGGGTTAGGGCTAGGGATTAGCTAGACTTTGGCATATAGATAGTTAGGATGGGACTGGAGAAAGGTGTAGATTAAAACTGGAGGTAGGGCTATACTTTGTCCTAGCATTAGCCATAGAACTAATTTTAGGATTAGGGATAGGTCTGTGGTTAAAACCAGGGATAGAGAGTAGCTAAACTTTGTCCTAGAGATAGAACGAGGGTTAGGATTAGGTTTACAGTTAGGGCTATGGTAATAATATACTGAATTAAGAAAAATTGAAATGAATAACTTTCTTTTTAAAACTTTATGTTGGATTTTAGCAAAAAAATAGAGGGTCAAAAATGGCAAACAATAATTACATCAGTATTTCCTTAGAGTTTCCACCAGGCTATTTGCGCTCCCAGAGGTCCACGATCCAAACTCTGAACGCTCTGCTGACTGCAGTCAGTAGCAGAGCGGCTTCCAGGAGGTTTTGGATCATAGACCTCTGGGAGCGCAGATAGCCTGGTGGAAACTCTATTGGATCTAAACTCCTATGGTAACTCGGACTGAGCTACCACTAGCTACCAGGATTTGCAGCATACCGAATACTGAGTAAATCTACTCCTGGATACTTAATGGTCCTCTAGTGACCAATATGCAACGTTAACAAGACCTAAAAAAGGTGAGTGCCATCTACATCCACCTACGATCTAATTATACATTTACAGTTAGATCGGTGCGCTCTCTTCCTTTCCTTTTCCTTCTACCAGAATCAGTATTTTCTTAAAATACAATACATGTGCTTGGGTGATAAAGAGTTCAATACTGGACTGGGGGAATCCACTTCCCTGTGGATAAACTCACCCTTTTTGGGTCGCCCATTTTTGTTTTTTGTTTTTCATCTGTCCCTTGAAATTTGTTACTATGCCTTTAATTATGTTAAACAACTACTAATGATGCAATTGTCTTTTTCCCTGAGTGAAGTGTGTGACTTGTCATGGCTGGGTGGTTGTGTCTTTTCTTATTCTTCCATAGTGTGACTGTATCACAGCGGAGCAGTGACTTGTCGGGGAGCGGTGTAACTCTGTATGACGGAGGTTAATTGGCTCATTATAAATGGCACGTATTTCACTCCACTCCAGTCACTTGGATTAGTAATTCCTTTGTTCATTTCGCCGCTGTAACATCATAGTAATACATACATTATATCCATTATATGCCGTTTCCTCCATGCTTTTACTGCCGTGGATGTAGCAGAGCTGCGTTTGTTCTTTTAACACAAATGTATAGATTTCATGACAATATGACAAGTGTTATGAAAACAACTGTCTAATTGGAGAAAACTCTACATCTGCATTACACGCACGTCTCTGCTATTGACCTGTTAGGATTGATGACAACTTTTCATTTAAAGAACAGTACAAGAAAATGTCCAGAATTGCTTCTATGGAAACTGGAATTACAGTATCACAATAAAGTTGTAAATCATTTTCTAGAATTTTGAAAAAATAAAATAAAATTCCTTAATAAGTGACAAATGACTTAATGTAAATTACTACAGTCCCCGAATAGTAGTTCAATACTGTAGTCAATAATACAACTATAATACAGAAACATTTGCCAGTGCTTAATAAATTCCTTCTATCTGGATAAAAACTTAACATGTGAATCCATATTCATAGTGAGAGCAACACAAAGCACCATTCCAGCGGGAGCGTTGGCATTGGAAGGGGTGTCCTAAATGTAAGCCCCTGCCCCAGTATTCTGCTTACCTTTTTTGGCAATGTTCAGTGCGCGGGCCTACTGTGCCTCAACACTCATCAGTCTAAGGCCAGGACATAGGCTCTCATAGACTTGTATTGAATTGTGACCTCAAGCACGCTCCATGAAACACCAGGTCACAAATCACCAGGGTCCAACCAAAGCGCCGCTCTAAAAAGGTGAAACCGCCAGCAGTGAGTATCAGAAAGGGATAAGGGGACCTAGATTTAAACTACAAAGTGTTCTTTATGCTCAAATATGACTGACATATTCTGCTGAAATAGTATTTCCATACATGTTCATGTATACTGAAATAATTCTATACAGTGGATAATACAGTACTAAAATAATACTGCCCTACTGAACTTCAAAAATACTGCAACACTGTGCTTCAATAACATTTTCATGTAGTGGACTAATACTGCATTACAGTGCTCCAATAAGATCATAGAGTTGTTAAATATCACCATAGAAGGCTGAAATAATACTGCCAAACTGTCCTTCACTAATATTGCCAAACAGTGCTCCAAAAAAACACCAGTGCAGTACTACAATTATAATATCGTACAATGCTTAAATAACACTACTATACAATACTCAAATAACACTGCTATACAGTACTCAAGTACTTCTATGTTGGGCTTCAGTACTGCCATACAGTAATATTACCATACAGTACAGAAATACTACAGCATAGTGCACCAATACTACCATACAGTTCTCAAATATTGCCATATAGTACAAAAATTCTGTCATATAATACTCCAATACTAATCCAATTTATTTTGTAGTGCACATATAAAATGACAATAGCGTAAATCCAATATTATGATCATACTGGGCTCAAATATTACTGCCATTCAACATATCCATAATGCTGCTATACAGTGCACAATATTGCTACTATTCAGTGATCTAATTACACTACTATCCAGTGCCAAATACTGCAGTATAGTGAACCAATAATACTGCAACGCACAGGGTGCAAATATTGCTTCCAATAACATGGTAAGAAACAATATGAAATGCTGTAACAAACCTGTGCAGTCCAATATCTGATAACACATACGTACATCATCTTCTATATTAACCTTGTGATAAAGAAGTAGAGCACAAACACACACCCTCTAGGGATGGCTTGAGAACGAGGACAATTGCATCGTTCACAATCGCTATGATCTTCCTTAAGGTACCTTTACACGCCACAACTATTGCCGGCGATTGGAGGCAACCGAAAGTGCGCGTGCACGTTTTTCATGGTTGCCTCCGAACGCCGATGCCGCATGTAACACCGCAATTGCGCCTTCAACATAAGGTGATGTGTCATTCCAGAAGTTCCCACACCAACATTGGGAAACATCCGGTTGACTCCTGACGCCGCTTCACGTGCCGCAATCCCCAAAGGAATGTGGGCGTACATGTTCAGCGCCGCCAAAACATAGGCGTGACAAAGTTGTGTATTCCGCGACCCAAACACTCTGATTAGACAACGCATTAGCGTTATGAATGGCCAGCCTGCGCAGGAAGGCTGGCTAATACATGACGCCATTGCAATTGTGTAGTGTGAATGGACAGCTCTTCAAATATGTCGCCCTGTTGAGGGACAGCAGATGGTAACACAGTATCCACCACCAATCATCGCTGATGGGCGCGGTATCCAGCACGCTGTGGCACGCCTCTGGGAAATCACTACGCGACGCAGATACCATCCCTATCGCCCATTCACATGCCAAAACCAGGGCAATTCACCTTCTGGGTTGCGTCTGGTTTTTGAACAATGCTCTGAAACCGCAACCGGGAGCAACTTTGAAAATTACCATCGCGTTCCACAATTACACGCCGCAATTTCGTAGCAATTTCAGCGCAACAGTGACGGAAATCCCGATTGCCTCTCAGTTGCTACACCGTAGTTGCAGCGTGTAAAGGTACCTTTATGTGTAAGGTGATGATACCTGCCTTCTACCTGCAGCATATGCCTCCCAATCCACATCCTGCACTTCACTAATTAAATCTCTCATTCCAAGATACCGAGAGTTTACAAAGTGCGCTAGTTTTTATTTCTGACTTACATCAGATCCAATCTAAGGCAATTGAAACCTTTCGAATGGCAGCTTGTCTGCCGAAAAGGAAACTGTCAGTAAAAGCATTTAGCAGAGCACTTGCTGCTGAGCGCCTGCCAGTAATTAAGTGTGATGGCAAATAAGTAACAAGAGCTTGTTTCTTGTTTTCTTACTCTTCTTGTTGTTCTTCCTTTTCTTCTTTCTCTTCTTGTTCTTCTACTTGTTCTTCTACTTGTTCTTTTCGTTCTACTTGTTCTTATTATTATTATTCTTTTCATGCCTTTTCTTCTTGCTCTACTCCTTGTTTGTCTTCTAATTATTTTTCTTATTCTTATTCTTGTTCTTCTCATTCTTGTTCTTGTTGTTCTTCATCTTCTTGTTGTTCTTGTTCTTTTTCTTCTTTGTGTTATTCTTCTTGTTGTTTTTCTTCATGTTCTTCTTTTTCTTCTTGTTCTTTTTCTTTTTGTTCTTCTTGTTCATTTTCTTCATGTTCTTCATATTCTTGTCTTCTTCCTGTTCTTCTTCCTCCTCCTCTTCCTGCATTGGAAGTATGAATAGCACCATATTCCTTACAGTGGCTCTTCTAACGGAGATGCTGCCGCAGTAATTAATCTCATTAATTTAAGCTGCAGATATTTTTTTGCAGCTTGTGCATGAGATTTCTAAAGATCTCATGCACCATGTTGGTGCTGTACAACACAGTGGATTTTCTGCTTTATGAGAACTTATCCTATTAATAATTCTTTGCAAATTGTCCATATACCCATTGCTATTGGCAACGCAAAGGATGCTTAGATGTCCACACTGATCATGTGGTCAATGTGCATTAATTTTAAATTCCGCCTTTTCAAAGCAAATTAGATCATGTGACATTCCTCAACTATGGCAAAAGTTGTTTTTAAAAAATGATACTTTCACCAAGTTAGACTTCTTGTCTCCTTTAAATTATTATTATTATTATTATTATTATACATATAAAACACTTATACACAGCAAATTAGATCATTATGCTGGATTTTCAATCAAATCACTAGTCACACTTTCCAAGCGTCTTTGGACTGCGTGATATTTCGGCGAATGATGCAGCAGAGCCCAGTACGGTGGCCTTTTGCAACTGACAGATTGTTATTTTGTCAACTCCAATTGTTTTCAAGTGCTGGCCAAGGTTTTTAGCACCACACCCAGTGTGCTGATTACCACTGGACCACCTTCACTGGCTTGTGCCGATTACCACTGGGACCACCTTCACTGGCTTGTGCCGATTACCACTGGGACCACCTTCACTGGCTTGTGCCGATTACCACTGGGACCACCCTCACTGGCTTGTGCTGATTACCACTGGGACCACCTCACTGGCTTGTGCCGATTACCACTGGGACCACCCTCACTGGCTTGTGCCGATTACCACTGGACCACCCTCACTGGCTTGTGCCGATTACCACTGGGACCACCCTCACTGGCTTGTGCCGATTACCACTGGGACTACCCTCACTGGCTTGTGCCAGAGTTCTTCCAGTTTGATCTTTAAATCCTCATATCGTGTAAGTTCATAAAGTTGCTTCTCCTCAATCCTGTTGTCGCCTGGTTTTGCCACATTGACGATCCACACTTCCTTTTTTCTTACAATGGTAAGGTCTGGAGTATTGTGCTCCAAGACTTTATCAGTCTGAATTCGGACGTCCCATAGTAGTTTTGCATGTTCATTTCCAATAACCTTTTCAGGTTTATGATCCCACCAGTTCATTGTGACAGGAAGATGGTAATTGTGGCACAAGTTCAGTGAATGATTTGAGCAACTGTATTCTGCCTTTGCTTGTAGTCTGTCTGCGCGATCTTCTTGCAGCAGCTCAGTATATGATCCACTGTTTTATCTGCTTCCTTGCACAGTCGACATTTGGAGCCTGTAGTTGATTTTTCAATTCTGGCTTTAATCGCATTTGTGCGGAACGCTTGCTCTTGGTGTTCTGTCTTTGTCCACGTCGTACGATGCTGTGGATTCCAGTTTACAGCTAACCCTCGTCCACTTATCATTAAACAGATTGTAGGGGTTCTGTAGTCTTAAGTTATTGATGATGGAGTGAACTTGATTGGTAAAAACTATAATACAAGGTATAATCAAACTCAGTACTGGGTACATTAGAGTAATTAGCACAGCAGTAATACAACACAGGGTGCAGTGAACATTAATAACTAGGACAAAGGTCACTGGGATTGGCACTACTTTACACAGAGGTAACATTTCTTTATATGCAGTACAGGGGACACTAACTCAAATGGTTGATCTCAGATCACAATACACTTCACTTTACATTATTTTACACAGAAATACCTTTATTTACATACAATGCAAACATGCTAACATGAAGAATTACAGGGTATAACACATCTCCTATCTCACAGATCTCTGTAACAGCGGCTGGATTATAACCTGCTCACACAGATTCTACACAAAAACATGTAACTGCATTTGACTCTTACTGGAATCCTTGAAAAGAGGAAAGCTATAGGGAATGGAGAGCCAGAAACACTGGTCTTATCTCCTCACTGAAAACCAGGGAAACTGACTACAAGGATCTCTTTTGGAGGAGGGAGGGGGCGGTCACATTACTTCTTAAACGGGACGGACTCTTGTAACTACAAGAGCTGCTAGATCATGTTTGACATCTAAACAACATAAAACAGGCAGCTAATGACCTCTATGGGTCGTAACTAGTATAACTATGAATGTTTATTTTTCTGCTCATGAATGGGCAGAACACTTGGGCTGCCAGAATTAAGCTCTTTGTTTCCTTTTTTAATGTTTCATTAGTAAGCCACAACCAAGTCTTTTCCTTGTCTACTTTACCCTTGATTTTCTTTAGGAATTTTGCATGCAGAGCTTTCTTTTGCCAGTTTTCTCTGCTACTTTGTACTGCTTTTTTACAATATTCCTTTTTCTGTTGTACTTTAAGCCGTTTTCTCTTGTTAACTTCCATCAAGGCTTGTTCTCCACTATCATTCACATAATCTGCCAGTGCAGGTTTTTCTTCTTCTACAGTTTGCTTCACTTGCAAAGTCTTCTGCCTTCTGATTTTCTTGGCAGGTAAAGTCTGTCAACATCACTATGTGGTTGCAATGAGTAGTGGATTGTCCTCAGTTTTACTTGTTTTTCTGTCCAGATCATCCAGCTCTATCTGTGTATAGTTCACAATTCGAGCAGTGTATCTAATGACAAGAATGGCCCAGGTGTTTATGGCCTTGATGGTGTTCCCACCATTCAATTTGCTCTTCAAAATTTTCCTAACTCTTTGGACATATTCCTTACTAACCACCTTTTTCACATGCCCGTGCTTTAGGTTATCCAGCTGTAATATGCCCAGGTGTTTGTAGGAATTTGTATTTATTATTATTATTATTATGTAAAAGACCAGACTGACCATACAGAGTGTTTTTCCAGCTCAGGTTAGGCTAATCATCATCATGTCCCATACGTTGCACAAAGTTTTAGGCTACTTTCACATGTTGCTTTACTGCTGCTTTTTTCTGCAACAAAACCTGTTGTCTTGGCAGTAAAGAAGCTGATTTAAAATATAAAAAGGTTTTGCTGCTTTATTATGCGTTATGTTTTCTGCATTTTTTGGTGCAGATTACCCCATATATCTGTCACTTGTTTGTAACACTCCTTTGATCCGCTGATGTGGGCAGGGTGTCCGATAGTTCTCACCTTGATATGGCGCAATGCCTCCACGCAAATCTTGCTAGATCTCTAGAGGAATCCAGAAGGGTCTTTGTCTTCTGCTAGGGGCGACTCGGGAAACCCCTGTCTATTCCCCGTACACACTCACAAGAGATAAGTTTAGAAATCTTATTAGGTTTATTTACAGGAGGATGACAAGTGGCAATTGCAGAGGGAATAGCAAGTAACAGTAACAGGTAATGTTATGCAATATTACACAGGAGCATAAGAGGCGCTTTGCAATAGACCTGAATGAGGTAATGCTTCCCCTTTTAACTTATGACACACACACTCCTAACTAATTACAATTAACCTACAAATGGCTGCAGCCTTGAAAATGACACACTCCCAAATTGGACCCCAGTTGCCGCACTTAGTGTACGTTGGTGCACGTAAGGTTATGAAGCAATATTCCCTCCAGGTCTGGTCCTCTATAAACTCCTAGTTAGCGCTATCAAAAGTCCCTTTAACATGGCCTTGTAATTTGCTTCAGTACACTTCTCAAATGGTAGAATTACAAGTTCCAGGTATACTCCCTTATAAATAACTTCTGTACTCTTCTCCAGCAGTAGAAATACAGGTCCCAGCCATGCTCCTTTATAGCTAACTGCAGTACCTTTCTCCAGCAGAACTACAGTCCCCAGCAATGGGACTTTGCTCTCCAGTTCCAGACTGCAGCGTCTGGATTCAGTGGTTTGGAAAGGAGGGAAACAGTAGGCAAAATCCTTCTTTTAAGGGGAAACCTGGAGGGGGACAACTCCTATCTGCTGTTTGTCTTGTAGCTGTAGAAATCAGCCTCTCTTTACCCAGTGTAGCAACTTCAGATCTCAGCTTCTTATTCTTATAGTGCTCTAACATGTCTGAAACCCCTCAGTACAATCACCTTCTTCTCCAAAACATTAAGCCAATCCCTCCAGCTCCTACTCCTCCCCAGATTGATGCCAGGAGCAAGGCACCTTGGAAATTGTAGTTTTTAGCAGTTCATCATAAGAATCAGCAGGTGCTACATGTCTTAAGTACATGCCTAGTACTGTTAGTTTTCTTAACCAAAAACGTAGCAAAAAAACAGATGGTTGCACTTCCTCATTGCTTTCTAAGGTGAAAAAATATTGAAAGAATTGACATGCTGCAGTTTTCCATTTCAGTCAAAAGAAAAAAAAAATGGGTGCAGGAGATTTCTGAAATCTCAGTTTCTGCTAGCCCTGTAAAAAAATCAGTTTTTAATTAGCAAAAAAAAAAAACCTTTGCAAAAATGCAACGTATGAACATAGTCTTAATTTGGCTCTTTGACCATTCCACTCTCTCCCACATTACATGTAAGAGCTCGCTCACACCACTGTATAACTCGAATGAGGGCTAGCTTATGTTTTATCAGATAGCACTCGGACCAATGTTATTCTATGGGGCAGTACCGATCAGCTGGGTTTTTTTTATGTTAAATCAACGTGACAAGAAAAGTGCTGCATGATGTGAATAGTTCCGTAAATCGGATGGCACGCACCAAGCCTATGGGTGGTGCAACTCTTTGGATGTCATCCAGGTGCAGTCTGATTTTTGCAGACACATGGAGGAGATGGAGAAGTTTTGTTCCCCATCTTCTCATCTGCCATGATACGCATGCAAGAAACTCAGATCACAGTAAACGACGCTCGGCTCTGATCAGAAATTGTTTGATCCAAGTGTCATTTTCATGGATGTGCCCAATCCTCTCGCATGAGAGAATATTCACCCATGTAACGGCAACCTAAATCCTCACCCATTCCAGGGTGTAGTGAACAAGTAGACGTCATCCTTTATTGTGGTTTTCGGGGCTCCTCCTGTCCTCTATTTATCCTTTTGTTCCTGACCTGATTCTTCACGTTTTATTTGGCTTTTAGAAACGTGAATTCATGATTGAAAAATGAGGTCTGGAAATAGCCGGCATGTTAGCAGTAAAAATGGCAAAACTATCGACGTGCAGAAATTAGGATCCATAGTGTAATCTAGCGCTGAAGATAAATGTGGCGGATTCTGCCCCGCTACTTTAATATTTCATGACTGTAATCCGAACATGCTTGTTAAATGGGGAGACGATGGATATCATCCTCGCGTTTCTCATCTCCAACTGATGACTAACTTCAGGAGAGAACTTGCTCCGTGGAACGGTCCATCCATCCTTCCCAACTAATGAGCGTTTGATTAAAGAAATATCTGGGTGAAATATTGGGGAGTCAATGCTTAGCAGGGGGGTCCAGCTAATGGGTAGAATACAATACCAAAACACTAGTGAAGGGTTTTCCATCTTTTGGGGACATTTTCATCCCCTTACTTTTGTATTTGGGGCTAAAAATCCTTTTAAGAGTTTAATTCTTTAATTGACTTCCTTGTATGCAGTGTTTTACAGACATCATCATCACTGTCCCCATTGGGGCTCACAATCTCAACATCCTATCTGTTTGTATATGCAATGTGGGAGGAAACTGGAGAACCCAGAGGAAACCCAGGCAAACACAGGGGGAACATACAGACTCCTTGCAGACGCCGTCCTTGGTGGGATTTGAACCAAGGACTCCAGAGCTGCAAGACTAAAGTGGTAACTGAGTTTTCAGTAAACATTTTGCACCATTTCCTTTCACATCTTTGCTGCCTGCAGAGTGAATTAACTTATAACCAGTCAGTGAGCTCATTCTGATGGTTCAGCAGGAGAGTGTCTAACTCTTTTTTATAAGCTTCTCTCTCTTGATTTATAACCACAGACCTCATGAAATCAAAATGTGTCAGGAAACACAGAGCCTGTAAAAGTAACAGTGCAAACGTTTTAGTGAAACTGAATTGCAAATGTGATTTTTAGCCCCAAATACATGTAAATAAATAAAAATAAAGCTGTCTTTTTTATTATTGAGGATATACTGTCAGTAGGGGGATGCAACTACTATAGTCTTTCCTCCGACATATACAAAACTTGAAAAAAGTTTGTGTAAATGAAGAGAATATGTATTTTTTTTCACATACCCTAGGGAATTGATTTGATATGAATGGACACTGTGTAATGCCTCATTTCACCTGGAGTGGCACTATAGGGAAGGTTAAAGGGGAACTCCAGGGACATAAAATGTTTTTGTACTGTCCCTGCCCTCCTACATGATGAAGCCGAGCTGTACACTACAGATACACACCAGGACTGTGGGGTACTCGGAATCGGGCTATCAAATAGTTCTGGGGAGTCACAGGGGTCGAGACCGGGCTCCGTGACCCTGGGTCAGTTGTTAAGGGAGTTTGTGGCTTGATAGGGAAGGGGGTGACGAAAGGGAAGGTTTTTCGTGACGCCACGCGTGGTTTGTGGCTATTAGTAGCCACCGCTGCTGCAGGACCTCTGGGGATGATGGATGGGCGGCTGGGATGGAGCGGCTCCCCACGGGCAGAGCAGATCTCCAGGGCAGTGGATGCGGTAAGGGTGTAGGGTGCAGGATGGCGGGCGATAACCGACAGACTCACGGTTTGTTGGTTCCTCAGTCCTTTTACTGGTGCAACAGGAATACCAACAGATGATGTTATGCTGAGTCCGTGCACCTAAGAGCAACTTGAGGTTTTCCTAACCCAACAGTATCTGAGGCCTCCTTGCTGTGCCTTGTTAGCAGGTCCCTGCTTCTGCTTTAGCTGAGCTGCTGGCCCTCTCTCCCTCCTGCTTGGTGCCGGTATGGCAGGCAGCTTGAATCCTTCTCTAGCCCCATTTCTCTGGCGGCTGTTCCTGGGCTCTTTACGCTGCTTTGCCTCCGGGCACAGTGTGGCTGGGGAACTTGGAATTCCTCACCTTCCGGTATTGGCTGCCGGGTCATTAGATCCTACAAAGCCTCAGACTCTGGTATCCATTTCTGTGGCGCTTCTCCTCTGGGTGAGCACGACACCACACTGCTCCCCAGTCTTTCCTCCACTTCCTCAGACCCCTGCCTTGGGTTCCTCACGCTAGGCTTAGCTATCCTGGAACGAGCTTTGCACTGCTCCTAGTCCACAGGATTTCTTCCTCGGTCCTCCTAGGAACTGAACTGACTACGCACTAGACCAGAATTTATAGGGGAGCTCACCTGGGTTTAGGTCTCCCCATTCAGGCCTGGAGGCAGAAAGGTGTTATGTGCGATTTCTGTCTGGTGTGGATACCCTCCGTTGCTCTCAAGTGTGACACTACCACCCGGGAGCGATAATAACACTGTGGCACTTGGAGCCTGGGGTGCCACACTACAGTTCTAGAATCTATAGATCATAAATCAATTAAATCCTATCTGCTCCTCAACCTTCACCCCTCCATTCAGGGGCAGAGAAATTCAGTCATGCATAGTGCTAAGGTTACAGGGGACAGTAAGCTACTAAGTTGATATGGGGGAGAGGAGATTATGGCAGTGCTGAATTAATCAATGCAGTGCTTTGCCTCTACTCCTAGCCTGATACATGGCAGTACACATTATGCACTATCATATCTTTGTACAGCAAAACGTCACAGCTTCTATATCTTCTTGGTGACATGATTGCTATTTGAAGGGAGAACATGCTTATTTTTGCATAGGATGGTATCTCAGGGGCAGGATTGTAGTGTGACCATAGGGCCGGTGGACACACCCCATGCCATACCCCCTGTTTATACAGAAGTATGAGGGGACTGGGATGTAAGATGATCCTGGAGCCCCCAGCATCCACACCCTCTACACACCTGTCACTGCTGCAGCATGAGGCTGAATTTCTCTGTCCCCTGAGTGAGGGGTAAGAGCTAAGGAGCAGATATGGTTTTATTGAATTATAAGCGATCTATAGATTCTAGAACAGTAGCGCCCGGCTCTGCTTCATCATGTAGCAGATAAAAGTAACTTGGTACACAAAAATTCTTTTGTGCTTGTATTTACTATGGTGGCAGTGTTTTGACAAAAAATGTGTATAGTGTTTCGGCCTTACATCAGGCATTCATCAGACACACAAGTATTTCTTGTCTTTGAAAAAGCCGCCTTTTGCTAAAGATTTATAATGCTTTCACATGAACATATACTGGCGCTGGAGATATCACAAATTGGTGAAAGGAGATACTTATGTGTCTGATGAAGGCCTTGTGTAAGGTCGCAACATTATACACTTATTTTTTTGTCAAAACTCTGTCACCATAATAAATACAACCATAAAAAATGTTTGTGTGCCAAGTTACGTTTATCATATATAAATGGGTTGGAACCCTTACTTGAGCACTATACTATTGGGCAGCTCATACCTATAAAATCATCATGTAGAAGGGCAGGAACAGTACAAAAAAGTGTATCTCCCCGGAGTTCCCCTTTAAATGACTCTTTAAAGGGGAACTCCAGTGATAGAAAACTTTTTAGTACAGTTCCTGCCCTGTTACATGATGAAGCAGAGCTATACACTGCAGTTCTGGGATCTATAGATCTCTTATCAATCAATAAAATCATATCTGCTCCTCTGCTCTGACCCCCACCTCAGGGAACCTAAATCGCTGCACGTCCCCTGCCATGTCCGCTCACTAAACAGAATTGTGAGGGTGCTGGAATGTAGGATGATCCCCGCTATTACATGAAGCTGACAGGCTGAACATTCTTCTTCCCTGGGGAAGGGGGGCAGAGCAGAGGAGCAGGTATGATTTTATTGAATTACAAGAGATCTATGGATCCCAGAACTGTAGTGTACAGCTCTGCTTCATCATGTAGGAGGGCAGGTACTGTACTAAAACGTTTTCTCTCACTGAAGTTCCCCTTTAACGCTTTCTGCAAAATTTCTCTAAAGTTTACAACTCATCATTGAGGGTCCAAGTAAAGCGGGATACTATGATCTGATTATTGGTTAGAAACCCTTCTTCTTATCTAAAGGGGAGATTTCTTTCATAGAAAAGATCCTAAAAAGTGACATTGAATGATAACGGATGATGCAAAGGTGAAAAATATTACCAAATGGGTAGCTAATTAATAAAAAATTTCATTTTTATGGTGTTCAAACTAATGGAAGGGGTTAAATAAGTAAGTCTACTTCATGCACACCTAATGCAAAGAAAATCGGAGGTGCTGCCCATTGCAAGATCATTTTTCCAGCGCCGGTTAGAGTACGAGAACAAAGATTTTACTGGTTGCTATAGTAACCTCTCCAATATTCACCACAAGCCTCTAAATCAGAATACATGATCTTAAAGGGGTTGTCCCCTACTTTAAAACTTAAGGGTGGTATAAGAAATAATAATTAAAAAATATGAAGCCTATAAAAACAGATCAGCATCACTTAGTATTGTGTTTCCGCACGTCTCCCGACCTAATCATCCCAAGGCATGACTACAGCAGCCAGTCAGCTGCTCCTGATTAGCTGCAGCTTTCAGTTTTTATCATAATGGGAAGGTAGATGCATTGTTTAAAGGACACCTGTCACTTACCATAAATACATAGCATTTTAACCTACTGTAAATGCCACTGTTCTCCTTTTAACCTACTGTAAATGCTGCTGTTCTCCAGAATCCAACGTTGTTTATCTTATGTTCCTGCGCCTCTCCAGTCCTAATGTATAGCCACTTCTTCCCTTTATATAAATCTAGTCTTGTTAGCCAAGTGGGCACAGTCTTAAACAAGAAACCAAGAGAAAAGACTAGAACCACGCCCTCTTGGCTAATAAGTCAAGATATTCATACAGGGAGGAGGGGCAATATCTTAGGATCGGAGAGGCGCAGAAACAAAAGTAAAACAACTCCAGATTCAGGAGAACAGCTGAAAAAATGGCATGTTTATGTCAAGTGACAGGTTCTCTTTAATTTTTAGAAATCAGAAGAATTATGAATATTGACACACAACACATAAATGATTGCAACTGTAGCACAGAAGGTCTCACAGCCACCGTGCAAACTAGAGAGTGAGTTGCAGGCAACAGCATTACAAATTATTACTATATCACTCAATGGCAATCCGACAGTAAGTGTTCAATTATCCCACAGCGCCACTAGTGGACTAACTACACCAACTCACCTGTCCCCCTCCTACTGTCTCCTCCCCACCCCCTTTAGACTGTGAGCCCTCGCGGACAGGATCCCCGGCCCCATTGTACCTGTATTGCTATTTGTGATCTGTCATCGTTTGTCACCGTTTGTGGTCGTCGTGTTCGACCACTTGTCTATGTCAACCCTCTAAATTGTAAAGCGCTATGTATCCTTATAGCGCTATATAAATACTTATTAATAATAATAAAATAAAGCATTACAAGGTAACAAATGAGTTTGTTCCCAATTCGGAAGACGTCTCTATGAATAATATCCCTAATATATATATATATACGCACACAGTCCTGACAAAAATACACATTCTTGGGCGAAAGTGTTGCCCCCTTGGAATTGTTCCAGAAAATAAAGTCTTTTGTTATACACATTTTTATTTCCTTTGTGTGTGTTGGAGCAACGCAAAAAAAATAGATAAGGCAATTTGGACATAATTTCACACTAATCCCCAAAATGGGACGGACTAAATTGTTGTCCCCTCAGCTTAATACTTTGTTTCCCCCTTTGGAATAAATCCCTGCTGTCAGTCATCTTCTATAACCCTCACAAGCTTCTTCTCCTGGAGTTTTTCCTCTTCTTTATAATCTGCTCCCGGTCTCTCATCTTCTCCCAATTTTCAGGTCTCTCCAGAGGTGATCAATGGGATTTAGATCTGGACTCATTGCTGTCTCTTAAGATCTCCAGTGCTTTGTTTCCTCCATTTCTGGGCTTCTTGATGTTTGGGGTCATTGTCCTGCTGGCGACCCCGGACCTAGGACACCCCCATCTTTCTGACACTGGGCTCTACATTAAAACCCAAAATCCTTCGGTAATCTTCAGATGTCATGATTTCTTGCACACAGTCATGGCACCCAGTGCCTGAGGCAGGAAAACAACCCCCAAACGTCTCTGACCTCCCCCATATGTGACTGTAGGTCCTGTGCTCTTTTGTCTGATCTCCCCCTTATGTGACTGTAGGTCCTGTACTTTTTCTCTCTGACCTCCCCCATATGTGACTCTAGGTTCTATGCTCTTTTCTCTGACCTCACCCATGTGTGACTGTAGGTCCTGTGCTCTTATCTCTGACCTCCCCCATATGTGACAGTAGGTCCTGTGTTCTTTTATTTGTAGCCTCATTCCTTCTTCGGTAAACAGTAGAAAAATGTGCTTCACCAAAAATCTCAATCTTGGGCTTATCTGTCCACAAAAGATTCATTGATCCAGGAGGTATTTTATGGTTACTTTCACTATACACGACCTGTGCAGTCTAATTGTTTTTTTCGACCTGTCCAGAAGTGGAGTCCTCATTGTCCCAATACTTTCATTCATTTTTTTCTCATGCCTGCCGTAGGAGTAGCTTAAATGCATTTAAACTGTTTCTTTTCACCACCAAGAATATCTACATTGGCAACTTCATAATTTGCTCCTAAGATGGGTGTAAACTTCTTATTATGTTAGCACCAAGACAAGACATAAAGATCTCTGAATGACTTGTAACCTTGATATTGTTAGTAATTTCCACAATTTTGGTTCCTAAGACCTCAGACAGTTCTCTTCTCCTCCAAAGATTGAGTTAACTTCTCGTTTTATCTGGTTTCAGGTGTGATTTTTATATTGCCCACAGGTGAGTGTGAATGAGCATAACATGCTGGAAAAAAAGTTGTTTGCCAACAATTTTGGAAAGATGCTAACAATTTTGTCTGGACCATTTTTGGAGTTTTCTGTGAAATTATGTCTATTTCCCCTTTTTTTTTTAGCAGGTTTTTTTTGTGTCGCTCCAATACACACAAAGAAAATAAACCTGTGTGTAACAATACATGGGAAATTGGAATCATTCTCTGGGAGGAATACTTCATATTCTGGAACAATTTCAGGGTGCCTGCACTTTCACCTATGATTGTGTGTGTATAACATATATATATATATACACACTAGCTGTAGTACCCGGCTACGCCCGGGTTAATAAATAACTGCTGTTAGCTATAACAAAATAGAATTTGAATATGTCATATTAATGACCTGTAGGAAAATAGAAGCTGAGCTGTGATTGGTTGCTATAGGCAGCCTGATAAATCTCCAGCCAACAGTAAACCCTCCCCCCCGGCCGGGCAGTATATGTTGCCTCACACATACACATAATAGACAGCTCATGTGACTGACATCTGCCTTAGTTCCCTATATGGCACATGTGTTGCACATTGGCTGTTTTTAATCAGATGTTTATTTTTGGAAATTAAAGATACCAGACGTATGAGGCGAGTTGTATGAGGCGATTTGTGCACATCTGTGTCTGTCTGTGTGGTGTGTGTGTCCCTGGGGTGTGTGTGGGTGTCCCAGTGGTGTGCATGTGTCCCTGTGGGGGGGGTCCCTGTGGTGTGTGTCCTTGTGGGGGGAGTGGTGTCTCTGTAGTGTGTGTCCATCCCTATGGGGTCTGTGTTCCTGTGGGGTGTGTGTGTGTCTCTGTGTCCCTGTGGGTTGTGATGTGTGTATGTCCCTGTGGTGTGTGTCCCTGTGGTGTGTGTGCATGTGTCCTTATAGGGTGTGTGTGTGTGTGTCCCTGTGGGGGGTATGTCTGTGTGGTGTGTGTCTCTGTGTTGTGTGTGTCTCTTTGTGGTGTGTTTGTGTTCGGGTACATGGTGAGTATCCAATGTTGGGGCTCCACCTTAGCTGTTACTCTTTGTGTGCATGTGATGTGTATACATGTCCCTGTGCGTGGTGAATATTCCATGTCAGGGCCCCACCTTAGTGACTATATGCTGGTATATGCTGTTAGTCTTTGGTGCCGTCATTAAGCCCCTCTCATTCACTACTGTCAACTGGCAGCTGTCGCTTTCTCTCCATTATGTAGATAGGGCCAAAATTGTTTGGTGAATTGGAACGCGCGGGTTAAAATTTCGCCTCACAACATAGCCTATGACACTCCCGGGGTCCAGACGTGTGACTATGCAAACGTTTGTGGCTGTAGCTGGCATGCAGGTCTGTGTCTGTGATGCTAGCAATAAGGTCCTTCACCCTTCCTGTTTGGGGAAACACGTGGAAGACAAGCAGTCCGAGAGTGGAGCTGGTAAAAGCTCCTGTAACTCCAGGAGTAATTGAGGCCCGGTGTATCTTGACTCACAGCAGGTGCCTATGCGGAGCGAGTCCAGGGACCCGGTCAGTGATTCCTGTGTGCCACCTCCTGGATGGCAAGACTGGCACGAGTCATTCTGAACCCTGCTGAGTTGCAAGAGCAGGTAAACCCTGACTGGGACTTCTGGGTCAACTGACAGATGTCAGTAATTGAATGATGAGGACATAACCGCTGAAGTGAAGGACTATATGCTGTGTGCACTTCCCTGTGTGAACTGTGGTCTTGGTTATCGGCTATATTGCTGGAGTAGTGGTTCATGACTTGTAAGAAACCAATTGACTAACTGTTATAAGAAACTGTGTATGTGTGCTTGAATTGCACAGTAAGCGACTGTCCCCAACATACTCAATAGCGCTACCTCACAATATACTTAAATATATATATATATATATATATATATATATATATATACATACATACATACATACATACATACATACATATAATGTATATGATCTGGGATATTGTTGTTAGGGATATGTTCTAGAATGAACATTTGTTACCAGATTCCTCTGCAGATTATGGCTGATCCTCACGAATGTCATTAGCAGGACATTTTATTAAGAATTCTTCAATCAAAAATAAATACTGACAAGGTTGAAGAATGTATAGTGTTGAGATACATCATATGGAAAATATCATCATACTGTTCTTTTCATAGATTTCTTTTTTCCTCCTAATCATTTAATGTCCATTTAAAACTCTCCTTTAGTGCTCCCGTTATTGTAAGCATTTTATGGCGGTAGAGACCCACTTGAGATATAAAGCTGAGATGTGGCTGAAGCAGTTATTTACCCATGTGAAATCAATATTAAGTGTAGTGGCCGTGTAGTGCGCCGCTTGTCTCTCCCGGCCCCCGCTGCATTATATATAACTCTCAGCTGTCACTCCTCTACCTCATGGGGAAAAGAGACCAAGAGAGAGTGATAGAGATTCCCTTCTGACTGAAGAAACATGAAATTATGAAATGTACATGAAGCACATTACCATATCATTTATACAGGAGTCTTAAAACAACTTGGCCTCAGCCCTCGAATCAAAGAGGATGGGTCAAGATCCTCACCAGGATAATCACTCGCATCAGAGTGGAGCTGGGAGAGAACAGAACGAGCAGTGATGAAACACAATAGACAAGACACATCCATTATAGTGGTGGAATATAACAGGGATTGTACTATCGTTATAGGAAAGCATCAGTTTTCCATTTACTATTCATTTCTTTTATTAGACAATTTGTCATTCATGTCCACTGTCAATCAAAATCACAACTTTCTCGCCCGTTACATAATGAACCGATGATTGGTATTACGGGAGATTCCTTAACTGTAGAGACATTGGTTTTGTTTATATGTTAGGTTGCCAGCGCCAGGGGCCCTTGGTAGTCAATAGCGGGGTACGGCTGAGGCCGCAGTGCAGCCCTGGCCTCCGTGCAACAGTTTAGTTCTGAAATGCCCTCGGTGAGGGACAAAGTATTTACAAAGTGATTGGCCCAGTGTGAGCCACTTGCAATGATTGATTGTCTTGCACTGGGGTAAAATTATGCTAAAATGACAAAACCCCATCCTCCCTCCCCAAGAAGTTCTTGGCTGACTGTATGCGAGCGGAGAGCCGGACTGCTCTATCAATGACTTTCAAAGAGGTTCGGGTCAAGATTGGGTCCAGAACAGAACTTTATGTAAAGTCGGCTGAACCCATAGAACCCGAACTTCCATGGGTCCCATCATTTCTAGTGCCATGGATTCTATAGAATTTGTTTGGAGTTTTCCGATGGTTCCTCTAAAGTTATATGGGTCAGATCTTACCAGGCCAAATCTATTGTCCCTATACAATTGTCAAATGACTTGCATAGTGGAGGATTTGTGCCTGTTTTGCCTATGTATTATTCATGGATGAGGTGACATTAATGGTCATTGTGGACATGAAGAACATTGGACATGACTGACGGTTGTCCACAATGCTCATTCGTGATCCATCACCGTTGCTCTTGATCGATAGTCTCTTTGAGTTCCAGTAGGCATCTTTTTGATGCCCAAATGATTGGACCGACTACATCTAGAGTAGCCTACATCAATGCTCCAATTAGGACATGGGTAGGAATGAGAAACCATTCCCAGAGAGGAAAATACAATGAAAAATGGATGAATTACTGGCAGGGAAGGACTGCGCTTTTCATTCGGTTGACAGTTTAAAAGGCTTCATTTTAACAACAGGAGAATCCTCTTTCTCGCTATAAAATCCATAGATTTTATGACCCTCTCTATCTCCCTCTGTCACACTCAGCACACAGCTTTAATTAATGTATTTTACTTTACTATTGATGAATATCCGCTAATGTATCGTCAAACCATGGATCACAGACACCCGGAGTAAATCACTTACTGAGAATGATCACACACCATTGCTTCACTGACCTTTATATTTCTATTACTTTCCTACATTGTCTGCTTATTGGTGCAAATCAAAGAGAGTTCCAAACTAATTTATGATATAAATATCGATAACATGTAATTTGGGGGTTAAGCAAAGCTTTTAGGAGGTGATATCTCAACTGTGTATATTTGATGCCACAATAAGTAGACAAATATTTAGAACGTCGTCTAACATTTTATAGGCATTCAAAAATTTGGCCTAACTTGAAAGTCTTTTTGGATCATGTACATCCTAACACACAAACCTTATGCTTGGCACAATTCATTAGTCCGGTCATTGGCCAAAATATGAAGTTATTAAAAATTGAAGCATCATTTATTTTGTGTTTGCAGGGGTTTTGTTATCTATCTTGCTCCATTTATCACCACTATCCCTGAATCTAGATATCCTGACCAAAGGCAAAGTGGCATGGTTACACTTCTTACAGATTGAAGATGATTGGAACCCATATGTAGAGGGCTGGAGTAAGGTATCACTCATCTGACCAAATGAAGGGTTGAAACCCGGGTCATCGGAGTGGTGACTTGTTCCTCTGCGAAGACTCTAAAGGTACCGTCACACGCGGCAATATCGCTAGGCAATTTCAACTGGCAATTTGCTGGTTGCAGTGAAATCATGGACACATTGTTCTATTTTGTTCCATGTACAAATGGAACAATGTGTCCATGATTTCACTGCAACCGCAAATTGCCAGTTAAATTGCCTAGCAATATTGCCGTGTGACGGTACCTTTAGTCTGACTGGTTGCTGATTGAGTATGGACAGAAGGTCCGAATTGGCAGACTCTGTTGGAGTTGAGAAATTGCTCAATAAATGTTCATGGCTAATAGAGTAGTACCATGTGCGGCTGGGCCTACAAGGGAACAGTGGTGGCTTTCGTTTGATTAGTGATGGTTTAACTTTAATTATCTCTGAGTCAGTTGTGGCTTTGGAACAATCAGCCATTGGGAACTCATGTGTCTGAAAGGGTGGTACATAAACTGCAACTGTATGTCCTGTTGGACGTGGAGAGAATTGAGTTTGGTCTCTGAGGTCTTGACTTAAAGATTTACTGAGGACTATGTGGAAAAGACATGGCCATGGTGGCTTAGCTAGAGACCTTGTGTGAGACTATTGTGTGTGGTGGCCACTAGCTTGGATTTCTTGTATTCTGATTCCTAAGGGTTAAAATCTTGAGATTCAAGGAACCTTAATACTTAGATCAAACCCTTATAGACTGAAGAAAAATGTAGGTACATGAGAGAGGTGTGACGTGGATCTAGAGAGTAAGGTCTGTGTCTACACATTATGGGCCTGTTAAAGTGGCAGAATCATCTGCATTGTGTCCCGCTGTGTTCGCAGTCATGTTCAGTGAAGATGGACTATTTCAATTGTTTTGTTCTGTGATTGTCGTCTTTCTTTAGGGAAATCCTTCTTCAGACCATGTAGAAGAAGCCTTAGAAATGAAAATAAAATACACTATATGGAGGAAACCATTAGGTCTATAGTGCACATCTACAGTTGTGGGCTTTTGAACATTATCATCGGCAGATCCCTAGACGTTTTAATGTTAATTTATGTTAAATGCTACCCACCGGTGGGATTCAACAGCTTTGGAGTTGTTTGCCCCTTGCACTATTAATACATTTTTATGTCTTGACGATTTGGCAGTTTATTCACCGTTGTCCGACGGTTGTCGATTGTAGAGTCAAGGCTTCTTGTTCAGCTGTTCTTCCACCCAAGCTACCCCTAACTATGCACTGCAAAGGACATCTGGGAAATCTTCTAAGCAAACGCGGGAAAGCCAATAGCAACGCTTTTGCGAACTAAGACCCGTTCGCAAAACTTAAGCCGAACAAACCACGGAATAGCTCAGAACATTATTCTCCATCCACCATCGTAAGTGGCACAATCAAAGTCAGAGTGCTACATACCCTCTGGCATTTTGTCACCTACAGGATGTTGTAGTTATTTGAAATAACTTTAATTAATCTCTTATGATGTATAATGCATCTAGTACTTTGGGAGGATTTTCTACAAGACTTTGGAGGCATCTGGGAATTTGCCTCTTTATCTACGGTAGTAGATCATTTGTAAGATCAGACCTTGATATTGGGGAAGGTTTATATCACAATCTCTGCTCTAGGTGTTGGGTGTGGTCGAGGTCCAGGCTCTGTGCGGTTAGTCATGTTCTTCCACCAAACTACCCCTCACTATGCACTTGTTCACTGGGCAAAATCATGGGGAACAGAAAAGGGTCTTCTAACAAAGCTGGAAGCTACAATAGTCCATAATGTCTTGTGCTGAAAAACTAAGACTTCCTTCGCTAAACTAAGGACCGAAGCCAACCCCTGATAATAGCCTAGAACATTATTCTCCTCCACCATCTGTATAGTGGGCACAATCAAGTCAGGTGGGTAACGTTCTCCTGGCATTTTGTCCCTATAGTGTGTTGGTAGTTTTTGATATTTTTATTATTTTTAATGCCCATGTATAAGCAGTTAGTACTATGCATCTTTGCTTTAACTATTGACATTATCCATAACTCAGTGATATCATCATCAGTCCATTCTAACTCCCCTCAGTGATGTCATCATCCATTTGATCTCCTCTCAGTGATGTCATCAGTCCATTCTGAACTCCTCTCTGTGATGTCATTAGTTCATTCTGAACTCCTCTCAGTGATGTCATTAGTTCATTCTGAACTCAGCTCAGTGATGTCATTGGTCCATTCTAAACTTCTCTCTTTGATGTCATCAGTCCATTCTGAGCTCCTGTCTGTGATATCATCATTCCATTCTGAACACTTCTCAGTGATGTCAATGGTCCATTCTGAACTCCTCTGTGATATCATCACACTATCAGCTTGCGATGTGGAATTGCTCACCTTGTCCAGTTGTGAGATCCACAACTGGTTAAAAAGCGATAAAGCAACTGCTTCAGGGACCGCACTCCCACAGACAACCATGGTCACAACATAGATTTCCTTGGACGAAGTGCCATTCTGAACTCCTCTGTGAGGTCATCAGTCCATTGTAAACTTTTCTCAGAGCTGTCATTAGTTCATTCTGAACTTCTCTGTGATGTCATCAGTCCATTCTGAACTCCTCTCAGTGATGTCATCAGTCCATTCTGAACTCCTCTCAGTGATGTCATCAGTCCATTCTGAACTCCTCTCAGTGATGCATCAGTCCATTCTGAACTCCTCTCAGTGATGTTATCGATCCATTTAGAACTCTTTTCATTGATGTCATCAGTCCATCTGAATCTCTCAGAGATGACCTATCTAATCTGAACTCCTCTCAGTGATATCAATGGTCCATTCAGAACTCCTCTCAGTGATGTCAATGGTCCATTCTGAACTCCTCTCATGATGTCAATGGTCCATTCTGAACTCCTCTCAGTGATATCAATGGTCATTCTGAACTCCTCTCAGTGATGTCATCAGTTCATTCTCAAGTCCTCTCAGTGATGTCATTAGTCTATTCTGAACTCCTCTCAGTGATATCATCAGTCCATTCTGAACTCTTTTCAGTGATATCATGGTCCATTCTGAACGCCTCTCAGTGATATCAATGGTCCATTCTGAACTCCTCTCAGTGATGTCATGTTCATTCTCAAGTCCTTTCAGTGATGTGATTAGTCTATTCTGAACTCCTCTCAGTGATGTCACTAGTCATTCTGAACTCCTCTCAGTGATGT
The DNA here is from genome assembly GCA_033576535.1 of Allobates femoralis. Classification (NCBI taxonomy): domain Eukaryota; kingdom Metazoa; phylum Chordata; class Amphibia; order Anura; family Aromobatidae; genus Allobates; species Allobates femoralis. The sequence goes on along the minus strand of JARQOC010000010.1, from coordinate 54,925,856 downwards.
CAATTGGTCCATTCTGAACTCCTCTCAGTGATATCAATGGTCCATTCTGAACTCCTCTCAGTGATATCAATGGTCCATTCTGAGCTCTCTCTCAGTGATGTCATCAGTTCATTCTCAAGTCCTTTCAGTGATGTCATTAGTCTATTCTGAACTCCTCTCAGTGATGTCATCAGTCCATTCTGAACTCCTCTCAGTGATGTCATCAATGCATTCTGAACTCCTCTCAGTGATATCAATGGTCCATTCTGAACTCCTCTCAGTGATATCAATGGTCCATTCTGAACTCCTCTCAGTGATGTCATCAGTTCATTCTCAAGTCCTTTCAGTGATGTCATTAGTCTATTCTGAACTCCTCTCAGTGATGTCAAACAGTCCATTGTAAACTTCTCTCAGAGCTGTCATTATTTCATTCTGAACTTCTCTGTGATGTCATCAGTCCATTCTGAAGTCCTCTCAGTGATGTCATCAGTTCATTCTGAAGTCCTCTCAGTGATGTCATTAGTCTATTCTGGCCTTCTGTCAGTCATGTGATCAGCCCATTTTGAACTCCTCTGTGATGTCATCAGTCCATTCTGAGCTCCTCTCAGTATGTCATCAGTCCATTCTGAACTCCTCTCAGTGATGTCATTAGTCCATTCCGAGCTCCTCTCAGTTATGTCATCAGTCCATTCTGAACTCCTCTCAGTGATGCCATCAGTCCATTCTGAACTCCTCTCAGTGATATCAATGGTCCATTTGAGCTCCTCTCAATGATGTCATCAGTCCTTCTGAGCTCCTCTCAATGATGTCATCATCCATTCTGAGCTCCTCTCAGTGATGCCATCAGTCCATTCTGAACTCCTCTCAGTGATATCAATGGTCCATTCTGAACTCCTCTCAGTGATGCCATCAGTCCATTCTGAGCTCTCTCAGTGATGTCATCAGTCCATTCTGAACTCCTCTCAGTGATGTCATCAGTTCATTCTGAACTCTCAGTGATGTCATCAGTCCATTCTGAACTCCTCTCAGTGATGTCATCAGTCCATTCTGAACTCCTCTCAGTGATGTCATCAGTCCATTCTGAGCTCCTCTCAGTGATGCCATCAGTCCATTCTGAACTCCTCTCAGTGATATCAATGGTCCATTCTGAACTCCTCTCAGTGATATCAATGGTCCATTCTGAACTCCTTTCAGTGATGTCATCAGTTCATTCTCAAGTCCTTTCAGTGATGTCATTAGTCTATTCTGAACTCCTCTCAGTGATGTCATCAGTCCATTCTGAACTCCTCTCAGTGATGTCATCAGTCCATTGTAAACTTTTCTCAGAGCTGTCATTATTTCATTCTGAACTTCTCTGTGATGTCATCAGTCCATTCTGAACTCCTCTCAGTGATGTCATCAGTTCATTCTGAAGTCCTCTCAGTGATGTCATTAGTCTATTCTGGCCTTCTGTCAGTGATGTGATCAGCCCATTTTGAACTCCTATGATGTCATCAGTCCATTCTGAGCTCCTCTCAGTTATGTCATCAGTCCATTCTGAGCTCCTCTCAGTGATGTCATCAGTCCATTCTGAACTCCTCTCAGTGATGTCATTAGTCTATTCTGGCCTTCTATCAGTGATGTGATCAGCCCATTTTGAACTCCTCTATGATGTCATCAGTCCATTCTGAGCTCCTCTCAGTGATGTCATCAGTCCATTCTGAACTCCTCTCAGTGATGTCATTAGTCCATTCCGAGCTCCTCTCAGTTATGTCATCAGTCCATTCTGAGCTCCTCTCAATGATGTCATCAGTCCATTCTGAGCTCCTCTCAGTGATGTCATCAGTCCATTCTGAGCTCCTCTCAGTGATGTCATCAGTTCATTGTGAACTCTCAGTGATGTCATCAGTCCATTCTGAACTCCTCTCAGTGATGTCATCAGTCCATTCTGAACTTCTCTGTGATGTCATCAGTCCATTCTGAGCTCCTCTCAGTGATGTCATCAGTCCATTCTGAGCTCCTCTCAGTGATGCCATCAGTCCATTCTGAACTTCTCTGTGATGTCATCAGTCCATTCTGAGCTCCTCTCAGTGATGTCATCAGTCCATTCTGAACTCCTCTCAGTGATGTCATCAGTCCATTCTGAGCTCCTCTCAGTGATGCCATCAGTCCATTCTGAACTCCTCTCAGTGATATCAATGGTCCATTCTGAACTCCTCTCAGTGATATCAATGGTCCATTCTGAACTCCTCTCAGTGATGTCATCAGTTCATTCTCAAGTCCTTTCAGTGATGTCATTAGTCTATTCTGAACTCCTCTCAGTGATGTCATCAGTCCATTCTGAACTCCTCTCAGTGATGTCATCAGTCCATTGTAAACTTTTCTCAGAGCTGTCATTATTTCATTCTGAACTTCTCTGTGATGTCATCAGTCCATTCTGAACTCCTCTCAGTGATGTCATCAGTTCATTCTGAAGTCCTCTCAGTGATGTCATTAGTCTATTCTGGCCTTCTGTCAGTGATGTGATCAGCCCATTTTGAACTCCTCTATGATGTCATCAGTCCATTCTGAGCTCCTCTCAGTTATGTCATCAGTCCATTCTGAGCTCCTCTCAGTGATGTCATCAGTCCATTCTGAACTCCTCTCAGTGATGTCATTAGTCTATTCTGGCCTTCTATCAGTGATGTGATCAGCCCATTTTGAACTCCTCTATGATGTCATCAGTCCATTCTGAGCTCCTCTCAGTGATGTCATCAGTCCATTCTGAACTCCTCTCAGTGATGTCATTAGTCCATTCCGAGCTCCTCTCAGTTATGTCATCAGTCCATTCTGAGCTCCTCTCAATGATGTCATCAGTCCATTCTGAGCTCCTCTCAGTGATGTCATCAGTCCATTCTGAACTCCTCTCAGTGATGTCATTAGTCTATTCCGAGCTCCTCTCAGTTATGTCATCAGTCCATTCTGAGCTCCTCTCAATGATGTCATCAGTCCATTCTGAGCTCCTCTCAGTGATGTCATCAGTCCATTCTGAGCTCCTCTGTGATGTCATCAGTTCATTGTGAACTCTCAGTGATGTCATCAGTCCATTCTGAGCTCCTCTCAGTGATGTCATCAGTCCATTCTGAACTTCTCTGTGATGTCATCAGTCCATTCTGAGCTCCTCTCAGTGATGTCATCAGTCCATTCTGAGCTCCTCTCAGTGATGCCATCAGTCCATTCTGAACTTCTCTGTGATGTCATCAGTCCATTCTGAGCTCCTCTCAGTGATGTCATCAGTCCATTCTGAGCTCCTCTCAGTGATGCCATCAGTCCATTCTGAACTCCTCTCAGTGATGTCATCAGTCCATTCTGAGCTCCTCTCAGTGATGTCATCAGTCCATTCTGAACTCCTCTCAGTGATGTCATCAGTCCATTCTGAACTTCTTTTACTTTAATGATATTTTAGTTTGAAGGCTTTATATTTCAGGAATTCTCCAGGCGTCTTTAGTGCAAATATTTATATTTATATTCCATCGGATGGTTAAATTGAATTAGTCACCAATTAATTGCACTAAGTTTCAAATTCTGCCTATTGCCCGGTCTCCATTACTGGGCTGATCTGTAGATGATTACCCTAGTGATTACCTTTCGTTAAATCTGGTTTCAATGGCTCCGTAACACGATTATTTTGAAGATTTTGTTCTTAATGGCTTCCTGCGTGCTCTGCTACGTTTATACATTTTACTGCACAAGACTATTACTCTCCTTCAATTAAAATCCTGCCCGGGCTCGGCACATTTGCAAACCCGCGATGACACGAGATGTTGGCGACTCTCCATTAAACCTCGCTGCTATCGCACACCTTTCAGCTCGCTCTGCGCTTTTTTTATGCGGCCGCTCAGAAATGCTTATTTTTATCCCGCAAAAGCAAATTAAACTGGTCTTATCTTTACTGGGCACAATTTACTGTACAATTCCCATTACAGAGCTCGGAAATCTCATACTCTGAATAGCAGTCAGGTTCCCAGTTATCAGTCCTCTCCATTCTGAGAAATGCTGAATATAAGAGGAGAAGGGCTTGCAATTGATAGGGAGCCTCGAAGCGACTTCCAAGTAAGGGATTTTACCGCAAACATCATCATTTTTTATATAATAAACCAATATACCACATATTACTTTGAATCTGATGCATACATGTGTAGCCTATATACCGGTATGTGTAGAAATGTAGACCTTTTTTTATACACCGGATGTAATTATAGGACATTTTCATTCTGCAAAACTTTCCAGCCTCTTGAAGAAAGAATGAATATTTATTTTCCCTGACAGCAAAGTAGGTCCAAAATTCAGGTGCTGATTGCCACATTATATATTTGTATGAGTTCTGTATTTCTATTCCAAAGCTCCAAATCCAATTATACAGCTACTAGATGGTGGCCCAATTCTAAACATCGGGTATTCTAGAATATAGAAATGGGGATTGCATGGGGAAGGCGGTGAGGGCTGAATAGGGAGGGACTTTGAGGATGTAGCGGCGGGAGGAGGACAGCGTGGCAGGGGAGAGGAGGATGGAGGGGCACAGGTAGGGGAGGACAGAGTGGCAGGGGAGGACGGAGCGGCAGGGGGAGGAGGATGGCGTACGGAGGAGGTAGTGATGGGGTGGGGAGGATGGAGCGGCACAGGCAAGGGGAGGATTGAGCACAGAGTAGCAGGGGGAGGAGGACAGAGGACGAAGCGGCGGGGTGGGGCAGGACGGAGCAGCACAAGCAAGGGGAGGACGGAGGATGGAATGGCGGAGGTGAGGAGGACAAAGGAAGGAGGAGGAAGCGGTGGGGTGGGGAAGGATGGAGCGGCACAGGCAGGGGCAGTACGGAGCGGCAGGGGGAGGACGGAGCACAGAGCGGCGGGGGAGAGGAGGATGGAGGACAAAGGCGGCGGGGTGGGAGAGGGTGGAGCAGCACAGGCAGGGGGAGGACGGAGGATGGAGTGGCGGAGGGGAGGAGGACAAAGGAAGGAGGAGGAAGCGGTGGGGTGGGGGCGCATGGAGCGGCACAGGCAGGGGGAGGACAGAGCACAGAGCGGCGGGGGGTGAGGAGGACAAAGGAAGGAGGAGGAAGCGGTGGGGTGGGGGCGCATGGAGCGGCACAGGCAGGGGTAGGACAGAGCACAGAGCGGCGGGGGTGAGGAGGATGGAGGACAAAGCGGCGCAGTGGGAGAGGCCGGAGCAGCACAGGCAGGGGGAGGACGGAGGATGGAGTGGCGGAGGGGGAGGAGGACAAATGAAGGAGGAGGAAGCAATGGGGTGGGGGAGGATGGAGCAGGGAGGACAGAGGACAAAGCGGCGGGGTGGGGGAGGATGTAGAAGCACAGGCAGGAGGAGGACGGAGGATGGAGTGGAGGAGGACAAAGGAAGGAGGAGAAAGCGGTGGGGGAGGATGCAGCGGCACAGGCAGGGGGAGGTCGGAGCACAGAGCAGCGGGGGAGAGGAGGATGGAGGCGAAGCAGCGGGTTGGGGGAAGCCGTAGCATCACAGGCAGGGGGAAGACGGAGGATAGAGTGGCGGAGGGGAGGAGGACAAAGGAAGGAGGAGAGGAAACGGTGGGTTGGGGGAAGGATGGAGCGGCACAGGCAGGGGGAGGACAGAGCACAGAGTGGCGGCGGAGGAGGATGGAGGACGAAGCGGCGGGGTGGGGGAGGATGGAGCAGCACAGGCAGGGGGAGGATGGAGGATGAAGTGGCACAGGCAGGGGGAGGACGGAGTGACACAGGCAGGGAGAAGACGGAGCACAGAGCGGCGGGGGGAAGGAGGACGGAGGATGAAGCTGCACTGGGGTGGAAGGATGGAGGATGAAGCGGGGGGGGGGAGGAGGGCGGAGGACAAAGCGACACAGGCAGGGGGAGGAAGGAGCAGACTCACACCCACACACACATACATACACATACACACAGACTCACACCCACACACATACACACACAGACTCACACCCACACACACACAGACTCACAGCCAGACACACACACCCACAGCTAGACACACACACCCAGACACACACGGGCTCTCACCTCTCCATCCCCTGGCTGTCCCAGTGCTGGCCTTCATGCTGGCTCTTGTCCTGCAGAGTAGGTGTGGAGGAGATGGGCTCAGAGGCAGCGGTGTGTAGGATGATCCCGAGTGTCATGTGCTGCTGCCACCCAGCTGCACTGACAGGAGGTGGACACCCGGGATCATCGTATGGCCACACAGTCTGTGACAGACAGTGCGGCCATAGGAAGCAGGAGAGTGTGGAGGAGCCACACCATGCACGCTCCCTGCACCCTGGGAGCACCGACCCCGGCAGCCCCCCGGTCCCCGGTGTCAGTGGGCGGCTTGTGGCGGGGGTTAGTAACAGGAGGCTGCAGTGAGGCTACGGCGGGAGTCCGCTGCGCCGTGCCAGCGGCCGCCATCTTTTGTTCTCTTTCTGTCTGTGTACAGAAATCGCGCGCTAGTGCTAATTGGTTGAGCCCGGCCGGGCGGACCAATCAGCGCTAGCGCGCGATTTCCGTGACAGGCAGAGAACATTAGACGATTATATAGTAGATGTATGTAACTACAAAATTCTGCCTTTGTGCTTTCACCACTAGGGGGAGCTCTACAAGGACTGGTTTATTATTGAGCCTAATTGGAGCTGTATAATGCTTTTATGTGCACCTGTACTCCCTCTAGTGGCTGTGGCAGGTAGACGCCTCTATTGTGAAATCAATGTTCTTGGTACCCATGGGATTCCTAGGGATCAATCTACACCAGTCTTTTAGATGATTCATGGAGCGGCAGTATGCGTTTCCAACCATGTCACTCTGTTCCAGTCTTGAAGCATTTGGAGAAACTTGATTGTGGTGGTCTAAGTGAACACACATTTATCACTTATTTTACAAATACGGTATGCTGATAACTGTTTTTTTTGTTGGAAAACCCCTTTCAATTTCTTTCACCTGAACACCCTTTAATTCTGTGGCTGTCTGATGGGAAGCAGACAACTTGGAGATCTGTGTCAGAAAAATGGTTCTTAAAGGGACTCTGTCACCAAGGGATCTTAGAACAGCATAATGTAGAGACAGAGACCCTAACTCCAGCAATGTATTACTTACTGGGCTTCTAGCAGCAGTTTTCATAAAATCCATGTTTTCTCAGCTGCAGATCTACCAGTTGTCTGAATACTGAACTTTGTATATCCCTGCCCAGATCACTGATTGACAGATGTGTATGCTGTGCATAGGCAGACAGATGTCAATCAGTGGTGTTGGTGGGGTTATACAGAGTTTATGTATATGGAGGACTTCATGGCAGCATGTAGTCTTCTAGCCTGACTTCGGATAAAGGTGAAATGGTTTGGATGATATCTTTTGCACCTTTAGGCATTACACGTTCTTACACAACATCTTACAGGGGTCTTGGCATTTCGCAGTTGACTTGGAACTTGAAGTTGTGATCTTTTATTTATCAGTTACATATTTAGCATTAATATTAAGAAGGTTGTATGAGAATTTCTACCTCAAATTTGGGAATATGGAATGGGGGGGTTGCCGGCTGCACAAGCAAATGATTCATCCGTTGCACTTGGATAGATAGCGATGGCACCTTAAGGAATGTCCACAGCAGATAACTTTGGGGTTCACGAAAGGGGCAACACATGCAACAAAAATAGTTAAAATTGATATTCCATTAATTTTTCACTTTTAAGGTTTAGACAGTGGAAAATAATAAAAAGAAAAATCTGGTTGACATTGGAATCATTGGGTCATACATTAAGCTGCTCGGGTCATCAGATCTATAATTGGACATCGTTCTTCAAGAAAAAGCAGAAAATGGACTTTGATCTTCGTTGACGTTGGCCTCACCACAGTGGCACCGTCCAGACTGATAAATTGGTAATGTTACTGGATTCTGTTCTCATACAAAAAAGAAAGATCTGGCCATATTGTACTGGCTGTAATTGCACCATGTTTTCGGATTGCATCTAGAATCAGTCTTGAGCTCATTGATCTTATTGGAGAAAATGATTCGTAAAGTCCACCCTGCACCACTGAGATCTTTCGTGCTATCATTATGCTCATAAGAATTATTAGTAGGGTTATGTGTGTTCATCCCATAAGAAATCTACCCTAGTCCCAAGGGACTGGCTCCCAAATCACTTCCAAGTGGGGTTGTCCATCCTGGAGTTCGGAAACCCTTTAAGGTCAGAGCCTGGGCCCATTAGATGATGTTGTGGTGGTTGTGGGAGTTAGTCTCCTCCTGGTATCATCCTAGACAAAGAAGGGGCTGAACACCATGGGTCGCTCAGTGTAGCAAGCCCAAACGCGTACATTTATGATGGCCCCCACCTGTGAATTTTAGAAGATGGCTTAACTGCGATGTCTCATTGTTGTACTTATCCAGGAGAAGGTGGGACTGATATTGATATTGAGCTGGAGCAAGGTCTAAGAATTCCCCAGTTCTTCACCCTTAACGCCTGCAAGGATGATCTTTCCAGGACAGATTTCCAGATCATGATCCCCAAGAAAAGTTCCTAATTGATTGTTAAGCTATTGGAGACTGGTAACTATGGACCAACAGGTCCAGGTCAGAAAAAGTCCAGCAGAATAAGAAACAGTGATAGGACTTGAGAGAAAAGAGACAAATTCATGCCAAAGGTTGTTTATATACATGAATTGGGCAGAATAAAATGTAACTACAGCAAAATCCAACAATGGAAAAGACATGCTCTAATGGTGGGTTTACACGTTTCAATATTGGCGTCCAATTTCAATGAAAAGTCACGTGGTTCGATCGTTGGAGCCGATATCGTTCCTGCGTTGTATGGTTGTGAACGTCTAATACGATGCAGGAACGATGTCAATGCGATATCGGGGATTGAATGAGCGTGCTAGTCAATGCTCCGATATTGAACGGAGATTGGAGCCGGATCGTGCTGTGTGACAGCCCAACTACGATGTGAAGTTCAACGTCACCCATTCACTCCCATGTTAAATGGTCGTTCCTGGGTTGGGGGGCGTAGACATCGTACGTACGTTGGATTCAGAAATCGCAACGTGTAAACCTCCGATGCGATGCGGGAGAAACGTGCACTAAATGCGCGCTCCCGCGCTATTGAATTGCAATATCGCAACGATATTGAAACGTGTAAACCCACCATAAGAAGCACACCGTACAATGTAATCTACAGGTAGAGTGTAATCTGGACACTCCTGACCATTATCAGTGGTGTGGTGAGGCCTTATTGCGTTGTATGGAGGTCTGAAGACAACAACCCAATTTTGTGAGACATCTTACTATTCGAGACCAATTCAGCAGTATCTACAACCTATTGAAATATGCAAGTAGCTTTTTCAGAGAGGAAGAAGACTTGAGCTCTAGTGCCACCTATTGATGGTAGCAATCCTTAAAGTTAATATTAACTCTTTAAAGCGTAACCGCCATTTAAATTTTTATTTAATAATAATGTAGAGCAAGTGATTTTAATAAACTTTCAAATATACTTTATTAGAGAATTCTGGTTAGTTACCATTCATAAACCTTCCACAAGGTGTCCACACTACACTGTGTATAGAGAAGACGTGTTCATTATCAGTCAGATCCGTCTCCAGTGAATACAGGGCATGTATCCATATAAGGGAAAAGGGGCGTGGCCTACATTGCTGATTGCAGCTGGTGAGGAAACAATGTATCAGGTTACAGCACAGAGCTAAGCAATAACAGGATGTAAACTCCTCCTTACAAGCTTTTCTTATCTGTCATCTGGCTTCACACAACTCAGTCACAATCTGCTGGCTGCCCACACCACTCACAATCTCTTATCTTGTCTTTTCTCTGCCATCACATTGCACTGCTCTTTATCAAGTGCTGGCCACACCTACACAGCCATAAAATGCAGTTTTTAAACTCACAGAAAAATGGGAGAAAAAAAGTCACATGGCACAAGAAAACCATTAACATAGCTGTGACCCATTATTAAAAACTAGTGCATTATTTTTTTCTCAATTAAATAATATTTACACTTTAAAACACTTTTGGCATGACTTAGGATAAAAAGCCAAAAACAGCCACTCCATTTGCAGATATATGTTTTGATTTGTTCGCCATTCATGAGTGCAAAACAGGAGAACTGGTTTGGCTGGGTGAGAGGCCTCTGACCAGGAGATCTAAGGGGTAAAGTTCCTCTCTGATTTACAGTGGTCATTACATGAGCTATAATTCTCTTTGGGCCAATTTGGCCTTCTCTACCAGTAGAAAATGTACCAAACTTTAGGATTTTCATAGATATCATCCAACATAACGACCAGATGACCCAGGTGATCTCTTCCAACCCTACTATTATATTATTCTATGATAAGAGTTGAGTTCAGCCAACTTGGTTAAAGAAATGGAAGTGTTGATGTCCCGACATGGTTTGGCCCGAGTAGGGTTTTGCTCTGGAGCCCTAGCAGTGCTGTGTTCCCCATTGGTCACATCCAACTGGTGGCCCGCTCCATCCACTACACTTTGTACTTGTAAACTCCAGTAAAGTCTAATAGGAACGTCTTCCACAACCCAAACAATTGTGCTGGAATCTATCAAAAATGTCCGGACGGTAACTATTCAGGCGCCGGTGCTTTATTAAAGATGACCCTCCTGCCTGGAGAACTGCTTTAATTATAGGTAATGCCGACTTATCCACATCATCTGTTATAGCTGAAGAGCGGCTTTGTGCATTGTATGTCGGCTTTATGTTATGTGAATAACGCTATTATTATCTACAATCCAGGTAGCATTATATATAGTGCAAAAGAACCACATCCACTATTAGTAGCAATAAATGGCCTGGATAGGACTGCAAGCACATATTTGGTTGGGGAAGGATCGAATAGGGCTTCATGTGGCCTTCATCCTGCTCTAATAATGCGGCCATACAGTACATACACAATCGGTGCAATAACTGTGCCTGAGCGATACTGACTGCATCAAAGTGCTCGAAAAACAGGAGACCGTACAATATAGGTGTATCTCCTCTATATATTGACCTCATACAATGTTGCTCAGTACTGTACACTATTTGCATAAACACTAGGGCATTACAGTTCCTGAATAATATATCTGCATAACACCGAATACGGCCTACATAACAGTGCCATTCATTATACTGCTATACAGTGCCCAAATAATAGTATATTGGAAATGCTAGATAATAATGGCATACTGTAAAGGCCCCTGATTTGAGGAGACTTTGAGACGTGTTCCTTTTCCCGTGGAGTGACGACCTCTGATTTGAAGAGATGCTGGGGCATGTGTCCCCTTTTGCCATGCAGTAATGACCTCTGATTTGAAGAGATGCTGAGACATGTGCCCTCTTTTGCCAAAAAGTAATGTCCTCTGATTTGAGGAGACGCTGGGGCATGTGTCCCCTTTTGCCATGCAGTAATGACCTCTGATTTGAAGAGATGCTGGGGCATGTGCCCTCTTTTGCCAAAAAGTAATGTCCTCTGATTTGAGGAGATGCTGGGGCATGTGCCCCTTTTGCCGTGGAGTAACGTCCTCTGATTTGAGGAGATACTGGGGCATGTGCCCCTTTTGCCATGCAGTAATGACCTCTGATTTGAGAAGATGCTGGGGCATGTGTCCCCTTTTGCCATGCAGTAATGACCTCTGATTTGAGAAGATGCTGGGGCATGTGTCCCCTTTTGCCATGCAGTAATGACCTTTGATTTGAGGAGATGCTGGGGCATGTGTCGCCTTTTGCCATGTAGTAACGACCTCTGATTTGAAGAGATGCTGGGGCATGTGTCCCCTTTTGCCATGCAGTAATGACCTCTGATTTGAGAAGATGCTGGGGCATGTGTCCCCTTTTGCCATCTAGTAACGACCTCTGATTTGAGGAGATGCTGGGGCATGTGTCCCCTTTTGCCATCTAGTAACGACCTCTGATTTGAGGAGACGCTGGGGCATGTGTCCCCTTTTGCCATCAAGTAATGACCTCTGATTTGAGGAGATGCTGGGACATGTGTCCCCTTTTGCCATCTAGTAACGACTTCTGATTTGAGGAGATGCTGGGGCATGTGTCCCCTTTTGCCATCTAGTAACGACTTCTGATTTGAGGAGATGCTGGGGCATGTGTCCCCTTTTGCCGTGGAGTAACGACCTCTGATTTGAGGAGATGCTGGGGCATGTGTCCCCTTTTGCCATGCAGTAATGACCTCTGATTTGAGGAGATGCTGGGGCATGTGTCCCCTTTTGCCATGCAGTAATGACCTCTGATTTGAGGAGATGCTGGGGCATGTGTCCCCTTTTGCCGTGGAGTAACGTCCTCTGATTTGAGAAGATGCTGGGGCATGTGTCCCCTTTTGCCATCTAGTAACGACCTCTGATTTGAGGAGATGCTGGGGCATGTGTCCCCTTTTGCCGTGGAGTAACGTCCTCTGATTTGAGGAGACGCTGGGGCATGTGTCCCCTTTTGTCATGTAGTAACGACCTCTGATTTGAGGAGACGCTGGGGCATGTGTCCCCTTTTGCCGTGGAGTAACGACCTCTGATTTGAGGAGATGCTGGGACATGTGTCCCCTTTTGTCATGTAGTAACGACCTCTGATTTGAGGAGACGCTGGGGCATGTGTCCCCTTTTGCCGTGGAGTGACGACCTATGATTTGAGGAGACGCTGGGGCATGTGTCCCCTTTTGCCGTGGAGTAACGTCCTCTGATTTGAGGAGACGCTGGGGCATGTGTCCCCTTTTGCCGTGGAGTAACGACCTCTGATTTGAGGAGATACTGGGGCATGTGTCCCCTTTTGCCGTGGAGTAACGTCCTCTGATTTGAGGAGATGCTGGGACATGTGTCCCCTTTTGTCATGTAGTAACGACCTCTGATTTGAGAAGATGCTGGGACATGTGTCCCCTTTTGCCATGCAGTAATGACCTCTGATTTGAGGAGACGCTGGGCATGTGTCCCCTTTTGTCATGTAGTAACGACCTCTGATTTGAGGAGACGCTGGGGCATGTGTCCCCTTTTGCCGTGGAGTGACGACCTATGATTTGAGGAGACGCTGGGGCATGTGTCCCCTTTTGCCGTGGAGTAACGTCCTCTGATTTGAGGAGACGCTGGGGCATGTGTCCCCTTTTGCCGTGGAGTAACGACCTCTGATTTGAGGAGATGCTGGGACATGTGTCCCCTTTTGTCATGTAGTAACGACCTCTGATTTGAGAAGATGCTGGGACATGTGTCCCCTTTTGCCATGCAGTAATGACCTCTGATTTGAGGAGACGCTGGGGCATGTGTCCCCTTTTGTCATGTAGTAACGACCTCTGATTTGAGGAGACACTGGGGCATGTGTCCCCTTTTGCCGTGGAGTGACGACCTATGATTTGAGGAGATGCTGGGGCATGTGTCCCCTTTTGCCGTGGAGTAACGACCTCTGATTTGAGGAGATACTGGGGCATGTGTCCCCTTTTGCCATGCAGTAATGACCTCTGATTTGAGGAGACGCTGGGGCATGTGTCCCCTTTTGCTGTGGAGTAACGTCCTCTGATTTGAGGAGACGCTGGGACATGTGTCCCCTTTTGCCGTGGAGTAACGACCTCTGATTTGAGAAGATGCTGGGACATGTGTCCCCTTTTGCCATGCAGTAATGACCTCTGATTTGAGGAGACGCTGGGGCATGTGTCCCCTTTTGCTGTGGAGTAACGTCCTCTGATTTGAGAAGATACTGGGCATGTGTCCCCTTTTGCCGTGGAGTAACTACCTCTGATTTGAGAGATGCTGGGACATGTGTCCCCTTTTGCCGTGGAGTAACGTCCTCTGATTTGAGAAGATGCTGGGGCATGTGTCCCCTTTTGCCATGCAGTAATGACCTCTGATTTGAGGAGATGCTGGGGCATGTGTCCCCTTTTGCCGTGGAGTAACGTCCTCTGATTTGAGAAGACGCTGGGGCATGTGTCCCCTTTTGCCGTGGAGTAACGACCTCTGATTTGAGGAGACGCTGGGGCATTTGTCCCCTTTTGTCATGTAGTAACGACCTCTGATTTGAGGAGACGCTGGGCATGTGTCCCCTTTTGTCATGTAGTAACGACCTCTGATTTGAGGAGATACTGGGGCATGTGTCCCCTTTTGCCGGGAGTAACGACCTCTGATTTGAGAAGATGCTGGGGCATGTGTCCCCTTTTGCCGTGGAGTAACGACCTCTGATTTGAGAGAGATACTGGGGCATGTGTCCCCTTTTGCCGTGGAATAATGACCTCTGATTTGAGAAGATGCTGGGGCATGTGTCCCCTTTTGCCATGCAGTAATGACCTATGATTTGAGAAGATACTGGGGCATGTGTCCCCTTTTGCCGTGGAGTAACGACCTCTGATTTGAGAAGATGCTGGGACATGTGTCCCCTTTTGCCATGCAGTAATGACCTCTGATTTGAGAAGATACTGGGGCATGTGTCTCCTTTTGCCATGGAGTAACGACCTCTGATTTGAGAAGATGCTGGGACATGTGTCCCCTTTTGCCATGCAGTAATGACCTCTGATTTGAGAAGATACTGGGGCATGTGTCCCCTTTTGCCGTGGAGTAACGACCTCTGATTTGAGAAGATACTGGGGCATGTGTCCCCTTTTGCCGTGGAGTAACGACCTCTGATTTGAGAATATACTGGGGCATGTGTCCCCTTTTGCCATGCAGTAATGACCTATGATTTGAGAAGATGCTGGGACATGTGTCCCCTTTTGCCATGCAGTAATGACCTCTGATTTGAGAAGATACTGGGGCATGTGTCCCCTTTTGCCATGCAGTAACAACCTCTGATTTGAGGAGATGCTGGGACATGTGTCCCCTTTTGCCGTGGAGTAACGACCTCTGATTTGAGAAGATGCTGGGACATGTGTCCCCTTTTGCCATGCAGTAACAACCTCTGATTTGAGGAGATACTGGGGCATGTGTCTCCTTTTGCCATCAAGTAATGACCTCTGATTTGAGGAGATGCTGGGGCATGTGTCCCCTTTTGCCATGCAGTAATGACCTCTGATTTGAGGAGATGCTGGGGCATGTGTCCCCTTTTGCCATGCAGTAACGACCTCTGATTTGAGAAGATGCTGGGACATGTGTCCCCTTTTGCCATGCAGTAACGACCTCTGATTTGAGGAGATACTGGGGAATGTGTCTCCTTTTGCCATCAAGTAATGACCTCTGATTTGAGGAGACGCTGGGGCATGTGTCCCCTTTTGCCGTGGAGTAACAACCTCTGATTTGAGGAGATACTGGGGCATGTCCCGTTTTGCTGTGGAGTAACGTCCTCTGATTTGAGGAGATACTGGGGCATGTGTCCCCTTTTGCCATGCAGTAACGACCTCTGATTTGAGGAGATACTGGGGCATGTGTCTCCTTTTGCCATCAAGTAATGACCTCTGATTTGAGGAGACGCTGGGGTATGTGTCCCCTTTTGCCGTGGAGTAACGTCCTCTGATTTGAGGAGATGCTGGGACATGTGTCTCCTTTTGCCATCGAGTAACGTCCTCTGATTTGAGGACACGCTGAGGCATGTCTGTGGCGCTCTGCCCACGCAGGTAACCATATATCTCTCTGCTGCACAGCTGGGTTTCCACAGCAGGTAGTACTACGAACAACACCTTCCACCCCGCACAGTAGGGGGAGCCCAACCTGCTGCACTTAGGCAGGATCCCCTATATACTGCTGCTGGGGAGGAGCTAGTCAGAGTGTGGCAGACGCTAGAAGAGCTGCAGGAAGGTTCTGGTGCTGGTGCCACAAGAAGGCCCAGGCCAGAGACTGAGAAGAGCCCTTCAGTGTCCCACCAGCCTAAGTGGGACTGAAGGCAAGGAGCTTAGAGAAAGGAACAAAAGGAACAGAAGCAGGGAACAGGAGGCTCAGTCGTGAGTTAGTTCCAGAAGGGAAACCGGAAGAAAAGGGAACAGGAGGCTCAGTCGTGAGTTAGTTCCGGAACAGAGACCGGATATTGGGGATCTGCATCGGTGGGAGAACTACAAGTCCCACAGAAAAACCCCTTGGCATCGAGGAAGCTCCAGCTACCTGGTCTCCTGCGATAGTCACCGAGAGGGAGCAAGGACTAGCAGGGCACTGCAGGGCCAGAGAAAGGTAGTCCCGGAGACCGCACAGGAGGAAGAGAGAGAAAGATACAGACAGGAGAAGATAGTGGAGGCAAGTCAGGATTTAACAGACTGTGCTTCAGCAAATACACCAAGGAGGAGGCCTTATACCCACTTGCTGTGGGAGCCCACTGTGCAGCCCAGCTACTCGTCAGTGCTCTGGACGATTTACCTAAAGGTCATCAGTAAAAAGGTAAAGAGACTTCTGCTGTGTCCGTGCATCCTTTCCTTCTCCCTCACCATGCCCCTCCATAGACTATTCCTATACTCTCAAACCGTCCCAGCTCTGCTGCAACCTGTCCATCCTCACTACTCTGCCCTGGAGGTCCCATTCCTGCCTGCGGGGACTATACCATCAATGCCGCAATCCCACCGACCTCCGGAGGACTGTAGCGGCGCTGGTGAGCCTCACCAGATACTGCAGGTGGTGTCACGACATTGTAT
The DNA here is from genome assembly GCA_033576535.1 of Allobates femoralis. Lineage (NCBI taxonomy): Eukaryota > Metazoa > Chordata > Amphibia > Anura > Aromobatidae > Allobates > Allobates femoralis. The sequence continues at coordinate 54,909,368 of JARQOC010000010.1, read as the reverse complement.
ATACTTTATTTTACCCCTTATTCATTGACAACCAGGGCCACGGCCTCGGGCAGCCACCCGTGACATCCCAGACTGAACCCGAGCCCGAGAGCTGAGTACCCGAGCCCTGGGTGTGCATCATGTCCCCTTTTGCCATTCTATAATCCCGTTTTTGGTCTGTATCAGGTCGGCTGATGCTGAGGTCTCAGAATTGCTCTTGGTAGTCATGGCTTAATTTGAAGCTTTTGGGCCTTAATGCAACAGGGGGCATTTTAGAGCGGATGCTCCCCCTGTCTGCGGCTCCCGGGACTTTCCAGTCTGGTTCCATAGTACCAACCCCACATCTAAATCTAGGGGAGTCTCTGTGGCATTCCACAAATCTTTTTCTCCAGAGATCTTGGAACAGGAAATTGACCCTGCAGGTCGATACGTCTTTTTAAAAATTAACTGGTCTTCCCGCTTATATATTCTGGCTAACGTATATTTTCCCAACAGACATATGCTGAGATTTGGCTCGAAAGTCAAAAGTTTGTTGGAGAAATTCGCAGGACAAGTCCCCATCATACTGGGAGGTGACTTCAACCACCCTATTGATCCGAAAGTAGACACCTCTTCAGGTAGGTCTTGCCTCCCTGTGCCGTCTCTCCAACGTTTAGCAGGATATCTTGAGTCGCTGCGCACAGTGGACATATGGAGGTTATTGCACCCTGGGGAACGAGACTTTACCTTTTTTTCTCACACACATTCAGTATACAGCAGGATAGACAGATTCCACATATCCCAGTCCCTCCTAGATTATGAGGTCAAGTCATACATAGGCAACATAATACACTCAGATCATGCACCGATATATTTAACCTTAAGGATGGGGCCTCAGGATAGAAAAGAATACACTTGGCGCCTTAATGAATACTTACTAAGAGACCCAACTTGCCTTAAGGATTTGGTTTCCACTATCCAAAACTTTAATTCAGATCATGCAAGGGACACTACCTCACGTCCAATACAATGGGAAGCCCTTAAGGCAGTACTTCGGGGCGTTTTAATATCCCATGGTTCAAGGCTAAAGAGGTTGAGATCTCAAGAGGTGAAGGACTTACTCCGGGAGATCTCTCAGCTGGAAGGTCTCCATAAACAGAATCCAACTCCCATCTTAACGACCCAATTATCCACAGCTCGTCATAAACTTCTCGCAATATTGGATCAAAAAGATAAAATCCAAAGAGATAGAATACATTCAAAATTTTATTTATTGGGAAATAAATCTGGGAGACTATTGGCGCGAGCTCTTCACCCTAGAAATCAATGCACCCATATTCCTTATGTGGCCAAGACAGGGGGGACGAAGGTGCATGCCACTAGGGACATAGTGGAGTGCTTCCGCTCCTTCTATTCATCCCTATATAATATAGAAAAGCCCATCGATGTCAACTATGACCGAAATTTAAAGGACTATATTGGGAAAAATGGCCCTCCCCCTTTGCCTAAAAACATTAGAGAGGAATTGACTTCGGACTTCAATATGGAAGAATTAGATGAAGTATTGAAATCCCTTAAACCAGGAAAGAGCCCCGGCCCTGACGGTTACTCTTCGGGTTTCTACAGATCTCTAGCAGAATATCTAAACCCTCGCTTTCTGGAGGTATGCAATAGCATCTCCAAGGGGGGGGTATTTCCTCCTCAGGCCTTGTTGGCCCACATAGTGGTCTTGCCGAAGCCTGGAAAGGATCCGTCACTTTGCAGTAGTTACAGACCCATATCCCTTATGAATATAGATATTAAAATTTACGCTAAGTTGCTCTCAAATAGATTAAGAAAATTTCTACCATCCCTAATAAATACAGATCAGGTGGGTTTTGTCCCGGGACGTGAAGCTCGCGACAATATAATCCGGTCCATTGCGGTCATTGATGGGGCAAGGAGGAGGGGGGTTCCCATGTGCATCCTGTCGATAGACGCCGAGAAGGCCTTCGACAGGGTGCGATGGGACTTCTTATTCACCACCCTAGAACATATTGGATTAGGAGGGGCGATGATAGACAGAATTAAGGCTCTTTATACTGCCCCATCAGCTCGAGTACAGGTTAATGGATCCCTTTCGGACCCCTTCCCCATTCATAACGGTACACGCCAGGGATGCCCTTTATCTCCTCTGATATACATATTGTGTATGGAATCCCTGGCAGGAGCTCTACGGACCAATAAGTCAATTTGGGGGCTGGAGACAGGGGACACGGAGCAGAAGCTCGCATTATTTGCGGACGACGTGCTATTGTTTGTGACAAACCCCCTTATATCTCTACCAAACATAATGGAGGAATTGAATATATATGGAGACTTGAGCAACTTCAAGATGAATGAGTCCAAATCGGAGCTGCTCAACATCTCCATTCCGGAATTGGTAGCTAAATTAATAAGAATACAATTCCCATTCATATGGAAACAAGATGAGATTAAATATTTAGGCGTAAAACTGACTGGGGACCCCTCGAATCTATATGCTAGAAATTTTAAGCCCTTACTGACCACCCTAGAAGCAGACCTTAGGTCTTGGAATAGACTCATGATCTCTTGGTGGGGTAGAATTCACTCCGTTAGAATGGACCTACTTCCTAGAATTTTGTATTTTCTCCAGGCCATCCCGATCCTTCTTCCGGCATCCTTTTTTTCCAGACTCAAGACCCTTCTGACCAGATATATCTGGACACATAAAAGAGCTAGGATAGCATTTAGCACATTGTGTAGAAGGCCGGAGGAGGGAGGAGTGGGCATGCCTAATTTCTTAATCTACCATAAGGCTGCTTTGGGTAAATGTATCTTGGACATGTACAGGCAAACAGCCACACAACGCTGGGTTGAAGTAGAATACGCACTTGATACAGTATGTCCTTTGGCAAGGGTTTGGCTCCCCAATCCTAAACCTCTGACTCCCCCTCCTTTATAATATCCCAACTATCACTATTCATGAAGAAACATAATTCGTTGCTACATATGACCACGAACCCTGGCCCTCTAACCCCCATATTTAATAACCCGGCTTTTGGCATGGAGAGTGGGGAACACTCCTTTCTGGGTATACACAGAAAAGCACACCCAACAATTCACAATTACATCACTCCACGGGATGTAAGAAGTCTGGAAGACTTGTACCACACGTCCCCAGTTCCCCCGGGTGCATGGCTCCAACACGCTAGGTTGCGTAGTTATATCAAGTCCCTACACTGGTCAGATATCTCTAGACAACCAACAGTTTTTGAAAGACTTTGCCTCGAGAGGAGGTCCAGTCGCTCATGCGATTTCAGCTCTACATGTAGTATTCCAGAACTCTATGGAGATAGGAGACAAATACTCTGTCAAATATAAATTGAAATGGGAAAGAGATTTCCATAAAGAATTTTCGCCAGTCGATTGGGACAAATTAATATTGTTCACACATAAATCAGCTACATCAGCGGCGCTCCTGGAAAGGAACTTTAGATTATTGGCGAGATGGTACAGGTGTCCGGCAGATCTACACTCAATATTCCCATCGGTGTCAGACCGTTGTTGGCGCTGTCATGAGGATTGTGGCACCTACCTACACATTTGGTGGGATTGTCCTCTAATCCACCCATTTTGGGAGGAGGTGTTTGACCTATATAACATGGTCACACAATCCAGTGTCCCCAAAACTGCTCATGTAGCCATGCTAAATTTATTAGATATGTCTATTTCAAACTACAAGACTAATATGATCAGATATTTCCTTTCAGCGGCTAGAACTTTAATAGCCAGAAGATGGAGGAATGAGGAACGTCCATACCGCACTGATTTGATATCTGAGCTGAATCACATGTGTAGATTGGAGGACATAGTTAGCCAGAGCTCCCCAGATCTAAAAGCAGTTGATAGACATTGCCGCTTGTGGTCTTCCTGGATCCTCTTCAGAGAGTCTGAATCATTAAAGAGATGGTTAACCCTGGGATAGTGGGGATGCAGAGGCGACTGGGACCCCGGGGGCCCGCGGACGGGGAAGGACGGTCCCTCACCTCTCCTGTAGCCCCCATGGGGGAACTACTGTGGACATCCGCACATGGCTACCCACCACATGATGACCTGGTTTATACTTCCCCTCGCATACCCTTAGATACCCGATCATAGTTGATATCAACTGAGTACGACTAATTTCTTCCCTTAACGGGATATTTTCTACTTCTCTTTCCTTTTTGCTTTTCTCTGCTCTTCTTTTCCTATCCACTTTCTATTATTTACTCTTATTATCCTCAAATAACGAATTAATGCTTATATATATACACTATTAAAAGAATTCTAGGCCCCAAGAGGACGGGGTAGTAACAGAGATAGGGGTCCGACAGTAAGACCCGAGGAAATAACCCTCTACCTTACAAATTGGCTTGGAATAAGTATGGGGCAATGCAAGAGATTCAACGTTACCAAGAATATGTGGTACAGCGATTTTATGACAAAATATGAATATGTAGTTCTTTATTGCTCTACCCGACCATACTATAAGTTACTGAAAAACAAATATGAAACATGTCAATGCCGTGTGTATAATGTTTATTGTGTTCTTAACATGTAAATTTGTATACTTCCCAATAAAGCTTGATTTAACATAATGCAACAGGGGGCCCCAACTGTCGAGGACCTTTATTAGTATTGGTTCTCTCATATGGGTAAAAAGGACCTTTTGGACTCTTCTAGACTCCAGGACCTGAGTGACCCCCTTCCTTACTATAGTTAAGCCCTGGCCAGTGCCTTTTCTGCCAAAGTTCAGGCACTAATAGTAGTAAATCTGTCTCATTATTGTCCCTTTAAGATCAGCCGCAGCTCGGTGTTTGCAGTGGAGGGACATGTGTCGTTGTGCTGTATGATGTGTTTTATGGCATCGTGCTGTTTTATAAGAGCGGCAGTGATAGCGTCCAGTTCCATTTATTGCCTATAACTCAGGTCCAATTGAGTCGTGCCGGGTGACTCGGAGGATACATTTGATCTCTCGGCGCTGACGATGATGTTTCCAGTGATCGCGGCTCGGCCTCTTGCCTCCATCTGTCTGCTGTCCCCTGAGTTACTGTATCTCACTTCTTCCCTTTACTCTGAGATTTATTCAACTCTTCAATTTATAAGATGAACATGGCGTTCACAAATGGAATCACAGACGATTCCTCATCCTCCCGTTACTCTGAATTCCAGAGCGGTGTCTGTGGTGGCGGCAATGTTAGGGGATTTATCCTCTGTGTTATCCTTTGGCTAATGTGATTCCTCAGCCATAGGTGGATGTGTACATAGCTGCTCTTACGCAATTGGTTAAAGTTGCACTAAAAACAGCATGAATATAAATTACTCACTTTTTTTCAGTACTATCTGAGTGCTAACTTACATGGTCTGCTGCTTTATTCCAGTCCCTGTACCTGATGGTGCTTATTTAGGTGCATTCAGCTACGTTGGTCTTATATGATATAGAACATAGTCAGGTAGTACGATTGACAAAAGACGCATGGCCATTACCCTTCGTATAGTTGTAGTATTATGTCCCAGTAACATATATTCTTCTAATACCAGGGCTATGGAGTCAATAAGCCAAACATCCGACACCGACTCCTCAATTTCAGTGAATCCAACTCCACCAAATTGAACTCCAATTCCACAGCCCTGCCTTATACATGCCAATATCTCGGTGACTTTAGAAGCTGCTAATTGACATTTCATGCTGTCATTGAGTCTGCATTCTACATTATTGAGTCTGCATTCTACATCATTGAGTCTGCATTCTACAATCACCTGGATCCTCCTTTACAAGTGACTCTCCTAGTTTTAATCCACCTAGAACATATGGTGCCCACTGGTCATTAGTGCCGGCTACAGAACTTTACATTTATACACAATAAACCTCATCTGCCAAGCAGACGCCCAAACACTCGACTTATCCAAGTCAGCCTATAACTTATGTACATCCACCATAGACTGCACTGTACCAGAAGCAACAGAATTAAGTTGGTCTTCTATATTGTTAATTAAGAAGTTGAATAATAGTGAACCCAGCACTGAACATTGAGAATATACCCCTTATAATTGAAAACGATCCCCCACAATGCACTGGTATGGGTATTTTTTTACCAGTTTGTGAGCCAATCACAAACCTTTTCTTCTAAGCCTGTAAGGGATCAGGGTAATTGTCTCCCTCTTGTAGTGTAGGCTGCTCTGGTTATTCCCTGTCATGATAGAGGTTATTAATGATAATTATTGGTATTCCATATGGGCATGGTTTAGTCAATAAAAGGGGTTTGCGGCGTGATGGAGAGCAGGAGAGTCCCCAAGAGAAGGAAAGGGAATCATAAAGCAACTAACCTCTGTCTAAATTAATGCAGCCAGGCCCTTTCAGTCACCCCCAGGATTTTGGCCCAGCATATCAGATGTGGACTTTTAATCATTAGCGAGTGTACCTCTCCCTTTGTTGGCCCAAGCTTCCTACCTCTGGCAGGGCCCCGGAGGGTGGCTGTTCTTTCCCAGTGTCTGTATAGTAGACTCCGGCTTAGACTTGGGCAAGTGGATCGCTGCAGTATGAGCGATGAGGGAACTTTTGTCTGGCTGAGGCCCTGGTTGTTCCTTTAGATGGATCCATGCAGATGGTATAGGGCCTACACTACGTAGACTCCATGAATTCGATGAGACTGTGGGGAGGACGGGAGACTAGAATCACTGGGATAAAGGGGAGCAACCTGCAAAAAATGCGTAATACAGTACATGCCATGCTTGCTTTCTGCAACGTTCAAGATGTGTGCCCATTTTACAAGACTTTGTAAATAAATCATCCATAAACAATTTAATGGGCTCAATGTGTGCTTTGGTCCTCATGGAGGGTGAATGTAAATATGACTTTTACAATGAGGAGCTGGCTGGGACTGGTGCAGCAAAGCTGGGGCTACTACGTGGCCTCAGCCCTTCCTCACCCTCAACTACCAGGGCCCCGTGCCACTGGCCCCTCCACAAGTCTACAATATAGGCCTTAAAGGGGTAGTCCAGGCTGAGAAGAAAAGTCTGCAGAAACTCTATTTAATTCACACGGTGCGTTTTTTTTGTGTGTTTTTACACGCCCTTTTCCCCAAAAGCGCATCTGCATCTGCGTTTCCGGCAGACTAAATGCAAATTCACTTTTGCCATTCAGACAACTGCCCTTTTTTCAGTCCGCTTTTGGGGCCGAAAAGTGCGCGTAAAAACAGTGAACTTGTCAATTGCTTTGCGCAAATATGCATGCAGTTTCCTCCATAGGCCCCATTAAACTGCTGGAATTACGCATCACCGTTTAGACAATGCTCTATTCCAGCGCCTATAAACGCGGGCGCAGGAGGAAAAGCAGGATGTGATGCCACATGGGGGCTACATACACTGTCTACATACACTGTCTACATACACTGTGAAAGCAAAATAAATGAGAAAACATGTATGAAAAATAAAACAAAATAAATACTTGCCTCTCTGCCGCCTGTCCATGACCCGAGAAGACGTCCGATTACCACTGCCAGGACCTTAAAATGCGATTGGCCGGTAGTGATCATGTGATACGTGATGTGCGTATCACATGATTGCTACCAGCCAATCACCATTAAAGGTCCAGGCAGGCAGCAATCGATGTCTTCTCTTTGGCTTCTAGACAGGCGGCAGAGAGGTACCGTAAGTATTTTTATTTTTTTCATACTTGTTTTCTCATTTATTTTGCTTTCCCCGTGTATGTAGACAGTGTTTAGAAGTGTATTAGCGTTATTAAACGGGGGTAGGACGGAATAGCAGTGATGTAGCCACATGGGTGGCTAGTACACTGTCTATGTAACTGTCTACATACGACTGTTATTAGACTGTGTAATTACACTGCTGATAATGTGAGCAAAAGTTTAATGAGACAGTGTATGTAAAACAAGTGTACTTGCTTTTCTGAACCCGTAGTAGACCTGGTATGTAGACTGTGATTACACTGTGCTATGGACTTTAATTAGCGATTTAAATGGTATGTAGACAGGTAGTGATCATGTATGTATGACGTGTATGTAGCATATTAACATGTATTGTACAGGTATTAACCATTAAATGTAGGCAGCAGCAATGATGTCTTCTCTTGTTTAGACAGGTGCAGAGAGGTAGTGACAGGGATTATTTATTATTTTTCATACTGTGTTGTCATTTATTTTGCTTTACACTGTGTATGTAGACAGTGTATGTAGACTAGTGTATGTAGACAGTGTATGTAGACAGTGTATGTAGACAGTGTATGTAGACAGTGTATGTAGACAGTGTATGTAGACAGTGTATGCAGACAGTGTACGCAGACAGTGTAGAGACAGTGTATGCAGACAGTGTATGCAGACAGTGTATGTAGACTGTGTATGTAGACTGTGTATGTAGACTGTGTATGTAGACTGTGTATGTAGACTGTGTATGTAGGCTGTGTATGTAGGCTGTGTATGTAGACTGTGTATGTAGACTGTGTATGTAGGCTGTGTATGTAGCTGTGTATGTAGCTGTGTATGTAGACAGTGTATGTAGACTGTGTATGTAGACTGTGTTTTAAGATACACTGGGAAAGTAAAACTCTCAGCCCGACATGTCACACGGAGGAGGAACACAGGATTCTTCCTCTCCCGTGTACATCACTTCCCTCCTGCGTTTTTGGGGGAGAAATGCGGCCTTAAAAAAACACAGTGTGTGAATGCACCCATTTTTTTTACCTGCGCTAAATAGCGCGGCCGCAAAAATGGCGCCCCCCAAATGCGCAGGAGATACGCAGTGTGTGAATGTAGCCTAACAAATTATGATAGTGTACAGTGCAGCACAAAGCAGCCAAAAGGGGCTCTTCCAATTTACTTTTGCCACCAATTGGCAAAGTGAGGGGCACAGAAGATATCATGAAGATGAAGGGGCCACAGGCCTTCCGCAAGGATCCTCTGCAGCCAAAGAGAAAACCATGGTCTGAACTCCATCGAGGGACACAGAGGTTTATATTGTATTTTTGCTGTGTTTTTATAAATGTTTTTTCAGATGCTTTATGCAAATTAAAAGCCTCTTTTTTATTAGCAGCAAAAGCTCTGAGATTCCAGAAATCTCCTGCACATAATTAGCTTTTTTTTTCCTGACCGAAATGGCAAACTGCTGCTCTTTTGATACAAGCTGCGTCAATTTTTTCGTCATTGAAAGTAACGGAAAAAAAACGCTGCAAAAATCCAACTACAGCGGTTTTGCTGAATTTGTGCTGAATGAAACTAACTTTACTAAAGATGCACTGCAGGCAAATGACACCAAAAACCCAGTTGTGACTTGAGCATACAGTGGGGAAAAAAGTATTTAGTGAGCCACAAATTGTGCAAGTTCTCCCACTTATAAGGATGAGGTCGGCCTGTAATTGACATCATAGGTGACCTCAACTAAGAGAGACAAAATGAGAAAACAAATCCTGAAAATCACATTGTCTGATCTGAAAGAATTTTTTAAAATTTTGGTGGAAAATAAGTATTTGGTCACCTACAAACAAGCAAGATTTCTGTCTCTCACAGACCTGTAACTACGTCTTTAAGAGGCTCCTCTGTCCTCACTCATTACCTATAGTACTGGTACCTGTTTGAACTTATCAGTATAAAAAACCTGTCCGCAACCTCAAACAGTCACACACCAAACTCCACTATGGTGAAGACCAAAGAGCTGTCGAAGGACACCAGAAACAAAATTGTAGCCCTGCACCAGGCTGGGAAGACTGAATCTGCAATAGGCAAGCAGCTTGGTATGAAGAAATCAACTGTGGGAGCAATAATTAGAAAATGGAAGTCATACATGACCACTGATTGTCTCTCTCGATCTGGGGCTCCACGCAAAATCTCACCCCGTGGGGTCAAAATGATCTCAAGAACGGTGAGCAAAAATCCCAGAACCACAAGGGGGACCTAGATAATGACCTGCAGAGAGTTGGGACCAACGCAAGGGACCCAGGACAACTGATCCGTTTACATGAAAGAATGAATGGGGCCATGTATCGTGAGATTTAGAGTTCAAACCTTCTTCCATCAGCAAGGGCACTGAAGATGAAACGTGGCTGGGTCTTTCAGCATGACAATGATCCCAAGCACACCGCCAGGGCAATGAAGGAGTGGCTTCTTAAGAAGCATTTCAAGGTCCTGCAGTATCCTAGCCAGTCTCCAGATCTCAACCTATAGAAAACCTTTGGAGGGAGTTGAAAGTCCGTGTTGCTCAGTGACAACCCCCAAAACATCGCTGCTCTAGAGGAGATCTGCATGGAGGAATGGGCCAAAATAGGAGCACAGTGTGTGCCAACTTGTGAAGACAGAAAACGTTTCACCTCTGTCATTGCCAATAAAGGATATAGAACAAAGTATTGAGAATGAACTTTTGTTATTGACCAAATACTTATTTTCCACCAAAATTTAAAAAAATTCTTTCCAGATCAGACAATGATTTTCAGGATTTTTCTCATTCTGTCTCTCATAGTTGAGGTCACCTATGATGTGAATTACAGGCCGACCTCAGCTTTTTAAGTGAGAGAACTTGCACAATTGGTGGCTGATTAAAGACTTTTTTTCCCCATTGTACATAGAAGTGCAGAAAGGAAAACATTAGCACATTATTGTCTCCGTCACAAACCTAAAATGCATTTTTTCTATCTGAACACAATAACCCTTTTGCGTAAAACCAGACATAAGGTAAAACTGAATGTTGAGGTGATGCAGGACGGAGTGAGGAGGGTCCATGGCGGCTGCTGATCTCACACAAGACATCATTATCAGGCATGGAACATCGCTGTGTCATTACCAGGTGACAGGCTGCAGCCGCTGAATTGACTGCGCGCACAATCACACTGACCAATGAGGCGATGATGGCCGCCTTGTGTCTCATCATCATTATTATTGACTCCGCAGCCCAATTAGCAGCGACTCGATGACATCTCCTGACTGCTGGCTAATTTATGTGCTGCCAGATATGATCACGATGTTCATTCTGATCTTCCCTCTCTCAATCCTGATCTGGAGCCTCTGCATCTCCTTCTCCTGAGTCCGGATTTCAATTATGCACAAATTTATGTATTTATTTCTGCTTGAGAATGAAATAAGCCGAGCACGATTACAGAGGAGCGGAGGAGACGGCAGAAAGAGCAAATTATTTATTGTCGTTTCTTTCTGTTTTATTTTTCTTCTTATTCTCTTTTTCCCTTCTGCTTTTTTTCTTTCCTTTTCTTTCTTATATCTTTTTGCTTCATTCCGTTTAATATTTTTTTCTTTCAACATTTTGCTCTTTCATCTTTCTTTTCCTTTTTTTTCATTTCTTTCTTCTTTATTCTCTTTTTTACTACCTTCTACCATTTCTTCCTTATTTTTCAACTTTCTCATTCTTTCTTTTTCTTATTTTTCAATTATTTCTTCATTTTCTTCCTTCTGACTTTTTCTTACACTTTCATCTTTGCTAAATATTTTTGTGATCTCTTTTATCTACTTTATTTTTTAATCTCCTGCTTTTTTCTATTTTATTCTTTTTTCTTTTACCTTTTCCCCTTTTACTTTTTCTTAAGCCTTTTTAGTTTGGTTTCTTTTTTTCTTTCAAATTGTCATTGACTTTCTTCATCCATCTCCATTTTCAGTTTCTTCTTTCCTCCTCTTTCTCCTCCTCCCCTTCTCTATCTCTTCCTCCTCCTTCTTCTCTCTTTCTTCTTTTACTCTATCTCCTTCTTCTACTTCTTCTCCTCCATCTCCTTTTTCTTTTGCTCATTCTCCTCCTCTTCTCTCTTTTCTCCTCCTCCTTCTCCCCCTCCTTCTCCTCGTTCTCTTTCTTCTTCTGCTCCTTTTTCTGCTTCTTCTCCTTCTTTCTTCAGCATTTTATTATCTCATCCTCATCCTCCTCTCATGCTTCTTTTTCTTTTACTCCTTCTTCTCTTCTTCTCCTTCTTCTTCCCTTTTTACTCCTCCTCTTCCTCTTCTCTCCTTTCCTTCCTTCCTTTTCCTCTTCTTCTATTCCTTCTCCTTCTCCTCTTCGTTTTGTTCATTTGTCCTCTTTTTTTTTTTCTCCTTTTTTTGTAATTTCTCCTAATTCTTTCTTCTCCTCCTTTTTTTGTCTTCTACTTTCCTCTCTATCCTTCTCCTTCTTCTGTTTCTTTTCGTCCTCCATCTTTTCCTTCATTCCTTCTCCTCCTTCTTCTTCTTTTACTCCTCCTTCTTCTATTCATCCTCTTCTATTCCTTCTTCTTTTGTTCCTTCTCCTCCCTTCTTCTTATTGTCTTTCTTTTTTTCCTCCTCCTCCTTCTTTTCTTCTTCCATTGTCTTTGTTTTTCTCAGTTTCCTCCTTCTCCTTCACCTCCTATAACTCTGCCATATCCAAGAGCTTTTAAGGACTGTTCCTATAGAACTAATTAGCAAATTCTGATATTTAGGACTTCCTATACTTCTCTGTATTATGGATCGGTATCACACGGACACATGATACCGCACTGATATCTTGCTGAGTCCATAGTAAATGTTATATTTCATAAGACGGCATTAAATCAATTGAGAATAAACGGTGGCACTCCACATATCTGGTGCAGCATAATACCGCACTGTAGAGACTTTGTGCTGCCGTACCACTTTTGTGCTCATGGGTCTGTGTTTGAGGTGTAAAGCGCTGGGTTATAGTAACAGATTTCATGGTCAATTTAATTAAAAATGTTGCTTTGTCAGCTCTCCCTAAAAGTTGAACTTCTATACACGGAGCTGTACATGGCGCATACAAGACAATGGAGGCTGAGCGATGGCTACAGACCCATACTCCAGCATTGTAGCCTGTGGCTCTATGATATGAAATGTGCACATCAGCAAAACAAGCAGAATGAATTAATTTTCAGTGCTGTATACTTCTCTAATTGGAAATCTCCGTAGTACTTTAACTATTAAATATTATTTTTAAAATTTGCTTTAATTAGTGGACGAGACTGAATCAACGTCCAAGTTGTGTCAAGTTGACCTGTCTCACCCTGGAGATATTCATCTGCGCTCGCATTTCCCACTGATTTCCTGAATGAGCGGACCTGAGCGAGATTAATTAGATGATGTAAAACAATCCCTTTTACACGAGTTAATTAATTCAGCCCCTGTTAATTCAATCAAAAAATCAGTAGGAATACAAGAGCAGGCACCGATCTCCCGGATGAGCTGGGTCAGGTTGACATCTCTCCGACGCAGGAATTGTCTGTGTTGCCCATCGTTACCATGTTAGCTGCTAATTAGTACTTAACCCAAAATACATTTTGTCCTGATGAACTAAGGAGATTTTATACAAAGTGGCATAAATATCTGCAGAGATGAAGGGTGTACAGAGCTCGATGTCCTGACGGCAGGGGTCTCCTCATCAGCCTCATACACAGACTGATCAGGAAACCTGTGGATTGTCCATAAATCCTGGTCCATCCTCAGACCATGATTGCCGGATTAATGTAGCTGGCCTCATAGGGCCACGTTGTGGTAGAAAATAGGATACAACTCTCAAGATGGTCTACACCCACCATCACTGAACTTTGAAGGCCCAAGGATAAACTTTGCCACAAATGTGGCTAAAGATACACTGTGCTGCCATATGTGCCCCCAGAGATATATTATGCTGCCATATGAGCCCAATATAACCCACAACATTCTTTCAGACCCCAGAAGATTCCTAATTTTCCTGGATTAGGACCCACAGTTGCTTCTATTCACTGGACATCAAACAAGATCTTGATACCGGTTGGCATTAGGAATCAGAGTGTGGCGGCTTAAGAAAGAAAAAGTAGCCTAAAGCGAGTAGTTTGACCGATATTGGGGTTGTCTTTTGTGGAATGGGCGGGTACAGGACAGGATCATAGATCATTCTTTTTGTAAGGTAAAACATTTTTCTTCTTCTTTTTTAAAAAGGTTAAGCTGGAAGAAATAATCATCTATGATCCTGTGTTGTAATGTCTGTATACTCTTTTGTGTCCTCCCTGTACCAGGAGACATGGTATAATCAGACCATGTCCCTGTATGGTCAGGCACATCCATTACACAGTACATAGCAGGGACACATATATAAGATTATCTCAGCCCAGGAGATGTGGTATGATCAGACCATGTCCCTGTATGGTCAGACACATCCATTACACAGTACATAGCAGGGACACATATATATAGATTATCTCAGCCCAGGAGATGTGGTATGAACAGACCATGTCCCTGTACAGTCAGACACATCCATTACACAGTACATAGCAGGGACAATATATAAGATTATCTCAGCACAGAAGATGTGGTATGATCAAACCATGTCTGTGTCCGATCAGACACATCCATTACACAGTACACAGCACACAGCAGGGACACGTATATAAGATTATCTCAGCACAGGAGATGTGGTATGATCAGACCATGTCCCTGTATGATCAGACACATCCATTACACAGTACATAGCAGGGATACATATATAAGTTTATCTCAGCACAGGAGACATGGTATGATCAGATAATGTCCCTGTACGATCAGACACATCCATTACACAGTACATAGCAGGGACATATACATTGGGTACGGAAAGTATTCTGACCGCTTTAAATTTTTCTCTCTTTGTATCATTGCAGCCATTTGGTAAATTCAGAAAAGTTCATTTTTTTCTCATTAATGTACACTCTGCACCTTATCTTGACTGAAAAAAAACAGATATATAGAAATTTTTGCAAATTTATTAAAAAAGAAAAACTGAAATATCACATTTTCATAAGTATTCAGACCCTTGCTCAGACACTCATATTTAAACCACATGCTGTCAATTTTCTTGTGATCCTCCTTGAGATGGTTCTACTCCTTCATTGGAGTCCAGCTGTGTTTAATTAAACTGATAGGATTTGACTTGGAAAGGTACACGCCTGTCTATATAAGACCTCACAGCTCACAGTGCACGTCAGACCAAATGATAATCATGAGGTCAAAGGAACTGCCCAAGGACCTCAGATATAGAATTGTGGCAAGGCACAGGTTACAAAAGAATTTCTGCAGTACTCAAGGTTCCTAAGAGCACAGTGGTCTCCACAATCCTTAAATAGTAGATGTTTGGGACCACCAGAAGTCTTCCTTGACCTGGCTGTCCAGCCAAACTGAGCAATCATGGGAAAAGAGCCTTGGTGAGAGAGGTAAAGAAGAACCCCAAGATCACTGTGGCTGAGCTCCAGAGATGCAGTAGGGAGATGGGAGAAAGTTCCACAAACTCAACTATCACTGCAGCCCTCCACCAGTTGGGCCTATATGGCAGAGTGGCCCGACAGAAGCCTCTCCTCAGTGCAAGACATATGAAAGCCCACATAGAGTTTACAAGAAATACACATGAAGAACTCCCAGACTGTGAGAAATAAGATTCTCTGGTCTGATGAGATGAAGATAGAACTTTTTGGTGATAATTGTAAGCGGTATGTGTGGAGAAAACCAGGCACTGCTCATCACCTGCAAGATACAATCCCAACAGTGAAACATGGTGGTGGCAGCATCATGCTATGGAGGTGTTTATCAGCTGCAGGGACAGGACGACTGGTTGCAATTGCAGGAAACATGAATGCGGCCAAGTACAGAGATATCCTGGATGAAAACCTCTTCCAGTGCTCTGGACCTCAGACTTGGCTGAAGGTTCACCTTCCAACAAGACAATGACCCTAAGCACAAGCTAAAATAACAAAGGAGCGGCTTCACAACAACTCTGTGACTATTCCTGACTGGCCCAGCCAGAGCCCCGACCTAAACCCAATGGAGCATCTCTGGAGAGACCTGGAAATGGATCCACCAACGTTCACCATCCAACCTGATGGAACTGGAGAGGATCTGCCAGGAAGAATGGCAGAGGATCCCAAATCCAGGGGGGAAAAACTGCATCATTCCAAGAAGACTCATGCTGTACGAGCTCAAAAGGTGCAAATACTCAATACTGAGCAAAAGGGTTGAATACTTATCACCATGTGATAGTTCAGTTTTTCTTTAATAATAAATTTGCAAAAATTTCTACATTTGTCTTTTTCAGTCTAGATGGGGTGCAGAGTGTACATTAATGAGGAAAAAAAATGACTGATACTTTCTGTACCCACTGTATAAGATTATCTCAGTACAGGAACATTTTTAAAAACACATCCAATGTGGCAATTATTATTACCGTATTCCAAAGTCTATTGAATAATATGAACTTTATGGGGGAAAACCTCTTAAGTCTTCTCATTGCCATCATTGGTCTTCAGGGGAGTCGGCTATGTTTCTGATACATTTTGAAGCAACAATAAAATCTTAGTAAAAAGATATAATGTGTAATTAAATCCTTAATGAACCATTGCTAAAAATATCCCCAGAACAACATGTTTACAAGAGAAGAGAACGACAATTAAATCTGGGTTTTATTTAGATGATAATCACTTTATGTTAAAGTTTAAAGAGCAAATCCACCAAACGTGACATAATACTGTATTCAGATCATGTGGCATCCGCACAGTTCACACCGCCGACTGTCTCTGGTGTACAAGAGTATTACTAGAGGGTAGAGCATTGCTGGATTACTTATGCATCGTGGCCGGAGTGTTTCCTTCAGCACTATAGTTTCATCACTGTTTGATAATATTATTTCTGCATCATTGAATGGCATTACTTAACCACTATATGGCGGTATTATTTGAGTACAAAATCATAATATTGAGGTCATTATGTAGATTATTATTGCATTATTCAGTCTGATGTTATTTTAGCATTGTGTGGAGCTTTTATCTCAGTACGGTATATAAGGTGTTATGCTGGCATTGTATGGTGATATTTTTTGGTAGTATTTTATCATTGTGTGGTGCTATGAACTCAGCAATGTATACAGGGTGTTCTCCTGACATGGCATTATTATTTGGTATTTTGGCATTATGTGGAGTTTTTATTGCAGCACTGTATATAGGGTGTTATCCTGGCATGTTATGGCACTATTATTTGGTATTATTTTAGCAGTGTGTGGAGCTTTTATCTCAGCACTGTATATAGGGTGTTATCCTGGCATGTTATGGCGCTATTATTTGGTATTATTTTGGCATTTTGTGGCGCTTATATCTCAGTATTATAGAGGGTGTTATACTGGCATTGTATCGTGCTATTATTTAGTATTATTTTAGCATTGTGTGGAGTTTTTATCTCAGCACTGTATATAGGGTGTAATCCTGGCATGTTATGGCGCTATTATTTGGTATTATTTTGGCATTTTGTGGCGCTTTAATCTCAGTATTATAGAGGGTGTTATACTGGCATTGTATCGTGCTATTATTTAGTATTATTTTAGCATTGTGTGGAGTTTTTTATCTCAGCACTGTATATAGGGTGTAATCCTGGCATGTTATG
Source organism: Allobates femoralis (assembly GCA_033576535.1). Lineage (NCBI taxonomy): Eukaryota > Metazoa > Chordata > Amphibia > Anura > Aromobatidae > Allobates > Allobates femoralis. The sequence continues at coordinate 54,892,020 of JARQOC010000010.1, read as the reverse complement.
GCACTATTATTTGGTATTATTTTAGCATTGTGTGGAGCTTTTATCTCAGCACTGTATATAGGGTGTTATCCTGGCATGTTATGGCGCTATTATTTGGTATTATTTTGGCATTGTGTGGCGCTTATATCTCAGTATTATAGAGGGTGTTATACTGGCATTGTATCGTGCTATTATTTAGTATTATTTTAGCATTGTGTGGAGCTTTTATCTCAGCACTGTATATAGGGTGTTATCCTGGCATGTTATGGCACTATTATTTGGTATTATTTTAGCATTGTGTAGACCTTGTATCTCAGCACTGTATATAGGGTGTTATCCTGGCATGTTATGGCGCTATTATTTGGTATTATTTTAGCATTGTGTGGACCTTGTATCTCAGCACTGTAGATAGGGTGTTATCCTGGCATGTTATGGCGCTATTATTTGGTATTATTTTAGCATTGTGTGGAGTTTTTATCTCAGCACTGTATATAGGGTTTTATCCTTGCATGTTATGGCGTTATTATTTGGTAGTATTTTAACATTGTGTGGAGTTTTTATCTCAGCACTGTATATAGGGTGTTATCCTGGAATATGTAATGTTTCCGGTGAATCTGGACTAGCGCATGCACTGTGACACAACCCCTCTTCACACTTGTGCTTCCCGGTTGCGTTGGGATACGCTTGCCCATACAAGGCAATGGCGGCGTTAACGCACATTGTTTCATTTACACTCCGATGCGCTAGGCTGCGCTTGCACTGCGCTACCACTTGCACTAGCGCAATGCTGCATAACGCAGCTGAGTGCAGATGGGAAACGACCCTAAGAGGATAGATGCACACAAAGATATTGTAGAAAGCAGCCATTGGACCTCTTGGTTACATTTTTGATCCCTTCTCTCTATGAAGATGCTGTTTAAATGACGTTGTCACCCATTTGCACTTATTATAAATGGAGTTTTTTATTATTTTTGCATTTTTCCCGGAACCACAAAATCAATTATTAGTAATCTCCCTGTTCTGCCTCTTTTCGCGTATATGCAATGTGAATTCCAGCATACAGCTAAACCTTCTAGGTATCCCAAATAAACAGACTGTTGGTTTTGTAGTCGATTGTTTATTGTTCAGTGGAGAGTAATCAATCGTGATGATGATGAATGTGTGATGATTTGATGATCATCATGATGTGGTAAAACTATAAGAATACAGATAGTATAAATCAGTGCTAAACATGTGACATAAACAACAATAGTGATAATACACAGCAGATATAATACTAGAATATGGATACACATATCACCAAGCTATGACCGTGTCCAGCATTGTAAGCATAAATTAGAACTGGGTACATAATCATATAAAAGCTATGACAATATTCAGTGCAGAAGATCCTTAATTAAAATGGAGGCCCTAAATCAACACACATCCTTGCAGACCTAATCCCTATGTAAACGATTGCTGTACAATTCTAACAAGGCTCTAGAGTATTAGCATTCACACAGGAGTAAGACTCTCACCAGATTGACTTGGCAAAAGATGTTGGGATTTTACAGGAGGCAAAAAACCCACAGGAGCAAGAGAACACGTGTGGCTGCATGAATCCTGTCTGATACTGATCCGAAAATGGCTGCTGAACTCAGAGAAGGAGAGGGCAGGCCTACAGGACACAGCATTCTTAAAGGAGAAGACAACCAGGATGTGCAGGAATACTGCCAGAAAAGTGCTAAACCTATTTAAACATAATAAGATAACATATAATGTCTCACAGGTTGTGACAAGTGTCAAACTAGAGCTGCTTTCTCTTACTGAGCCTGAATGGGCAGAACACTCCCACCTATGTGTTGCACAATACGAAATGCATCACTGAGCATCTAATGTACAGAGATCTAACGCTTATTTACGACACTTGGACGTCTGCGGGAATCTCGCCCTGTTTCGCACCTTTTAAAGTCTTGAGCGCAGAATAGAGGACGATGCGAGTTTCCTGGAGCTTTGTGATCTGCGATTGGGAGGAGATAGCTGGATGTCTTAGAGCAGCGAGAAACCGCCTGATATTGTGAAGATTCGGCTGCAAGATAATCTTTAATTAAGAACATGAAAATTGCAGCCGTTATCTGACATATTTTATCCTATTTCAAATACATTTCTGAAAAATATGGCTGATTGCCAGGAAATGTAACAAAATGTGTCACTTTCATCTCTTATCTGTGATAGTGTCGTCATACTGTACATTATTGTACTGCCCTACAAAGCTCAGTTGTTTGCCTCAAATGCTGTTCTGGTTACAGAGGCTAAAGGGGTGCAGAGGTGTCCGTCACACCCTGGCATTGGCATGTACAAAGGCACCGCCCAGGGTTATATATGGCACTTGGTAGAGAGGAACCGTGAGTGGGACAGAGGTCGGATGAACCCTATGTCTCTGGTCCCTGAGGGTCCAAAACTCTGTGTACTATAAATATGGCCAGGTTCACATGTCCATGGCACATTACTATCATTATTATTATTTAATGTCCTTCAGCTCCATCTTGAGCCATGGCGACTTGTTGGATTAACGCACTGTAGGTAGATTGATCTTCCGCAGTCTAGATAGATCCACCAGTGTCTTCTTCAAGCCTAGATAGGTCCACCAAGGTCTTCTACTAGCCTAGGTAGGTCCACAAGGGTCTTCCCCAAGCCTAGATAGATCCACCAGGGTCTTCTCCAAACCTACATAGTCCACCAGGGTCTTCTCCAAACCTACATAGGTCCACCAGGGTCTTTTCCAAGCCTAGATAGGTCCACCAGGGTTTTCTCCACCTAGTTAGGTCCACCAGGGTCTTCTCCAAGCCTAATGGGTCCACCAGGGTCTTCTCCACCTAGATAGGTGCATCAGGTCTTCCCCAAGCTAGATGGGTCTGCCTGGGTCTTCTCCAAATGTAGATGGGTCTACCTGGGTCTTCTCCAAGCCTAGACTGGTCCACTAGGGTCTTCTCCAAGCCTAGATTGGTCCACTAGGGTCCTCTCCAAGCCTAGAGAGGTCCACTAGGGTCTTCTCCAAGCCTAGATTGGTCCACTAAGGTCTTCTCCAAGCCTAGATGGGTCCACCAGGGTCTTCTCCAAATCTTAGATGGATCCACCATGTGTCCTCGTATCTTGGTCCTATTAATGGAGTAAGTATTTTATATATTTGAGTACACTGGTTTCTATGTTTCTATTCACCTCCTTTAGCGGTCATTTCTTCATCTTGAGTGCTCCATTTGTCCTGAACATAAATAACAAAAAAAAAAAACTGCGGGACAAATCGACTTTTTATTCCAGCGTTCACAAAATAAATGATCTCCACTTCACTGAGACACGAGGAGTCGCCTACAAAGTATTAATCTCATAATCTGGTGTGAAGGTCAGACTCTCCACTACATGTAGAACTGCCGGTGACCAGTCCGCAGCCATATCATACAATATTAGTACCAAAGCCACAAGATCGATACAGTAATGGAAAGGTCAAGCTGTAAATTATGTTATTTAATTTTTGATTGATACCTTAATTTAGAGCACAATGTGTTAAGATGCTAAAGGACAAAGAGGGTTTATTTCCAGGAAGGATGAAAACGTTAAAATTCACTTTTCTGTATATTTCTTTATGTTAAATTCCCGAATAAACTTGCCCAAAGCTTGCCGGCATTCTTTTGCTTGGATGTCCACTGTCATTGGGTAATAAGGATTGATTGGGGGACTGGATTTCCTAGACTGAGCCTCAAGCTAGGAGGTCTCTAGCTGTCCCTTATTCCAGAGATCCCTCTAATGGTGAAGATGTCTGAGCTGCCACCCTTGCTCTGCTCCTAGTCAGCCCTGATCTAATGTCCCCTCTTCCCTTTCCCCCACCTAGGGGTAATCAGCAGTCATACAGAGATTAACTCCTGCTAGTTCTATCACTAAAGAGAAGATGGCAGATTGACACTCGATCATCTGAGAAACCCCAGTGTAGAGAGTTAGTAGTGCAAACAGCTCAAGATGCCGCCATGACACTCTGCGAGTTATGAGCCACACGCCGTGTGATATCCATGCCTGGTTATACAGGGTCCCTTGCTTCTCTCAGAGACAGTTGTTGTCTGGATCATTACTTGCTGTTTTTCCTTTAATAAAAACCAAGCCCACGTTATCAACATATAAATGACTGAAAAAAAATAATTGTTTCATAATAGCACAAAAGCCGTAAGTATTTGCTGCAAAAATTAAGATGAATACAATTTAAAGTTTAAAGGTTTTTTTGCCAAGAAATCTTACAACAGCATGGTGTAAGGGCAGAGACCCGATTCCAGCGATGTGTCACTTGCTGGGCTATTTGCTGTCATTTTGGTGAAATTTTGCTAATAGATCTTAGTGTTAGCGTGGTGCAGGAGCTGAGACCCTGATTCCAGGGATGAGTCAGTTATTAGGCTATGTTCTGTGGTTTCATATAAATCAGTGTTTTATCACCAGGAGATCAACATTACAAGACTAGTTGTCTTGTGCTATGTTATCCTCTTGCACTGTGTAACCCTACCTACTCCACTGATCGGCAGCTTTCTGTGTGCACTTTGCATAGCCAGAAAAATACCAATCAGTGGTGTGAGTGGGGTTACACCGTGCAAGATGACTACATGGCATGAGACCATTAGTCTTGTAATGTTGATCTCCTGGTTATAAAACACTGATTTATAGGAAATCACAGCACACGCCTAATAACTGACTCATCCTTGGAATCAGGCAATCAGCCCCTGCACCATGCTGCTCTTGGATTTATTAGCAAAAAACTTAAAAAGGTGCACAATCACTGATAAATCATAGTCAAGGTGTCTTGTAAAGCTGCAGCGGTGCACTGTACTGTGCACATTGAGTTAATAACCAGCTGTGCATAGTATACACTCGGTATATTAAGCAGAAAAATGTAATTTATTGGCGGGAAGGCAGATTTTGAAGTAATTTGTTTTTCCAAATAGCGGAGTTTAGCGGAGTAGTCGTCAGCTTCCATGTAGAGTTGACACTCTTGACAGTTCTGTTTAGCGCATAAAACCCTCCGATAAGTGCAATATGGACACATTAGTATTTACTCCGAGCATTGCTGTGTCAGCTGCTGTGCTGTTACATATGGAAGTGTTCAGGGAGGCATGGAAATAGCGTAAGATGTCACTTATGAATGAGGCACAAGATATGGGTCATGGGACAAGTCAGTGTAGACGGAAAATATATGTGGAAATGGATAAAAAGAGAAAATAAGCCCATGTTATACCAGTATGGTCCATTAAACCACAATATACGGTACATGATACATGACTTAGGCCCCTTACCCATCAGCGTTTTTCGCTGATCACGGCAGTTGTGGTGAAAAAAACGCGATTACCACGATCGCGGCACACTTGCAGCAAGCCCCATACAGTGTTTATGGGGCTTGCGGTAAGTGTGCCGCAAGTGCAGTTGCGGCAGGTGCGGCCGCGAACAAAACCGCGGTATGCCGCAATTTTTTTCGCGGCCAAAACCGCACTTGCCGCACCTGCCGCAAGCCCCATAGACACTGTATGGGGCTTGCCACAAGTGGACTGCAAGTGCGGCCGTTATGCGGTAATTGCGGCAGTTGCGTTTTTTTTCACCACAACTGCCACGATCAGCGCAAAACGCTGATGTGAATGCAGCCTAATACAGGCTATACATACGTTTTGAAAAAAGAAGGCTGCGTAGGTTATACCAAGTGTGCATATAGTGGATGTAAAAAATGTACTCACCCCCTAAACCAAGGTATTTCTCAAGTCTATAAGTTATATAAAGAATCATTTTGGAACTTTTCCCTCCTTAAGGGCAGTGGTCCCCAGCCTTTTTTGCATCGGGGACCGGCTTCATGCAAACCATTTGTCCGGAGCCCGGCAGGGTGGGGTGGCACAGGGGTGGGGTTTTGATTATATGGGGTGGGGCTATGGAGAAGGGGTGGAATTTCGTGCCCTGTTTCCCTGAAAGATGCCCTACATCTTATTTTCAGGCGATGTCTTATTTTTCCATCCACTTGCAACCCACAATATAGTATCCCTATCATCCCCTTGCAGTCCATAATATCTCCATCATCCCTATGCAGGCCACAATGTCCCCATCATCCCTTTGCATCTCACAATATCCCCACCATCTCCTTGCAGCAACCCATATTATTCCTATCATCCCCTTGCAGCCCCATCGACACACAGATACACACACCCCCACACACAGAGACACCCACACACACAGACACACACACAGTCACCGGACCACACACAGACACAGTCACAGCACCACACACAGACACACACACAGCTACACACACCACCACACAGCCAACACCAAACACACCGCCACACATACAGCTACACACACAGCCACACCAACACAGACACACACAACTACACACAGACACATACCGCCACACACACAGACACACCGCCATATACAAAGACACACCGCCACACACAGCCACACACAGATACACCACCACACACAGCCACACATACAGCCAGACACACAGCTACACAGCCACACATACAGCCAGACGCACAGCTACAGACACACCGCCACACGCACATCCACAGACACACCACCACAGACACACACAGCCACATACACAGACACAGCCACACCGCCACTCACAAAGACACAGACACACACACAGATAAACAGCCAGACACACACCGCCACACACACAAACGCATCACTAACCACACAGACGCACCGCCTCACGTACCGCCACACACACACCACTACACACACAGACACACCTATTCTCATAGAGATGTAATATAAAGGTATGGTTTTAAATTAAAGGTTTCTATAAAAGTAATACCAGTCTTGGATATAGTTTAATAAAAAACAAACTTTATTGTACAAATTGCTTAAAAGGATCCAGACTTACAAATATGAATTATAGGAACCCATAAGGATTAAGATAGTTTATACAGCATAAACAATAGGTATAAATTAGCCTTATAAACCCCTATGTACCAACAGTAATTATACCAAAGACATCGGAGTGCCTCCAAACATATGGTGGCTAACTCTATTGCTTAGGTTAGTTCATATCAAGGCATGATAAGGGGGAAAGTGTGCTGTAAACCCCACTTATCTCATGGTATTATGCTGTATTTTGTCATCCAGAGGGTGTCCTATTGATTAAAATCCCATACTTGACGCGTTTCGCTCTGTTAGATTGGCGGGCTCATCAGACGTTTTTGGAGAGGTCTTTTTATCTTTTCAGCCTTGTACTCTATAGCTGTAGCCAAAGGGAAACCCAGCTAACAATTTCACTAGTTACCCCTTTTAAGGTAAATGTATTAGACCAAGGTACAAAGATGGCACCAAATTTTTATATGACATCCCACAAATGAGGCCAATGTAGAAGTATAGTCCACAAGAACCAATTGGCTCATAGTTGAGGAATCTCTTTAGTATAAGAGGACCTGTTAATCAGTGGTTAGGCAGTATTAGATATATATCCACTGTTTTTTGGCCATGTCTTGTGGACTTCACCAATGTGGCCCCACTGTAGGAGACACCCACCCACACAAACAGCCACATATACAGACATACACATAGCCACACACACAGACACAAAGTCACACACACAGACATAAAGCCACACACAAAGACACACACAGCCACACCACCACCACACACAACCACACAGACACACCACCACCACACACGCCACACACACAGCTACACACAGACACATCGCCACACACACACAGAGACACACCACCACACACACAGTCACACACACAGACACACCACCAACCACACACAGCCACACATAAAGACCACACACACAGCCACACACACAGACACAAAGCCACACACACAGCCACACACACCACACTGCCACACAAACAGCTACACATAGACACACAGACACAAAGCCACACACACACCGCCACACACAGACACACCGCCACACACACAAACACACCGCCACACACACAAACACACTGCCACACACACACCACCACACACCACCATACACAGACACACTGCCACACACAGGACACACCCCCACACACAGCCACACCGCCACACACAGACACACCGCCACACACGGACACACCACCACAGACACACAGCCAAAGACAAACCGCCGCTCACACACAGCCACACACACAGCTACAAAGACAGCCACATACACAGCCACACACACAGACACACCACCACACACAGCCACACATAGAACACACCGCCACGCACACACTGCCACAACGCAGACACACTGCCACACGCAGACACACTGCCACACGCAGACACACTGCCACACGCAGACATACTGCCACATGCAGACACACTGCCACACACAAACACACTGCTACACACACAGACACACCGCTACACACACACACACCGCTACACACACACAGAACACACCAAACACAGACACACCGCCACATGTGCACACACACAGACACATACACAGCCACACACACAACCATATACACAGACACACTGCCACAGACACACCACACATAGACACACAGCCAGCCACACACACAACCACACACACAGACATACACATTGCTTACAGGTCCACCTCTGTGTTCCACCGCTCTGCTCTCTGCCTCAGCTGCGTACATAACGAGCGTAGCTGTTGGCCAATAATAAATGTAGCAGCCAGGCCAATCAGGACTGTATGGTAGGATACCCAGGAAGACCCCACTTCTTACCCGAGACATAAAAAAGCCAGGCTGGAGTTTGCCAAAACTTTCCTGAGAAAGCCTAAAACGTTTTGGAAGAATGTTCTCTGGTCAGATGAGACAAAAGTAGAGCTTTTTGGGCAAAGGCATCAACATAGAGTTTACAGGAGAAAAAAAGAGGCATTCAAAGAAAAGAACACGGTCCCTACAGTCAAACATGGCGGAGGTTCCCTGATGTTTTGGGGTTGCTTTGCTGCCTCTGGCACTGGACTGCTTGACCGTGTGCATGGAATTATGAAGTCTGAAGACTACCAACAAGTTTTGCAGCATAAAGTAGGGCCCAGTGTGAGAAAGCTGGGTCTCCCTCAGAGGTCATGGGTCTTCCAGCAGGACAATGACCCAAAATACACTTCAAAAAGCACTAGAAAATGGTTTGAGAAAAAGCACTGGAGACTTCTAAGGTGGCCAGCAATGAGTCCAGACCTGAATCCCATAGAACACCTGTGGAGAGATCTAAAAATGGCAGTTTGGAGAAGGCACCCTTCAAATATCAGGGACCTGGAGCAGATTGTCAAAGAAGAATGGTCTAAAATTCCAGCAGAGCATTGTAAGAAACTCATTGATGGTTACCGGAAGCAGTTGATCGCAGTTATTTTGGCTAAAGGTTGTGCAAACAAGTATTAGGCTGAGGGTGCCAATACTTTTGTCTGGCCCATTTTTGGAGTTTTGTGTGAAATGATCAATGTTTTGCTTTTTTCATTGAAGACAAATTAAATGAAGATAATAATACCAAAGAATTTGTGATTGCAATCATTTTCAGGAAGAAACTGAGTACTATCTGACAGAATTGCAGGGGTGTCAATACTTTTGGCCACAACTGTATGTACATACCTATATATGTCAACTGTTTGGACTCCCTGTCCAGCTTTACACCCCTTTGCTAGTCTGTCACAGAGCCTCATCAGGTCATCGCTGGAATAGTTTCCGATAGTCTTGAAGAAGTTCTCCGAGGTGTCAAGCACTCGATGGCTGCTTTGCCTTCTCTCTGGGTCGAATGTATCCAAAATAAATTTGCATTTGGGTTGGGTGACTGTGGAGTCCATGTCATCTGACGCTGCCTCCATCTCTCCTTCTTGGTCACACAGTGTATATCCAGGAGAAAGACAGATGAGGGGTTAACCACCGCTTCCAAAATCCACAAGTTGTGAAGGGTTAGGTTACAATATAGGTTTATGACCCACCCCAGGGCCTATGTGGCACTTGGATCCCGGGCATTGATTTATGGGTGCTGTCACTGGTGGCTGATGCCTGGGACCGTGGCCCTGGTGGTCGCTGAAAAAGGGGTTAATAAGGAAAAATAAAATATAGTTTGTGACGCCACCTACGGAGTCTGGTGAATACACCAGCGCTGATGCAGACCACTGCGGATGATGGATAGGTACCCAGATGATTTCGCTCCCTGCAGGTGGAGCAGAGTCCCCAGGGCAGACCTCAGTAGTCTGATTGTCGTAATTGAAATAAAACACGGGAGACCTTCTTGCTCTGCACAGGCATTTACTGGTGACTTCTCAAGCGGTTCACACAGTACACAGTCACGAGTAGCTGTCCGGGTAGTCACCAAAGGATGCAAAGTCTCTCTGAGGCCCCCAATGATGTTTCTTCTGGTACAATCTCTGTCCTTTTCACTCACTGTGCTCTCCTTATTATCTGTGCGCTGCCCTGCACAGAGCCCTCTTCCTACTAGGCCCGTTGGGTATATAGAGGTAACCCTTCTCTCTAAGGGGCTCAACCCGGTTTGGAGCTCCTGGTGGGGAAGTGCGTGTTGGACCAGGTTGGAGCTATATGAAAGGCCTGCGACCCACCGGGCTTGGCGTCTCAGAGCTTTCCTGCACTGCACTCGGAGCTGGTATTCTTTCTTGGACTGGGTTCCCTCACGGACTGGCTATTGGTACCGTCTGGCACGGGGCTTGCACATGCCAGGGATCCCCCTTCTGTCTGGGTTGCCTTCCTTTTCCTGCTCCCTCCACTGCGAGCCTCGCAGGGTCCTCTCTCCTCGACTTCCCTCACGGTTCTTTACTCCACCCCGACTGACTCACTGTCTGTCCTTCCCACTCTTTTCTCTCCACTTAAGCTCCTCCCACCAGGATCGGTTACCTTGGTAACGGGTTTAGCCAATTGTTCCCCTAGCTCTAAGGGTACCTTTACACGCCACTACGGCAGGATGGATGCATCCCGCTACAGGCTACAAATGTAGCTTGTAGCGCCAATATAGCCCGTCGTAGCGGCGTCTGAAGACGTGACGATACAGCCGGCAACAGATACATCTGTTTATGATCTCTGCTCGAAAACAGAGAGCTATAAAGCCGATGGTAGCAAGATGCATCGGCGTGTAAAGAAGTTACGGAAGGGAACTCTGGACACCCTGCGATGTAGCTGCAATGTAGCTAAGGCGTGACCCAGGCTCCGTGTTACCGCGGCCCATCTGCGATCATTGGTGGAAGATGCTGCATGACGATTGGTAGTCGCTGCATAGGGAGGCATATTTAAGGAGCTGACCAATCACACTACACAATCGTTCGAGCGTGCTGTATTACTCAGCCTCCTGCGATGGCTGCCCAATCATGATGATATTGCGCTGTCCTATCAGCGTACGGACGTCTCGTAATCCACAATTGTGGCACGCCTATGTGCTGTCCCTGCTGCACCAGGTCCGCCCATATTAGCTTGTTGTAGCGGTGTGTAAATGAGGTACGATGAGCTACAGATGGCTACTTGAGACACCCGGCGATGCAGCTAGTTACAGATGTCACGTAGCGTAGCGCACCTTATGGCGGCGTGTAAAGGTGATGCGTTGAGCGTTTGTAACTGTTTGAGCGTGCTCGTGCACGTGAAGTAGCGGGATGCATCCATCCTGCCGTAGCGGCGTGTAAAGGTACCCTAATTGTATGAATGCGGGGATGAGGCCTCAGGTTTAACATTACCATCCTCTGGTGACACGGATACTGCACACGCTAGTCTGGGTGCAGTACCCCTTCTGTGGCGCACTGACCACTGTAGAGGAGGGTAGAAAGGAAATATGCTTTATGCCAGTATACTCCATGTCACTGTATACGATCAGACTTCTACCATGTGCACATATAGAATTCTATATACAAGATTGTGGCAGCAGCTCTGTGTGCTGTATACAAGGTGTTTCCTGGTTGATGCAGCAGATCTTTATACTGTAATAGCTGGGGTCTCATCAAACAAGTGAACAAAAATAAAGATTACTGCTGGATCATTTACAGTGGCGTTCCTTTGCAGAATATTTATAGGTGACCCTTCCACTTCTGATTTATAGAGGACAAATATTTGTGTTGTTTTTATGTAGAAGCACAACAGATTTTTTTTCTTCAATTTCTATTTTTAACAAAGTTGTAACAGAAAAATGCACTTAATTTAGATGAATTCACATGATTTATATTTTATGGTTGTCACACTGCATCTATTCTATCTATTCCATATGTATCATCTATCTATCTAATCTATCTATCTATCTATCTATCTATCTATCTATCTATCTATCTCTCTATCTCTATCTATCTATCTCTCTATATCTATCTATCTATCTATCGCCCCCTTCACATGGCATGATTTCACTGATCAGTGTCCATCAGTGTTTGTGTGTCCAAAACCCAGAACAGGTGTCAATCTTTCAATTCTAGTTTTTCTCTGCAAACTTCACTCCTGGTTTTGGCACACAAACACTGATGGACACTGATCAGTGAAATCATGCCATGTGAAGGGGGAGATAGATAGATAGATAGATAGATAGATAGATAGATAGATAGATAGATAGATAGATAGATAGATAGATGGACACTGATCAGGGAAAAACTGCAGTATGAAAGTGCCTATCTATTCCATATATATCCCTCTTGTATCATTTATCTATCTATCTATCTATCTATCTATCTATCTATCTATCTATCTATCTATCTATCTATCTATCTATCTATTTCATATAGCTAGATGAGTGAGGTGAGGAGATAGACCTCTCTAAAAAAATGTGTTATTATAGCATGCTTAAAATGATTAGTATTGGGAATTGTCTGTAGTAATTCCAGAGAACTGCCGCCGCACAAGACAAGTCTTGGAAATGGGAATGGGAGGTTCAGATTATTGAGGATAGTCTTAGATCATTAGCAGAATGAAGAGCACAAGTGCGGTGATAGACTGAGATGACAGAGGAGATGTGAAGAGGATAGGTGAGGTGGAAGACAGAAAGAATGGAGGAGGTGTAGCGCAGTGCAGCACTGTGGAATGGTACGGAATTATGAAGAGGATGGTTAGGGTGGTAGACATAGATGAGATGTAGGGTGGTGCAGCACTGTGGAGAGGACGGGTATGGGGATAGACAAAGATGAGAGTTAGGTTGGTGCAGCCCTGTGGAGTGGATTGTTATTGTGATGGACAGATAAGGAGAAGATGTTGGGCAGTGCAGAACTATGGAAAGGATGGTTAGGGTGATAGACAAAGATGAGATGTAGGGTGGTGCAGCACTGTGGAGAGGATGGGTATGGTGATGGACAGAGATGAGATAAAATGCGGTGCAGAAGTGTGGAGAGGATTGTTATTGTGATGGACAGAGATGAAGAGAAGATATGTAGTGTGGTGCAGAACTATGGAGAGGATAGTTAGGGTGGCAGATAGAGATGAGGGAGGAGATGTAGGGTGGTGCAACACTGAGATGAGGACGGGTATGGTGATGAACAGAGATGGGATATAGGGTACTACAGAACTGTGGAAAGAGTGGTTAGGGTGGTAGACAGAGATGAGGGGGGAGATGTAGGGTGGTGCAGAACTATAGAGAGGATGGTTAGGATGATAGACAGAGGTGAGGGAAGAGATGTATGGTGGTGCAGCACTGTGGAGAGGATGGGTATGGTGATAGACAGTGATGAGGAGAGGATGGGTATGGTGATGATGGTGATGGACAGAGATGTGATGTAGGATGGTGCAGCATTGTGGGGAGGATGGGTATGGTGATGGACAGAGATGGGATATAGGGCGGTGCAGAACCGTGGAAAGTATGGTCAGGGTGGTAGACAGAGATGAGGGAGGAGATGTAAAGTGGTGCAGAACTATGGAGAGGATGGTAGACAGAGATGAGGGAGGAGAGATGTAGGGTACTGCAGCACTGTGGAGAGGATGTTAAGGAGGAGATGAAATTTGTTGCTGCACTAAGCAGAGGAGGGGTGCGTTGTTAGAAAGAGATAAGGTAGGCAATGTAGGGTGATGCATCACTTTGGAGCTGATAGGGTGGTAGACAGAGATGAGGGAGGAGATGTAGGGCACTGTGGAGGGCTTTGTGGGTGAGGTGAGTGATAAGTTTATATTGGACTTTGTAGCAGATAGGTGACCAATGCAATAACTGGAACAGAGTGAAGGCATAGGTGTAATAGCTGGACAACAATATGATCCTGGCTGCTGCATTTAGTATAGGTTGGAGAAGGAAGAATTTAGTAAGGGTGTGACTGTTTAATATAGAGTTGTAATAGCCCAGGAGAGAATGAATCAGAATGACTAAAGGCCACGTTACACGCTTGAATATGGTTGACGACATCGTTCGAAAGTCACGTGTTTGGTGATCCATTAAGGATCGTTCCACCCAGATTTGTGAACATGTTCTCAAATCTGGCAATAAACAATCCTTCAATCTGCAGGATTGTGCTGTGTGACACCGTGATGAACGATCTCCCAGCGGCACAGCCTATTCTGGGAGAAGGTAACCATGGTACCCATCGCTGCGTGGTGCTTAGTAACCCGATGTGTACCCTGGTTACCAGCGTTCTCACTGGTCCTGATCGCTGGTGAGTCTGCCTGTGTGACAGCTCACCAGGGATCTGAACGATGCTGTTAGTGATCGCGCGTGCATGTGATCGCTAACAGCATCGTTAACAATATTGAAGCGTGTGGCGTGGCCTAAGGCTATGTGCCCATTGGACGTTTTGTGGGCTTTTTTTTAATGTTTTCCATCGGCGTTTTCCGCTGAGTTTTATGTTAATTTATGTTAATCCTAACCAGCGGTTGGATTAACATGCTAGTCAATGGATTTTAGAAAACGCTGTGTACATTAGAACGTTTTTTTTGTCTCCTTTCCACTTTCTTCACCGGTTTTCCACCGGTTTTCAAAGATAGAGCAAGTAACTTCTTTTGAGCGTTTTTCCAGCGGTTCCAGCTTACAAGTGCACAAAAAACCGTCTTAAAAACGCTAAGAAAAACCGCCGATAAAACGCTGTACAAACGCTATAAAACCGCTCAAAAAACGCTCAAAAAACGATGGACACTGCTGAGGTCAGAAAACTCAGTTTCTGCAATTCTCCACCGGTTTTCTGACGGTCTGCAATGATGCAGAACCGTCCAGTGGGCACATACCCTTAAGATGTTTTTAAGATGCAGATGACATGAGCAAGCGAATCATTGAATATGGGGAATGAAGGAAAGATCTGCGTCCAATATAACCCCAATACAGTGAGTGTGCATCCGGGGCGTTATGCCAGAAATACCCTCAGATTTGGTAATATCGGGTGTGGATTTATACAGTGTTCACACATCCAGGTTATAGTAAAAGTGTAAATCCCAATCAGATGCTGGCTATACGCACACAGCGTCTGCTGACATATATTAGGCCTGGGTTTACCTTCCCTCTGCAGCGATGCATGGCAGAAATAAGCAATCTATAAATCTATTCCACCCGTCCAAGGTTAACGAGGCTAAAATAAAAAAAATCAGCAGCGAGATGGATTTGGAGAAATGTGTAAATATTGTATTATTCTGAAGGTATCCACCATTGTACAGATAATCATGAGGAAGTGGAGCAGTAAATAAAACCAAGAAGGAGGCTTCTTAAAGACACAGAGTCCTAAAATAAAAGGGGAGAAAATCCATTAGGGACTTGTCTGTGGCACAATATCTCTCCATACTTTGTGGATTAGTTTTCATTTCAAAGGAACACTCAACACAAAGCTGATACTCGTGTTATTCCTAGGGTGAGGTATGGCCCAGATTTAAAGGGGGATATGTGGATCTACCTAAGGGATGAATACTTTTTTTTTTTTTTTTTTTTAAAGGTTCCTTAATGTTAAAGAGATGCTCTTGTTATTAGTGTTTCCCGATTTAGAGATGGTGGAAGACGTAGTTGCACACAGACGTTGGTTCAAATGAGCTTTATGGTTACATTCTCACGTGATGAAATGAGCTTTATGGTTACACATTCTCACGTGATGGAATGAGCTTTATGGTTACACATTCTCACGTGATAGAATGAGCTTTATGGTTACACATTCTCACGTGATGGAATGAGCTTTATGGTTACACATTCTCACGTGATGGAATGAGCTTTATGGTTACATTCTCACGTGATAGAATGAGCTTTATGGTTACACATTCTCACATGATGGAATGAGCTTTATGGTTACACATTGTCACGTGATGGAATGAGCTTTATGGTTACACATTCTCACATGATGGAATGAGCTTGATGGTTACACAGTCTCACGTGATGGAATGAGCTTTATGGTTACACATTCTCACGTGATAGAATGAGCTTTATGGTTACACATTCTCACGTGATGGAATAAGCTTTATGGTTACACATTCTCACGTGATGGAATGAGCTTTATGGTTACACATTCTCACGTGATGGAATGAGCTTTATGGCTACACATTCTCACGTGATGGAATGAGCTTTATGGTTACACATTCTCACGTGATGGAATGAGCTTTATGGTTACACATTCTCCCGTGATGGAATGAGCTTTATGGCTACACATTCTCACGTGATGGAATGAGCTTTATGGTTACACATTCTCACGTGATGGAATGAGCTTTATGGTTACACATTCTCACGTGATGGAATGAGCTTTATGGCTACACATTCTCCCGTGATGGAATGAGCTTTATGGTTACACATTCTCACGTGATGGAATGAGCTTTATGGTTACACATTCTCACGTGATGGAATGAGCTTTATGGTTACACATTCTCACGTTATGGAATGAGCTTTATTTTATGGTTACACATTCTCATGTGATGGAATGAGCTTTATGGTTACACATTCTCACGTGATGGAATGAGCTTTATGGTTACACATTCTCACGTGATGAAATGAGGTTTATGGTTACACATTCTCACGTGATGGAATGAGCTTTATGGATACACATTCTCACGTGATGGAATGAGCTTTATGGTTACACATTCTCACGTGATGGAATGAGCTTTATGGATACACATTCTCACGTGATGGAATGAGCTTTATGGTTACACGTTCTCACGTGATGGAATGAGCTTTATGGCTACACATTCTCACGTGATGGAATGAGCTTCATGGTTACACATTCTCACGTGATGGAATGAGCTTTATGGTTACACATTCTCACGTGATGGAATGAGCTTTATGGTTACACATTCTCACGTGATGGAATGAGCTTTATGGTTACACATTCTCACGTGATGGAATGAGCTTTATGGTTACAGTCTCACCTGTGACATAAACAGATTTTGTATACGTCTCTCATGCAACAGGAAAAAAATTATTAGGCAATGTGACTTGAAATACCACTAAATCCAGGTTCCTTCTTCTGTAACATTACATTTTTATTCCAATAAAAAGTGTTTGAAGGTCAGTCCGACCTCCTTTATAGCTATAAGAAAGGATTAAATCTGGATCCTGTTGGAAGGGATCCGCAGATTGGAGAAAGTCGTGTTTATTCCACATGCCATACTATTCGCATTCATAGCCTTTGCTATCTTTATCATATTTTGGTAATGTGGTGTAATTGGCCTATGTGTTGCTTTTAATTTGCATATTAATTGATGGTTACAGATTCTCATGTGATGCAATGAGATTGATGGTTACCCAGTCTCACGTGATGTAATGAGCTTGATGTTTACACAGTCTCACATGATGCAATCAGCTTGATGGTTGCACATTCTCACGTGATGTAATGAGTTTGATAGTTTCACAGTCTCAAGTGATGTAATGAGCTTCATTGTTATATAGTATTACATGATGTAATTAACTTGATGGGCACACAGTCTCACGTGATGCAATGTGCTTGATGGTTGCACTCTCACATGATGCAATGAGCTTGATGGTTACACAGTCTCACGTAATGCAATGAGCTTGATGGTTGCACATTCTCACGTGATGTAATGAGTTTGATGGTTTCACAGTCTCATATGATGCAATGAGCTTGATTGTTATATAGTATTACATGATGCAATGAGCTTGATGGTTGCACATTCTCACGTGATGTAATGAATTTGATTGTTTCACAGTCTCACGTGATGCAATGAGCGTAATTGTTATATAGTATTACATGATGAAATGATCTAGATGGTTACACAGTCTCACATGATGCAATGAGCTTGATGATTACACAGTCTCACATGATGTAATGAGTTTGATGGTTTTGCAGTCTCGTGATGCAATGAGCTTGATTGTTATATAGTATTACATGATGCAATGAGCTTGATGGTTACACAGTCCCACATGATGCAATGAGCTTGATGATTACACAGTCTCACTTGATGCAATGAGTCTGATGGTTACACAGTCTCACATGATGCAATGAGCCTGATGGTTACACAGTCTCACATGATGTAATGAGCTTGATGACTACACAATCTCATTTTATGCAATGAGCTTGATGGTTACCCAGTCTCACCTGTTGTAATGAACATGATGGTTAAACAGTCTCATATGATGCAATATGCTTGATGGTTGCATTGTCTCACATAGTGAAATGAGCTTGACGGTTACACAGTCTCACATAATGCAATGTTCTTGATTGTTGCACATTCTCACATGATGTAACGAGTTTGAAGGTTTTGCAGTTTCACGTAATGCAATGAGCTTGATTGTTATATACTATTACATGATGCAGTGAGCTTGATGGTTACACAGTCTCACATGATGCAATGAGCCTGATAGTTACACACTCTCACATGATGCAATGAGCCCAATGGTTACACAATTTCACATAAGGCAATGATCCGAATGGTTGCACATTCTCACGTGATGTAATGAACTTGATGGGTACACAGTCTCACGTGATGCAATGTGCTTGATTGTTGCACTGTCTCACGTGATGCAATGAGCTTGATGGTTACACAGTCTCACATGATGCAATGAGCTTGATGGTTGCACATTCTCACGTGATGTAATGAGTTTGATGGTTTCGCAGTTTCACGTGATGCAATGAGCTTGATTGTTATACAGTATTACATGATGCAATGAGCTTGATGGTTACACAGTCCCACATGATGCAATGAGCTTGATTACACAGTCTCATATGATGCAATGAGCTTGATTACACAGTCTCACATGATGCAATGAGCCTGATGGTTACACAGTCTCACATAATGTAATGAGCTTGATGGTTACACAGTCTCATATGATGCAATGAGCTTGATTACACAGTCTCACATGATGCAATGAGCCTGATGGTTACACAGTCTCACATAATGTAATGAGCTTGATGGTTACACAGTCTTACATGATGTAATGAGCTTGATGGTTACACAATTTCGCATAGGGCAATGAGCCTGATGGTTACACATTCTCACATGTTGTAAAGAACCTGATGGTTACATATTCTTGCATAAGGCAATGAGATTCATGGTTACACAGTCTCACATAATACAATGAGCTTGAAGGTTAAACATTCTCACGTTAGAATGATCCTGATGGTTACACATTCTCACGTAAGGCAATGAGCTTGATGATTACATACTCTCACTTGTGATAGAAGTAGACAAATGGTATTGGCCTTAATGGTTTTACAGTTTTGACTCCTGCAAGTGTACTGGCATTCTCATCTCCTCAGCACCACTTCCTTCACTTAGTCGTGATCACAGACCTTTCTCAAAGTCTGCTCTTAATGACTGCAGTTTCCTGCAATATCTTCTCAGGTACTTTACACACTCTTGCAATTTACCCTTTATAATTGCAGCATCTTGTATCTTTCTCTGGTGTGGCTCACCTCTTCTCATCAGTTTACAGGCCTGTCTGGCATGGCCACCTTCTTTGCTTCTACTAGCCGTACTTCATACCACTATACTGCTACCCAGTGTCACCCTGCAGTTAGCATGTCTTGGGAGTATACCTATGTATATATACATAGCTCTGATGTCACGTCTCACATCTTCAGGTGATGCATCACACAATTTCAGAAAATCGGTGGCTTTAACCATCCTGCATTCTCGATGACCACCATGCGCCATATTTCTATGTTGTTATTTTGCAAGTAACTTACTGGCAGCTGAACTTGTTGAAAATCATATCTTTGTCAAATTACAAGAGCGTGTTTTCATCTGTATCTGGGAAAGCTGGAAATCAACCGATGGGGGGATATCGAAGAAGAACATTTATATTGTAACCACAGGGTAATGAAGGAGTAATCGCTGGAAGACCCTTAATTGTAGAAAGAGGTGGTGACCATTCAGATGTAGCAGAGCTGATTCAGTCATCCCATGCTTGTGTGTCATTAGCCTGCAGGTTAATAAAACAGCAGGTTTTCCTGAATCGAAAAACCATTGGAAAACTGCAAAATCTCACACTGGAAGGTGATAAGTAACAAACTAAGCACTGCTACATATAGAATAGTCCATGGCGTGCAGGTAATACACTATAAAGTGAACATCTGCCTCTGATACTCCAGGGATAGAAGACGGGACATCAATGGAAAGTTAGCGCTTCCGGCCTCCTCGCTCCTGTCACATGTTCTCATGTAAATAAAACCGTTTCTTTGATCAGGAGCGCTGGCTGCCATAGTAACATCATGTCTATACATCTGCCATATCCTAAATCACAGGATTGTTACCAACCGCCATCTGTGCGCTGTCAGAACGGAATCCCTGTCATAGTCTTTAATGCAATATGTCATCTTTTTTTGGGGAGGTAAGTTTTTATCGAGGTGAGATTCAAAACCTAGAGGCTATGTAATCTCATCCTGGTCTGCAGCTGGAGTGCACGCTATTGCTCTCTGTTGTCAGGTCTTCAGGTGGGATGAGCCTTATTAGCCGGAAGGTATCTCATCCAACACTCCCATACACGAGCGCACACTTGGCCGAGCACTCTTGTGTTCTCAATGAGAACGTGTCAGGAGTACCATGACAGAGAGTAGTCTCCTCTATGTAAGGTGTCAGAAGATCATAGCACATGGCTACATGCACTTCCACAGGTTGGATCTGCTTTACTTTCCAGTTAGCTGTGCAGATTTTCCTTATGCCCACTTTACACACACCAACTTATCTGTCCAACATCTGACCAACTTACTGGTTGCAGTGAAATCATGGACACATTGTTACATTTGTACACAGCCACAAAATGGAGCAATGTGTCCATGATTTCACTGCAACCAGCAAGTTGGTCAGAAGTTGGACAGATAAGTTGGTGTGTGTAAAGTGGCCCTCAGTCCATTCCTGCAAGGATTAAGCAGTTCTTTTGGTCTCCTGGGCACTCCTTCCTGGGTTATCTCAGCTGTTCTGATTTTTCCACTCCCCACTGCCATAAATACCTCTCAGCTTCGGTAGCTGCAACTTGCCAGTGATAGCTTGCTATGCCTTGGCCTTGGTGTGGAGGTGTGAGCTACAAACAAAAAAGTTGTTTAAGGAACCCTATACAAAGATTTCTGCTTGAAAGTTGTGTTTGGTGTCTTCCCATCCTTCATTTCCTTGTTGATTTGCTTCACCTATCCTTTCTCTCTACTCCTGCCTACAGTCTGGTGTGCATTGTGTCATTGCTGTTTCTTTTACCCTTGTCTGCCTTTTCCCTTTGTATCTTTATCTTAAAATTGGATTACTGTTGCTGCTGCTCTGCTTACTAGTCAGGGATAGGAACGTGATTGCCGCACGGGGTGAAAGAACCTGTCTAGGGGCGTCATGGAGCTCAGCAGGGGTTACCCGTCAGAATTCTTCCCTAGTGACAGTACATCCATTCCTCCCATCTAGCCTTGCGCTGACCAGCCCCTTTGGTTGAGCAAGACAACCAGGAGTGGCCCTGGAGCAGTACCATGTGCCTATCATCTGCTTAGTCCAACCTCACCAACAGAGGCTCTGGAGAATACTGAGAAGACACACAGACCTCACAACCAGCTTATATTACTGGGAGAAATACACAGACCTCATGTCCAGCCTATATTACTGGGAGAGACACCCAGACCTCACATCCAGCCTGTATTACTAGGAGAGACACACAGACCTCACCTCCAGCCTATATTACTGGGAGAGACACACAGACCTCACAACCAGCTTATATTACTGGAAGAGACACACAGACCTCACATCCAGCCTATTTTACTGGCAGAGACACACAGACCTCACAACCAGCTTATATTACTGTGAGAGGCACACAGTGCTCACATACAGCCTATAGTACTGGGAGTGACACACGGGTCTCACATCCAGATTATATGACTGGAAGAGACAAACAGAGCTCACATCCAGCCTATATTACTGGGAGAGACACAGATATCACATCCAGCTTACATTACTGGGAGAGACACACCTATATTATTGGGAGAGACACACAGACCTCACCTCCAGCCTATATTACTGGACAGTGGCAGACCTTGAGCCTAGAGGGCCCTGGTGCAACCGTGGTGAGGGCCGGGGGGGTGCTCTGGCAGCCGTCGGTGAGGAGCGGGGGGTTAATGGCGGCCGTCAGTGAGGAGCGGGGGGGGGGGGGTTGCGGCACTGAGCCGCGCCAAATGCATGTATTCCTGGGAGCCGGGGCGGCAGAGGAGATGAGGGGCAGGATCAGGCAAGGGAAGCAGGAAGCTTCCTGCTTCCCTTGCCTGACCCTCCCCTCCTATGACATCGGGTTACGGGGGTCGGCTTATGGGGCCCCCTAGCCGGTCGGGGCCCTGGTGCAGCTGAACCAGCTGCACCACGGTAGGTCCGCCCCTGTTACTGGGAGAGACACACAGACTTCACTTCCAGCCTACATTACAGGGAGAGACACACAGACCTCACCTCCAGCCTATATTACTGGGAGAGACACACAGACCTCACCTCCAGCCTATATTACTGGGAGAGACACACACACCTCACCTCCAGCCTATATTACTGGGAGAGACACACAGACCTCACCTTCAGCCTATATTACTGGGAGAGACACACAGACCTCACAACCAGCTTATATTACTGGAAGAGACACACAGTGCTCACATACAGCCTATAGTACTGGGAGTGACACACGGGTCTCACATCCAGATTATATGACTGGAAGAGACAAACAGAGCTCACATCCAGCCTATATTACTGGGAGAGACACAGATATCCACTCCAGCTTACATTACTGGGAGAGACACACCTATATTATTGGGAGAGACACACAGACATCACTTTCAGCTTACATTACTGGGAGAGTCAATCCAATAATGGAAAAATCTAAAAATTGGATCAGGCTGCAAATAGTATATCAGGGGGTCTGAAAGTCAAGAATTATAAATATGCCATACATGGTCTAGATTGTGCTGCCATACTACAGTACCTGTATAATAATATTATAAGGTTGATATATACTAAAAGACGTCAACATAATCCAACTGTAAAATCTCCATAATTACGGTATTAGAACAATGACAAAGAAGTCACCTAATAACTTTGCCATAACATTCCTACACAGTAGCCCCCCATGATGGATGCATCACAGAGCGTCCACATAATATCACCTGTCGCTGCATAGATTTGCATCCGTGTGACCTGTCATGGCGGCCATATGTCCTCATTGACATTCACAGGGTTACAAGACATTGACACATTTCTGCAAACCAACTTTAATCTCAAATCTCCAAAGATATAAAAGAGCAGCCATCACTGTGAGGCTCTGCCGATAATTGATTTTCCTCCCTCTCCAGTATTTGAGGGATTGTTGTTTGCAGAGCGCAGCATACAATGTAGGAGAAGAATGGCGCGGCAGATTGCGCCTACATTCCTACTGCTGGTGTGAAAAAGGCCGTGAATTGGATGATTATATAGAAAGATGTGGACGCCACATGCATTCATTAGGACTAGAGCGGCCGCACAGGGGAACAAGGGCTGACAACCATTCTCCCGCAGTCAGATGTCACACACATATAGGTGGAATAGATTTATACATTGTTATTTCTGCCATGCATCACTGCAGAGGGAAGGTGAAGCCATGCTTAATATGTGGCTACCTGCAGTCTGTGCATTGTATAGTCAGGAGCTGCCGGTGGATTTATGCTTTCATTACAGTTTGGATGTGCAAACACTATTTAAGGGGCAACTCCGCACATTAATATCGGAGACTGTCCATCCATCTAAATGGGGCTTGTAGAAATCATTATACTTAAAGCGGAAGGAAGGGAGGACTCTGGAGGGTAGTAAGGGAAAGAAGAGAGGAAGAGTGGGAGGACTCTGGAGGGTAGGAAGGGAAAGAATGAAGAGAGGACTCTGGAATATAGTAAGGGAAAGAAGAGAGGAAGAGTGGGAGGACTCTGGAGGGTAGGAAGGGAAAGAATGAAGAGAGGACTCTGGAATATAGTAAGGGAAAGAAGAGAGGAAGAGAGGGAGGACTCTGGAGGGTAGGAAGGGAAAGAATGAATAGAGGACTCTGGAATATAGTAAGGGAAAGAAGAGAGGGAGGACACTGGAAGGTAGAAAGGGAAAGAATGAAGAGAGGACTCTGGAATATAGTAAGGGAAAGAAGAGAGGGAGGACACTGGAAGGTAGGAAGGGAAAGAATGAAGAGAGGACTCTGGAATATAGTAAGGGAAAGAAGAGAGGGAGGACACTGGAAGGTAGGAAGGGAAAGAATGAAGAGAGGACTCTGGAATATAGTAAGGGAAAGAAGAGAGGAAGAGAGGGAGGACACTGGAAGGGAAAGAATGAAGAGAGAACTCTGGAATATAGTAAGGGAAAGAAGAGAGGAAGAGTGCGAGGATTCTGGAGGGTAGGAAGGGAAAGAATGAAGAGAGGACTCTGGAATATACTAAGGAAAAGAAGAGAGGAAGAGAGGGAAGACTCTGGAGGGTATGAAGGGAAGGAAGGGAGTACTCTGGTGGGTAGGAAAGAAAATAAGGAAATGAAGGAAGGGAGAACTCTGGTGGGTAGTAATAGAAAGTAAGAAGGAAGGACTCTGGAGAGTAGGAAGGGAAAGAATGGGGTAAGAAAAGGAGGACTCTGGAGGGTAGGAAGGGAAAGAATGGAGGAAGAGAGAAGGACTCCAGAGGAAGTAAGGGAGGGCTCTAGACTAGACAGTTGGAAGATCAGGAAGAAAGAACACTTGAGTGTAAGAAGGATGGACTGAAGGCTAGGAAGGACGGAAAGGAAGGAAGGACCGACAGGAGGTTAGGAAGGATGGAACGGAAGGAAGGATGGACTGGAGGCTAGGAAGGACGGAAAGGAAGGAAGGACCGAAAGGAGGTTAGGAAGGATGGAACGGAAGGAAGGATGGACTGGAGGTTAGGAAAGACAGAAAGTAAGCAAGGATGAACTGGAGAGTTAGGAAGGACGGAAAGGAAGGAAGGATCGACTGGAGGTTAGGAAGGACAGAAAGGAAAGAAGGATGGACTGGTGGCTAGTAAGTAAGGATGGACTAGGGACAAGGAAGGAAGGACAGACTGGGGTGTAGGAAGAGAGGAAGCTCCTTAAAGAATATTTGCTGCCTCACCCTCCACACTTCTCCAGTTGTTCTTTGAGGCCCTGGAGAATATATACATACATACAGTGGTGAAATAAGTATTAAGTAGATCACCAATTGATTTTCAATCAGCATTGGTCTTGTGTCCTTGCCGAGTTGGTGCCAGTCCCACCAGCAAATATCCAATAAGATATAAATTGTTGCGGCGGCGCATCATGTTATGTTGTAAAATCACAACTTTTTATGTAAATCCATTAAAAATCGATGGATAGATGAATTTCCTTTTGTATCTATGATCCTACTTGTAGCCAGAGTAATGGCCACTTTACACGCGGCTACGTTTCTAGCTTATCCACAGGTAACTTACTGGTGCAGTGAAATCATGGAGACATGGTTCTATCTTGTTGCTGTGTACAAATGGAATAATGTCTCCATGATTTCACTGCAGCCAGTAAGTTACCTGTGGATAAGCTAGAAATGTACTGGTGTAAAGTGGCCATAAAGGTGTTTTAGAAACGCATCAGTCCATCTCTTGGTGTTTTTAATGGCTCTGCAATGGCTGTGATTTTCTGTAGTAATGTGTCTGTGCCACCTCACCCTTCGTCTTATGGTGTGGGCAGAGCGTGTCCATATTGGAACCCTTTCCCGCAGTTTCGCTTGATTCTCCTATATCCCTCTAATAGCAAACACATTGTAATATTTCATCGGACGCGTTAATAACGACTCCAGGTGTTTTCCTTTAACGACTTGCATGGCTCCTTACTGTGCAAAATATGAGCTGTGAGCGCCCAAGGTGCATTAATTACACCCCGCCGCCACGTCTGCCACGCTCCTTACCATAGTCCTCACAGTTAAACGCTCTCCCCTTTATCATCCGTGCCGCTACCTTTTATCGCTTCGTCAGAACCTTTTCATTTTTTTTATCGCCGTGTGTGGAGAGTTATAGATACATATACATTCCGCTAATTAGTCGCTGCACTTTTTTTCCTTTCTTTCTGCAGAATTTATGTTTGTAGAGAAGCATCCGTCAGGCGGCCTCCATGTTCTCGCCTATAATTACCACCTCCTAATGATGCATCCAGTCAATGGGAAGAGCGCTACGAAGAAGAAATATTCCGCCATAGCGTTGAAGAGAAGACGAATGGTTATAGGGGGGTGGGTGGGGGCGCTAACTACCTCCCCCCATTGCAGGGAGTGAGACCCTTACCAGAGGCGTTCAGCTAATTTTACTCCGTCGTTAACACTTACTTTGTGTTTCTTTGGGGTGGGGGGGATTATGATAATGAAGACAATGGCGGCTAAATATAACAGCGCCAAACACAGCTGTCACAAGGGCGTTCATGGTGGAGTGACACATGCGGGCTCCTATCATCAGCACTTACCATATCCACATTGTAGATAGCACATTATCACACTCCAGCGACCGGCACATTATATCCTTATCATTGATGAGCGGAGATCCCATTATAAGAATTTATAATCAACACTTCTGTATTATAGACAGGAGGTGGAATAAGAAGTGATAGGATGGAAATTACAGAATAGAGTCTGCGGAATCTTTCCAGAACCTCCTGTGCTTAAATATAAGAGAATTGCATGAAGAACAACTTCCTAAAATATGGGAGTTCTGATAACAGGTGGTGTCCCATATGTACTTTAATTGTCTAGTATAGGGTGCACCTCTTTATTTTCTTTGGGACCTTTATGATCTCAAGCTAAGAGAATCTGGCAACAGCTTTTTGCTATTTAATGAGATTGCATCATAATGTAGACACAAAGTGCCTGATTCCAGGGATGTGTCACTTATTAGGCTGTGTGCTGTAGTTTTATTACAGCCAGTGTGTTATCAGCAAGAGATTATCACTGCAGGGCTAGGTTTCATGAGCAAGCCACTTAGGCTAATCTGTAAAACTCCGCCTCCACCACTGATTGGTAGTTTTCTGACAATTTAAAGTGTACACAGGAAGCTGCCAATCGGGTGTGGGCGGGGTCATACCAAGCCCAGCATTTGGAGCACTGCTACATGTGGAATTTTATGGAAACTGCACTAAGCAGCCAAATAAGTGACACATCACTGGAGTCAGACTCTTTGCCCCTCCATCATGTTGCTAGTTGATTTTATATAAAAAAACACTTCTGACAGATTCCCTTTAAGTAAGAGAAGTACACCACCCCAATTCTAGCATTAAATGAGCACTATTGTGTTACTTATTTGCGCTTGCTGTTGTTTAGTTGTCTGTTTATACTGCGCCCGTACATTGTTCTCTGTGGATAGAATCAGCATTTTACTCAGGTGCGGTTTACTCTGCCCCATTATTGGGGATCTAGTGATACTGGAGCACGGTCACAATAATAGGCCGAAAAAACAGCATTAGAAAAGCGTCTTCTAGCAAGATGTGACAAAGCTATGACACAGCGAGGGTCACCGTGATATTTGTGATGCTTCTTCAGAACTCGGGCTAAGATTACACCATCTAACTAATAGACTGCAGCAAGTAATGTGGGGGGAGTAGGCTTTTTTTTTTTCCCTTGTTGTAACTTTTTTTTTGTTAATTGATGTTTTTTTTCTTCAGATCACTGTCTGATCTGGGTCTGAGTGTGTGTTCTTTTCTGCCATTTTTCTTTAGACTTACTTTAGAAAGATACATACATGCATACATTGCATAGATAGAGGGATACATGGATGGATAGCTAAATGGATAGATGGATAGATAGAGGGACAGATGGATGGATAGATAGACAGACAGACAGAGAGATGGGTAGATAGATAGATGGGTAGATAGATAGATGGGTAGATAGATGGGTAGGTGGATTGATGGATGGGTCGATAGATTGGTGGGTGGGTCAATGGATTGATGGGTAGGTAGATGGATATATAGATGATAGGTGGATAGGTTTATGGGCCACGTCACACACACAGATTGTGCAGATATTGGTCAAAAATCTCTGGTTGCAGTGAAATCATGGACACATTGTTACATTTGTATATGGCCACAAAATGGAACAATGTGTCCATGATTTCACTGCAACCAGAGATCTGCGAACAATATCTGCACAATTATCTGTGTGTGTGTGACGTGGCCCTATGATAGATGGATGGATGGATGGATAGGTGGATGGATGTACAGACAGAGGGATAGATAAAAGGATAGTTGGATGGAGGGATGGATAAGGGGATAGATAGAGGGATCGATAAATGGATAGATGGGAGGGTAGATGAATGGATGAATAGATGGGTAGGTAGATGGATAAATAAATAGATGGATAGATAGATAGATAGACACCAAAAAATGGAATCGCAGCACTCTAGTTCTTGTTGTGCCAAAGAACTTTTTATTGAAGCATGGGCATAGGTGGTGATGTCCAGCCTGGACAAAGGGCGTGTGTGCCCGAAACGTTGCCACCTATGCCCATGCTGCAATAAAATGTTATTTGGCACAACAGGAACTGGAGTGCTCTGATTCCATTTTTTGGTATCTATTAAAAACTTTATCTAGGAAGGTTTTTTCTGCCTGCACGCACCATACAAGAAACCGTGCTGCTCCTTTTTCTCTTCTGTAGATAGATAGATATGTGGCACCCCACCTGGTCAGGCGTCACAGTTGGGGTACTGCACCCATAAATGAGTGTGCAGTTACCCCTGTCACAACGGTATGCAAATGTTCTTCAGGAGGCTCCCATCCTAGCACTCCCACACACACACACTTAGGCAGATGGCAGAGGTCCCATACCCTAGCGGGGGAGTTAGGGGAGGAGGGAGGACACACAGTGAGTTTTAGTCGGTGAGGGAAGACAGAGAATGGGGTTCCTCAGAGAGAGTGAAGGAGGAATCCCAGGGAGGTCGCCCATAGAGAGAGAAGCGGGCAGCCCAGACGGAAGGAGGGACCCCCCCAAGCGCCCATACTCAGGAGGGAACCCTGGTCTGTTTTACCGGAGCACTGGTTCCGAAGACGGTGAGGGAGTTTATCCTCTCACCGGGAACACCGGAGGTCGCGGAGTGTTTACCAGCCCCGACACCCTGTCCAGAGGAATTGTCACCCCAGGATTCCCATCTACAACTGGCCTGGTACGAAGTGGGCACCTCAAGACAGGCATTGAGAGCAGGACACAGGACAGATCCCAGCAGGCATTCCATGGGAGACTCCCCGAGACTTTGCAGCCCGTTGTGACTACCCGGCCAGCTATTTCGTCCAGAGACTGTTACCTGCTGTGAACTGTATTACCATCTGCATCGTTCCAGTAAAGTACCCGGCTAGAGTGCTCAAGTCTCCGCATATTTGTTTCTTTGCTGCACCCTGCTCATCCATCCATCAATCCATTACCAGCACCCTTACCATCACCGGTGCATCCCAGGCCCGGGGGGCTAGCTCCACCTGCAGGGAGCTGTACCATCAAGGCCGATATACCACCACCCTCCAGAGGACTGAAGCGATAATCACCAGAAGCTGCGGGTGGCGTCACGAGAACTACATTATAAACTTTATTCCCCTGTATATACCCATGGGTCTGGGCAGGCCACAAGTGACATTCCCCCGACCACAGCGGAAAAGGGCCCGGACACCCGAGTCCCCACTGCCCCAGGCGACACAGATAGATAGATGGATATATGGATGGATGGGTGAGTGGGTAGTTTGATGGATAGATGGGTGGGTAGATGGATATACAGATGATAGATTGTTGATGGATAGATGGAAAAATGGGTTGATCTTTAGTTACATGATGATAATTGATGATGGGTAGATGAATGTATTGATAACATTTTTCACAGTGCAGTTTGCTGTGGCATTTTTTCGACCATTTTTCTTTAGATTTCTCTATTGCTCTTAAAAACTAGCAGAAAACTACAAATGTAATGATTTAGAAAAAAAAAAATGGCACCAAAAACACTTGTAAAAACATTAAAGACCTCTTGAAATTCCTGGTGTTATTGGTGAATAATAAACCCCCCCTCTCGGTGTATGTGACCTGAATATCACCCTGGGACAGGAGTGTTTAATAAAAGCACATTCCATTGATCAGTATTTCTGGGACCTGAAAATGGACTCAGTCTAGAATTTTCTGGATCACTGGCCTGTTTTACGCTGAGATTATACAATACATTGATTTGCTGTTACTTTGGAAGAGCTTTCTTAAAGATATTAGAATTTCTGGACGACAGGATGCCAGACTAATGGAATTTTCTACTAAGAATAATCCTGACCTCATATTGTGGGGAATTGTTACTTGAGCGATTTCCCGGAGACCTTGTTGTCTACATGACACCCTTGGTGTATCTGTATCCGCAGCACCAGACGTTCAGATGTCACATCCGGAGAGGATATGAAGCTCCCCTGCTTATTAGCATAAATGTGATAAGAGCTCGATCCCAACCACCAACATGATGTATAAATACACTGTGAGAACATGATTGAGTTCATTACTTTGTTTGCAATTCACATCACACCCTCCTCCAAAATATCCATTATTTGAGGAGTAAGGGCCGCTTCACACTACGGCATGATCCGTTCCTGTTCTGTCTGGGAGGACCCAGACAGCTGCGGACTGGATCATCACACAGGACTGGGGGGCTATTATGCCCTCCGGTCCTGTGTGCAGCGCACGCAGCTGCAGCCGCGGTCCTTACTTATCAGCAGCGGGAACTGCGTGCGCTGCACACCGGACCGGAGGGCATAATAGCCCCCCAGTCCTGTGTGATGATCCGGTCCTCAGCTGGCTAGAGGCTGGAGCCGAAGGGCAGATTCACACCCCCTGCATGTGTAATCTGCCCACCGCTGCCAATCATTGTCTCCCTCGTCTGCAGTATAACACAGTTTATTTTAGAAACGGCCGCTTAGCCCCGCTCCCTGCGGTGACATCACCGCTTATACCCGTCCTGCTCTATGGTTAACATAGAGAAGGGTGGGGAAAGGTGGTGATGTCAGAGCAGGAGGCGGGCGCCCCACCTCCTGCTCTGACATCACCGCTTATACCCGTCCTGCTCTATGGTTAACATAGAGCAGGTCGGGGAAAGGTGGTGATGTCAGAGCAGAGGCGGGGCGGCCGGCCTCCTGCAGTCACATCACCGCTTATCCCGCCCTGCTCTATGGTTAACATAGAGCAGGTCGGGGAAAAGTGGTGATGTCAGAGCAGGAGGCGGGCGGCCGCACAAAAAATCCAACATTTTGAGTCATACGTGCAGCTGAGTGCAAACGCACCTGAATACAGCCACACACAGGCACTATGCGTTCCCACGTTAAACATAGCAACTCATAGTAAAAAAAAACCCAGTATAACAAACGTGGAAGTACACTGCTGTAAAAAGGTAATAATAAAAAGTAAGTGCTTAGTAAAAAACAGTATCAAATACTGGGTACTTAGTTAATGTTTTTTGCAAAAAATGTACATAAGCCGTTCTACCTCGCCACGGTGACTCTTATCAGAATGGTCCTATCTAACTAATTTAAAACCTGATCCTGTATAAATATACCTCATGGATGCAGGGAGAAGACGGGCCAGAGTCCAATATGGACACAGTGCAGCAGACAGCACCTTATGTGCCTGGCTCAGAATAAGAGGGGTGGGGCACTCCCTGTCTTGCACACAGGGAAGCACAGAATAGAATGAGCCCCAGGCGTTACACCAGTCAATGGCTTCCTCAGGGGTCTGACTTGGGCCACCATTTATATATATGTGGGGTAGCTCCAGGTACAGGAGCAAGGTGATTATAACAATATAAGTGCATTGTCTTTGTTTTTCTGTATGTACTTACCATCTATGTGTCCTTATCTGCATGCATGCAGGCATTATTCATGATGTATATATAAGGGTGACATCTCTTCTTCTGTATTCACATGTATGTAGCAGTTAGGATTCTTATTGTATAGATAAGTGTACATTTGAGGATAAACTATTTGACTTGCACTTTTTAGGTGGTCCACTTGCATCATGGCACATGGGGAGCACACCCACAACCTCAATGTGTTTTTAAAGGTTCTATAGTGTGTGCTGGTGCTTTGTTTTTGCATATGTTCACATTGTGCCCTGGCTCAGTGGCAGTTTTTCATAGCGACTCATAGTGCCTGCGTTTTGCAGTGTTTACAGCGCATATGTGCACCCAGCCTTACTGACTGTTTCCATCAACGACCCGTAGAATCATAATTGCCCAATGGGATGATTCTCCCTGCATGTCAATTGATTAATTCTGCCATCATCGGTATCTTAAGGAGCTGATTTTCATTCAATCTCTGAAAAGCGAGATTTAAATGTGAAACCTTCCTCTGTGACCTCCTCTCGCTGGTGACGGCGCTGAGCCGCTCTTATCGGTTTTCCATTTATCATGGTCATACGTCAGGGTGCGATCTGCAGCCCAGATAGTGTAGAGCGCAGGCAGCGCTGCTCCATGTCTGCCCTTTACCGCGCGACCATGAAAGCAGAAGCTCCAAATACCAATGTCATACCTGTGAAATGACACCGTCCTGCTCACACCGGCGCGCCCTCCTCCCTCATGGTTAATGCATGCGCTGTAATCCCATCATTTACATGGACGTTGGGGCTGATTGGATTTCAGCTGGAAACATAATTAAGCCAACCTTTTATTTGTATTTTTTTTCCCCGTTTTGTCATTCAGACCTGCTGAAGGCGATAACCCCTTAATGTCTGCACGGCGTTTAGGAACGGCGGCCTGTCCTGCGTCTTTAGCCTGCATTTTATCAACTTTGCAGAGGGCAGGTTGATATTTAGGGGAGAGATTATATAAAGGTGGAGTTATTATTGCTAGAGAATATTGAAAAGGGGAGAAAATAAAGTAAGTGCACCCCCAAACCAATTAAAATAACAATTTTGACATTTTTATTTATATGAATAGAGCACAAAGGGTAAAAAACAAACAAAGAGACAACAACCGCAAATCACCATTAGTCATTGACCCATTATATATTTAGAAAAATAAAGGCAAACCATGTATATGTATGTGTACAGTGGGTACGGAAAGTATTCACACCCTTTACATTTTTTGCTCTTTGCTGCATTGCAGCCATTTGGTAAATTCAAAAAATTCATTTTTTTCTCATTAATGTACACTCTGCACCTCATCTGGACTGAAAAACACAAATGTAGACATTTTTGCAAATGTGTTAAAAAAGATAAACTGCAATCTCACATGGTCATAAGTATTCAGCCCCTTTGCTCAGACACTCATATTTAAGTCACATGTTGACCATTTCCTTGTGATCCTCCTTGAGATGGTTCTACTCCTTCATTGGAGTCCAGCTGTGTTTAATTAGGACTTGATATGGAAAGACACACAATTTTCTATATAAAGCTGGCAAGATGTCTGTGCAAATGTGTTAATAAAGAAAAATTGAAATCTCACATGGTGATAAGTATTCAGCCCTTTGCTCGGTATTGAGTATTTGCACCTTTTGAGCTCGTACACCATTCAGTCTTCTTGGAATGATGCAGTTTTCCCCCTGGATTTGGGGGTCCTCTGTCATTCTTTCTTGCAGATCCTCTCCAGTTCTGTCAGGTTGGATGGTGAACGTTGGTGGAGCCATTTCCAGGTCTCCAGAGATGCTCCATTGGGTTTAGGTCAGGGCTCTGGCTGGGCCAGTCAGGAATGGTCACAGAGTTGTTGTGAAGCCGCTCCTTTGTTATTTAGCTTGTGCTTAGGGTCATTGTCATGTTGGAAGGTGAACCTTCGGCCAAGTCTGAGGTCCAGAGCATTCTGGAAGAGGTTTTCATCCAGCATATCTCTGTACTTGGCCGCATTCATGTTTCCTTCAATTGCAACCAGTCGTCCTGTCCCTGCAGCTGATAAACACCCCCATAGCATGATGCTGCCACCACCATGTTTCACTGTTGGGATTGTATTGGGCAGGTGATGAGCAGTGCCTGGTTTTCTCCACACATACCGCTCAGAATTATCACCAAAAAGTTCTATCTTCATCTCATCAGACCAGAGAATCTTATTTCTCATAGTCTGGGAGTCCTTCATGTGTTTTTTTGCAAACTCTATGCAGCTTTCATATGTCTTGCACTGAGGAGAGGCTTCTGTCGGGCCACTCTGCCATAAATGCCCGACTGGTGGAGGGCTGCAGTGATAGTTGACTTTGTGGAACTTTCTCCCATCTCCCTACTGCATCTGTGGAGCTCAGCCACAGTGATCTTGGGGTTCTTCTTTGCCTCTCTCACCAAAGCTCTTCTCAAACGATTGCTTAGTTTGGCTGGACGGCCAGGTCTAGGAAGACTTCTGGTGGTCCCAAACTCCTTCCATTTAAGGATTATGGAGGCCAGTGTGCTCTTAGGAGCCTTGAGTACTGCAGATATTCTTTTCTGTAACCTTGGCCAGATCTGTGCCTTGCCACAATTCTGTGTCTGAGCTCCTTGGGCAGTTCCTTTGACCTCATGATTCTCATTTGGTCTGACATGCACTGTGAGGTCTAAGGCCAGCTTCACACCACAGTTTTTGTCTGTGAGGGTGGATCATGTTTTTTGCAGGATCACCTGGACAGAACCTGACAGGACAGGATGTGTAGAAAGTGTGGCCAAATATGGTCCCTGATCATGTTTTTCACAGGATTCCTTTTGTGCTATTCATGGTGCTGAAGTCTGCCTGTGTCAGCTCTGCCGCTGTCCTTGGTGCTGAATTCACAGCTTGTGCTTGAAATACTGCTGTCCATGGTGCTGAAGTTTGGACGGCAGGATTTCTGAGCATGCTCTGTGCTTAAAGGGAACCTGTCAACCCAAATCACCTTCCTAACCTATTAATATCTGTCCCTGCAGCCTTACAATACTTTCTAACACATCCCTGTCTGACCTTTTTTACTAATCTATGAGTACAATAAAGTAGTTAGCAAACTTATGAAATTTCTGTCAGAGGGGCGTTCTTCCAAGCGTTTTTGACCGGTAGGCGGGTCCCCTGTGCCGCACTACCCCTGCCTCGCCACTCTAATACGCCCTAATGGGCATCATTAGACTATGCAGAGCTCGCGATATTTAAATCGTGCCCGCAAAGTCACAGCTGCGACGTGGTCATGTGACACCGGGATCGCGTCACTTCTGGTCGCAGGTCTCTCACAGGCAGACTTTGCGCATGCGAAGATTGCATGCTGAAGTCTGCCTGTGTGTGACCGGAAGTGACGCGATCCCGGCGCCGGGAAGTGACGCGATTCCGGCATCACATTACCGCGTCGCAGCGGTGACATTGCGGGCGCGATATTTAAATTGTGCCTGAGCTCTGCATTGTGTAATGACGCCAATAAGGGCGTATTAGAGTGGCGAGGCAGGGGTAGCGCGGCACAGGGGACCCGCCTACCGGTCAAAAAACGCTTGGAGCAGGGGCGGAACTACCGTGGTGCAGCCTGTGCAGCTGCACCAGGGCCCGACCTGCTAGGGGGCCCCTTGTGCCAGTGTGCCAGAGGAGAGGGGGTTAACCGAGGGAAGTGGCGGCGGCCGCATCACACCCCCCCCATCCTCGCCGGCATCACCCCCCCCCCCCCATACTCGCCGGCGGCCGCGGCAACGGAAAAGCACCCCCCCCATCCCCCCTGGTCCTCTCCCGCGGCCGCGATCGATAGATAGCTCCCCCCCGGTCCTCAGAGCCCTCACCGTCTGCACCAGGGCCCCCCGGTGGAACGGTCCGCCCTTGGAGGAATGCCCCTCGGACAAGAATTTCGTAAGTTTGCAAACTACATTATTGTACTCATAGATTAGTAAAAAAAGGTCAAACAGGGATGTGTTAGAAAGTATTGTAAGGCTGCAGGGACAGATATTAATAGGATAGGAAGGTGATATGGGGTGACAGGTTCCCTTTATAATTGGATCTGGGAAATGATCCGTTTTTTTTACTGGATCAG
Organism: Allobates femoralis; assembly: GCA_033576535.1. Classification (NCBI taxonomy): domain Eukaryota; kingdom Metazoa; phylum Chordata; class Amphibia; order Anura; family Aromobatidae; genus Allobates; species Allobates femoralis. Next base: position 54,855,904 of record JARQOC010000010.1, on the reverse strand, counting down.
GCACTATAGACTCCCATTATATGGGAGTTGGATTGCATTGGATCCGATTCTGTCCAGTTTTGTCCGATTTTTGCACCGGAGATAAAAAATGCTGCAGGCGGTTTTGGGGCCGGTCAAAAACTTGACAAAACCGGATCAGGCACAGAACACACAAAACCTGATTGCCAAATATGACCAATCCAGCACCATAGGGATACATGGGAAGCAAAACCGGATCAGGTTCTGTCCGGTTCCAACTGGACAGAACCTGATGCCAAAATCCGTGGTGTGAAGCCGGCCTTATATAGAAAGGTGTGTGTCTTTCCATATCAAGTCCTAATTAAACACAGCTGGACTCCAGTGAAGGAGTAGAACCATCTCAAGGAGGATCACAAGGAAATGGACAGCATGTGACATAAATATGAGTGTCTGACCAAAGGGGCTGAATACTTATGACCATGTGAGATTGCAGTTTTTCTTTTTTAACACATTTGCAAAAATTTCTACAGTTGTGTTTATCAGTCCAGATGAGGTGAAGAGTGTAATAATTAATGAGAAAAAAATGAACTTTTTTTTAATTTACCAAATGACTGCAATGAAATGAAGAGTGAAAAATGTAAAGGGGTCTGAATACTTCCCATAAACACTGTGTGTGTATATATATATACATACCCATATATATATAATATACATACCCATATATATATACATACATATATATATATATATACATACATATATATATACATGTATATATATATACATACATGTGTATATATATATATATACATACATGTATATATATATATATATACACATACATGTGTATATATATATACATATACACATACATGTGTATATATATATACATACATGTGTATATATATATACATACATGTGTATATATATATATATATACATACATGTGTATATATATATATATACATACATGTGTATATATATATATATATATACATACATATATATATACATATATATACATACATATATATACATATATATATATATATATATATATATATATATATATATATATACATACATATATATATACTAGATGGGTGCCCGATGCACAATGCATCGGGATTCTATATATATATATACATACATGTGTATATATATATATATACATACATGTGTATATATATATATATATATATACATACATATATATATACATATATATACATACATATATATACATATATATATATATATATATATATATATATATATATATATATATACATACATATATATATACTAGATGGGTGCCCGATGCACAATGCATCGGGATTCTAGCCGAGCGAGTCTCTGACTCGCAATGGCCGCTTCGCGGCCAATGCTTCGCGCTGCTAAGGCGACTCGCCATGCCCGCTGCGCGGGCATAGCGAGTCGCCTTAGAACTGCTCGCAATGGCCGCTTCGCGGCCAATGCTTCGCGGTGCTAAGGCGACTCGCCATGCCCGCTGCGCGGGCATAGCGAGTCGCCTTACAACTGGTCGCATTGGCCGCTGCGCGGCCAATGCATTTTTCGTATCCACATGACCACGCTGAGTCGCATGCGACTTTGGTGCGCGAAATCCATTCGTGATTATATAATAGATATACATATATATATACTAGCTGGGTGCCCGATGCACATGCATCGGGATTCTAGCAGAGCGAGTCTCTGACTCGCAATGGCCGCTTCGCGGCCAATGCTTCGCGCTGCTAAGGCGACTCGCCATGCCCGCTGCGCGGGCATAGCGAGTCGCCTTACAACTGCTCGCAATGGCCGCTGCGCGGCCAATGCTTCGGGCGTATCCACATGACCACGCTGACTCGCAGCGTGAGCGGACTCATAAGGGGCAAAAAACCCATTCGTGATTATATAA